>OY720661.1:17285846-18485846 GCA_963170745.1 Phymatocera aterrima | reverse complement strand
GTCGTTATCTTAGTCGTTCTGTGCACGTTTCACGTATATCTTTCGTCTATCAGTTCTACAGGGAACGAAGGCCACGTATGTATAATATACGTGGTAAAATTACTTCATAGACTTGGTATGAAAATCTTTGATGTCTGTGTTTGTCAAAGAATTCATGCGTGGTTGTCGATCAATCATTCCGAGATAAGTGGCCAGAACTGGCGTAACGATGAAACCAGTTTTGGCAACCCTATTCCAATACACGCGGATATATGACGGAGACGCTGCTAGATCTTCCCCCCCCCCCCCCCCCCCGTCCCTCCCACGCCTATTTCTATCAAAATAGACGCTATCCTCATAATCAAATACTTTTCAATTGAAGCTTCAGCCCTAATGGACCTATACATTCAATTTTGCCAGCTGAGTATTCTCAGCATATTCTGCAAGAAGATAATTGTGTGTTCTTCAATGTTTCGCATAGACGTTGCTTTGAAGCAAAGAAAATGAACATTACTTGCAGAGCGTGTAGCTCGTTGAACAACGATACGTGAGAAATGAAATACTGGTATTATAGTTAAGCAGATTTACTAACATCTGGCTAGAAAAAATTGACTGAAATCTCTCGTCTTGCCAAGAATGGAACTATGTCCAGAAATGGTGCGTATGCCGAGGTTGATATCATATCAGCTGGCAGCCTAGGCCCGATACGACTTTATGCCACTGAAATAAAACCACCGCTGCCATCCCGGTGGCTCGCAAGATGCACGGAAGTGCCGCTTTGCTGGAGTCACGCTACTAGCTACAATTGTACCACAGGTATAATCCCGCCAGGCTAGCGGGGGTGGCGAGCTAGCGCAATAAGGTTACTAGCCGGAAACGTTTGAGCGCGATGAGAAATGATCTCCGAGGTCAAATACCATCGCGGTTTGAAAAGCCTCTTTCACCGTTCCTGAATCACGAACTGAAATCAATCGATATGCACATTGCAAAACTCCTCTCATCTGTTTCGTTTTTTGCAAACATTAAAAAATGCAAATGTACCAAATTCTACGATTCTTGTATGTAACACACAAATTTTCATCTTACTGTGATGAAGCATAGTCTATAATCATCACCGCGGTGTTTGCGATTTGTTAGTTAGTATGAGATTATGAATTTATTCCAAGATCTGAAATTCGAGCGTTTTTCTTTCTCCTTTTTGTGTAAATTGCGTAGAATATCAGTTTGATTCGTTTGACCTTACCATTCGTGTATGAGACAAAATAAGATTGCTCAGACATCCACGGCAGACGATTGGTTCCCTATCAACATTTTATATCCGAAACGTTTTACTTTCAATCATGTCCTGATAACTTTTTACAAAAGTTGTCGAGTCGATGATATGTTAATCGAATGGCGTGCATAACTTCATGAATAGATAGAAGTACCCCAGCGGTATTCTCACAGAACTATTCTCACTTGTGAATGTGGATATCGCCAATTTGCCGATGCTCCGCTTGAAATATATTCACGATGATTTGCTGCTCAAAGATATAGCGGATGGCAAAGGAATTCTGCTGCTTTATGTTACTTCAATAGACATGGAATAAGGCAATTGACGGATTTCTCTGAATGTTTTCGGCGCGGATCTACAGATTTTGAGGAGTCTATAAGATAGTACGAAATATATCTATTTGAACAGTCTAGAGAGCAATGAATTCTTACGTTTTCCGCGAATTCAGTTTTACATCGAGATCTGATCTGATCTGTACTCCGATCGAAATAATCTCGCTATTCATGAATCTCGTGTGAAATAATCTGATCTTTCCTGAAACAATATTTATTTCAGGGTGAATCCTCACGCACATTCGAAAAAATAGATTTCCTATTGTAAAGAATACTGTGCATCCATATTCTGCATATACTTGGAAACGATTTCGACCCAATTCTCTAAAATTCGAGAATTTTTCAATGAAGTTTATCAAAGAAAGATTCTCAAAAAAGTCTGTAGGTAATCAATTTCGTTTCTATTTCGTGACCTTATCTGACAGCATATTGAAAACACCATTACGGCCCCCTATGATAAAACCAAAGGAATACTTTGACTGAGAATGAGAAAAATGTATCGGTACAGATCTTGACATCGCGAAGTACATCCTTCGGGCGATCCCACGATCATCCCAGTGTAGAAATTCCAGATTTTGACTGAAAAATTCTCAGCTTTCGAATGAAAATTTGTAAATGATTGAAAAGCCTGCGTAACATCGATTATCAGCAGTTTCTCGATTACTAAGGTACCTAACTTTCGGAATTTTTCTGGCGATTAATCCTCAAATAAATATGACTCTCGGAAAGATCAGGTCAGCTCGACTGTGAAACTGGATCTGTTGAAAAAATGAGAAAATTCATCGGTATCGAACGGCATCCCAAAAAAGACGAAACACTTTTTAACTCATTTAGATGCGTAAGACGACTGAAAGACGACGAAAGACGTCTAATGTAATTTTGGGACTCATGACTGAGAAGCGGACATTCGTTGGCTCCCAGACGTCTTTTACACTCGGTCGTCCTGTGGATTCAGATGAATTCGAGAGCGATCTTGTGCTATCTGGATATGACATAGAGCTTTTGAGCTTGGTGCATCTTCACGTCACAGTTTTTACTGTAAATGATTGAAATTCGAAATAAATCAAATTTTGAACTTCTGTACCTATCGTTGATACACACAATTGGTGGAGCTGTCCGCCTGGATACAGCTGTGTCGTGCACAGAAAGCAAAAAAACACGGTTCGATGAGAAAACGGACACGCACGCAGGAAGTCCGTAAATTCATGTGATAAAAAGTATGCGGGGGCCGGTGTATATGCGGTTTTGAATTCCATTTAGCCAGGTGGAAGTGGATGCCTCAAGTTATATACTCTGCGGGAGCGGAAATTCTAAATTTCATTGAGACAACTCGAATCGTTCCGCCGAGGATGAAGGGGACGCATTAAGATGCAGAAAATATTTAGGCGTGCCTCTCACGTTCGTCCGCTCGTTCTAACCGCGGCGAACGGTCATATCTGCAGCCCGAAAGATGAGATCTTAAAAAAAATCACATATATTCTTTGCGGGAACTGGGAAAATACCGATACGACATGCTGTTACGAATGCCGTTCACGTTCCAGCGCCCTGGCACCCTCCTGCTCCAAAACGATCCCGTTATATATTTTCAGGATACCCGCCGCAAAAAATAGCCCCATCCGACCGGACCCTCGTCTTAATGCATCCGTCCGAAAGTTCGTCTGTCTGCTATTTATTTTTTGTCTCCTTTACTTTTAATACAGTTTTTCCATTTTTTTTCTCTTCACATTTCTCTTCTCGTCTTTCCTTGTTTTGTCTCTCTTTTTCCATATCAGAACCAATCAACATTTCGTACCTCCGACACTGTCATCTTCTTTATTTTTATCACGCATTCGCATGTTTTGAGGCCCTCGCTCTCTCTCTCTCTTTATCTGCCTTACTTCCTTATAGTTTCAGCTCGGACTCCAGTTTTGTTTCATGCTAATAAATTCATCTGTATCTATATGCCTATGTATCTGTCTCATCGTCTCTCACCATATTACGATGTAACACAAGCTTCGGTGATGTCAAATTTCATTTGGCCAATATGCCGCGCAATAAAAGCAGCTGAGCAGAAGCAAGAGCAAAATAAATACGCTATGCAAAATACCAGCCGAAACACGTATATTATAGGTAGGTGTGGGGAGACGAAGAACAAAGAACGCAACGGCCAGTACGCACAAGAGGAGTTTAAATTGATTTCGGGTTCACAGAGAAGTAATAGATTTAGGTATAATAATGGGGATTTTGGATATAATAATATTTGAAACACGGAAAGGAGAGTTCCAACCTAGTTTTCGTCTGCATCACCTTCTCTCGCGCAGGTCGCAAATACTCGGAATGACGTCAGGCGTGCGTGATTGGAATTTGCCGACTAGACGCGGTGCCTACTGCCTCCTGGCTGTTATACAAGTGGTCATGGGCAGGTATAGACTAAGGCGGGACGGAGGAACAAGGGGTGACCCGTTCGAGTTAAAAAATAATCCACAGAAGAAAATTCGATCAGTATGTGAAGGTGGGACTGTTTGAAAGCTGTTTGAATGCGAGCGGTGGCCCGAACGGAGGAAGTGTGTCCCACAAGATTATGTATAGGTATGTTTAGCAATAATCCGACGGCGACGGTCAAGGACTAGTGACGCAATCGTAGGTTAGATACAAAATTTAGGACAAAAAGTCACCATTATGTATATAACCGTAAATCATATGTGTATGGCGCGTGCTGAGAATCACGCGGGCCGTTCGCGGACGCGCTGAACCGCGGACATACGGCTCCAACGACTCCAGGTCAAGCCAGTGATTAGCTATTTTAGCTCTTTAGCATTTTTCATGTTGTGAGTAGACACATCCCGTGTGAAACGTAATTATTTAAATTGTAAATTTGCTTTCCAAAAGTGTCAGCCAGTTACTGGGGCAATGGGGTTCCGGAGAATTCTTAGCGAATCAAGATTCCTCGTGTAGGTGACAGGACGTGTGTATACGTACCGTCACATTTTATGTATACGTGTATGAAATGACTATCTTCATCTTCCGCGAGCTATCGAGCGAACTCAATCGCCAAATATTTCAATTTATTTATAGGCAACTTGCCGGCTAATTAATTGCCATGGACGGGGGGAATAGAATATAAAATCATGCCCCGTAGGTATGTACCTACTGCCGCCTACCGACACACCAGCAATCTCTGCACGGACATCAATCCCGGAATACCATTGTACATACGAATGTCATAAAAATGTTGTTTTCTCTCCTCATATTGTGACCCGATGTATCATAAATATTTATCTAGTGGCCCACTGCGTGTTGTTTCATCGAAACCGGTAAGCTTAGCGAAGAATCGTGAAATGGAGATGAGCAATAACAATCTAAAATGCAGAATATATCAAATTATTGCAAGGAAACTCGGTTCCCTCACAATCGTGAACAGGTGCTTGAAAATACGCAAATCTGCATGCATGAACAGTAGCTGCTATGGCGTACAGTGTCATTATGCAAACAGTGCCAACTCTTCCGGGTTCCGTAAAAAGGCTTAGCTGGCCACCGCGCTACCATGGGCTACCATGGGTTTCAGCATATATTACCGGGCAGCAGCATGTGTTCGGTACCGACATGCTACCCTTCGATTCGGATCATCCTCATCGGTTCCCTCATACTTTAAAACCAATCTAAATATCATTTAGTCTCGAGGGGGTCAAGTTTAAGCGAAGGCGGACCTCGACTATTTGCTGTATACTTAACCACTTTTACTCAATTATGCCTAGCTGCAGGAGAACCCGAGTTCGCGACACTCTCTTGGCATCGATGGACTCGCCGGCCAATAGGATCGCGGATCTATGAGACTTGTCGTAGATACTTTGCCAGCTGGTTCTTTAATGAGTTGAGTGTCTTCCCCCCCCCCCCCCCCCTTCTACTCCCCCATCCCTTGAGGCTCCGCCTCGTGACCCAGACTCCCATATATAACTGTTCTCGAAACACCACACAGAACCGAGTACTCGTATGAATGAATGAACAAAGTGCGATAGTGTGCCTTCCTAGCTGCCTACCTACCTACCTACATGTAATAAAATTCTCAGGACTCACGCAGATCTTTTCCTGCCGGTGTACCTACTTGCCCGAGTTCCACACGCCGCATGACAACCAAGCACATCCTTAACATCGCGGTTGGTGGTCGATTCCTCGCCCATGACCCAGAGCTGCGAATGGTCAGCTGTCTCTTAGCATGCATTCGCGTATCCGCGGGGGCTTCGGGTCGGCGGCTACTTGGATGTTGTTGACGAACGAGACGCAGCCCCCCCCCCCCCCCCCCCCCTCCCCGCCGACGACCAATTGTCTTCATTTTCGGTTGTCGTCATAGAGCGTGAAGTTTTGCACCCTGTGCAGCGCTTCGGGGTTCCCATTGCACACCGTCGCGTCGCTCGTAGCTCCTTGAAAGCACAAAATGATTTCGAATGCGGTTGTCGGGCGTCAAATTAACCACGAAAATTTGATCCCTGACCAATAACCCGTCCAGTCGGCTATAGGTATGTATGGCTATACGCTGTTCAATGGGCATGTACTTTTGTCCGGCATACCCGAAACCATTGAAAGGGCTTCAATGTATCGATGACTGAGGAGTGCAGTGTCTGTAGGTACACGTGTCCGAGCCGGGATTAGCGCGAAGAATAGCGCCGGGGCCTTTTTAGCGCCTCCGTTTGAGCCCACGCGGCTACGGTTACCGGTCAATCGAGCAAAGCTGCTGGAAAAAGGGCCAGCTGAGATATGGCCCATCTAATTGCCAATTAAAAACACATTTTTCTCAGGGTGATCGGTGGCCTTGAACGAGCGATGCCTACTTTCAATATTCAAAATTGAAAGGCCGTTTTTCTTTACTTGTAGCGAGGAAAACGACAACGGCCGCATTGACATCTGTACCGGGGACCCGGGAGGCGACGCTTGACGTCTTTTTGTTCACCCCATCGTACACTACATTGACCACTTTGGTCAGTCAACGATCAGTCTTTCATCCACGGTCTTTCACAATTCAAGCTCCTTGACCGGCAGCATCTCAGATACAGAGAGGACCACGTCCCCGGTCAGTCGGTCGAGGTATCTAGATAACGATCTCGAACCTTCCGCGTTTACGTGTATACTCTACGCCCTGTACAGATAATTTCTATCGGCCGATGGGTTCCCGTAGGCGTTTTAACAGCGTATAAATCAGACTGATGTCTCTCTCGCTGCAGCCATACCTATTTACAGAATTAGATAAATCCTCTTCTACCGGCTATCCGATGAATATGATAATCGATGAACGAATCTTCATCTGTGGCTGTTACACTGTAGATTTGAATCGACTAAACGGCGGTCTATCACGGATCCCAGTCAACATTGTGTTACACAAAAAGCGTGTAAAAATGTTCCGCTTACTTCAAGAAAAAAAGCTTCATTGCGTGCATTCGATGCATTCGAGCTATACTTCCAATATGGCCAAATATATATGTATACAGATTCATAAAGACGAAAGTGTTCGTTCGCTTGCCGAACGGATATGATTCATGTATCGCATCTTTTCATTAATAAATACTGGTGCTGGATGAAATATCGTTACGGAAAACGGAAAGAACAAAATTTATCGTACGTACACTCGTTTGTTTCAGGGCGATGTTCATCATCAGAGATGAATCTGACATTGAATGAATATCATGGATCCCACGTGTAAGAAGTTCTAATGCCGGAAAGCATTGGAGCCTGAAAAAGAAGCATCTTGAAGAAACAGTTTGAGACTAATATGATATTCAGAAATATAATATAGAATCGATTGTGGCATGCTATACTTTTTCATGAATAAACGTAACGCTTGCAAGAGAAAGAATGTGAGAGAGAGAGAGAGAGAGAGAGAGAGAGGGAGAGAGAAAAGAAAGAAAACTGCGGAAGAACTAAAAAAAAATTTCGCTTAACATTACGAGAATTATTCAGTTTCAGCCAGACCTGAATAGGATAACTGATACACCTACTACACGATCAATATGATGGATCACTGTAAAATTTTTTGCGTATGAGAGAACGAAAGAAAGAAAAAAAAATCTGCCGCAAAAGATATTTAATTGATTCCAGTTCATTAAAAGTAGAGCTGCTCTGATCAGATGATGGGTTCTAGAATATCTCATAAGACGTATGTGCCAGCCGACCGGCCCTGATTCATTGGGGTGGGCTTGATACACCAAATGCCCCTGCCTTGATTATGAACAATACATTCAACCTGGGTAGGTATACATGCATAGAATATGGCGAAAATACGAGACGCCATATGGACCGTACACGTGAGATCTCAGCTCAAGATGTCTATAGTTTCTTTATGTTCCTTTTTTCAGCATCCCCCCCCCCCTCCCCCTCCCGCCCCTCTTCTCCCCGTCTTTTTCTTCTTCTTCTTCTCAACCAGCCTTATTTCACGTTAACCTTTGATGATGCAATCTGCGTTATACAATCCAGGAAGGAGGAAGGCGGAGTGAGTGTCCTTTCGCGATGCGGAAAACGATTTTGGGTAGGCGATACCGGGCGGAGGGACTAAAGATATATACCAGCTGCGGCTACCGATTCTCCAACGAGTGAAAGGGGTGAAAGGGACACATGTCGGCCTGCACGCTGCGGGCGACCCCATCCTTCCCGTCGCGGTTAAAGGACTCTCTTCGGGACTGATGGCGAAGAATGCCCCCCCTCCCCCCAGCCGCGCCTCCTGCGATTCGATTCAATTCATTTTTTTTTCTTCTTCTTGCCCCCCCCCCCCCCCCCCCCCCCCGTCCATTTATCCTTTTTCATTCTCACACCGCTGTGCTCGTGCCAAGGAGTCGCGTGTCGCGTGCCGGGACACGAGAGGGTCTCGTGAGTTCGGCCAGAAGGGGCACCGCGGGCCCGCAGATACACCGTCACGCCACGATGGATAATTATTTGAAGCTAGTTACACTATACAGAAGAATGCCCACATATCAATTTCGTATGATTTATCTACGATACGTGCTAGTTAATACTTGTATACACATACGAGGAGATTCACATGAGCTTGTGGTGGAAACTCTTAAACTTCGCATTGAATGAACGGCAATGTCCATTCGCTAATGAAATTCGTGTCGTGTGATGGTAACATTGACGAAAAAAATATTGTCGAATTGTCAACATCGATACAGAATTTGTTTCTATTGATTCCTGAGCCCTTTTCAGGCGAACGAACATCTCTGATTCTCAGACCCAAGTCATTTCGTGATTCCGCAATCACGCGATTCCATGTTGAAATCATATGAAAATACAGATAAGTCACACGGGAGGGGATCGTTTGGGAATGAGGTAGATTTAAAAAATCAGAGTCTTCGGCACATTCGACTATGTAAGGATGGAATAGCAACCATAGAGTTTCCATGTACACGAAAACCTCTCGCCAATGTCGCCATTCGAACTCTCAGCATCAGTCAGAAACACTATGCATGTATGATCTACTCTTGCCCTCGTGACACGGAAATGTAAATATCGGAATTGTATCGAGCTGCACGATGCTGTATTTGAATACTCTGCAATGCAAGAGAACGTGGCAGTGGCACTTGACCTTCCCCGTGTTTTCACTAAACCGAACAGCACAGATCTACGTGCAGCATGTTTTGAGTTGGTTCCGAGGTAGCCAGACTATTGATGATAAAAAAAAGCATTCGGCGTTCAATTCAAATTCAGTTCAGTTTCATGGACACTGAAAGCATGTTGAATAAATCGAAATTTTCATCGTGCACACCATCGAGGCACTATATAAAAAACAGTCGATTTTCTCCACTTTTTACCATGAAATTCTTCTCCTGTTCTCCGCTCGTTCAGATTTCGACTAGAATATACTACGATCATGAATTGACTCTGATCTTTCGAAAGAAGATTTCCACCGGATAGGTGCAGCTATACCCGTAAAGAAATTTCAACTTTCGCAAAATATGTTTCAGCTGTGACTGTCTATAGCTATATGATTAGGAGCGGTAAGATATTTCACTCTTTGATCTTTGTTCTATAGCAAGCCGCTAGTATCACCGATAAGTCACTGTGCAGTATGACAGAAACGCTGACCCTGGATTATTCTCGTGACCCACGGACTCCGTGCATGCTCGATTGGCTGCTGCAGCTTTCAAACGATATACCTGGATAGACCTGAGTCTTATGGCAATAGATGATCGACCCTCTAACGCCGTGGGCTTCGTACTGTGGAATTTATACACTTGTGTACGCTGCTGATGACCCTGATCAAGGGATATCGTCAGCTACGCATAGTCGGTTGCCCATTCGACTTCGGTTCAGCAGCTCATGCGCCTGGTTCATGACCAGACACGCATTAACGCGCACGGCATTCCGATCTACTGGCGTTTCAGTTGCCCTCCTTGAAGCCAAGACACGTTTCTATTATTCATACGAACAATTATAATGCGCCAGCTTCCCGCGCCAACGCGCGCAATTCTGTGCAAATCTTAAACTGAGCAAATTTCATGTTAATTCTGGCTATTTTTGGAGAACGGTGAAATCTCACGCCCGATACTAGGTCCATCAAGATGTTGGTTACATCGTCGAGCGTGACCTCAACATCGTCAATGAGAGTTGTTCTCAATTTTTTAACGACCGATGTTCTATGGAGTGCTATCACGCAAGCGCTCTTGAATATTTTCATTCGTTTAACCAAAGAATAGCGGTCTCTGACGAAGACCGGGCCAAGCGATGAGCCCAATTATCCGGAATCGCAACACTGACGTGTACAGAAATTTACAAAATATACTTGTCGATTTCCTTCAACATCGGGACATTGGATACGTACATATTTTCTCCCTGAAATTAACGGCAATTATTGTTGGTCCTAGACAATTCTATATGGCACCCGAAATTCTCTTGTACGTCTTCTGTCTTTCTTCCGTAAAAAAATCCATACAGTTCACAATATTTTCTCATCCGGTTTAATCCTACTTCCCTTTTTCTTTATTTCTTGCGTCACGCGCGTTTCCCTTTTTGATTTTCATCGGTGAAATTTTCCTCTTTTTTGTCATCATCCCCTCTTCGGCCCCTCTTTGGAAAGCCGTAGAATTGTGAGTGACGTGGGGGAAATTCTGAAAATTGTATCACCAGAAAGTTTGATATATCTATACCCGTTTCCTGCCTACGGTGCATCTTATCCTCGGATTTGAAAGTGGGAATCAGTTTCTTTGCAGTATCTGCCACGAACGATCACGATGAATACACGAAGACACATAGATGAGCACGTCATTCGGATTTACCATTTTCGTAGCCTCTTTCAAATCTGTAGCGCTCTTTCCTACGGCCCTAAGTTATATACTGAAACACATACTGCACGTGGAAACGTTGATAATTTGATCATTGAAGGGAAAACATCTGCTTCACATAGTTTAGGATATTCCGAGCTGACTCTGAACCAGTGCAAGATTGTCAAGTTCCCGTGAGAGATGTTCATATAGGTCAACGTGTTCGTGTAATGTCTGGTACACGGTGATGCTAAATTTTTTGCTAGAAAATTCGAAAATTGTCGATGCTGTTGAAATCTACCTTTTTTTTCTTTGTACTCTGGTTACCTGACCAGGACGTAATTTGAACAAGGAAGAGAATTCCGGCAATCGGCAATCGCTTCGGGTTAAACAAATTAGGGTCGCCAAGTTGGGCTCTGAATAACCGCAGGAATGAGCCTGCGCGCGTTCTGGTAATCTTGCGAGTTATGGATATGCTCGCCGTTGGGCCTCTCGAAAGAAACTCATATTGGCACTGGGGGGAGAGCTGCCCGACCTAGAATCAGCTCTGGTGGGTAACAGTACAACCCGTCGTCTGCCTTCTAGCACCGGCCTTCGTACTGGAGGGCCCCGTTACTCGGGGTGTCACACAGCCAGTTACTGTGTTACGGCAATTGAGGCCACAAAGTCAAAATACAGTTAGGCTTCTTCGTGTACCTCGAAAAAATCACCAATCAGTTACTCCTCTGACGGTACTTACACACTCTGCGGACGTATAATGCAGCTCGCGACTTTGCTAGACCTCCAACTAGCATCCGAGGGGCCTCACGTCCCGAAACTTTAGACGCGGTCGCAGGTTCGATACTTCGACCGTATTCGTAGAATTGCATCTTTCTCGACGTGGCGCTTTTGGTTTAAAGAATTTTCAAACATCTTCACTTCTGGACTACTCTCGCCGGTTCAATGATTACGGCACCTGTTCTTTCACGCGAGGCTATCGATTCCCGTCAATAATTGAGGCACCAGCGAGGTGAATCGAATGAGACGACGACGAAGGGTGGGGCCAAGTCGAAGAGGGGAAGAAAGGAACCTGTGAAAAATAAACGAAACCCCGTAATACAAATGCAAATCGAGTCAGCAGCGTGTTGAAGTAGTCTGAAACACAACGTGGGTGGAGTCCAGATCGCGTAGTCGTCGCTCGGAGTCACTGACATTGCATAGCTACTATAGTTACTATTCGCATAGGCCTGAAAGTGTCGGTAGATTGACTGATCACTTTTTTACACAGAGATTTCATTTCCATGCCATCGGCATTCGATAAATCCATCGAGATTTAACTCCCGTGCGCCTTCCTCCTCCGTGAAAAGTTCTCCGATGTGAATATTACCACATAGTGTGAGCTAACTTCACGCGGTCAGCCGGAATCACCTACTTAGATAAAATTACAACAGAATGAGAAAGAACGGCACCTGGAGCAGGCTGGTGCATGCAGAGGTTACGAGTACATCGCAGTTTGGCAAACTGATGTCCCGCCGATGTGAATCGGACGATACCTTTCATCTGAATTTTTTTTTTCGAAACAGGTAAACGAAGTGTGAGCGTCCAAAGTTTGGGCTCCGAATTCATATTCCGGTGAGCTCGCACGGTCAAAGGTGCAGGTATGCGTATGCGACACGCAGTTAAATGCGTTATGTGTGTCCTATAAACGAAGGAAGAGAGAGCGAGAGAGGAACAGAAAGAACGACTTACGGCGCCGTGGAGATTGCAACACTCGAGTCGCGAGTCTAAGTATATTATAGCAGAAGAGTACAGGGCCATCCACGTGCTCTTGAAATTTCAGGAGTATAGTAGTGACCGATCGTAGTTAAACTCAGCTGCATTGAGTGTGTAGAAGAGGGGCATGAATTCCACTTGGCCCTCCACGTGTCCCGCTGCACTAAGGCCAACGCCCAATTCGCAACCTACAGAAGACCCACCTAGCGTAGTAATAGTCCTTGAGAAATCGGGCGCAAAGTACACTGGCCCTAGCTCTATGATGGACAATAGATTTCCGGGCGCAAACCGCGGGAGGTTAACGACACGCGCCTGTCGAAACAGTCGACCGAATATCATTTCAGATCGAGACCAGGTTACAAGAGTGCTGCTTCGCGCTGTCTTCCCCGTCATCCACCACACCCACACTCTCGCCATACCAGACTACGATGCGCCGGTGTTTTGGACGCTCGATGATCGCTCCTGAAAGACATGCGACCGGCCACAACCCCCGCGTCCATAGGCGCCGTCGCAGTGTGTATTCTCTTTCAAATTTCTATTCACACTTTTGAGAGGTAGGTATAATTCTCGCGCGTGAGTCACTGGAGCGAAATCCACTTCCATGCGAATTGTCTCCAGAAGCCCGAGGGCAAACTTCAGCCTATAGCTTACCGAATTCAAACGCAGATCCTGGATTCTATGAAAAATCCTGATCCTTGCCAACTTCCAAAGGATTGAGCGGTTATACCCGTACATTGTAGAGGATAAGTAGTGCAGGTATAGGTACTCGACGACTATATTGCCGATCGATTCGGACGCGTGCACCACGCACCGGTCGCGACATCCCAATTATTTCCTGTGTTCATTTATGTTGCTGTGGTTGACAGGCTCTTTTCATTGAGCTTTGATCTGACGAAACTGGGTACACTTGCATTTCCGAAATGAAATAGTGAGATGGTGAGGTGAGCGCGTAACATTAATATAGTCTTTCGGAATAAGGACAAGTAGAAGAAATTAAAATTGGAGTAAAAAATTATTCAGCCAGCAAAGTTCGAACAACGAACAAAAAATAGCCAGATATCTGAAAAACCGGGCCACCGCCAAAAAAGTCTACAATATAGTAGAACCTCCGGTACTATCGCGTGATGACCTACTTTTCTATGACCAATGATGAATCAACGTGTGGCTGTAAAAATAACCCAACGGCGTTGCGGAGACGTTAATATCGTACGATTACCGCGGCATCGTTGAAACCGGTACTGCTATCGAAACATGGTAGGACTCCTTGCCGACAGTGGGCAGAGGTTTCAGCTAGCGGCAGCGCCGATGGTTCGACTGTATTTCTACTAATCTCCAACTCGAAGCACCCGCCGAAAAACCGTCAGCAACCGTACTGCCATTTAAGTTTGTCTTGTACGAAATTTTTGGCAAAGTGCCATTATTGTGGTCACTTGAAAACATGGGATCAATGAATCAGATCTACGATAATCTTACTTTTGTTGCAAGCTTGTATCTTCCGAAAATACACTTTTCCGATTATCGAATGATCAAAATGATGTAGCACTGAAGGTTGAAACTGCACATTTCGTTATTTCCCTTGAAGAATAGTTTAATAACCATATACCATTTTGTGAATAAATGTGCAACATCGAAATACAGCCAGATGCTGGTTTGCATTGCATTAAACGTGGCCATTTAGCATGTTGCGCAGTGAACAGCGCAGCGTCATTTGATTTTCTCGAAGAGAAATCTTATTAACACGAATCTGCGTTGACGCATGACCTCATAATTGAGCGTATCGTCATCGATGATTGAAAAAAAAATGAGCCTAGAGGAACAATTCCCCGACTAGTTGCAAAGAAATACAGATCGATGTACAAGTGTGAGGAATAAGAAAAAATCCCCCCCTGGTCCATCAGCTGCGGAAAACCAAACTGTTTCACGATACATCGGTCAGTACAAGATATCTCCCTGATCGTCCGGTCGTCCGCTTGCAGCATGACTATGTTACTAACTATGCTATCTATAGGCAACTATCAAGTCTCGTGTGGCTACCGCTTCTATAGTATATCCGCACTAGAGAATTATACCGGCAGTAATCACCGCCGCTGGCTACCAGCTATTGGATCGAGATTCCATCTCTTCGGGAGACGCGAATTCTTGGGAGAATTATTCGCGTGTGTCTAGCTCCAGTAGGCTATTAAAATTCATCGAAAATTAGCGCTAATCTCGAAGCGATCAGAGTCACGCTATTCGATTTGCCTTTCACCCCGGATGTGGGTCGTCGTCGTGGTCTTCGACTGGTGCGAAGTGAGAGCCCCGCGAAAGAAAGTTTGTGAAAGCCGCCCGCAATATTGCTGACGTACAGACCTCACTCAGCCGTTCAGGATACCTTGACACTGCGCTACATAAGCTCGACCACCGAGATTTGTTTTTATTGTTGATTTCATATCGGTGAAACTGCCACCTTCACCGGTATCCGAAAGAGAGGTCGATGGCTCGGCAAGCGTATGGCTATTTTTTCTATTTTCTTTCAGCTGTATAGCTGCTGCTCGATGTTGATCACAGAAAGACGATCTCTGCACAAGGGAATTTAGGTGTTTGATACAATATTGAAAGCCATTACGGAGTTATCTTTGGAAACTTTTGTTTTTACTCATCTATAACGACCACATCGTGACGGATTGAAAATATTTCCGAAATGAGTTATAGCATGATTTTCGGAAAAATTTGCTGTAAAAAGTATGTCACCAAACCACGCTGATGCAAACGTGACAGTCTCAAGAGATTATAATCATTCGAAAAGGAGTTGGCAAGTGCAATCTATTCGATCCACCAGAACGATCTCGTATTAGCCAATGCGATTGGGCTTCAGACAGTGGCTCTCAGCAGCCGGGTCCCGATTTCAGAAACCAACGATAGCTCACGAACTACGATCTCAAAGGCCGAATCGCCGTGACACTTGGTTTTGTAGCATTGTCCAGCCAGCGTACGACATCTACCATTTTTGAGTTCCACATCAAATATGTGATACATATGCATATTCACAAACTGGTATTTTAATTTTCATCCACGAATTCGTGAAAAATTTCCGATACCTCCAAAGAATGATCTCATGCAGTACCTACTAACAACAAAAATGTGTTTCATATTTTTCTAACAAACCAATTCCTGATCAGTATGCAGCACCATGTTAGCCCGAAGCATCACTGATTACATCGATAATTATTTCTGGAACCAGATATAATGTGCCTTCAAGTTGATACACGCTAACAGTTTACGAGCGGTGCTCGGAGCTGAACGAGGAATCCGGAATTTGAATGGATTTTTTTCCCCAAAACAAACATCGCCTAGAATCGTTTCGCAAAAATTCAGCTCCTTGTCATTAGAAACTTGCTTTCGGCTAATAGCAATCGCTATGTAATTTTTTGGATTGGATATTGACTCTGCAACCGCTGAGTTAGGCTGAAATATAATCGTGATGAAAAAGAATCGGAGACTCGCCATTCCAGCAATGAAATATCAAATTAGTCGGTACTAGCTCTTTCTGCACTTCTTATTCACTTATCATGATATCGGACAAGAAACTCGGCAATGAGCCTTTTCTTTCAGACTGCGCACAAGCTGATCTAGAACCTACTACAAACAGCGAAAGCGATGGAAAAGATAATAATGCTCACTTCTTCGGAAATACCTTCGACTCGTCACGTCCCAAAACCATTATGGGGTAAATTCTCAGACATTCTTAACATGCATAGTAATTAGGGCTAGAGAAGATATGATCTCGCGAACCAAAAATTTGGCATTATTTTATTTTCTTTTTCACTTCCCATGACAGAATGCTCTGGAGTGTCGTACAAAATTGGGGAAAACATTTATCCGATTATACAACATGGAATGACCAGAAGTAATTATCCCGTAAAATTCAAGAGAAAACTGTGATACTCGTTTTACTATACTTATTGCGGTTTCATTGGAATGGAATTACCCACTTTTTCCTCAACAAGTATCGACCCAAATTCGGTGCAGTTTGCGGTTGGAATTTTTCGAGAAAACGGGGAAGATCTCGTGTTATATTTCGGAAAACCAGATACGTCCGAGCGAGTGCCTTTTTTTCTGTACTCTCGACCGCCAAATGTGTTCTAGTCGGCGGTTCACTCACATTTCGAGGTGATTTCGACATTTCCAGTCAGTGATCCGTCGAGCGAAAGAAAATTATGTCAAAATTGGTGGGAAGAATTTACGTCAACCTCCGCCAACAGATTTTTGGCACCATGTTCGCACTTCAGTCGAACTTCTTCGACTGAAATAATTTGAAGAAAAATGATGCCATGAGCGCAGTGATGCCCCACTCGCCCACTCGCCCATCTGCACGCATACGTCATAGACGACAGACGTGCACCTCGGGGGTGTTGCCCGAAAAGAATTACCTCAAAACAACTCGAAACTCACGTCGCATGGACGAACGACCGATCATCGATGGTTCGGCGATAGTAACTCCTGTCGATGATGATGATGACAGCACTGGTCGGAGTCCCTGTATCTACAACAGACAGTTACTCCTCGAATTGGACGATGCGGGTTAGGTTTGCCTGGCGGTGGCCTGCGGTCAACGCTCCTAACTTGGCGGCTTGTCTATGTTCTACTACTTGGCATCGCGTCTTGACTCTGCCAAATTGGGGGCCACCTCGTCTTCCCGTAAGGCAGCATCTCGGGGCTCGCAGATTCAACGAAAGATCGTGCGTACGACTATAATCTATCCATTCCCGAATTATAATGGAGCCTCCCTTTCTCCCCGAGCATCTTGCCTGCGTCTAGATACACCTACAAGAAATAGAATACCTTTACAACTCGGACATACATTTGACCGGGCGATCTTAGCCTAAGGCTTAAAACCGCGGAGAGTTTTACGGCTCAGCTGGATGCTGGGTCTTGGATTGAACGGCCACCGTTCAGGCGTGTAAAATCGAGACTTCTGAATGTTGAAGGGGTTCTTTCAATTCACGACACGTATATTGTCAGTCGGATTTTAAGGAGGTTACCTGACTTCAGAAATCATGGAATTCGATGGACTATCCATATGGACGAACCGTGCGTTCGTATACGCTCCATTCATAAAATCGGTGATAATCGTCGCCTTTAATACGGAATTCTGTATTCATAATCAAGTAGCTCTTTTTTGGTGGTATCGAATCGAATGCGAATGAATTTCTTTAGTAAACAATCAGATAATGAAATGATTCATTTTCGAAAAATCAATAAAACCTGGAACTTGAAATACTTTAAAGGGAATTTCGGCCCGCTATCTTAAACGTACAGAAACCGCTTCGAGAACTAGAATAGTAAAGTTTCGCAAATGACACGCTCGATTTTGATGAAACTATGAGAATTCATCAAGCATGATGGCAGAAAGTGGCTAAGTATTTCACTTTTTCAAAACATCGATCGGATTTGCTGAAAGATGAATATTTCTTGTGATAGCTAGGTTAGATTGCCAGCGGTGTCTCAGAATTCTTCTTAAGAGGCTGACAAAGGCGAACGTATGTTTCACGAAGGTAAGAATCATCTAGTAATGGAGTTCGATGACCTTTATTCAATGAACGATAACGTGTGATAACTTATCCAATAAGGTCAGTAACAAGGATTGAAAAATTGAATAAAAAACAAATCTTCTGAAGTAAAAAGTATCGTCTCTTCGCCAAATCGAGCGACCCCGTTTGAGCATATGCCAATATATATATATAGGGGCGTTCCAGAATTCGGCGAGTGAATTTCTGTGGGTGACTAATCCGATCATTAATTGCGTCAGGCCCGTAGACCGATTCTGCGAAATTCTCGCTCTCTAATTCGATGAGTAAAGAAATTGCTTGACACAATTACGGAACGGAAATTTGAAAACGAATGATGCCAGTCAAGCTGCGCGCCTCGTACACAGAGCTCACACCTTTCTACACATCTTACAAACATCATATACAGGAATAAGTAAATAAAGCAATAAATCTTCTGTCCAAAAATATCTTTCTCACGTCTCGTTCTACGGTATTTAGGAATGACCGCACATGGGAGTGCCTTATAGATTTGTTGTTGTGAATATTATCAGATCCAATAAACACTGCCTGGTTCAACTTGAAGCACGTTTTGTCTGGTGATTGTATAATATCGGTTTTAAATGTTTTTGCCTCCGCGCAGGAAAACACGGGGTAGAATCCTACGACCGTGACGGGTCGAAATGGGACACCATGGACATTTTTTCAATTATCAGGATTTCGGAAAATCTTCTTGGATTTTTCACGGAATTCGTGTTCACATGATTTTTTACTTTTGGGGATTGAGTTAGAAGTTATGGATTGTATGTAAGAGAGACTGAAAAATTATCTAGCTAGTACATTTTCGAGATGTATAGGGCTTGTAGGTCTTCGTGGCACCTGAGGAGTGTCGTATCTCCGTCGAACTCTATTTTTATGAAAATCAGTATAGAAAAAACGAGAGTCCTCCTCGAATTTTCCGTTATTTCCTTTTGTCGAGTTACCTGGTGTCCGGAATTCAGCACGGCGTTTATTGATTTGTTCTCCAATTTTCAGTAAGATTACAATTCTTTTCGAATGAATTTTGACAAAATCCCGTCATGATACCTAACGAAAATAGCAGCCTCAGATGAACTAAGCTGAGAACGTGAATGACCGGTCTAGCCAGCCTAATGCGAACCGGCAAGTTTTGGACACTATTGCAGTTCTTACATTTCCAATCAAATTTATATTTTTCCGTCAGTGTGTACTGGCTCGACTTTTTGAAGCACCTGGGGTTGATTCATATCGCTGAATATCGTAACATAAATGAATGAATCAGAATTGTTACCTTTCTCCTGCTGCTTATCGTCTTCTCAAAATCGGAACAACAATTGAACATTTACAAAACGGGACGCAACCCATTGTTAACGCTCATACGCCTCGCGGCATTCACGGACGGTGATTGGAAAAATGCACTCGATTCAAGCGAACGTTCTTCAATATTGCCAACAGAGTATCTAATTCAATTCAATTGAACGAGAACATTTTGTGTTCCCACTAATTAATATCTTGGTAAAAGTTATCGCTCTGAATAATCGCAAGTAAGTATAATTGTTTGCTTATTTCAAGGAAATTTGACTTGAATTGAATGGGAATTCTTTCGCCACTATTCAGATAAGTGTGAATTAGTATAAAAAATTGTATCTGCTCAAGTTGAGTGAATGTTGCGTTAATATCGCCAACAGAGCATTCAATTCAAGCGGATGGGAACATTTTGTCTTCCCAGTAATTGATTCCTTGGTAATAATTAATGTTCTAAATAATTGCAAGTAGGTATAATTATTTGCTTATTCCATGAGAATTTGACTTGAATTGAATGGAAATTCTCTCATCGCAATTCCGATAGGTATGAATTGGTACAAAAAATGTTATCTGCTCGAGTTGAGTGAATGTTGCGTTATTATTGCCAACAGAGTATTCAATTCAATTCAATTCAATTCAACGAGAACATTGCATGTTTCCAGTATCTAATTTCGCGTGAGAATTACTGCACTGTATAATCATGAGCAAGCATAATTAGTAGCTCGTTTCGAAGAAATTCGACTAGTATTGAATGGAAATTCCGTTGTCACAATCCAGATAATTGTAATTTGACACAAAAGAATTGATTTGCCAGTGCGAGCACTTGTACTTACAGATACCGCAGCCTCCAAACATTTGGCTGTCTAATAAGCACCACGTATCCGCACCTACTTGAAAATGGCACACCCTGTACAGCCCTTATAATCCCTGACAACGTGAGTCACAAGTAGTAATTACATGATCGAGTAGCGTGGTATCAAACCTGCCCGGAGGATGAGTTTCATGCCCAGGTTGAAATTCGGCCGAGTTCGGGCACGCTTCAGGACGGCCGGGTTCCAGAAGGGGTGAACGCCCGACCTAGAGGCTGCGGCCCCGCGTCCGCCGCGGTGTGGTCAGGTCAGGGAAAGATCGACGCCGAACATTGCCACCGTGGCACGGCGCCTCGAGAGTTAAGCAAGCCTGGGTGCATTGGTCGTTGATCGTCAATTGTTTGTCGGCGTAACGACAGCCTCGAGATTTACGGCGCTCGTATACATTTCATTATCCAGCGTATACCTACATATACCTGTATATACACATATTCATACGGTAGGTGTATATTATATTGTACTTAAGTCAGATCACGACATATCTCCTCCGTTCTCCAGGATTTCCAGTTCTTTCCGGTACCTGGCCAGACGTCGCGATGAATTAAGCTAGAAGTATTCCGTGAGGAATGCGTTCGTTGATAAACTGATTTTGCTCTGAATGTGGGCTAATTCATTATTGGCTCATTACTTAGTTTTCCTTCCATACTTAAGGGTTAAAGCCGGAAGTCCAGTAAATTTTGATCGTGCAGGGTCTATTGGTGATTAGAAAACCCGCGTCCGATGATTTTTTTCTTTTTGAGTAGATTAAATTCTGCATTCAAAATTCGAGACCCCTCTACCCACGTGAACGAAATTTGAACCCGTGTATTGTATTGATAAAAAAAAAAACTGTGACATAAATCCATCGGATCAGAATGACTATGGGATTCTGTGGATACTACTCTCAATGTTATGTAAAAATATGTGAATAAAATTATTTATTCGGCTCGATCGAGGTTTGTCATTTGATCAGACTATGTATTATAGTTTCTCTATCTACAACATAATAGAATATCCAGCGACGAATTCTTTGCCAGATCACAATCACCTGATTTGGAAAATCTCAGTTTCGCTATTATTCGCGATTTTTCGTTTTCGCTTTCTCTCGAAGAGTCGTGTAAACAAAATTGATGTATTCTGAACGACTGCGTCCACATTTGAATAGATTTTGTTTCCAGCTGACAATGAATGCCTGTGCGTCTTCTAAGCTACTCAACCGTTGTTTTAGTTAGTATGAAGCATCGAGTGGATCACTAGATGTTTTATTGTGCTTAACATATGAGAGCTACACAATAGTATAACGAGTAAAACAAAACTATTTTCGAGTAAAATAAGTGATTTATCTTCGACCAGATGATTCTCTCTTCCGACGTGATGATCCGTTCAAAATAAAACCAATTATCGTTGCTCATAAACACTAACATAAGTTCATACCAAGAACAACGATCATGATTTGTGAGTGAGCTAGCTCAGAAGTAGAAGGTCGCTTTCTGAATCAAAAAATTGAAATTGGGAAAAAATAATAATTATAAAATAGCCGAACCCGCCGTATTGGATGAATCTATCGTGGATGGTGCTGCTCTGTAAGATGGAGATCTTCAATTCATTATGGAAGAATTTTAGCTTCCAGATAAGATTGTGGGAATGGTGTTGAAAAACTGTAGCGCATCTGCAAGAGAAGGAATAATTTTGGTTTCTTTTTCAACGATTTTCATGCGATTGCATCCAGGGACAAATATGACTTTTGAAAAGATCGACTGCCTGTATAAAAAATTGAGGACGTGTCGGTTTTTCGAAAATAAGAATCAGATGGAAATTTGAATGTGAAACTGAATCTGTCCCAGGCAGGGGAACAAGAAACTCGATGTCGTCCATGAGACGTCTCATATATATGAACAATGCTCTATTTTCAGCCAGATAAAAGATGTCTTACGTCAAAAAGACTTCCTCCGAACATCACGATTGCTATATTAGCATATATCATAGAGTTCACATACGAAATTCCAATTGCCCGGAAGACTATTTCGAGTTTGAACAACAATTAAATTTCACAACTGTTTGTAGGAGGTGCACTTCCCATTCATGTACATATGAAAGTGATGAAAGGTATCATTCTTGTCGATTTCTAAGGATACAATGAAACTTGCTTCTGGCATGATTCAATGTCACATCGCTGAATGGAGGATCCTTCTCAGGCTCGATTTCAGGAGCAATCCACGACGGATCATAGTTCTCAAACCAACAAGCATAAAAGTATGTAGGAAATCTTCGAATTTCTTTCTCCGTGAGATACGCCTCAGAAGTTTCATTTGAGTGTCCCCCTGAAATGACGACGATGTCGAAAACGACACCGACACTGTGACTTACCTTATGGATTACGAATCCTACGATAGTCTCATAATAATTGGTGCATGAATCTTGAATGAGACACCGTTACGACGCTGATCTCTGTAAGACTTACTCAACCACTTCTTATTGCACGGATAATACGAATTGATTGTGATTTCCCAGCATATATCTTGCGCGTAACGCGTCTACGAAATACCAGAGAGCGTTGAACGTGTGTGAGTTCACAATTACTACCTGATGTTGCAACTGCTGGCTGCTGGTAGCACGTGCATATACATGAACCTTATACGTTTCGATCCATGCAATATCAAACGTTGAACGAAGTATGCCGCGTTCGCAGCACGTGGGACTGAATCTTGCCCATCCGTCCAGGGAGTCCCGGGGCCATCTCTATCCTGACACTCGTCGTCGCAGGCCAACGACAGTCTAAAATAAACTCTGCAGTTGGGAGCGACTGGTGTTGCCGTTTCTACATTCGTCACCTACGTCATCTCTGTAGGACTGTGGGTTAACTTCTCAATCAGAAGGCAAACTACTTGCGTGGATAGTTACTTCGCGGCCGTTATGTTCGCCCGTAGGGTGTCTCAGGTGTTTAGATATCCGCCTCATACACAGGCGTCCGGGTCCCGAGCCATTGCATATTTGAATAAAAATTAATCGGCCTCTTCCGTTCGTGTTCGCGAGCAAACTCTACTTTTACCTTTTTTCACGATAATGGACGTTTTGAAGAATTCGTGGACCCAGCTTCGAGCAGTGAGTGCATCACCGCACGTACTCGAGTTTTTCTCGTCATCCTTTCATCAATTCTCCTTGCCTAGAACATAATCTCACCTGGCTGTCGTACTGGCTTATCAGCTGCCCACTTTTTTACATGATCTCTTCACATTTCTTGTACGGCTCGACCCTCGAAGAAGAAGTACCGTTCGTTCGTCGCCGAAAGCTCAAGATCGCAACAAACCCCCACCCTCTGGTAAGCCGTTCACCTTTTATCCTAGTAACACCGCGTCCCGCACTACCACGGCCTCGGCCGACGACTACATGCCCGAGGACTCGAAGAAGCTTCCTTATCCGTACTTGGAGTACGTTTTCTCACCTCCCTCCAGCTAGCCCTCGTCCATGCGAGTCACTGCCGTCGCCGTGGGCCCCGGACTCCGCAGGTCCTGATAAGGCGCAGGGGTTCTCAAGTCTAGCTTGTAATCTATAACGAGGCTGACGACAATGTTTTCAAAGTGGAGACGGTGGAATGCAGAAGTCTGCAGGCTTGGCGGGGGACGGAACGCGATTTTTATGTGAGCAAAATTTGTGATTCCCAATATATATATATGTTGTGTGATACTGTAACGCAATTTTCTGATACGACATTTATAATTTTAGGTAGAATAATGAATAAAAATTAATTTTCTTATCTTTCTACTTTCGTTCGTTTCATTTGAATATTTTACTTGTTTCTTTGTCTTTCCCCATTCATCCATCACTCCATACTTGATTACAAATAAATGTTTCGGTCAAAATGTTCTATTAATTAAACAGGTTTTTTCCCCTTCTTTTTTCTTTCGTTAAAAAATATATTATGACTTATCTTTTCTATTGGATTGTTCTATGTTTCAGTTTCGTTTCTCATTTTTCTTCTTGTTCTTTGCTCTCTGGTCTCCTAGTTTTATGACTTTTCTTACTTTCCCATAAATTTATTCGTTCATTGTCCACAGAATTACGTCGATTGTTCGGATTGTACTAATTTATTAGTTTTTCAACCATAGGTTTCGTTGATTGGTTTCTTCTCTGGGATTATTCATAATGTTATTTAATTAATTTATGGAACGTGCGATGAATAATTATTCGACTACGGCAAGTTTTGAATATTCGATGTCATAATATTATAGGTACATGTGCAGTCTTAGCCAGAGGCTACTTGCCGAGTGGCTAGCACTTGTCTCTTCTCCGTGCGTCTCATTCGCATTTGGCGATTGAACGCTTCCCCTGCATTTAACTTAATTTTTCAGCGGTTACTTTGAATTTCAATTATTTTACCTGTTTTCAGTATTACAATCCCCCCCGATTTTGATATGGCCTTTTCCTTTCATGTAACAACGACAATCAAAATCTTGTAGTTTTAAAAACAAAAATTTCTCACATTCGCTCACTCAGTCATTCATTACAATTTTTTATTTTGTCTTTTTTACATTCGTTAGATCCGGTATTCTTGGTGTACATCGAGTCTTGAAGCTATAATATCCAGTTGTTTCCAATTTTTTTTACACTTTTTCTTAATCTATGCATCCTACAAAGAATTTTTTGTACAATTTGTCAATTTTTCCTAATTACCTTTCAAGGTCATATTTATTTACAAAATTTTCTCGCAAACAGAACAAGGCGGGAGGAGAATCTGAAACAATTTTGCTAATATTATTTTATTTTTTTCAATTACAGTTGTCACGTATAGGCAGATGATATTTTCTTAAATTGTATCGATTATAAATACCTAAAAATTTATTTTCGTCATCTACATCAGCGAGTTGGTAGGCATAATTCTCACTTAGTTTTTTATTTATTTTGAACGGTCCATGGAAAATGTGACAATATTTACTTGATACATTATCAGTCGCACCGAATTGATGTGAAATCTTTAACAAAACTAAGTCATCTACGTCGAGTACGATTCTTGATTTTCTTTTCTGTTGTTTTCTACGGGTGTTAAAACTTCTTTTCAACGCTTCGTTTGCCAGCATTATTTTTACATTTCGTGGTTTATCATTGCTTAATGGAAATTTTACTATTTGTTCAATTTTGTCATTTGGTGTTTCGTCAAAATGTAATTCTGATGGGGTAAAACCTGTGCTGCTATGTGTGGTTATGTTTAACAGCTCTTCTATTTCTTTAATATATTTTACCCATTTCGTATGTTTATCCGCACAAAAAGTTCGAAATAACCGGCCTAGTTCTTTCTTAACACGTTCTGTGGGATCGGACTGCGGATGTCTAATTGATGAAAAAGACATTTGTATTCCTTCTTTTTCTAGCATATTTTTCCACATATGAGAAGTCAATTGAATCCCATTATATGACAAAATCTTTTCTGGCTTTCCGAATGTGAGAAAATAGTCTTTTCTAGGTTTATTTATTGTACTTAACGTTGTTACTTTTTTTAGCGCACATATTTCGACAAAGCATCAATCGTGACTAATAAATATTGCACACCGCCTACTAACTTAGGTAAAGGTCCATAGTAATCTACTGTCAATAGTTCATTGGATTTTTTAGATGATATATGTCCAAATTCTCCTTGCATACTGTATGTTAAAGGCTTTACTCGTTGAGACAGATCACATGACACTACTAATTTTTTTATATATATGTTGTCTCATGTTTTTCCAATAATAGAATTGCGACAAGGAACTGTATGTTTTGAATGCACCTACATTTCCTAATTTATCATGCATTTCATTAATTAATAGCAAAATTATACATCTAGGTATCATTATTTTCCAATTTTTTTCAGTTGATTTTTTATTAAATAGTATGCTTTCGTGTATTCTGTATTTATCTCTATTGATTTCTATAATTTTGTTTATTCTAATCACTTTTTATTGAGGATCTTCCATCTGTAATTCTGTTAAATTTTTTTAACTTTGATTCAAGCTCCGGGTTTAAGTTAAGTGCAGTTACTTTTAAAGATTCAACTATATATTTTGGGTATTATTTATGGTCCGTGATTATTTCAAACTCTGCACCAATCAAATACATTCAAAATTTTCTTATCGAATACAAAATCGCTAGTATTTCTTTTTCTGTCGTAAAACATTTTTGTTCAGCTTTTGTTAGTCATCTACGTCCTGCGGTTATTATTTTTTGATTTTCTTTTCCGTCAGTTTGAACCACGACGTCACTTATTCCGGAATCGCTCGCATCTGTTTGTAGTTGAAAAGCAATGTCCGGAATATAGTGATGTAAAGTTACGCAATTTAAAAAATTCTTTTTCAATTGTTCATTTGCCAAGGAATGTTCAGGCCTCCAGTTCCATACATCTCTTTATTACTTAACAGGTCACGAAACGGATCCACAAAATTTTCATGTCCAATTACAAATTGCCTGTAAAAATTGCATATTCCAAAAAATAATTGCTGCAATCGTGTTAAATTTTCCGGTTTAGGAAACTCTTGTATTACTTTAAGCTTCTCTGGGTCAGGTGTTATTCCATTTGGCGATAAAATAAACCCAAGAAAAGGAACAGATTCCCGACAAAACAGTGATTTGCTAAGTTTCAGTGTAAAACCATGTACCATTAAACGATCAAATATAATTTGCAAACGATTCAAATGTTCATCAAACGATTTGGAGGTTATAAGAGATCATCTATGTAAGTTGTTAAAAATTCTAAACAGTTTTCTCCAATTGCTAAATTTAGAGCTCTGATAAAACCACTTCCTGCAGTTTTTGAACCAAATTATACTCTTTCAAATTGATATAACGATGTATTGTGCAGAAAAGCCATGTATTTCCGTGATTCTCGGGATAATGGTATTTGCCAATAACCCTGCGTTAAATCAGTTGTCGTCATAAATTTGACACCGTGATGTTTGTGTATTAATACGTCAATCGGAGTTGGAGCTTCATTGTCAGAGTCCATAACCCTATTTAGAAATATAGCGTCGAGACAGATTCTAATATTTTTTTCTGACTTGTGCACAATTCTCAATGGATTACAATAAGGGCTATACAGACCCTTCAATGATTGCATTGATCTCTAACATTGATTTAATTTCTGCTGATACCGAATTTCTGAGTTTTAACGGAATCGGGTATGATCTCTTTATGTGAGGTTTGTCATTCTTTAATTTGATACTATGTTCATAATTAGTAACACATCCAGCTTTGTACAAAAATAGCTATTCATATTTCAACAGCAAATCAACTAAAACCCGCCGCTGCTCATCGCCAATCATCGTCATTGTATCCGCGATCATTTGGACCTGCTGAAAGAAATCGATGTCTCATTATTTGTCTTTGATTCTACGACATTGAAATTATTCAAAATTTCTGCGAAAAATTTTGATTTTCTCCTTTATCATCCATTCTACAATTTTCCTTCGTATTTGTTGTTACAATTTTAGATTCTATTTGTTTATCAATTATTTGTACTGCTGAATTATCAATTTCTCTGCAGAAATATTTATCAACACAATAATTATCATTTTCTAAGTTCACATTATTACCATTATCATCAATTTCAATAACAAACATAATTTCTTCATTATCTAATTTCACGTTATTATCATTATCATCAATTTCAATACCTTCAATAATTAAATTAATATTACTATTTCCAATTTTTCTTTCGACAAACACCATATTTCTTCATTATCTATCAAATTATTTTCCACATTATTTTTAGAATCTAAACTTTCGGATTGTTTGACTTGTTTTTCTACTTCGATCACAGTTTTTTGTACTGGTATTTTGTCTATTTCGACCTGCTGCTGTGGTATTTCCACATTCGAAATTTTTATACACATTTTATTACACACCAAATAAGAGAGCAATCTCTCAGAAGAGTTCCACCCATACGACACCGACGACTCATTAAGCAAACTCCCATTAATTGCTATTGTCTTTTTATTATAATCTAACACCGCTCTGTTTATTGCAAGCCAATTATTCCCAAATATCATTCCATTCGTTAATCCTGGTAAAACTAGAAATGAACATCTACTTACAACATCACGAATTTGTACTCCAATTAGAATCTGTTTCTCTACCGGACTTGCTTTTTTCCAATTGCTGGTATCACTAAGACATTACTAACCGGTAAAATATCAAATTTTCCATATCTTTCCCGTATCTACTAAAACAGAAACTGGAATACCCTCAACATTCCCTAAAATATACGGACATCTATAAGACTGACTCGACTTTTCTATAGCTTTTTCGAACTCAACATCTATATCTGAAACTAGGTCCTGTTCAATATTTTGAAATGAACAACCTGATGTTGGACCTAGCCACATCGCGTTGCATATCAGTTTAAATACTGACTACTTTGATTAGCGTTTGTATTCACTGTATTTAAGTTGCTATTTCCTGAATTGTTAATGTTGGTACTTACAATGACAGGTGAAGGATACTGAGTGTTTGGAAAGACCATATTTTGATTATAATGCGGATAATTTGACAAATTATTTTGCCAATTCGTTGTGGACGATTGATTTGGATTTAATGGTTGAGTATAGGTACGCTTGACTAGATACTGGCTGTCTCATTGCTAAATATTGATTATAAGCACCTTGTACACTCTGTGAGTTTAGAGATTCAATATTGTTTGGAACTTGGCTCGTATCGTTTGTATTAAGTTTCGACTATTATTGTTATACAGATTTTTTCGTGTGTTTACTTGATTCAAACTGTTGACATATTTTTTCTTTTGATCATCTCTTTGTCTAGCTCCATATCCAGCATCTGATATTGATAAAGCCTGTACTAATTCATTTTGCAAGTGCATCTCTAACTCTAATTGGCATTTGCTGCACTATTGTAAAATTTAGTTTGTACGTGTTTAAACTTGATACACAAAATCTTGATTGTTTTAATTGTTGGTAAAAATAATTTCGCAAAGTACCATCTTATGAGTTGTATCTATGAGATCTCCAATGTTCTTCCGAATTATTTGCAATGGTATCGAATAAAATTTATTCCAAAAAACTATCTTCAAAATCTTTCAAATTCAAAAATCGTCCTCGACAAAATTCAATCCAAATTTTCGCTCGTCCATTCAACATACTTTCTACTATTAATAATTGACATTCGTTCGGAATATTTTTGAATGTCAAATAATTTTTCACATCCTCCATAAACTATTTCGGATTTATTTCATCTTCTTCGGAAAACTCTGGGGCTTTCAAGTCTACGCGCATTTGTTGCAAATTTGCTACCAACCCACTAATTAAACTATTATCATTATTTGATAATTGCTGAACAATTCTATTTTGTGAACTACTTCGTCTAATCCTTTCCAATTCTATTCTCCGCAATTCATTCTGCTTACGTAACTCTTGTATTTCCTGAGTGATGTTTGGATTCTGTTGTTGTCGTTCAACTAAGTCGTCAACTATTTTTTGCAATTCCTTCATCTGATCCACCTTCGTACGTAACTCTGTTAGTTCTTGTCCCATCCTATTCTGCTTGTTCGTCTCTTTCTGTTGTTGTTTTGAATCTGAATTGCCTAACGACGCTGACTGCTTGTCTTGCGATCTAATTTTAACGGGTGTATGCTTAGAGGCATATAGAAAAAATTTTGAGACTATACACAAACATATACATTCATTCGTACTCAAAATTTGATATCACTTATGTTTGGGCGCTATTTTGTAACAGAATTAATTTTCTGATACAACGAAATTTATAATTTTAGGTATAATAATAAATATAAATGGGTTTTCTCATCTTTCTACTTTCGTTTGTTTTATTTAAATATTTTACTTGTTTATTTGTCTTTCCCCATTCATCCATCACTCCATACTTAATTACAAATAAATGTTTCGGTCAAAATGTTCTATTAATTAAACAGGTTTTTTCCCTTTCTTTTTTCTTTCGTTAAAAAATATATTATGACTTATCTTTTCGTTTGGATTATTCTACGTTTCAGTTTCGTTTCTCATTTTTCTTTTTGTTCTTTGCTCTCTGGTCTCCCAGTTTTATGACTTTTCTTACTTTCCTATAAATTTCGTTCATTGTCCACAGAATTTCGTCGATTGTTCGGATTGTACTAATTTATTAGTTTTTCAACCATAGGTTTCGTTGATTGGTTTCTTCTCTGGGATTATTCATAATGTTATTTAATCAATTTGTGGAAAGTTCGATGCATAATTATTTGACTGCGGCAAGTTTCGAATATTCGATGTTATAATATTATAGGTACATGTGTCTTGACCAGAGGCTACTAATTGCCGAGTGGCAAGCACTTGTCGCTTCTCCGTGCGTCTCATTCGTATATATTGGCGATTGAACACTTCCATTTAACTTAAGTTCTCAGCAGTTACTTTAAATTTGAATGATTTGACCTGTTTTTACTGTTACAATACATATTCGGGGTCAACGCGTTTGTTCAGTGTTGTTTCAGTAAAATAAGATAACGACTCCTTCGATCTGGAAACGAGCGTTGAAATCGAATTATGTTCCCGTATGTGAACCGAGTGAACGTAGCTGGAAATTTCATAGTGGGAGCATCATAAGATCGAAGAATGCGGATATTTTTGGTGAGAACTGTACCTCTGTCTACTACCGCATCAAAAATGGTTGACATCGATGAAAACCTATGTTACACAGTTCATTTGTGATATTTCGTTATCACACTATGCTAACTTTTTCGTTGAACGAAGTATTCTTCCATTGATGGCGAAGAAATATCGAAATACATCGCAGCAAATGGGTTTCCGGTATATTCATAATTATGATAGATCGTTTTCCTAATTAGCAAAATTGGAAATAGATTTCATACAATTATTGACGCAGCAATCAGACAAAAATGCTCATTTTGTTGTTACTACGTGCGGAAAGTAACTCGGATTTCCAGACACCTGTTTCTCGGATTGCTAGATCGCCATGAGAAACATTGCCGCAAAATCCTCTCTCGTAAGTAGCGAACTGCAGTTGTTCCCTAATCCCAGTCAATCCGCGTGTCCAAACATTGTGTACAGTAAGTTTGCCCAGATGCAATGGACTTGAAAGACCCGAAGCTCGGCGGATAACGTCCTATTGTGACAATTGGATATTTTCGTTTTATATTGTCTCGGTTGAGGTAGACTATAAGTGCCGTGGGCCACACCCCTGGATCTCACCACTTGAGCTGATCCTCAACTCGGGTTCAACCCTTCCGGTAATTCATGGAATAATCCCAGACCGAAGACCCATAATCCGATCCATTGGTTGTAAATTTGACCTACGAGTAACAAGGCATGAAAAATTCGCATGAAAACAAGCCGCATGAACAACACCTTTCGGCACAAGTACGTCAAATCGGTAAATCGTCAATTTATTACTCTTCGTAATTCCTGTACATAGATTAAACCGAATTCCAACGGAAGGTTCGATAACATTTCTTATTCTACTATTATCCGGAAGCCTCTCGGCTGACAAAGTTTCAATATGAATTATAGGCACGCGTCACATACTCGGGTGCGCGAGTATATATCTGTATACGTAGCATGCATTTGAATACATACTTGGCACGATGAGGGGGGATGATGGGGAAGACACGTGTCGGGCAGCAGGAAGTTGGTATTGGGAAATTTGAGAATCGCATTGCGCGTGGGTGGGACACGTATCTGGTATAACACGGGCCAACGAAAACCTGTTGCATTTACTGCAATAGCCTTTTTCCCCCAGATCCGTCAAGCAGGAAAAACCAAAAAGAATCATTACATTATTTCGGTGCGTGAAAACTGTGGTCAAATTTCCACTCAATAGCAAGGCCTCGTCTGCCGAAATTTCGATCTCGGCAGACGAAAAAAAATAGCACGCATTCTTTCGCCGAAACTACCGAACAAGTTTTTTTCCTTGCTATGTGTCTCTGCATGCATCCGAAAAAAGCAACCGTTGAACAATTCCGGTCAACGATCCGTTCTCAAATCATACTCATAGCTACAGCAGCTGTACATAATTTTAAAGTGAGAACACAAAATTTTGCCAACAATAATGATCATGATCAGAGTTTCATTCCACACACTTACAATTCGATTGACTGTGACTGCACCGTGTTACAAAAAAAGGTGGATTGATGCGCCACTATCTGCACAGCAAATATACAGCCGCCGCAGTTCGTTGACGCGAGAAAATAATGAAAAATTACAATATCGTGATACTTTCTGTCGTTGCCGTTACCGTAATGTTTTTACTGCGAATGAATTATTTTCCATGCCCACTTAAGTATTCGCTCATTATGCTAACTATTCCTACTTGTTGTTTGTCTTGCTGAAAGTTACGTTTTCCCAAAAATTCTTGATGGCTCAAGTGATTTCAGATGAAGCAATTAGATAGCTCTAATGGCAATCATAGTTCATAATGATCTCTAATGGCTATTCATATTCACCGATAACATCAGGAGAAACGTTCTGGATTACCCGAATGTATGGTAACAGTGTATTGATTCATGACTAATCGATTGGTTATTCGAGCATTTTCGTAGCAGTAATTTCTCAGTCTCTGCGTCTATTCCCCTCTTTCTCGCGGTATAGGTTTAGAAAATTACATAAATTTTAACCTCGTGGCTTGTGGTTTCAGGAAGTTTTAGGGCTTCGGTAGCGGTTCCGCAAATCTAGGACACCTTCTTCTGTACTTTGTGCTCTACAGCTGTGAATTATAAACGGTAACTTTGCAGCCACAAACAACCGTTGACCATTGAAATTATCAACAGACTACTCTACAGGCCACCAATTGACGTCAACCCTTTCCGCGGGCTATAAATTACGAGGATTCGAGTAGACAGCCGTTGACAAAAACTTGGTACTAACCATGTACAATGAAATCTGAACTTTTGAAAATTCTTCCTCCCAGATGTTGACCAGTTACGTTAGTAGGAACTAATGATGTTTCAATAAATGCCTCGCATCTATCCGCTGCAGAATGTTGAAGCGTACTTTTGAACTTTTGAGATCGAGTCGGGCAATCGCTGGCTGTCGTACGTGATTAATTCCACGTGCCCGGTGTAACTCGTGGCAACTCTACCGGTTGAAGCTGAAAAACTTTGATATCTGAGGATCGGGTCTTCTTGAAAGTCTAATTGAATTGTAGAAAATGATTTCGAAAGAAGAGTAAAAATGAAGATAGTCTATGGCTTCGGGGCATTTGAAATCGTTCTGTGCGTATTCTCGATCGCGCGCAATAAAGTGATTTATAGTAAAAGTTTTTCAAAAGTTTGAAACACGGAGAAAATTCCAATGCATCGTAAAGCAGCTCGTGTTTTATTGGGCTCAATTCGTCCCTCGCAATAGCTTTAGGCTCATTATTCGAAAAAGGAGATCGCGACGTTCCGTCCCGACGGTTGATGCCCCAAAGTTTGAAGATTGCCCTAATATAACTATAATTCTCATAAAACCAGGACACCATTGTCCCGCAAGACGGACACTACAATTTCCGGAAATCCCCAACAATACACTCGTATTAATTCAAAATAGATCCACGGAAGGTCGATACAGCGAACAAAACCGAAAAATCATAAACGTGCCCGGAGGACAACCGCGTGTTAACGCAGGCAACCATATTCTCAACGTGACTAATCCAAATACTTCACTTCCATATCTCTCTCAGATACGCGCTCCGTGCAGGGTATGCATGTCCAATTCAATTGGAAACTAGAAAAAAATGAATTTTCACAAAGGAAACAAAGGAAAACTGTTACATGCATTTTGAATTGACTCGTTAGAGATTCTTCCGACGCTGCAATCTTCATAATCACAAAGAGCCTTCATCTCCGCGTAAAGCGAATCGGTCCGTGGCGGCCAATAACTCTTGAAAACTCGAAAATTCCGTGTGACCGTGGGACTACTCGAAAAACGACCGCCTTAGCCGTGAAATATCGTGAGCAGCCCTCTCTGGTCCTACGGGGTAACCGTAGTGGGTGGACGTCTAAAATCCTCCCCTGCCAATTCCGTTGTAGCTCGAGTCCCGCCAATGGATGGCCACCGCTGTAGTCGTGGTGGGGGGGTCGAGCAACACTTAAGAGCGGCCTCTCGCCAGGAGCTGTCAGAGCTCTGTGGGGCACGGTCACACACAGCAGCTAGTTTCCGGTAGCGTCGTATTAGTAGCCGGCATTAACTGAACTCGTAAAATAAAGCTAGTAAACATCGTAAAAGAAAGGCTATTTTTTGTTAGAACTTCAATCAACGAATCGCAGAACCGCGCGAAATCATTGTACCATTCTATCATATATCGTGTGCGACCGAAGCTTATCTGGCATCACATTGATCGTGAATTATAAATCTTCGTCGCAAACTATCCCAAAGACTGCAATACTGAGACTGCTTGAAATGGCTCGTCAATTGGACCCAACTGGGCTATACTGAAGCGTTCACCTCTCAGTGCTATCGCAACGTTATCTCACAACTTGCTCGCAGAACACAAGTTGCCAACCGATCGTTGAAATTCATTGGCAGCAATCTGGGCCGAGTGTTTTCCTTCGAATCATATTTGCAGAATTCTAAAATATACAAAATGGCTCTTGGACTCGACCCTACCGGTTTGTACTAGAGTGACGGAGAATATTTCTCATCAAAAAGTTATCGTCGCAGATAGATATTGATATCGTCGATATTACGTTCGAGTATTAAAATCATTATCGTTAAAATGGCTGGACTAGATCCCACCGGACAGTATTAAGGGTATCGCCCAGGACCTTGATCGGTTCGAAAAAGGTAACTTAGCACGCAATAGAAAAAAGGCTTGTGGAGAATATCGCATCCCGCGTTTCACGAAACCACCGAAGGAAAGAAGTTTCAACCATGGCTGGGCTAGATCCAACTGGACAATACTGAGCCATCGGGCTCCTGAATCGTGCACGGCGAATAAGCACATGAAGAAATGATCGACCCTTCGACCGAAGAGAAGCACGCACGCACGAGGATGGCGCACGTTCGAGGGCGAGAGGAAACATCGTCCACGAATCTGAGAAGATGGGGTTGGACCGTCCACATCCGCAAGGGAAGATACCGAGAGTCTGGTCACTGACGAGTCCTCGTTGGCTCGCTGCACTGCCACTTAATTAGGAGGTAGGTTTTGTCTGTCTAATTTATCTGTAGAAAACCTATTCATAAGATATAGCTACTAGATTGGAAAAGTATCCGCGACAGCAGAGACGTCGCAAACGATGAACGACGCCTATTCGTCAGGGCGCTAATTCGCACGCGAAGTAGGTATACCTACATAGTCCTTACCGACGTAATTACGCGCTAACGAAGACCACGTCGTTCCGGACGCGGGCCACGGGCCACGGGCCTTGCTGTGGATCGATCCGTGGAAGAACCGAGTTACGAATACGGGGACGAGATTGAGACCGAGGACGAGAACGAGAACTGGGCAACGTAAAGTTCATTGACGATCATATCGAATCACTTTCCCTCGCGGTTTATACCAACGGTGCAGTCATGGCTTTCGCCGTGATCGCACCATGACCATGACGCGCATTCGCTCTTTCAGTGGTCCGGGCGGTCGGTACTTTTCTCGGTCGACGCCTCGTCCGATCCGTATGTATGTATATATATATTTGAAAGGCGGAAACTTTCTTTTGTTTTGCAACAAACACGGGACATAGTCTGTGGACTTCCGCGTCCCACCACGAGGACGCGGAGGCCTCGAGCAAGCGAACCACTTCCGTCAATGTTCGCCCGTATTATGTACAAACTTGATTGTACACGGGCAACAGCAGCAGAAACAGCGACATTTCGCTCGGTCTTCCTCGCGTTCGTCACTTACAATTTCCCGTGCTCGGAGCCCACTTTTTTCGCGGCGGTTCGACTCTCCTCCGTCATCTCAATTTGTATGAAATTTAATGAGCTGTGATTCGTCCGCATCCGAAGCGACTCAGTTTCCCCTAAGTATCTTGATGTCGGACCCATAGATGCGCCTGAGTAAATGAAAAAGGGAATCTGATTTCTCGAAGTTACGTCACCGCGTCACAGTGTTTTGTTTTCACTGCTTTCGTGAGCATTTTGTTTTTCGTTTCACTTCTTTATATAGCCGGTGCCTGTGCCACGTGCTCCCAACGTTCGGCGCGCTGCAGGTCTCTGCCCCTTGTACTCCTCCTCGGCTGTTTATATTTCACAGAGGATTTCATCGCATTGCCCAGATGACGTTGGATTAATTCGTTGAACGATACACGCGGGGGTTGTTTGGAAGGTAGTTTTTTTTAATTTCTTCTTCATCCCGGTCGTAAACGAAGAAAATTGGTCTCGGTTTCATGGGAAAGACAAGACCCCGATAGTACCGCGGCCACCTCAACTCACATGGCCGAGTTCATTGACACTACCTGAGTTTTGGGCACCGAGCGTCCCTCTCGCGCCCGCAGTTGGCACGGCTGTCTCTGTCCTCATCCCACTCCCACGATGTCTCAGTTCGTGCGGGCGCCCAAACGGCGTGTACCTTGTGCCGTGTGGCTCTCCTAACGTTACGGAAGATCTTGAAACTCGTAGAAAAAAATCGTCTTCTATCGGGCGGCCAAGTCTCCTTCGATTCCACTCGGGAGCAAGCAACGCTCAACGGGCGGCTAGAGTGCAGTCGATAATGAAGTAATCTCGGACACTAATATAGCGGCGGAGTCCGGTCTCGAGTTTAGAATCGGTATAATAATTTAGCCAAACTACGCCGTGGGTTCGGAGTGTACATGCATACGTATGGAAATCGTATGAACTGAATCTTTTTCTTCATTTTTTATCAGCGAGTGTCTCGAGTATTTCTGGTTTGTTTTTGATTCTCTTTTTCTTTTCTTTTCCTTTTCGTTTTCTTCCTTTCGTCGTGATTGTATTTTTCAACATCATTCTCCCGAAACTTCAGTCCATAATTAACCAGAGTCGGCGAGAGATCACGGCGGCGGCAGCGGGGCCGGGAGAGGAACTGGAAATCAAGAGGGGGAGTTGGGAGAAGTAGGGGTGGGGGAATCGACGATGATGCTCGCGACGATGTAGAGATAAAGACACGCGTGACCTACGACAACCAATGTATAAACACGCTAGTCACATACAGATCTACGCGCCCAGTCATAATATAATTATTACGAGATACTCGTATAACTGCGTAATAATCGCTCACCGTCGCACGCCATATTGTTCCCCGTGTCTCTTATAAAATGCCCGGGTCAGTTCATACGATTTCAGTTTTTACCATCGCCCGATGTTGTTCCTGTTGCTACCCCCCCACCGCCCGCGCCGCCGCATTGCATACCAATAATTTCACAATCAGATTTGAATTCGTACGTGATTCCGCGCCGCTTGCTGAAAGACTGCCTTTGTACGGCCGAGGCATGAAAAACTAAATCGGACTTTATTTGGCGCGTTCGGAACCCACGGTCGCCTGTTCAGCGAGACACGGCCAGCGGACAAATTCGGGCAATTCACTAAGCCCGTTTTTCTCTCCCGAAATAGGAGGCGGATACCTCGTCGCTTCTGGCCCCCCTCCCCTGGCCCTATAATTACATACGCGATAAGATATACGCGATGCATTGAATTTCATATCAAACCCGCCGTCTCTTCCGTCGAATAATTCCTGCCAAAGTGAGTTCGTTTCAAGTTTTTGACTAGTTGGCGTAGGCCCGCGGTGACGCTACTCACGACCAGAACAATTGAGCGTCTAGAAGATCGGAGGTCTTCAGATCTCCACCTCCACCTTCTCCTCTTCCTCTATCTCGCATTCACCTTCTCGCGAGCTGCCTTTTCGTTGCCTCCTCTTCTTCCTCTGCCGCCTCCTCCACAGACTCCTCTACAGGCGTCCACTTTTTTCCGTCGCTTGTCTTTTTTCCCAGCTCAGAGGTGGTTCGGGGTTCGTTAACCTCTGAGAGCCTAGTCTGGTCCTAGGATCGGGAGAGGTGCTATCCTGTCCTGGAGCAAGCTGGATGGACCAAGGTGGACCAGACTAGCTGGAAAGACCAGAATATAATTTGACATTCCTTAAATTTCTCATCGACTTCTTTCTTCTCAGGGATTTTCTCAGCTATTTTTCATATCGTTTCTGGCTATAGCTCCTCGCCTGCAGCTATACAGACATATATTGTTCGGTACCCGACCGAATTGCAGCTACGTACATATTGTTCCGATCAACGCGATCCCTGCATTTTCTTTACACGGCTAATGAAACTATCGTAACAACGATCATTTCGTTACGCTCACGCGGAAACGTGTCCGAATCGTAAAAGGATCGAGTCTCTCCAAACTATACAGAGGAGGCTTCGAATCACTGAAATTGAATTTCGTCAGGTGTCCCCGGGGCTCGCGCCCACAAGAAATGATGTAATTTATTCTCTCAATCATTCTTCAACTGCGTCACTTCGTAGGTGGACACTGTCGAGAATGTACATACATACAGAAGATTGACGTTCGCCGTCGCATATGTATGCAACATTCTTGCTATTCATGAACAAGTTTCATCTATAGACTCTGTTCCCCCTCGAACGAGCATATCAGTTCCGATTGGCTTGGAATTCATTAAAAAGGAGAACAGAAAATCAACAAAATTTGTTCTATTATTTTCCGCGATATTTCGCGACTTGCAACAACACGTGACCTGAATGACTGCGACAGAATCTTACCGGCGTTCGTTCGTTCGTTCGTTCGTTCGTTCATTCTTTCGTTCCGCCGACTTGTTGCAAGATACGCTGACAGTCAGTTATACAGCGATAAGTAAGATTCACCGGTGCATTGAAGGTCTCGCTTCTCCCGCTAATGCCAACAAGTGGCATTTACCGCGAGACGAGCCATTTGCCTTTGGCTTGGGACATGTATAATAGTGAAAATTAGCTCACGATCACCATCTTTGTTGATAACTTTTAACTCGAACTTCTACAGCGCTGATTATTCTATAATATGCGGCCGGTTTATTCAGGGTTTCCTTCATGAACATCGCAGTGTTCTTTGTATATTCGAGATAAACTATCGTTCAAGTTCCAGCTAATTATAAAAATGTTATTCAGGAACAAAGATCACTTCCCTCGCGATGCGCCGCGCCGCTCACAGTTATTTCAAATATATAAGAAACGGGACAAAGGCACCCCGAGGGCTCGCTGCAGCTAGATGTAGGTATACACACGCGGGATACTGGTTAACGTGCACCATTCTATCCTCAGTGACTGGCTTGCCTTGGGTACGGAATTACGTGGTCGCGGGAAATGACTCGTTACATAAACCAATCATTATGTAGTCATAGTCCTGAACGTTGCGCGTGATCCCCGATCGTGAATTCTATTCGATAAACTGCAGCGATAATGCATATCTCAGATGTCCTGTTATACATAGTACAATATGAAACACATGATAACGTAATCTGTACTGAAGATACGGAGTTGCCGACGCATTGAAAGGAACGTGAGCCGACCATTATTCTTCCTCGGAGGAATAGAAATTTCAGTTCGTTACAGCCGGAGCATCGGTCTTCTCCAAAAGCTCTCTTTGGACGTATACGCGGGCTTCTCCGAGGCCGCCCCGGTCCCCAAGTAGGTCAACGGCAACGGGGCAAGACTCCGAGAGTCAGGACTTCAAGTTCAGGGGCACGATCACTGGCCTAACGGTCTGAAGCTTGTCTATTTTTATTCTACCACACGAGCCTTCCTCGTTCACCGTACACGATCACAGACGGACACGCACATGCACGCACCGTGGGCGATCTCGGATCTTGGCCTAGGCGCGGGCCATGTCTGCTTTCGACCGGAAGAAAGTTCTTGCGTCCCGTTTTCGGTTGAACTTGGCCCAGAAAGACGCGAGAAAGACGAGAAAGAAAGTACAAGTGCCTGTTTCAATCGCGCTCGACTGGTTACCCCGGCAGTCAACTGGGTACCTGCACTTTCGCGGTCGATGCTATCGATCAATCCCAAAGCCAACAGCATCGTATCGGCCATATGCCGAGGCCGTTACGCCATCGTGCAATTTAATTGTGGAAAAAAATGACCTGCAGCAAAAGTTTCCTCGATACGCGAGTCACGGGCGACTACCCTTCGCGAAATCGCATCAAGGTCATACGTCCATTGCATGTATTGTTATACCTGATCGACTGCATCGATGTTTTATCAATTGGATATAGAGAGACACATGTGAAAAAGTGAAGAAAAACTTCATGCCTTTGGCCCATGAAGTAATAAATCGATAGATCAAACGTTTGTTACATCGCTGACGGTGATTATCCCGATCTCGTAGACCTACTGGGTTCGCAATCAGTGATCGGAGTAAATATTATACGACAAAGTAGTAGCATAAGTTGATCTTGCATAGCTGCTATGGCCAAGTAGCGAGGCTATGTCCCTGAAGTATATAGCCACGGTGAACACGCAGGGCGTGGTTTCCTAGTGTAGTTTTTGCACGCTCATAGAATGCACCTCGGCGACCTTCGCCAAGATTAGAATGCCGCTTCAGTGTGCATGCATATAAATTATTTCCAAATTCTTTCAAATATCTTGGAACTTTGGGTACCGTGCAATTATATCATGAGACCCACCATCATCTTACCGATCTTTTATCCAAACCGTTGCACTGTCGTTCCCCATTCGGAAGGCCGTGGCTTCCTCAAGAGGGGAATCACTCATTGCGATCGATCCGAATCTGGAATAAAAAATACGATTGCCTAACCTCTTTATCTTATTTTCTGTTTCCAGAACCCAATCGCCCATTCGTAATTGCCGCAATGGGACACGTTACAAGTTTTCGTCATTGTTGAGGATGAAGACTAAAATGCACTGCCTAAGCGCCTCGTCGCAGACGACGCAGAGACTAGGAAGAACTGATTAAACAAACTGCCACCGATATGGGTTCTACGCTGATCGGCTCCGTTTGGGAGGCCAAAATGTTACTATTAATTATTATTAAACCCGTGTCAACTTTTATTTCACTGTCTCTTTGCTATTACTATTATTATTATCATTATTATCTTTCTCGTTTCATCATTATCCTTATTCTTATAATGCTATTATTATTATTATTATTATTATTATTATTATATTATTATTATCTTAGTACGTAATTACCATTCGGCTATTTTGATATTATCTATACACTTATATTTATAGTTCTTATAAGACATAATAACCCACTCAATTTCCCCGACCACCGCCCCCGCCCCCGCCTCCCTCTGGTTCACACTTTTTTTATAATACGCCGCGTCGTTGTAGCGCGGCGTCTCCAGAATCTTACCGGTTTTATCCTGACTCGCACCCTGCACCCACCGCTTAGTAATCCCTACTCTACTACCAGTTTTCATGACCATACGTGTATACGAGTATGTGTGTGTATCTATCTATATACGGTATACCTGCATGCTCATGTATGTACTGTATAGACAAGTTACCAGCGTTGAATATTTTCCTGTAATACGGATTTACTTATAGTTCATAATTTTTTAATTTCAATATTATAATTTAATTTTTTGTTTCAAGTTCGTCGTTATTGTATTAAGCCACGTAAATATTCCGAAGGAATATCGTCGCATTGGAATTAATTATATACGATTCCCTCTGATCTCGACATTAATTATCGACAGATATATAATTACATATACTGCAGAGAGATATATATTTTTTTACCCATATTTGAAATGAAAGTGAAACGATTTTGGTATTTAAAGACTCTGCGAATTATCCGTTATAGTCTATATTGTTGGCCGAAAACCTGAATAGAAGTGAATAATTTTCCAACTAGATTTTCAATCACTTTTATCGAAAATGGTATAATTCGGTGTATTTGACGATCGTACACCTACACGAATATCGTGTTCGGAACATGAATAAAAATAATAAAAATCAAATTGGAAATGGAAATGGAAATGGAAATGAAAATATAAAAAAAAAAAAAACAATACTAAACACATAAGTCTGAATATGTCACCGGCGACTAAAGCAAGAGATTCTCATATCATTCGATTTCGTTAACATTTTATTTCATTTCGAATCTGTTTCGCTCTTCATCGATTGGCTTGAATTTTTCTTTTACAATTATTTTCACAATTAAATTGTTCGTGAAGACAAAAAATATGGATAAGCATTTTTTGTATAATAAACAATATAAGTTGAAACGTCGAACGACTCCCAAATTCATTTCAAATTACCTTTTTCCAACCCTCTTCTTTTCCTCAGCCTGAACCGAGTACGATTTATCTTCAACCTCAAATTCGTATCTTCTTTCGTATCCAAACAAAATACGTAGCTCAGGCAAGGCGCGTATGCCTTTGTCCAACGGATAACCGTTGATCGTTGATCGTAATTCACGGGGAAAAACAAATAAGAACAACAGTTCAAGGCGCGTGGCACGTGCGACTCTTTTGTTTCTGCAGAGCCAACCGTCTCGGCACTGGGTTACTGGGTCCCACCTTCTCCCGCCCTTTCGCCCCAACCGGCGACCCTCGCCGTCGTCCTGCCTTGCGACTCACCTCTGCAGGTATACATCGTACATACATGCCTATCCACACGTGTTATACACGAATAAACATACATACATATGTATGTGCAGTCGACGCATACCTGAAGCCCGATGTTGGTTGGACATAGCTGCTACACCTGTGAGCAGAGGCCGTCGGCATGTTGGGAAGAGGGATGCGTCCGGGACCTGCTGCATAGGAGATTCAAGAGTGGACCTATATTTTTTTCCTTCCTCCATTGAATGCTTTTCATTCGATCCTTGTTCCCGTCACATTATCATGCCGAACCGTCGATTTTGCAAATTATTTGCAAAAGAAGTGAAAACCGAAATATCATATCTTCGATAATGAAGCACGCTCTGCCAAATGACGATATTTTTCTGTCACATTCTAGTCCTACAAATTTTGTCGGTTAAACTTACATAACTTACATATACTTGATTTTCCCATGGTTTTTTTTTTCTGCTTTGGCACTGCCAAGGCTGCTTCTCGCGTATCCTGATCCTTATCAAAGATCACAACTTCGCCGGCGGTCGATGGGTCAGAGGTCCGATTTTTGGAATCCCTACGTGGTTTCCGGGTCTCTCCCTCATTCGTTCGCTCTTGAATCTCGGGGCTTCTTTCTCTCAATTCATTATGATTCCCTATGATTCCCTATGGACCAGGAGTATCACGCCATCTCGAACAATGTTTGGTAAATACGCTGTCTTAGGTTCTGATCAAGAATATCGCTACGTTCGAATACCGATTGGCAACTATACGTCGGCCCAAAATTCGTTTGACAACGTTTAACAAAGAGGAACGAGGTTTGTCGTCGTCTCTAGATAGTCGAAGACATCCAAGTGCTGCTTTCGCTCTTTTGGTTTCTCCTGGCGGATCGATCGCCCTGACATTGCGAATACCTGCATGCTTCTAGATTGCTAATTACCGATCACCGCCTATTATCTTTCATTAAGTCTTATCCACAAAAATCAGTGCTTTTCGGCGGTCTCAGGTAACTGCATCGCGGTATTGCGTTCTCGTGACTGCAGGTATATACATGCGTGGTAGATACACGACTTAACAGTACCGTACCCATCGCCGACCAGATAGCTTCGCATGATGATTAACCCGAGTGAGGCAACCCCCTCGTATTTATTTGACCGATCTCAGCTATCTAGGTAGCAAGTGAAAGCTAAGCCCTGTGCGAAAGTCGATGACAAATTCTAGGTGGATGGTATGGACGTACGTGCATTACTCATGTTACTCGTGTTCTCATAAGTACCCGTGTTTATGTTATTTCGTATTTGTGGATCCATTATTGCTCATCCGATGGTCGCCTTACTTACAAAGTGTTGACTAATGGTTCCGCAAAGTGTATGAAATAACAACATCCTAGGCTAGAAGTTTCCAAAGCCAGCTCAAAATCCTCTTCGAGTTATTCCGAGCCCCGAGACGACTCAAAGACGCCTAGCCATCGTCGAAGGTCCGCGCTTGAATCTCGACTGTGAAGCAGATTAAACACATAACACATTCCGCGACTCTTGGGCGTTTTCGAGTCATCTAGAGCTCCTGAGGGCATGATATCGGGAAAAAGGATTGTGCGCTAGCATGGGGCCTATTTGATGTGCGCGGAACCCTTTCACTGAAACACAATGTGTAGATGAAATCTAATGTTTCATGCTGGTCAACTATGACATAGAAAATCGGCTGCCGAACGCTTTCGATACGGTAATTGATTTCAAATTGTGATGATCATTTTTTTAGGCTTTCACAAGTATATTGTGATCCGGCTGAGCGCTATCCGAAGGATTTGGATTTTAATCATTCCCGAGAATTTACCTCACAGATTTTATTCATTATTGATGAAATCGATGGACAAATTTCTATCGTTTCCGGATTCTTTTCAACCAGGAATTGCAAAATCGTGATATTGTTTTCTGCTATAAGGACGAAATCGGGTTTCGGTTAGAATGCATCCATTTCTAGTAAATCTCCAAGTAATGGTGCGATCAAAAAACGTTTCCAGAAATAATGACGCGGTTTTGATATTTCGTTCTATATAATTAAGTTGGAGATTATTTTCCGAAATCCTGTTCTCCGAACAGTGACGGTAATACTTGGAGGATCTAAGGGCGAAAGTTTGGCAGATGAATACAAAAATACCACTTTCAACGTGCTTTTTTATTGCATTTTCTCAAGACATCTGTCAAAAGTATTTCGTTTTCTCTGTGAAAATGCTCTTTCCCAATTCGAAATCGAATTTAGTAATAAGTAGTGTCTCTTCTTTGCTGTCTAGGAATTCGAAAATAACAGAAAAGCGTTCGAAAATAAACCGCAGCATCTATTACCGTGACTATCGCTGTGCCTAACAATTAATAGACATGACTATTCTGTCGGGACATAGTCAGCTCTGGGAAAATTGCTATTGCTATTACAAGTTTTCATCCAACATTGTTGAATAGTCGCGCATGAACTGACACTGCAGTCGTACGAAATTATTGTCGATCTAAATAGCTGTTTTTTTTTTAGCAGATTGCGTAAAACGTGTGTGAAACGAAAAAATATAATGTGCAGGATCGCAGGTATGTGCGAATTGCTGACGTTCATAGGGATCCTCCAAGTGCAGCGCTGGAACTGCAGGTAAAATGAGGAAATCTTCATTGATACCGTTAGGCGAAGATTTGTAACAATCCCGTGACCTCGAAATATGCTCAGGGGCGCACGGATATACAGCGCACACCACTATAAAGACATAAATATACGAAATATGCCAAAAAGGTCTTTAAAAATTGGCAAACTGTTATTACGGTCGCGGCCTTGGAGCCCATTTTTTGAACCTTAAACTTCAGCAACTGCTATGAATAAATCGAATTTGTTTTTCCTGGAACTCTGACTTCCCTACTGCCTCTTCTCATTATAGATTTTCAAGGTGGCTCGACAGGCGACCAATGCAGCGTATGCCGCATTGTAGCAAATTCTCGAAGCTATCAGAATTGACAAAAAAAATAAATAAATAACGCATTTTCTTCCACCGAAGACGTTTTTATTATTTCCTAATTGATTCCATCGGTGAACTCACGGCGGAGATTTACATCACTTGCCGCCATTTGTATATACATGCAGAGTTTTTGCAATTACATCGCAATGGTAGCTTTATAATTCGATGGCAAAGTCATTTCTATTAAGGTTGACCATAAATCAGTGGAACTTATCAATGTATGTACATTACCATTTCATGAAAAGTATTCTCCCATTCATTATTCAATTTAACAATCGATCTATGCCTATACCGATCGTTTGAGTCATATCGCGGCTGGAGATTTAATAGCAAGTTAATGGTATTCGTCGTAACTTTAACCTTCCGGTACCTCACACTAGCGACAACGTCGAAACGTAGAACCGATCACGGTGGCGAATTTCTACATTGCAATTGTAACTCGAACCACATCCGTTTTGACAACATTATAACCGTTGAAGGCACGATCAACAACTAGCAGTCGCAGTCTGCGGACGATTAAATAAACTGTGATAATCATCTTGCTATATCGAATAATATAATATTGTTATGTATTATTCATGCGTAAAGAACCAGTATTCCCTTGTCGCGGCCTGTCAAGGTCTAAAAATCGGAAATCATTGACGCCACTCGGATTTTGAAAGTAGTAGTGGCAGCAAGCGCGGGATGAAGAGTTGCCTACGTACGCGCGCATATACGATCTTCGTAAAGACTGATTCATTTTCAGAAATAGATAAGCCTGATCACAATTCCCATAATACTTGTGTCAATGATCTCCCCGTCAAATCGGAGTCAGTCTTCACTCTCTTCCTCATTGCCGAACCACTCGACTATTCAGTAGACTGAGTCGAGCTGTATGTACACCAAAACTCGTTTATTTCCTCGAAAGAAATTTGCGCGATCAAGGGATCCGAATACCGATATCGTTTTCACAATATTTTCTATTTCCAGTCAAGAACTCTTCTCTAGTTTCCCGAACATGACCACGACGTACGAGCTTGTGCATTTTCCCTGGAAATGGAATTTATTTTATGGAATCCACCGGAATCGCGGTGTAATTTTGAGCATCCAGGTACGAGATTGGCATTTCCATATTTCGAGCGATATTGTTCTTACGATAATCTGCATAATCGTGCTGGAAATAATCCATTTCATCACCTCCAACAAAACTAACCCGCGGCTATAGGCGCGGGCTCTGCAGGTTTATGCTGGAATTCAAGGGACACGATAGACACAACCGTCAGACTCGAGACTCGAGATCGGTGGTCCATGTGTCTGGTCTGGCGAGGAGATTTATTTTCAATACTACATGCGGTTTCTCTGATTATACTACTTGCACATTGTGGTACTCACTTCGCGCTATACGTTCTACCTACGAAACATTTCACAATTATCATCGTCGAAAGCATTGCCGTCTAGGTTCCATGCCTCATCGTTCATCTTCGCCCGACGTCGGTTTTTTCCGCGTGTAGTAGTTGTAGCGGTGGTCGAGACTATTACCAAACGTGAGCGGCAGAGAAAACTTATGCATATCTCTCGACGATCGACGAAATGACTCGAATTTATTCAGTCGCATAATTGTAAAAGTCGTAAGGGAATTTCTGTTATCATACAAACCAGACATCTCGATGCGTCTGAACCTTGATTCTTTTGAAAAGTCATGCTATTTCAAATTTCGTCGGGGAAGTAGACTTAATCCACAATGAATATTCTCCTCCGAAATCAGGTCGGTACCCCAGCGTAGTGATCTCAACGGAAAGTTCTAATTTTGTATAAAATCAGTTGCTTTCAGAATCAGAATTTGGAGCTGGCTCAGTATTTAATCCAAATTCGGAACGGCATAATTTTGATTCAGAATTCCGTGTGGCGTGATATTTCGCTGACGCGGTAATCTGAAAAAATGGAACGAATTTGGAAAAAAGAAACAGAGTACCGATGGAATAATGCGAATACTATCACCGGAACGATGTTGAAAGTTACTTCGAACGCGCATGCAGGTGATATTTTCAAAAGGTGAGCAAAATTTGCCTGCACTTCGGTGGGTATTCGCTCTATACCTACGGCTAATAAAATAAACAATGAACCAAAACGTCCACGATATAATCAGTTTATGACGGGCATGTCCCTCGCGCAGGGGGTCGTGTTCGTAGGGATTTGTCCAGCCCCTGAGACCAAGTACTAGCCAACTTTTGCAAATATCTAGGCTCACAATAGGCCCTGAATTCTCACAAAAAAAACGAATTCAATTTGCAAGCATAATGGAGCACTGCGCTCGTCGTCTGCCTCTGCTTGGCCATATGCATCGTTCACCGGGCAATTGAGGCACACGACCTCAATAAAATGAAATTTGGTTTTACGACGTTTATTTTTCCAATTTCTCAGGGCAGACCAAAGTTTCTCAGGATTCAAAAATATCCTTCTCCCTCTTCGTCGGATTTGCAGATCACAAACTCGACCATGGACTGACCAATTTTGCGGGAAATGCATCGATCGAGCACGATCCAATACGCCGCGAAGAATTCATATCGTGAGATGCATGGCTATCGATTGTAGATTAATTTGCTCTAAGCCAAATTCCGAGTCGATATCACATGAGCAGTATTCCGTGTCAATTCAGACACTACAAATTTCGCGAAGACCTACTGCTTGTCACACTCTGTGAAATATATCAATAATGGCCTCATGGAAACCGATATTGCTGTCTCCGGGCAAAATATTTACCATTCCAAACCAGTTGAACCATTCATTAACTTTTTTTTTTATTCAAAAAGCATGTTTAAAGACAGATAATCCAATGTTTGCACAACTTTTAACGATTCACTCCGTGAATAAAAATTAGTATTACGAACAATTTAAATGATGAATTTTGACAAATTTCTAGACATTCTGAAATCCATGTGGTGAAGAGTTGGGCAATCGGCCACCTTTTGTGTTTGGGATTTGGGTGACTGTAGTAGTTGACAATGCGATGTCATAATTGCTTGTGCACCAGGAACAATTGGCTACTCGGGCAGGAACATTATTGAAATAGATGTCACATCGAGGGAAGGAGAACATGTGTGATGTCTTATCGAACGCTTCAAATCCGAAGATACTGCCTGAACTTTCTACTACCGTCGAGGCCTCTGAAATGATATAAAAAATTGACAAATATGTTATGGTATTCTCTAGTTGCAGATTACCTACAATTGTAGCCCAGCCTGAAGAGTACGAGGCGTTTTCATTGGAAATGGCAGCATAGAATTAGAAAAAAAGAGAAGCCATTTGGAATAAACTGGGCATGGTTTTTGGGAAAATTGGCCATCCATGTTTGCTGTCAATTTTGTCATGACTCAACGTGTATATGGGAGGGAAACATTTCACAAAATTGTGATGTTGAAAGGCTGGGGTGACATGTACGGTATGCTTAATCTTTAAATTGCTAGTTAGGTATAAAGCGAAGTGGAAACCGCGCTTCGTTACGCAGTTTCGATGCTCACCTTTTGTCCACGTCGGGCAATAATGATTCAGAACCGCACGCTGTCCGACTGAACCTGGCTAATGGGTTTTTCCAATCGGGTTATGAGGCAAAGCTAATGAAAATAAAAATTGAGCTTGGTGGATGGGTCCGATCTCGAACGCGGAAGTTGTTGGCTCAGGCCGCACAGTTAGAAAGGGTCTAAAAAAATTCATATAAAAAAAGACAAAAGAAAAGCAGCTTGCCGATGCGCGCAGCCCGGTCCTAACGGGACCTCGAAACTACCACCTCTAACCCCTACATCACCGGGGGATAAAAAATGGGATGAAAAAATCCAAGAATACCTTCAACCCTTCCGCATGCCAGCGATGGCCATTTGGAGAAAGGTCTGTTGCCACTCCTGCTAAGAGATCTTTGGACCCGAAAAATCGTTCCCAGGACTTTCCCAGGAGACTGAAAATCTAAATTCGCCTTCCCATCCAGCCGTATAGCCCGTGGTTACTCGTTTCCTGTTTTCTCCCCTATGAACATCTTTGCCCTCCCGTTCCTCGCCACGTCACAGACCAGCACGCACACAAGCAGACGTGAGAAGACCTAACCTGCATTGATCTACGGTAAGAAAAAAATGTGAAAAATGTCACCGATGGAGAGAGGGGATAAGAGGCCATGCCCGCTATCAGTGACAGTCAGGGCGAATGGCGGTGACACTAGTTTTACATTTGGAAAAGCATCTAATCTCGAGAAACTGGAATATATACTGGTAGAAAACTCCTGAAAGCGTTAAACTCATCAATCAATCTTCTCAGAACATCGCTTTTGCTTTCGGTTTCAGCGGAGATATTTGTGTGGAAGAATGTGTAAGACTTGAGCGTCTGAACAGAGAATGTCTTACCACCCGTGCGAACGTGGTCATTGCATATGATTGATACAATGTGGCTAGGTATTTGGTAATAAATTTTCCGGCGAACAACATGCAGGATGTCATCGAAATGTATATTTTCGATCTCATCCTATCTTTATTAGTGTCGTCGCAGACGGAAATAAAGTATGGAAATAAAACGAAGGATCCAAAACAGAGAAGAGAAGAAAAACTCGACAGAAATACGCGACGGAAGCTTTGCAAGGCAAAATATTTCTCCAAGCAATCAATCAAAGTCGTTCAACAGTTGAAGCTGCCACGGCCGGCGCTTACGTATCCTGACCGATCGACGGATACCCCTGCGCTATTGGTAGTCCAAGAGTTTCATTTCACCAATAAGCAACTCATTAATTAGGTTGCTAATCGTGCATTCAGCAAGTCTAGACATTCCCGATACTTGTGATGATGTCAGCTCATGCGTTCAGGCAGATTTCTGCCCCAAATGACTACGTCTATCGCGTCAAGAAAGACTTCCCTCTACGGCATTGAGCGATAGCAACAATTATTGACTGGTCAATACAGTATTTTCACAATATAGCTTAAGCCACCCTCGGGTAACGTTCGCGCGAATCGTTCTGCGCACATCATGACGTTAACCACATCTATTGTCTTTTTCGTTTACACTTTGATGGACTGAAGCAGAACGACGGCCCAACGAACCATACGATTCGGGATGACAAGGAACTTCTGCCTTCTGCATATACCTATATGCTATGTCAAATGTTGACGGTCTTGTTGTGTTCTGAACCTCGAGGTTCTGAAAAGAGCGCTAATTTCTGCTGCATGAAAGTCATTGTCGTAGTTTGGATGAGTAGTTGAACGTATTTGGTGGGTAATTTCGAAACGAAGGGGCTTTTTCGTGGGACTCGAGAGTTTTCCAATATTTGCGATGCCCTCTTGCGTCTCTGCGAGCCGGCCGAGCGACATAGTCGGCGATGACAATCGCGAGAGAAAGGTCGGGGCGGTCCCAGAACAATACGCTACTTGTTAAATGGTACAAGAAATTCCTTGGGAGATGCCGTAGATACATTGTGTGATAACATTCAGAGAAATGGTGTCCATTTCTCTTATACCCTTGGGACTTCTTCGGCAGCGACAACTCAATAACTAAAAATTCGGACCGCAAAAATGGTACTTTATGAGGAACCCTTCGACGAAGGGCGCGGTGCGGGTGCGACTCTCACCGTTGGTCATCGCGTGGCTTTCTATACGATGAGGGGCATCAGCTTGTTGGGCATTGGATCCTGGTCCTTTTGATTCATTTACATTATTCTGTCGACTGTTTTCGTTTCGCTAGTTCTGGAAGCCGAAATTTCTACCTGCTTTCTTCCGCTGCAGCGGGAGACAGCGATTATAAAAGATCGAGACAATGCAGTACGCGGACCACGATTCTTCCTGGTTTCTCTGTCTGGACCAGCTCTTTTTCTATAGACTTTTCTTCCCTTATATACCTTGGTTCTTTCATTCTTTACCCACTAGCTTGTTCGCCTTGTGCAGTTCACCGTTTATAAGTTTTTTTTCACGCACGAAACCTGATCATATGTTAGAATTAAATTGCATTCAGGCGAGAGTTTTGGGGAGAGAATACTGAAAAAATATTTACTTGGGGCCATCTGCGACTCACGCCGGCTATTCGCCGTCCGAATTTCTCCCGTCGCGCCACCCTTGAGGTATCGAATCACCGTTTCTCGACCAATGTAAATGCTACGGTGCCAGATTCTATCAGAAACGCGGAACCGAGCTACTCCCTACAGCAGACCGAGTAGAAGCTCAGCTTTCAAAAGAGAATTTTCCAAAGAGAGCCCGTGATCTTTTTTGATTTATTATGTAACCCGTGACTCGCGTGCAAGACCCGATCAAATCTCGAACGGCACTTGGCTCTTGGTCTAGCCAAAGCCGGTGGCCCAGGACTCGCACACGAACGTACACGCACACGCCGGCATATGCGCGCAGGATACGCCTTAAAAAATAATCCTCTGGGATTTTTTCCCTCTTTTTTTCTCGTATTATTATCCCTCTTTTTATTTCGTTACGAGATCTGCACTATGGAAGGGATGAAAAGACGAGAGAGAGAGAGAGAGAGCTGCATCAACGAGGAAGGGAATTTCGTAAGGGACAAGCAGGGGCGGTCCACCCTCGGGATATCTCCCGACAATTTCCCATTTTCTATAGATAGAAAAAACACATAAGCCAAGAAACACCATAAATATGTATTAGAAATAGGATCCACCGAGTGCACCGTGCCGCAGCCTATTCTTTGATATCGAAAATACAAGTACGAAAAAGCCTGCGAGAGAGATGTGGAAGAATGAAAAAATTCCCCATCGTTGGATCGCTTCCGGACATGTGACGGAGCACTTCTAGCGTGCGCTTCCGCGTTTCCATTCTTTATCTTTTTTTTTCTTCTTCTTTCTCCTCATCTGCCGCGGTTACTGCAGGGTGTTCTTTTTTCTCTTCGTCTACAGATTTTTTCCCGGTTATTATTAACGGGGTTTTCACTTTTTCGTAAAATTCTTAATGGCTTTGCGGTTCGGAAAAAAACAGACCCAGCTTGTGGCTAAATAAATATCAGGATTGTTTTTGTGCAATATAAATAGACGAAGGTCAATTGACGGGGAATGGTACGCGGCGCAGTGCGACAGAATGTCACTGGCATTTATACATGACATGACAGTAGGTACATACATATATATGTATTGTACAACGAAGTCCCGCTCATAGAGAGATGGCAGCCAGCCACCGTCTCTCATTCTATACCACTGCAATTGGTTTTCCTCGCTCAACGAATTTCCGAAGCAAATTTCGTTATATTATTTCCAAAAAAAACCATCTGCGGATGTATATAGGAGTACGGAACGAAGATATGATGAGTTAACGATGGAAACTCATCCAGCTCCGTTGTCGGAAGGACTAATCTCTGTGTTTTTTTGTTTTGTTTTGTTTTGTTCTTTTTGCTTCTTTCTTTCTTTCTCGAAACGGGTTGGGATCGTAATAAGGCAATTTTTTGTGCCTGAATTTTTCACATAAGATCGCGGCAGGACGAAGTCCGCGCTTAGGACGCCGTGAGAAAGTGGTGATTATGTAAGAATAGGGGTGAAGGAGAGGCAGAGGATCAGGAATAAGCGGTTCCCGGGGGATGATGGGAGGAAGGGTTGCGGAATATATTCGGGACTCAGGTAACATAGTTATGAGAAGATCTCGGCGAGATATTGAGCAATAGCCGTTCCCTCGTATAGGCGCAACAAACGGGTCCTGACGCGGACGTCACGTCCCCTTTTTCGCTGCGTTCGAAATCTGTCCGAATCAGACATAAGCTACACGATCGCGTATGTATATGTGCATACATAGGTATAGACTCAAGAAACGAGTATATTGCTCCTCCTCACATTCGACAATGAACAAAAGACGCGCGTTCGTTTACGCGCATTCTTCCGGTATATAATCTCGCGTTCAATATTCGTTCGATGTGAGTATCGCCAGCGAGTCAATTAAGACCAACGAATTTTAATTACCGGTCAGACTTGCTTGGCGCCGATTACCTCTACTCATTGTCAGCAAGGCGATTACCGATATTATAAAATTCACCGCGGAACTTAGAAATAGTTTTCGTCTTACAGGTGTGACAGGTTCACGGAAGGTTCGTGCATACCGAAGTTAGTACGTAGTGAAAAACGAATTTACACCTGCTGCGACTTTAAACGCGTTTAAATTATGAACGTAGTTCTGCATCTGTGACCTCGACTGTTCTCTCTCTCTCTCTCTCTCTCTCTCTCTCTCTCTCTCTCTCTCTCTCTCTCTCTCTCTTTCTCTCTTTCTTCCGCTCCCTCTCCCTCTCCTTCGTTCCCAATCTCTTTCTGGCTCTTCGGAACGAAGTGAGACATCGGATGATCTTATGTACATCCTCGCATAATATTTTGACCATACACGGCCACGCATCGAGGTAAATTCCTGCCTAATTTCATCGGCGTTAAGTATCTGCGTATTTTGTTCTCTCTCTTGTTCTCACGATTAGCCTCGCGCAGCCCTTATACCGTATCACTATTGATCCCGGAAACAGGAATTTGGGTATAGTGCACAGATTGGCTTGTTAGCAAGCGGGAATAGGCTCAAAGCGACTAGGCACTATCGCCGGGTGTACCTGACCATTAGGGATCTTCGCATTAGAGACGAAGAAGAACTATGGTATGCGCAGACAACGACAAAGGACGGTTTTAGCCTAAGCGGCTTACGTCAGGATTTCACGGGGCTTCGCGTAGGTACATGCAGCGACCGAGCCTACGAAGACGGAGTATAAAATACGTTGGATCCGCAACCCTTTTCGTGAGGCGTTATAGGCGGACAATTTGAATGTAATTTTTGCATCGTAAAATTTTATTGGCGCTTTCTACGCTGCGGTTTTTTTCTACCCTTTCAACCGAAGAAAGGTGAAATGGTCAGTTATAAAGAGAAAGGGTTACACTTCACTTGGATAGGGTCGTTCGCGGACACTGGGCGTCGGTCACTATACCTAACCCAAACACATACATCAGCAGCCATATAACATTTTGTCCGCTGGCCTGGTCAGGGACTGTATACTTTATACTGTACACCGATCCTGCCGGTTTTAGTCGCAGGAATGATCCACGAGAGAATATACTGGTTCACTGACCAAACAACGGACTTGCACTTGGCCAAGGCTATTCCACGTTGAAAACGCTTATTTTAGAAAATACCATAAACTATACTCATCTTCAAGCGCATATCGCCGATGTAAACAACTGCACGAGCTACCTGCATACGTAGTTAGTCAAATTGTAAAGGAACATGGATGTTTTTCGCGCCGCTAACAATCCTGCTTTCAAGTCGTCCGAGATTGACGTTATCGTCTGTGTACAAGCTGTCGCTAATAATGCGCAATCAGGAATTTCACGCAATTTATCACCGACGAGAGGCTCACGGCCTCGATATCTTCGGGCACCTCGTTTTTGCGTTTCAAACTTGTAGTAGCTATTACTTTACAGCGAATTGTGTGCGCCATTCAACTTCCATTGCGCAAGTATACTCGAGAGGAATTTCATTTTTATTCCTGAATAAACGTATACGCTATTATTCTCGGCGGTATGAATCGTCGCTCAGGAGTCGCACGAGCTTTGAATTTGGAAAATGAATTTTCACTGCGTTATACACCTGCCTGCTTCGATTTTTGACAACATCATCGGGAACAAATACAGATTTATCGATGCGTCACGGTGACGTTGTCACTGTGGGTAAGGCGATATCACACGTTAACAGCGCCTTTACTTTGGGCGTCGGACGTCGTGAGCGCCCTATACTAAGCCAGGAGTGGTTAGCCTAGGAATTTCATAGTGAAGTATAAAAATGGAATAAGACTCTTCTCGAACCTGAGCTCTGATTGGTCCCTTTTTTTAAACGCGCGGGTCGTTACCCTCGGCTACGAGTAACTTGGATAACTTTTGTTTGCTTAACAGCCCGTAAGGTGGATATATGTAATTAAGGATCACACAGCCATTACCCATATACGCTGGGCTATCTTACCGTTTCCTCGTGGAAGCCCTTATACGTTGAAGAGTAAATCATGCAATAACACTCCGACGAACAATCTGTTCAATCGTTTTAGAGCGGAGTTCGGTTTAGTCTCGTAGAATTAGTTGAATATTTCAAAATTATACTTTTATTAACAATCATCAGTTAAACAGAATAATAAATACACATATTAAGGAGAATAAATACACATAGACAAGATCAGAAGAAGAACAGTAATAGATAGATCGTCAACTATGTACATACAATTTGTTTTTTATTGCGATTCTTTGTTCCGAACCGGTTTCATCGTTCCCGGGATATCGATCGTGTCCAACAGATCGCTGCCGTACCCAACGATACCGATAAAATCCTTCTTTGCGATCTACCACGGTACGATCCTTCTTTACCGATAGTCGAAGCTCGGCTGTTAGTCCAACGTTACCACAGGCGGTCGATAAAACAGCGAGTAGCTTAGCAGCGATCTTTGAAATGGGCACTCGTGACACTCACTTAAGCCCGATATACCGATCCGTCCGCGTAATGCGCAGGTTTTTGGTTAACTCGCATCAGTGGGTAAAAAGACTGTAGCTTCTCGTCGTAGGTTGAAATTAAAGAATAAATGTTTCAAGATCATTATCGTGATCACACTTTTCGTATTTGTTGAATATATCTCTGATGCATATTGAACGGTGAAAATGCTTCGAAGCTTTCGATATGTTCGACCTCAAATTTCATTCTCTGGATAAAAATTCGTAGATTTGAACGCAAATTTGATTACCAATCTCCTGTTTCCACAACGATAATTGTATTCATTATTTGAGCAATTCTCTCATTGTTAGTGCAGTCGGGTAATATTTGTCGACGATAACTGATTCCAAACAGACGGATCCCCGGTTCGAAACAAGCAGCCGATTTCGAAAATCTCCCTAATAATTCGTGGAGCTGGACGCCGAGCCGGAAGAACTTGTTGGCGTACCGTAAGAGGATGATACCCCCGAAGAACCACTTCCGGAGTAATAGTTATACGCCAAATTCTGTGCTTCTACGCCATTGGTTGGAGTCCAAACTCTGGAGTAGGGGCCATTTCCGTCCCACGTATTGGCAGGGTCGTAGCTGGAAGTCGTAGATGGGGTGGGGGGTGCTCCATACAGAGGTGCAGCTGGATCCATCGACATACCTGCAAAGATTGTCAATTCATCTATAAATCGTTCACGACTCCAGTATGTTAATCTATTTCAGAATGTGTATTAGACATGTAATCGTGATAGAACTGCCATGCTCTCCCTTGGGCTCGGATTAAGTGCCTTGAAAAGAAGGACGTTGAATCTGATCAGTCACTACTTACCCATTGGAGCAGCCATGCCACCCTTTTTGAAGAACTGAACGGCGATGAATCCAACGACCAAGAGGATGGCCAATTTCGAGAGTACCAAAGCCTTGAGAGCCTTCAGACCGATGATAGCGACGAAGATTGGCATCAAAGCCTTCAGTTTCAATTTAAGAAGTAGCAGGAATGGAAGTAGCAGTTTCTTCTTCAAGAGACCGCGGGCTTGGCTGGTCGCTACGGCATTGTCCTTGAATTCGACGTCAAGGTCAGCGAGGCTCCTGCTGGGCCGATAGGCGAGGGTTGCATCCGTGAAGGGGATGTCGATTCCGTAGTTGAAGCTCTTCAGGTACTTGAAAGTTCTGGCGACAACGGCTTCGTCAACGGTGTCCATGGATCTGGCCTCGGTCGTGGTCCCCAATTTCTCATCTAGGTATCCCAGCACCTCGGTCTTGAAACACGAAGTCCAAGAGTCTGCGTTGACACAATGGTTCAACGAGGTGGACAAAAAGTCTTGCGATGCAGCCGCAGTTGCTACCAGAGCGATGAACGTGAGTAAACGCATTTTACTACCGCGGGGAGTTTGTTCGCTTGTTTTGGAATCACCTTGTTATTTTTCGACAAACTTCACACTTCCGCGGATTGTTAAATGCAAAGCTATGAAGGGTCGGGTTATACCGATCAATCGATCGACCGTTGAACACAATCGAAGACGAACTGCGACTGACAGAGGAGTGGCCCGCCCCTTTTATTTAATTTGCTCCTACAAATCTATGTTATTCGGTCGCGCATGCCGTGAATCAATGATCGAATGAAAATTATTCAAATTTCGCTCGCATAGAGTCGCGTCCGTCATGGCATGCACCCGTGGCGTACGACGGGAAGCGGAACCTCGCTCCATGTTGGCATGTCGGTGATATGCCGCGGACGTATGGCTCCTCCGTTTGTGAAGCACGTGTTGAGCCTGGCCGGGCGTCTGGGTATTGTGAACGGCGTGAGATTTGCCCCTGCACGGCCGCACTCGAACCTACGGCCACGTATGCTTTGTCGATCGCCCCGATCTTAAAATTCCTCGTTACGTGCATTCAACTGATTTTAGAACAGAACAATGTGAACAGGACTTGAGAAATTGATGCGTCGAAAAATGAAAATTGTGCTAATTACCAACATCGTATTGACAAAGTGTCCATGTGCTGTGGAGAAAATGTCCTGCCACTACGATGCATAATGACGAGAAACGAATTACAATTGAATCCGTCTTGAAATTGAAATTTCGTACGAGTGGCGATTACAGTATAAGTAGGTACGCCGGGAGAAAACATTGTCGAGTATGTAGAAGAGTTCGTTTAAATATAGGTATTCATGATATCTCCCGTGAAAGGAATAATTGGCATAGGAATGATTGGCAAAGTCTATTGAAAATTCCATGTCTGGAACGATAGCCTATCATTCGATCTACAACGCATCAATTCCATCTACAACAAAAACTGTATAATGATCCGATTCAATAATTTTCCCCATTGAAATGCGTATGTAATCAATCATTGTACTCAAAGTCTATCTGCAATATGCATCCCAAATGGCCATGTATCCTGACCGGTAATCGATAGGGCATGATCGAATCAGTTCAGATAACTTTCTCTCGTACTGGTTATTCATTTTGTATTGTTTGAAATACAACAATTGGCTACCTCAACCGTTCATAAATTATGTATTTCATCCATGTGACGAGACTCAGACTTCACTCACGTGCTTCTACGATCGAAGCACTGCAGACTAGGCAGCGAATGAGTGTCTATCCTTACTTTTACGGAAACTTCGTTAGGCATGTATGTATATACATAAATATTGCAATGAATGGGCATTTCACACCATTCTTTCAGAAGTCGGGTGAATTTGCCATCCGTTTGAATCAATGTGAAACCGACTCACTGCATTACAGTGCGTGCTTCTTATTGTCAACTATGAATAAAGCAAGCACACGAAAGGCATAAATCAATGGTGACTTTTATTCTTCAACCATCGGCCAATATTTTAATCAAAATTGTCGGTCTTTTATGCATTTTGATTTGCCGTATCCCAGAGCACAGTAAATGAGAACTGATCAACGAAGAAAATCTCTTGTCTGTGATGATCTACAACGAAAATTTCCAACTCACAAAAGTCACAGCAAAAATGTGCGGCTAATCCACCCTCAAAAAAATGGCCTATCTACCCAACTCTCACGTACCTAGGAGTACACGAGGAGCTTGAAATTCAAAGTTTTCCAAACCTAATAAGAGGTAACAAAAGCGATCTGTCATGACTCGTTCACTCGAAAATCCATATTTCCGTAGGTTACAAATTTCGGTGGTTTGTGGATTCATTATTAGTCAAGTCTCCAGAGGAATCAGAAGATTTCCTCCGCTGGTTTTCGAGTTGACATCCCTGATTTTCTTCGGAGAAACGACATAAGCAGAAGGTCGTTCCACTTTGTAATTAGCTATCTTTCGCACGAATCAATCAAAGTTGACGTAAACTATCTAGCATATCCATTCGGAAAATTGAGTAGCTTGCTCTTGGATGTTTGGTTATCTCGGAGCTTTCGTATAACATCAACAATATCAGGGGTTAAATGTCGTATAGAAGTTGCTTGCGATCCACACACACTCTTGACAACGAACTAGATTGATCTAAATTCTGGAGTATTGGATTGGTGAGCCTCCGCAAAGTTATTGACAGCTTTATTGTTCGAAAAAATTGGCTTTATCATCATTGTCGTTATTATTAACAATGTTACGTTGTATTGGAAGGCAATTTCTGTACAAGAGTAATATCGTTCCACAAATCGGTCTTATCCATTCAGGCGAGTTATGAAATTAGCAACTTCAAAAAGGACTCAGTGGAGTAATGGCTCGTGTCTTCGATTTGTGTCAATGGGCGCAAGTTTCAAAAATGCTTCATAACGTGTTAGGTCGTACATATTCGTACATTTGCGACGTATGCGGTGCTTTATTCGTCAATATTCTAAGCATACCGTTCATTTCTTCTTATTTTTGGAATCCCATCGTCGTCGAATATTCCACTTTTAGTCAATCAACTTGAATCGAATGAGGTTGAACAAAAATATGACGAACAAAGGGAACAAGAGAGAAGAAATGGAATAAAAAGACGAGGGAGAAAAAACGGGTGATTATCTTGGACTACATATCAGAAACGGTGTGGCATTAGAATGTTTACAAAAACTATGATGAATTGTATATAAATATATGCATGAAGCAAGCGCCACATCTTTGAATGTAATGTTAGCTCAGAGGCCTCAGGACAAGCTTCATACGGTCAATTATGAACGTACACTACCTCTCGTGCCTATTTCTATTCCTGAACTTAGTATGTCACGTGTTCGTCACTCTGGAAATTTCAATTCGCCAGCAAATGGTTCGCGAAATCGCTTCTCACGACCTCAGTTTCTATGAGACAAAAAATGGCACCCGAAAATCCAAGCCGAGGGCGGGGTTGGGGGTCATCGATGATGTTTGTCATTCGAAACCGCTTTCGATTAGCTGTTACATTCGGAATATGTGATCGAAATTATTCCAAAAATTCGATGGGTATCTAGTTAAATGTATCGTTGATAATTTTCATGTCTGAGAGTTTGTGAATGTCACCTTGCCAATCCTTCTTGTCCGTCTGTAAATGAGGAGCATTTGCTGAGCATAACACTGATATCTCGTGATAATATGATCGATTGTGACATGTGCAAGATGCAAACAAAACAGAATGAATATCCGTAATGGAACGTTAACATCCCAAATAATCCGATGTAATGATAGGCTCTACACGAGCCTAGTTTTTCATCAGCCAACAATCTCTGCAATATGACTTATGGGGACGTGGCATGGATCGCACGCGCTCAGGTCTAGTAGCACAGGGTCCGCAAAGTAGCACCTATACCTACTGTTACGAATGGTAATGTCAAATCGCAGAGTTCAGTATGTTGGACAAAGCTACACGTAGAATTAAACATTTGTATGATCAATTTTGTTCAAGTCAGCTCTAGACAAAGTCGAAAAAACATCTTCATCACAGAGCGCACTATCTGTAGATACAGTTCAATGGTAGAGGATCAGTGGCAGAGGCAAAAGTTTAGGCATACGTTACTATGGTAATATTGAGGTTTTCCGCGTCAATACCGAAAGGAGCTGTTTCTACAATTACGGTTTTCCACCCTTCCGTTCAGTATTTCACTTTGTTCTAATAGTTCGAGTGTTAATCATTCGGCATTGTGACAGCAGCTTATTACAACATACAAGGAAACATTGATCTCGAAGTGATATTTTAGAAGCGAAAAGGTTGTAGGGGATGTGGAAGAAATACGAAAGGATTCGTGAGAATAATTTATTAAATAGCAATATCATAAATAGAAAAATATTTTACAAAAGTGTTTCGTCTTTGGGTTCTAGTGCGATCGTTTGGTACAAAGTAGGGGGCGTCACATTCATGGCATTCGTTGAGATCTATTTAATTCTGAACATATCCAGCGTATGCGAGGTCCTGAGCGGACTCCTGCGGGACAGCTTCGGCCCGGTCAAAGGCACGATACTGAGCAGCCTGGTATTCCCAAGGCCCATGAGCAGAGATCGGAGCCGCGTGGCTATCGGCAGCGATCTTTTTGCAGAGCTGGAAAATAGCTAAGCCGACGGAGACGACGAAGCTGAAGAATGACAGCTGAAGAGCATTCCAGGCCTTGAGGCCAAGGACACCAATAGCCAGAGGAATGAGAGTCATGGCCTTCAGCAGGACGAAGACGAGGATGGGGATGATGACTTTCTTCAACTTCGATTTACGGGCTTCCTGGACTGCGCGACCTTCCCCGAACTTTACGTTGAAGGTGAGCTCGTCGTCATCGATGTTACGTGGGCTAACCTTGACGGACGATTCGAAAGGAAGCTTGAAGGTAACGTCATGCGAAGCCAAGTAAGATTGTACTGTCTCCAGGAAAGAGCCTTCGCTACGAGCAGACACTTCTTCAACTGGGTAGGAGTTGCGGGTCACCTCGACAGTCTCTGATACCTGTGAAATAATTGACAAAAATTTATGCCATGAAAGACGCGTCTTGTTCGAAGCACGCCGAAGACATCTTACCTTGAAGCTATCCTTGCGGGCGATTTGTTCCAACAGATTGAGGACCTTGAACTTCATGCAAGAGATCTCGTCGTTCTTTTGACTGCAATCACTTTTCATCTGATCAACCAGTGTATCCATACTGGTTCCTTTCCAGAAGTCAGGTTTAGCTGGCTGGGCAGCAGCCAATGCCACAAGAGCGCACAGAACATAAAACTTCATCATGATGAAGCTGGTATAGTGACACTTGATTGGTCGAGAGTAAACGAATAACTATTCGGGAATTGAATCAAGCGTGGACTACTGCACTTGACCAAAGGCGATCGAATCACTGATGCTTTTGGGCTGGGCTAGAGCCTCTTTATACGAAGTCACCAACCCCTGTCCCCACTAGCTGAAATTTTCTTTTCGTTCAGTATGGTCTTCGATTATCGGGGTCTCGAGCATGCCGCGACTACCTAATGAACCCTGCTCATCGCTCGACCGATCCTGGATGCGACTTACACGCCGTGGCCAACTTGAGTTAAATTCAGAAGGTACGAGTTCCCCGTGCGATATTATGTGGGATACTTCAATCGTCGGTCAACTCGTTACAATCAGGCTACGAATACGCGTGTCGTAGAACTGTAGAACTGTTCCCGTTGCCGTATAAGTTCATGTCAGATATTATCGTTCAGAATTTGCCTATCAAAATTTACGACGGAGCTAACGGCAGCTCAACGGAGTTCGATATGACGAATAGTATCAGCAGGCCCGATGCATTGAGGTAAGAAAAGTTGCCGTCGTCGGTCTTTGCCCTTTCACGGTAGAAGTGAATTGCTTTGCGAAGAGTGCAACATCCACGTATTGGGGCCGCATTCTCAATGCTCTCATTCATGAAATTTGTTCACGCTAAGAATATTTGCATTTCTACGGTTGGCACGTGCAATGCAATTGTAACACGTGCGATTCTGATACGTTGGCGAGATCCTATGTACCAACTCTTTCGAGGATATCGCCGATAAGCGGTGCTACAGATCGAACGTGGTTATATGTTCACAATTTCGTTAGGTTTCTGTCACTATGATGTGGCATCAGACGCGACGATAAGCAGTACGAGAAGTTCAAATGAAAATGAATCATGGTTCTATAAAAGATCATTAGCATTTCAGACATTGGAACTGGTGGACACATTGATTGATTTGACGTGTTTTTCGAGCGAGTTTATCCACTCCCTTTACTCATCTTTTGAAAGATCAGTGACGTAAATTCGGTCCGTTTCTGAATTCTGTGGCATATCGGTGGCGCAAAATCTCCTCAACAAATAGAATGGTAGAAATATTCATGCAAGACATCATCGGGTGTCCATATTCTGAAATCCTAAGCATGTCCGTATCGAACAAATTGTTGCATATTTCACTTTCGGTGAACCTAGAGTACACGAAGCCGATTCAATTCGAACTGAGTTTAGTGGATGTCCAATCATTTTGACACTGCGCAACTATTCGGCCGCGAGATGACGGTTTTCATCGTAATTTGTGAATACGTTTAAAGGGATGTCTCAGAAATGAGGTAGGTATTCCGATGCGCACTTGTGAAGTCATATCCGATGATTTTCTGTTTTTGAGGTGAATGGCTGTTACCGTTCAAGATCATACTTTCGTAACATTTCTTTTCGTTTCACCTCATACGAAATTCATTCAAACTGGCGACCACCGGACTATCACAGAGCTCACGGTCAGACTGCTATGCCGCACAAATAAATCCGAGTGGCTTCTTTCTGTGGTGTGCGTGAGGGATTCGTTCTCATTCGAGGTAAAAAATGTGTGCAAATTCAGCCGGACCGCATCCAGCGCGTGCCACAAATTCGCCTTCTTTGTTCAAAAGTGCTGATCATCTTTCATACAGGAAACTGCAGGAGCCGGCAAAAATGAAAATTATTAGGTTGATTAACTAATTCAAAGTCAGCTTATGTTTTCCGTTTCAGAAACGAATTCTTTGGTATAGCCGACACGGAAGTGAACCGGCATAGACAATACGACATGAATTGAATCGGTCATTCGCAACACGCCTGGTTCGCACACTTTCCATAGAGCAACGGATGTGACCCACAAGGCCCTCTTCTGGGTTAATTTCTCCCCTGGTCAATAATAATTAGCGTTGATGATAGTCCTGTGTCTATTTGAGACACAAGTCAGCCGGAACTTTGTCGCAGTTTGCTCCGTAGTCCAGTCGTTTAGTATGCGCTAGTTGTCTCCGGTGTGAGAATATGTAGGGTGACACCTTCTGCAAGGTGCCTGGCGTTTTCGAGACAATAGCTAAGTAATTGGGCTTCTGGGTCAAAATTTTCATAGGTATCCAGGGCAATAAAAAATACCGATTGTTCAAATTATTAACAACTCTGTGCTCCCCTCGATAAATATCGTCGATCGTCGTAAGTTTTAGGGTTTTTCACTCGCAATTATCGGCAAACAATTTTCTCCCGGGCCGAAGGGAACTCGGGCGAGATACTATCGCTGGAACACATACTTCGCGACATATATTTGCATGTGTCACATACGTATTTATAATATCCTGCACGAGAATCCAACCTGCCTCATTCGCGATATTCTTCCTCGTTGGATGGGACGAGGCGGTAAATCTTACACATTATCGTGTTCCACACTTTAGATCTCTGCCGAACGTGATAACCGACGTGACCTCCAATGTCCTTCCGCATTTTTTCGGCAACAGAAACAATATCAGAGTTGTCGACTGGTTGAATCATTTCTATTAGCGGTTACTCGGTCGTTTTCATGCATTTCGCTATGATCCACCTGTGTATTAACGCCATTAAGGCTCTCTGAACAGAGAACTGGTTATTTCTGTACATTATACTCAAGAAGTCACAAGGCCCGAGGAAGTACGAAGTCATAATATCTTACAGGCCATTACAGTATACAGTAGTACGCTTGCACTCTGTAACGATTGCCCTTTCTCCGTAGAATTAACGCTCAATAATTGCTACTGTGGCTCGAATTTTGCTGCATTGCGGATACCAATGATGCATTCTATGACCGATTCGCTCGATCCCTCGGATATCGGCAACGTGACATGAATCTTTGAACTACGATCCTCAAGATTATCATACTATGGAGAATTCAGGCGGGTGACGTACAGGGTATAATGATCTGATCATAAAACGCGAGGTTTATATTGAAAATAGAATTTTATTTGTTTCACATAAATAGTAAAAGTACATGTAATCGTGAACACCTCAGAGAGATGCTAATAAATATTAAATACAATATCTAGTCATCGGTTCTTGGCATGTCAGGTTGAAGGAGTGCAGTTTTACTTTCGGTAAGCACGGTAGGGTCCGTGTGCCGCGGTGTCCCAATGAGGAGCGTGTTCCACGGGGGGATGTCCGTAGTGGACAACCTCGTAGGCGACCTTGGATTTAGTCAGCTTGAAGATCAGCATAGCCCCGCTGAGCACGAGAGATAGAAGACCCAGAGTCATGGCCTTCCAAGTCTTCAGGGCGATCAGAGCCAGTGCCAAGGGTACCAAAGCGGTAGCCTTGAACTTCAGACCCAAGAGGAATGGAATCATCACTTTCTTCACAAATCCACGGCCTGAAAAGTTCGTTGATCAATAATTCGGTTTCACTTTTACTCAATTTATAATCGCAGCGTCGATAACCGGTGAACTCTCGTTTCACTCACACTCTTCGATAGTTATATACTTCAAAGTCTCATAATAGTGCGGATAATTCTAACGCTTACCTTGTGCGACCTGCGTGTCCGCCAAGGGCACGGCGAGGCTTGAGGGTATAGATTCGACCATGGCCCTAGGCACAATGTTGGATCCAGCAATGGCCTCTGGCAATTTAGCCTCTAGCTGATGACTGGATAAGTAGGCATCCAATTTTTCCAGCATCAACGATCGTAGGAGTTCCCTCCTGGTAGGGTCGGCGGCATCGTATTGCTGGTAATACTCTTCGACGTTGTCCTCAGGTATCTCGCGTGACTTAACTATAGACAAGTCTTCCGTGATCTTTATCTTGTCTTGTTTAACAGCCTCGCTCACGTAAGCGAGTACCTTTGGCTTAACGCAGGATAGCATAGACTCGCTGTCCACGCACCTGGAACATTTCATTGAGATCACATGATGTTAGATTAGTTGATATTTCTGAGAGTCATGTACTATTGTCCAAAATTCGCAACTAACCTGTAGTAAATATTCCTCAGGGCCTCCGTCGTAGTGGTAGCATCTTGGACCTGGGCAGCGGCCAAAGAACCCAGAAGGGACAGTGAAATAATTATGAAAACCTTCATGACGGTTCCAGACACCGATCGATTCCTGAGGCTAAACACCGAATGACTTCCTGGACTTCGCTACGCGGTTTTATACTCGATAGTAGCTTCAGACGACTGCTGAATTTTTATTAGGGACGTGCTGTCAACGACAAGAAGAAAGCCACGGCGCGGGGTGTCCCGATTGGTTTTGGAGCCGCGTCCAGTTCGGTTACGATAGTAAATTTAGACTCATGCCTCGGTCAAAAAATCATTTTTTATTGCTGTCAATCCAGGCAATGCGCATATACTGGGACAAGTCGCGATTCTATCATCGAATGAAGTGAACTAGGCAATTTTTGATTGATTATCGGGCAATTGATTCTGTAAAAAAAATGGTAAAAATTCACAAGTTAATTTTTTTTCATCGCAAATTGTGCCCACAAAATTTTTTTGTGATGCGATTGTGTTTCACTCTCATAATTTTGTCAAATTTCTCGAACTTCCTTACCGGATTCAGATTTTCGGAGTTCGTGAAATTTCAACTGAAGAAGAACACCGAATAGGGATACTAATATTACGAATACTTCAAACCGACTTGACGAGTCCATTTTATCAGCATTCTTTCTCTGTAATTAGAGAAAGTATCGAATAATTAGTATACATTATTATCGACACCGTCGGAGAGTGCGAAAACATTTTACTTACGCCCCGTCAAATAACAGCCATCACTTGAACACGCATTTGCATAGAAGCTTGCAGCGACCACTTTAGTGATTCCAAATCCTGTTTTATATGAAGCTCATTTCTCGTTTCAACTCAGAAATGCAGCATGCTGGATTCAACTATTTTCTACATGGAACATTACAAATGGCCAATACGAATAAACGAAAAAATGAATGTGTGTGTGTGTGTGTCGGGTATTCAAAAAACTGTCAAACTTCGCGAGCCGTCAACTCTTTCGATTTCCAAAAAATATTTTTCCATGTATCTAACCTCGTCCCTACGGAGTACTCATGAATTATTTTGAAATTTGTACAAATCAAACGTGCAAGCTACAAATTCCAAAAAATTCGCAACTCTGTACTTTAAACGGCACGGCGCGGTGGTCAAACTATTGCGATTCGATATTAGTATGACCGATTGAACAAGTAAACATTAAAAAATTGTATGTCTTCAGGCGTACTTTTCGATAGAAAAATAATTCAATTCGAGTACATCTTTTCGACTCAAAGAATGGAAATTATGTCCCATAAGTGGTTGAGGTGGTTGAAATTTTCACAACGAGTCCTCTATCAGAATACCGAATCTATAAGCCTCCCAGAAAGATGGTTTTGCTTGTGAAATTATTACAACTAATTTACATCGTTAGGAATTTTGGGAAGACTAGACCAGCCATAATCAGAAATCCCATGCACAGTCCACTTCCATTAGGGTCTCAGAAGTTCTGTATTTTGATGCAGGATTTTGTGGAAAAGTTCCAGTCAAATCGGTCTGCACAGACTGTTCTGGACAATTTGAGATTTTCACTTTTTCATATTGATTAAAGATTGGTACATTAAATTCGATAAGTTTTTACCTCGAATGGGAAATCTGATTCAGACTCACAAATTTCGTGCGCACAACTGTTCTCTTCATGGAAAATAATCTGTTGAGCAATGAATCATTATTGCTAAATGCACATCGTTAATGTTGAAAATGCATGGTTGTCACAAGTTGGAAAGGCTGAATGTTCCATCACTGTTACTGAGGAAGTAGTGTTCAATAATCACCAATATCAGCGATAAGTGGCATTGTTGAGATCCAATACTTCGTGAGGCTGCTAGCGACTTGACGTGAGGAACGGCGGGGTGAATTCGCCACCTCAACTATTTTGAACGTTGTCTTGTCACAGGTGCCGGTCATCTTCGCTACATACACGATTGTATGTACGAAGAAAACGTCATAGAATGGGTGCCCATTGATTATTTCGTGATATTTCATGATCAGTTTCTCGAAGAAATTGGTAACACCGATACTTCAACGGGTGGCCAGTTCGCTCCGACGATGACTGAAAGATCAGGATGAATTGGCACAGATTCGGATCAATTCGCGAACTGGTTGCAAGGCATCGTCGTGCTTCGGTTCCCGATCATTAGCTGTAAACGAAGTTCATCCGCGAAAAGTATAACACATCGATGGTGTCTTCTGACCTAAACACTATCTCTCATCGTCATGAAAATATTTCAATAAAAATCCATATCTTCTACATAATTTGACTTTATGTAACCCAAAGCACTCTCAATGAACAATTACGAAACGGAAAAGCAGATTGGGAGAAATTGACCAATTCATTATCCCACGTGCCAAAGAGCGGCGGACCGAACCGGATATACATGAGTGAATTTGAGAAGGTTCCAATTCTCAATCTGCGTGGCGAATATTAGGTTTGGAAAATTGAGTAGTTTTTTTTTTTTACGTTTCACATGGAAAAGTTCAAGAAAATTTTGCAAATTCCTCGCGTTATTCATTTTTTCAAAAGTTTGTGCCTCTGTTTACTGCTTTGCTCTAATTCTAAAAAACCCGACAGGTACAGCACGCGAGTGCCGTGAGATTGTAAGTAAATGTGTTTCTTAGAGTATGAATCTTTTGTTTGTGTACTAATTGTAAGACTGGATCGCTGAAGGGCACATGCTTTCTGAAAATATGTAGATCCTGGTTAGCTCACAATTTGCATTGTAGGATGCAATATTCCTTGACGAGATCATTGAAACTCAATTCTAGGGCATGGTGGGTGTAATTATCATCTGACATATTCAATTACTTTCATGAATTACTGATTCAACATGATTGTTAATAGTCATAGGATTCGTTGACGAATATCTGTCACGTAAAGAAGCAGCTTCGTTAATTTTTATATTGAAAATTAACGTAAGATGAGAACAATTATGCTCACATTTTTCATTCCATGATAATCATCGTCTGATGATCTGATGAATACATATGCCAGGTATGATTTCATCTAAACAATTATGCCCTAGAATTAGGTTATCATTTGGTAAAGAAATATCGAATCCGAAAAGCTTGAGTAAATTTTCAAACGAGATGTCGAGACGTCTTATTAGGCACAATGTAATAGTAACTCGGCACCTAGTATAACGGCAATAGTTCTCGATAGAACGGCCATAATATAGTATCCAATAGTAATTATACTATGTCGATAGTGTCCTAATTTATCGTTGGCCATACGAGAATAGTGTTGAAATGTATTTGGCTCAATGATTTCCAATAGCTGTTCTCTTTCGTGAGGGCTCAATTGGACACACTAACAGTGATCTACAATGATATGAATGCTCCAGTGTCTGGAGTTTTCGAAATTGGTTACTTCGAAACCTGTTAAGAAAAAATTCCAAAATAATTAACGCTTATTCTTTGGGGTCGAGGTTACACAGACAAAAATTTATTTTCAAGTTGGTACGGACGAAGACGATGCATTTCCCGTTCTTAAGCGGCGGAACGATCCAGCAGTTACTCAAAGTAATACCGCCAGTAACGGATACTAAATATCATAAGTCAAATTAACTCTCGCGTATTCAAACAGACGCCTTAATCAGCGCACATATATGCAGCTCGAGGGCGAGTGCATCGCGTGCATTCCCGTTTTGTTATAAATTATGTATCCAGTGTGGTAAATAGATTGAAAGACGAGTCAATCACCTGATATGATAATTCAACAAGTTTGAGTCAAGCAAATCAGCAGCGGAGTACAAGCTCTAAGTGTAGACAATTAACGTGGTAATGATAGTTTGTCAAGATAGAGAAATTGTAGAGGAACGCGCTGTAATGAATCGTATGATTAAATAGGTGGATTCCTTTGCCTATGTTTTATTATTCAAATGATGCCCACTACTGCAGATCGTTGAATATATGGTTACGAACTCATGAAGCGAAAGAAAGCTGAACTAGTGTCAAGAGCTATGGATTGATTACGTTGGTAATGAGACACACTCACGTACCACAATTTTTACGCTGTCAACCTATCGGCGTGCTACGTTCCAGCTCACATCTTTGAAATCCAAAATCCATTCGTCTGTTTCAAACTTATTTCTCATTTCGAAACTGATTCTTGTTCTTATTTGTGTGAATTATCACTTTCCTCGTGGGATAAGGAAGGAATATTCATTTCACTCACGGACCACCTATCGCTTCGGGGTTATATAATATATATGATAGTGAATACATCGGACTAGCCGAACCAGAGTTGCAATTTTCCATGCGTTTTTTATTGTCCTTTTTTCGCCAAGGAGAGCATCTTCCTTTGTGGAAGCTTACTGACCCTAGAAAGGCTCGAAAAAACAGGAAGAGACAGTCTTTGAAAATTGCAACTCTGGTTCGGCTAGTCCGATATATTCACTATCATATGTATAATGAGTCCGAACGATGTATCCGCCACATACTAAGTTATATAATATAGCTCTTCAAATTGGTCATGTGTTCCAAAATGTTTATGATTATCCCTCTTGGCGTCGAAGAGTCGCGTCTGAAGGCGATAGTTGTCCACCGTAACTCTTGTCGTTGAAATATGAATTTTTCAAGAATGAAAGGACCTAATCAGTTGATATTGCGCGAGAACTACAAAATTTCAGGTAAGCATGTAATACGCGAATGAAAGTATGTGCGTGAATATCATCGAACTTTATGCATAAAAATTGTACTGATGTTGATAAGAACTGACTATAGCACAGGCATGGGACCGCAGAACGCATTTACATCCGCGTTTCTCGTAGAAGTCACCGAGAGCTAATCTCAGCCAAAGCAGGCACCTGATTGGCTAATTGTCGCGCGGAGTGATGCACTAATTATCCAAATTATCCAAATTCGTCTTCAATTTTTCTCCTTAGCATTTGTCTGACAACTCGCGAGGCGCGCTGGCCTTTGGCTCCGGATCTTGATACCGAGCGAGAGTTGGTGTTTGAGTGATCCGAATAAGTGACGGCATCAAACATTCAGAGATTCGTTAACACCGAGAGTGCATGGACACTATTCAACAAGGCAATCGTTTTGTTCTAAAAATTGAAATCTTAAATCCATTTTGAACTTGCATTGGATCTTTCCAATTAAATTTAAGCGATGAACTACTTGAACATTAGTTATACGAAAACTTCGCTTTTCTTCACTTTGTTCAGTTCACTGCAAATTCTATTCAGTCTATGAATTCCACCTAAATCTTGTGGCTGTTAGAACTTTCGAACATTCAAACTTTCTATCGGATATTGGAAATTGTAGTATTGTCTGATATCGAAATTTTGTGATCAATCCTGTCAAAAAATAGGTTTATCGCAAGGTAGATCGTTTTAAGGTTGATTAATTCATTTCAGGCAATTCGTATGTTACACAACTGACTTAACGCCTGTCTGATTGTAAGACCCAACCGCTCGGGTTTCTCCACTCGTATGTAACAGGTGAATCAATCTCACGTAATCAGACAAAAGCAAATGTATATAGTTACAAAAGGTCGTGACATATCCGGCCTATTGGAAAGATCAGATAGAAAATAATGAAAACTCAATGAACCAAATCGCAGGAGGACCGGAGCTGTTTATATCCTTTCTTTTATAAGGGTGAACCACAGACACCAGGGTTTCGCTCGTAGCATCGTAGCCTAGTTCATTAAGTCCCTGATGAGGGCAGTACATGACTGCCGAAACGTCAGGCGAACATTATGAACCATTGACTCGAGTGGATTGATCTGAGACCTTTTCCTCCAAAAAGAAAATAATGAAACTGATACAGGCTGGTAGATACTGAGCCAAAACCTTGTTAGGGGTTTAAAGTCTCATGAGGTTTTCATCTCAGTATCAGCCTGCTTCAATTTTATCATTTTCTATTGGATCCTTGGAACAGGGATTAGTGCATTCGGTCATAATTGTTGAAATTTCAACTAATTCTCAACATTCTGATGTATGTAGCCATCCTCCTTGATACTGTGAGTAGGTATAGATGAGTCAGATTACCAAGGAGAATATTTTGGAGTAACGAGTTGCTTCTCGTTTTGAATAATTTATTATACATAATTTACAAATTAAATCTATTGAGCACACGCAATATGACAGATACACAAATAAATACAAACGTTACACGAATGATTTTTAACGGTTCTTTATCGCCTGAGTGGTATGATTAACTCTACCTACGTGGATGGCGATGGCACCCTGTTAAATGGAAATGAATGTAATAATGAATACGTACAGACCTACTTAGATCGTAATTATTACCATAATGAATAAAATGACGCGTGAACAACCAAGAGCCCCAGCTTTACCGACAGATTTCCACTCTCGAGATATCATATGACAAATTTTCATCGCATCTTAACATAATTTCCATCTTCCTGAAGATAGCGAAAATATGTGATACTGCGCTGTTTGCGTATACAATCAGCTGCGATAAATTGCAATAACCTCCACGGTGAAATTAATCCGAATGATTATATCTAGACTACGAAGATTTCGGCTACTGTATTCAAAGTCTACCAATGGACAAGCCCTTGAGATCCTTGCTCATGAAGCTGGTTCGTTTTTTTATTCCGTACTAATGTTACAGGAATACAGCCTATGGCAATCACCACCATCTTGTCCAGCCCGTGCAGCATTCAAATATCGTTGGAAACGTCGTCCTGAATCACTCGCCCGGTTTCCACGCCTGAGTTCTTCCGGTTCCCTGAAACGAGAAATAGGAATTTGAAAAACTTGACATCGAGCAGAGCACTTCGTCATTTCCGGATCCAGCGGTAAAGGATCAGACAGTTCTATTCAAGTATTTCTGGGGCCAATACTCTTTCAGTACTATAGCAGGCCGTGGCTACTCTGTAGGCGTGACCGTGATTCGACAAGGAGCCTCAGTTCTTTCACCGCTTTGGTCTGCGGCGACCTAGATGCACCTGCGGTACTTCCTCGACGTAACCGGATAGACGTGAATTCCCGCGAAATGTTGACGATATGAGTTGGCTGTATTTACCGAAGGTGCGTTACTATATTGTCTCAGCAATCCGCATACGTAGCTGTACCGTCAACATTTCACGATCGTGACCCAAAAACCCTAAAAAAAATGTAACCCAGTAGCCACCGGCTCATCGCCGTGACCCGATTGGCTTCATTTTACTAGTTTTATTGAAGCGCCTTTCTCCGCAACGTAATTGATTCGAAGTTATTCTTTTATAAATTACTTGCTACATTCGTACGGTATGTGTACCGAGTTCTGATATCCACGCACGATACGATAATGAGAGTATAACTTGATGCACAATTACCTTGACAGCTCATTCGATACCAGATTGCTATGCGGCGCATACATCGTTGGCTTCTTATACATGCTGCATACTAATCTGTCCCGACATTCTTCATCCCCAATTCTCAATTGCCTAAAAATGTCCTCCAGTCGGCCCAAGATCGGTCCGTAGAATTCATCGTCGTTAACCCTGACGTGAGTCTCCGAGACATCCGGTTGCTTGGGCAAGTCCTGTTTAACAATCTCCGCACCATTCGTGGGTCCATCAGTTCTCGTATGCAGGCTCTGCGGGGACACATGGAGATCATGAGCAATGTTTCACACGCAGTTGGGAACGGGCTTAGAGAAAAACTGTGCTACACTGTTATACCTGCTGAAAGTTTGGCCGGGAAGGCATATTCAAGTTTTTGGCAGCAGCGGACAGCGATGGGCTCTGCTGAACGACATTAATACCGAGTTGACCAAAATTTTGTGCCGTTGGATTTCCCGACTGGCCGCTTTGGATCGACACCGGAGAGTTTGGCTGCGTGGAATGTTGAGCGCGTAAAATGTTCTCGGCAAGTTGGGCGTCGCTCAACCAATTATCAGTATTGTCCGATTTGGCCGCGAAGCCGGAATTCTTTGAGAACGTTGTTCCCGGCCTGACCTGGGAGCTGAATGAATGATGTTGCGGATGAAAAGGACCCTTTACCAAATTCACTTCAGTGACAGGTGCGCTTGCCCGAGTGTACCTGACGTCATCGAAATAACCATTGTAGGCTAAACTCTGAGCATGGTTCCCGATCGGACCCAAATTCACAGGGGTCGCCTTAGGCATGAGATTCTTGTTGAACTGGGCCATGCCAATGTTGTTCAACGTATGTCGAATGTTTGGATTAGGATTCTCGTAAGGCCCGAGGGGCTTGTCGTATTTTATCTGAGGCACGTATTTCTCGAACGGACCGAGATGATTGGGAGCCACAGTAACCGGTCTGGCGTTCGCTGCATATTGAGGCATTCCGTACGGGCTGGGTGCGAGTTCCACGTGAGCATAAGGCCCTTGATTAACGACGCCAGGATCATCGTAAGGCTCGATTCCCCATTCTTTCAATTCTTCGACGTCTTTTCTATACTGAATGTGAGGGTGCGTGTAGTCATAACCGTCGAATCCCTCGGCTTCATGATGATGCGGATGATGATCGTGATGATATGTCGGAACGGGTACTGGGACAGGCACGTGGTGATGGTGATGAGCAATCTGAAATTGGAATCAAAATCATGTAGCAGCCGGTGAGTGGACGGTTGAAGTGATCATGGAACAGTAATTCTGACCGGTCCACAAGACAAAAAATACTGTGAAGCAAAGTTGTATGTATACGCGGTAGATTATGCATCTGGAATTAATTCCGTTAGCTTGGAGTTCTGCATACGCAGGAAGAATTATGAGAGGCGTTCTACCTGATGATGATGATGATGATATTTAGTCCCGCTACTGTAGTAACTGGAACATAATTTGAAGACGTGGGCGAATGCTGGTACCAAAAATAGTAGCAGCTTGAGGAACAACTTCTTTGCGGTTCCGATACCAAATAAGAACGGAATCACAAACATGAATTTGATCTTTATGAGCTTGATGATGAGAAGTAAGGCCAAGAAGCTCGTCACCAATTTGCCGGTGATGAATTTCTCTGAAAATAGAATAAAATATTATGGAATCGAAGCTGTCCACGCGATGCCGGAAACTGGCTGAAACTGGGCGCTATGCAACTCTCTCCGGATTATAGCTCAACCAAGCTTCTGTGAAAAGAATCTGCCGGTCAGCCCTGAAGAGGAAACAAGACTGCTTACTTATTTTCTTTAGGATTCGACCTTCTGAAGAAAGTGCTCTGTTCTTAAAATCCACTCTGATTAGAGCTCCATCTTCATCAACTTCTTTAGGGCTGAGCTTGATGGCTGCACCCTCAAAGAAGAAAGTGGGAAGTTGAATCTCGTAGTTTCTAGTTGCTAAAAACTTAATCGCCTTATCATGAATTGCAGTGGTGACTTCTTCGAGCGGAGTTAATGGCTCGATATAGTTATCTTCGATATTCCGAGACTTCTCTGTGTCGTCTTCTCTTTGAGTAGTCGATTCGGAGTCAGTGTGAACGTGGACACCGTCGACATCATTTTGCTCTTCAGCGTTATTCTGATCGTTGTAGTCTGACGAGTATTTGTGATAGTCCAAATTGTTCTTGGTCATAACGAATCCATCGAAGACCGTAATGTTCTCTCTGTCAGTGAAAGTATCATCCAGATATGTGTAGACATTCTTTTGAATACACGAGAACGATGCCTTCTTGGCACAGTCTCTGAACAGACCCTGCCACAATACGTTGCTCGTGTCGTTAGCGTATACGTCTTCAACGTTGAAGATTTTCACATACGACTTGAGTTTGTCAAAGTTGAATAAATGGGAGGATGTCGAAGATACTAACAGCAAGAGGAGAATTGTTCTTTGGCACATTTTCAACGCGTACATTTTGTCAGATCTTACTTTCTGTTGCAGTATTTAATGTTGTGATAGCTAATGTTGTTCAGTGTTCAGAATAACCGCAATAACATTTCTACATTTTAGGTCTCTGACAATGAGGCGATTTTAATTGAATTACAATGATCACAATGACAGGTCAATTCATACTCTACCACACAACTTGTATTCACACTTGTTGGAGATCTACAGCATTAACTATAATCCGGAAGTGTCGGCTAACGATCACCGGTGGTACGCGAACTGCGTCGATACTTTTATCGATATTTACACCTGAGAGAGTCACTGATCAACACTTTCTGCAAAGTTTGCCGTCGGAATGCTCACGAGCTCGGACAGGTATTGCGAGTAGCAATAAGACGCGCGAATCGGTACTTCTTCTTGACCGAGGAGCACGTGGTCTCGCGTGATCAGTGTACCGATTATGGCTCACGCTTCTCAGCGGCCAGCAGATGTACATCGAACAATCTCTCGTATCGAACTAAGCTTGGACCTCTCCCGTCTGTGGTTACAAGTCGCCTCTTCGTGAAGTGTGTCAGAGGCCCTCCTACTCCTGCAGACACCGGGGAAGGTCATTATCTTCATCCGCGTGTACATACGCCCGCTAGTGTCGGGATTCCGTGGTCGCTGGAATAGTGTAACAGAGCCTTACCAACCACCTCATCCTCTGCCCTCGCCCATGTGGGCCTTCTAAGTAGCTACTCCACTTGTCGGCCACGTACGTGAGGTAAAGTTTCAAAATAACTTGTAATGAGGGACTAAACTTCAATTTATCTAGTCACATTTACGTATGTGATTCGATCGTATTTTTCTCTCGATCGAATGATGTCTCCCAAGCAGATTTATAAGAATATAGTCATTCAATACAGAGAACAGATTGATGGCAGATATATGAATGATCCATTACTGACGTGACATGGATTTTGGATTCATAATCCATAACCCATTGCACTTTCAACAAATAATTAATCATAGATCCATTTCACATCGTTCGATGCAACGACTTATCGACTCAAATTATCTGTTCATGGTCGAGTTTGACGCGAAACTTCGCGTGAAGATGAACCAATAGAATACCCATTACAATGATATTACTATCAGAGAAAGAATGAAACTTCTAGAAATCACTCAGAATGGTTGCAAGACACAAATACGATTCATCGCATGGTTTCGCTATTATCATTAAATTGATAATGAACGGAAATTTGGTGATCCGTTAAAACTGCGGTGGGCAATGGATAAAATTTCATAACCCATTGCAAATGTAATGCATAATAGCATGGGAAATGGATTAAAGACGGTAATGCACAATTGAGAACTCTGTTCCCAAGTGGATCCAATTATCTTTAATCATGTAAAAATAGTCGTGACGTTTTCAATCAGTCCTCTAGCTCAAAACACAAATTTCCAATTTTATCGCCGTAATATTCTTCGTAAAACAATAATTTTCAAGTACGTTACGGAGTCGCTACACGTTATGCAGCAGCTCCCAGCTTCAGAACGCTTAAAATACATGGTTCACGTTTATTCAAAACAATCCACATCCACTTCACGCTTCTTTCTTTCTCTTCATTGTTTTAGGAACGATGATCAGAACCGTGACCATATTAATTTCTACATGAAATCCACACGCCTATAATATTATATTGAAAGTTAGCGAAACGAGACTATAAGTAAGGTTTCCGAACGAATATTTCACGTATATCATAATTCTGTTATAGTAAAAAACCTCTATCCAAATCATACGGCTCATGTTCAGTATCGCAGTTACAGCTATTACACTTGGGAGATTGCGCTGAGTTCAGTGTCATGCATAACGCATGGAAAAATGGTTTTCAACTTTGCAGTTGAAAAATCAGCCACAGCCGAGAAACGTATTATGTAGGGTAGGACAATCAAGAATTAAACTACAGTACGGTCTCCCGCGCGACACAGCAAGTGCACACCATATTAGTGGTTCACAATGCGTTGTGAGATGTGTGAACACGCGGTGAGTGCTCGCGGTTTTTAGGAAATTAGCAACCACTTCACGCAGAACATGAGCATAAAATGGAACGTCAGAGAACTGACCGATAACACATTTTCCTCAATTGTAGCCACACACGGGGTGGGCCAAAAAAAAGCCGGAACAATTCGAAACGTGGATAAAATCCGAACGCGTTGACCTATTTTCAAAACCTTTATTAATTTCTATTTTTTTTTTGCTAAAAATTAGAAGAATAAACCTGTCGTTTCGCGTTTCAAAATTCAAGAAATCCTCATTTTTTGCTGAGATACACGCTCTTGGAAACCGGGGTTCGACAAAGTCGCTGCGGGAGGACGAAAAAAATTAATATTAAGGAATGTTCAACCTAATTTCCATCTCAATTTATCATTTGAAGACTTATTTATTTCGGTACAATTGATGACCGAAAATTTACAACAATGTGTTTTTTTCTCTTGTTCTTCTTATTTATGATATTTCATAATTTCCTGATAATTCATATGATCAATGCGATCGAAAAAAAAGCAAATAGGGAGCTGAATCTAGATCCCGACATCACACATAGCCGACTTTGTTGATAGTGGAGTTGAACATTCGTTGATGTCAATTCGTCTCATCCTCCCAGCGACATTTCGGAACCCCGTTTTTCACAAGCGTGTATCTCAGCACGGAATAGAGATTTTCCGAAATTTCAGACTTGAAACAAACCTTTTATTCTTCTCACTTCGAGCGGAAAAAAATGTCTGAAAATCGGTCGACGCGTTCGGATTTCGTCCACGTTTCAAATGAGTCCGGTTTTTTTTTTTGCCCACACTGTAGATTGTATTTGTAGCCAATTTATGAAAAGAAATGTGATATGTCTGTCGAATTAGATACTTAGTGAACGAGGAACAATTATGCTCGAACTTCATAACTCGAAGTGTCATAAGTTGTAGGTACAAATTAAAGTTCAGAGCTTATTATTGCGCTGAACTTAGCGTCGCGTGCGTCGTGCGTCGCGCTGGGTGACCGCGATTGTCGAAAACCGTGCGTCCAATATTTCCGTTTCGTATGTAAATTCTGAACCGGTTTAGCTCGCATCTATGTATCCGTAGCCTCAGTCTGGCACCGATCCCGCCTAATGAAACTACTGCGAGCGTCAGCATATTGTTCAACTCCTGCAACACTCTAGTCGTTAAACGCCATTTGAATTATGTATATGATAATTCTAATTCTACTTGACCTACCATCGATCAACTACGAATTATGCAAACTTCTCGTATGCATAATCCTGCCTCCTCGCACGGACGTGGCAAATTATCGTCATTACACGGGAAAGAAGAATGATACTTGTATCAAAGGTTCCTCAATCGCGGATATTTCAATGACCGATCCACATATATGGCTCCGCCATACAACGAATTTCATTGACCCACAACTTATGCCACGACCCACGCCCGAAGAGGTTGATCTTTTCTTCGTTCCTACGAATGTCAAATTACGGCCTTTCCCACAAAATATAATCATCTTTGAGCAGTCATAATACGATGCCGGATATTCCGACCATTGTGACGGGTCATTCTGGATTCTAAAATATTCTACTCTTCCTCTGCATTGTTTACTCGCACGTACATACGCAGTATTAATTTGTAATAATCTTTTCTGAACCAACTTGACCAGTTTGGCAAATTTCTGAAGCTGGCTTCAAGCTATAAGCATAAGCAATATTCCTTTCTTCTATCAAGACAAGTGATTATTCGGACAGGATGAAGAAAGTGATCCAGTTAAATGCCGCGTTTCTGGACCACCGCAGTTCTCAACTTCTAGTTTAACTACACATCTTGTTATTTCAACAGGAAATCAACGGGCGAGCTAACTTTCTCTGGTTTTCCCATGCAACACTGTTCCGATGGCGCGGCACCTCGCACGCCTCACGATCACTGGGTTAGCTAACGGTGGACTCACTGAGGTTCGACTGTCGTTGACCGTGTCATGTAAAAACATAATCGGTATCTGTAGAGAACGGAGCATTTAGATAGTAGATGAGTCCGTCTATTGGTTAATTTTACGTTATTAGTGACACACCGTAATTATTTGAATGTATAATCATCAACGGATTCGGAATGTAGGCCAACCGATGCGCTCCTTCGAGGACCATGAAATGCTCTTCACTGTAGAGGTCAAGGTTAACCGCTGCATCAAGGGAATATATCCTACTCGGCCTCTTTCGACCTGGGATATTTGTTTATCCAATTTTCGACGCGCTATAATTTTCGAGTGGCACGTTCGATTTTCAAGCCATTCGTTCGAACGTACGCTGGGTGCTTTTTTTGAAACAAAATTGTACCGTGTATACAAGTTAATGGAGTCATACCCGTTTCGATTTTTTCTGAATTTTCGCCAAACTAGTAGACCATGCGAAAAGACTTCCGGAATTTTGCCAGGATGTTGTACGTCCAAGTCAGTGAGCCGTTCGTGAACTCAGTCGATGTGAATCCGCGAAGATTCGATTATCTTTTCCAACTTGTTAATGAAACGGAGCCTGCTATGGATTTCTTCGAATAATTGCGAAAGTATACAGGCAGAAAGAAGAGCGAACGAAACTATCGTTGTTCCTAGATAAATGTGTTCGCAATTTTTGATCAAACTGAAAACGAGGAATAAATGATACTCTGTAGATTTTTTATGACAACTGATTTCTGTTAACAATCAGGAAACTTCGAAAATCAAAGTAGTTTAGGAAATATTCTTTTCGAAGGTTTTTCGGGGACTAAAAGGAGATCGGGGCACTAGTTCGCCCTCTTCTTCTTCTTCCCTTCCTCCAGCCGCCTTCAGGGGGTGAGTCGGACTGGTTCTACCGCTCAATCAGCTATTGACATCCATGATGTTTCGAGCCTAGTCATCTGCTCCCGTGCGTCGCCGGGATGTTAGTTCATTGAACTTCCATTATCGATTGAAATTCAGCCCCCCGGTAATGGAAGATCATCATGGACTATGAGATCCGATTTTCGAATACTGTGTTATGACATACGTCTCGCACAAAAATTTCAAAGGAAATCCGGTAATCGGTCATGAATTGCCTCCAATAGGTCGTCTCATTATTTCTCGAGTACGAACATCGCATTTGCTCCACCCTCGCGAGAATTCGATCAAGTTATCACGCAACTCTGACAGAAACATAGTCGCGATCATATGAAGGAATAGTAGCGTTTATTGATTCGTGGATGCAAGTATTTATTATACCATCAATTTTCATGAATTTCCGTTTGATTCGAAGAGAAACATCTCATACAAATACCATACGTCTCGTGCAGAGTTGGGCAGAACCAATTACATTGAGTAATTAAATATCGTTAAATTATAAATCATGATTGTAATTTGTAATTGGAATTTCCCCTACTACAAACTACGATTGTAATGAGCTAATTACCAATTCTCCCAACACTGATCTCGTGTTCCTTTGACTGGGAAAAACAATCAATTCGGGGAGATGAGTACCAGCAATTGATGGATTCTCATTCCGGAGATATAGGACATGGCGGTATTCTTGGGGATTCAGAACAAAATCTCATGAGATGATTAGCCAACGCACCGTCACAGCTGTACGTGTTCGCAAGCTCTGTCAGAGATTCAAGGGTGTGGCAAACCAAGTGTATATGTTTTGGAAAAAGTGAACCATTTGAACTTCCACGAGTCGCTATTTCATCCGGATAACTATAATCAGTTATTACTTGTTATAGTTGAATTATCGGTTGTTTCATTCTCAAATTAGGGTCTGGGAAAGTCCATCGAACTATTGTACGTCAAAACTTTCAAACTTGCATATTGTGAATGTGTTAGATTTGTCCCTTAGAAAAATTTCCGACGAAAGCTATCACCATAACGGAACGAACGGACCGTCGATTGCTCCATCAGCTCCCCGAAAATTTTTGTTGTGTCGTTTACCTCCTGCAACGGAACCGTGAAGATTAGAATGTGTCACCGTGTATCAAACGCGCGGAAGTATGGATTCAATCATCTAACGGGAAGTGTGAAGAGTGCTGATTAAACGAATGAATTTGGTTCTCAATATATCCTTCCCGTCTTCCATAATTGTAATAAATCTGTAAAGAAGTATTCGTCATGTTTGCAAAATCTACGTAAATACGTCTATAGCCGCTTTCGCGTGCCTGAGTACATATAGGCATTTATTCATCATCTATCTTTCTGAACAAAAAGAGTTTTTCTACGGAAACGCGATCGAAGATTTTGCGCAGAATTAATACATAAGTTCTCAATTTTTTGAGCGTATATTTATTTTTTTCGAGATGGTTTTCAATTTTTAAGAATCAGAAAAGTCGGACCCAGCTATTGTTCCTTTGATTTACACATATTTGTTGAACCCTGCAGCCACCCGTTCACAGTGCCATTGGAGTTTCAGAATTGGTGGTGAAGTGAGACTCGAGAAAATTACGTTGACCAAATGATATCTCTGAAATCGTTGCTCCGATCACTCTGGATTTCAGATGAGATATTCAGGACAGAAATAGTTGAAAACTCAAACGAGAGACGTACGTATTTTGTATCACCGTATCTTCATCTATGCCCCTAAATTGTGCGGAAAAAATAGATTTCGCTCATCATGCACTGAGATATATACGATATCGCAACGACACCAGTTGAACGCAACACGCTTTGTAATCCATCTCAGGGAAACTGTAACAAAAAACTCTGTTTCACATTTGCAAACCTTCCAGCCCGCAGCTTCCCTCACAAGAAATTCAGAAAAAGTCTATGTTTCAGTAGATCTTTAAAAAAAATGACCTATTATAGTATGACAAAAATATCAGCTCAATTGTCCAGTCTCTCGACGGCTCGGCGGCCAGTTGGTAACCTATGATGCGCGAATTCAGAGTTCTGACCGTTATAGTTTCACCTACGCTACGCTGAGTTGTACATCCGATTAATTTTCAGACAGTTTTGAAAGTTTTGGAAGTTTTTTCATTACCGCTTTCGAGAATGAAAACAATTTGAAGAAATATTTCCGCTCCGTTTTGAGATATTGTCATTTAGACGCTATACTGCTTATAACTCATATGAGGAAGAGGTTCATCAGTCTGAGGTGGGATATAAGTAACTCGAAGTGAAAATATCTGTAAATCATAACACAGCAGCCCACAGAACTGTCCACTCAAACGGAATGCAATGTCTACAACGTTTTTGCGAATGCTCAATATGAGACAATAATTTCAAAATCAATGCTTCATCTTCAATATTCAATCGTTTTGCTCCTAGATTCGGTCCCGTCCCAATTCAAATACCATTCAGAAAAAAAATGAAGCACTTTCTTGAAATCCTGTTTACCGTTTAGAATACTCATTGGATAGAAGTAGTCATATTTTGGATAAAATTGGTAACCTTCACGAGGTTCTGAAACCGAGTCGGAAGTAGCGTTCGCCCAAATAGCACAGAACTGATGATTGTACGTCGAAGTTGCCTACGACCAACGATGATAGTCACATTTTTTGGTAGCCGAGAGTCAACATTCAACCACAAAACGATACTCTGATGAAAGTTGACTATTGGTTAGTAAAAAGTAACTTTCATTGTCCGTGAGACGTCTCATAAGCAACTTTTGGTCGACCTTCAGTTCTGTGTTATCTGGGCTGCCAAACCGTTGAAAAACTGACGCTGCATGCCGCCTGATCATGAGTTTCTTCCCTCGAAACCGAACGAAACGTCAGATTGAACTTATTTTCGAAGCTGTCATACATGTTGAAGAATATATGCAAGCCTTTTCCAGGCTTTCAAGCAACTGGACTAATGCTTCAAAAATCTTTGAGCAGTCAATATATTTTTGGACGAACATCTGAAAACTCCACCTCGTGGTTACAATCGTTTTCTTTCCTTGTAAATGTGTCGCGTTTTCCGGGTAAGGTAACAAAAATTCTTTGCATACGATTTATTGCCGCGGAAGCCGATAATTTGTTACCAAAGCATCGTGTTAATTTGCAATTTGAAATATTTCGATGAATTTAGAAATTCGAGGCATAGACTTGGGGAACAGATCTAACGGCTTGAAGCCGCTCGACATGTCGGATTTGAAGAATATGTATCCGACAGATCTAAATGACGTGGGTCGCCCATTTGTGGAGTAAATGAATTGATCGACTCCGTGAGAGATTTGGAGTTCACCAAACGAGGTCACTGACATATTTCGGAAATGACTGTAGCCTTCATTTAAATCGTGAGCCATGTTCTTTTATTTTCTGTGTCTCCTTACTGCTCTTTTTTCACGCCAGCTTTGAACCGGTTTTACAAAGGATTCGTGGTCCCATCGAATTCTCAGCTTCTCCGATGTTTTCGAAGCGCATCCCACGTTCACCATTTATGCAACGTAAGACTGATGAAAATTTTCTGTCTGATATATTCCCTACTGTAATTTCACAGTCGCCGGAAATGATTGTTGCGAAAAGATTTGATTGCACGTAAAGTATGCAGAATTGAGGCAGCCAAAACTTACCTCATCTAACAGTTATTCTCAATCTGGGGGATCCGATTCGTGTGCAGCAACCGTTAGACCGAACAATTAGCTGTCGGTTTGATGTCTTCAAATTTTACTTATGTACTGGGTGAACGAGTTCTAGCGATTATAGACGGCTACGCAAATAAAATCATTCTGTAGCGTCACTCTTTACCGACCCCAGAACCGGGTTCGATCCTTCACCGCTAACGTCTCTGCTCTCCAATATCGAAGCACTTATTGTCCGAGCATAAGTTTACAGAGACTTGACTCCCCGTCCGAAAGATCGCGTGCTCAAATATGAACTATTGAACAAGTGAACGACGAATGGGAATATATTCAATGGAAAGATTCCTCGACAACGCTAATTTGCTCAATCAGATAGTTGATAATCTTTATTATTATTTCCAATCAATCAACCAAGACTAAGATACAATAATCTAATTGTTAGAAGACATCCTCCAATTCTAGCTCGATTACTTAAGATCTGTATAGGAAGTGAGGAGACACACAGCACAAGAAGAGGCTTCAAAGTATACCCCATACGCCACGGTCATATATTCTACAATAATATTCATACGATCACAGGAATAAATAAATAAATAGATACTATAACAATACATTGATACGTGGATGACCGAACTATTCGGTTCGCGAAGTCAATTTTAGATACCATGGAATACGATATTTCTGTCTTCGACTAGCCTCGCGTAGGGCTGCTGGCTTTGCACAAAATCGTATTTCCTAGCTATAGAATCTGGACCAGAGCGTTCTGCTCCCTGATCCGACGTGGTGGAAAATCGTTGAGTGGGTCTCCACCGTTTCACAGGTTCATAGTTCTCCCAGTCATTGACATAGACGGGATTCTCCACGGTCTCCCGAGTCGGAACGTTGCGCGTCTCCTGGGTGGGAACTATTTGGTAGCTAGACCGCATCGTGGCGAATTGCCTCCGCAGTGGAGATGACGTACTATCCCCTGTATCGGTTGTATTCTCAGCGAGTTTCCAGGGGGCCGTCTTACTCCCCGACGAGTTCGAGGAAGTGTTAGTACTGTCAGTTACCGGATCAGAATCAGTAGTTCCGTAAATCGGAGCGCCCACTCCGATTCTTTCTGTCCTTAAATGACTCGAATCTTTGGAAGATAATGTGTCACCGATCACCGCAGATTTGATTTCCTCTCGGGCCACTGGACGCGGCATCATCTGTGCAATGATATTCGACGGAGATGCGCGAGTGTCGAAACTGCGACCCCAGCCTCCACCGCCGCTGTCGTAACCGCCACCTGGTGCACCGTAGCTGCTCGACGGTGGTGGTGCGCCGTAGCTGTCCATCGGGGCACCGCCGCCACCACCTCCGCAGCAACCAGCGCCTCCGCCTCCGCCTCCGCCTCCTCCGCCGCCACCGCCGCCACCGCCGCTAGCCTTGGTCAGCAGAACGATCTCTTTCAACGGGGCTCCACCTATGTGAGATGAAATAAGAAATTCTTGAAGATCATTTGATCCAATTACCCCGAACACTAGCTACGTGTCAGTTGCTACATAGTCCAGTTAATTGGTCGGGTCGGGATCATGCATCTGTACTCACGTAGGAGAAAAAGACTCGGGCTAGCATTGGTAGCATTGAAAATTGGTGCGCAGTTAGGTAGTGGGTACGGAGATAAAAAAGTAATTACAACTCCTCACCTGACATGAATCTCGACTGACAGTAGGTTACTGGGTTAGCAAAGTTTTAATCGTCTGAAGTTTGAGGAATGAACGTTTGTCAAAGAATGGCTAATGCTCCACAGTTATATACCACACTTCGTCTGAAGAATCTCATTCTGTACTGTATAGCTATAGGTAGTCACTTTACGAGGATTTCTGACACACTGCTCATTGCGAGCTGATTATAGCCCGCCAAGGCTGAACACTACATTAGCTTAAAGTGGAAGGGATGCCAAATTTTCCTGTTGCCATGATACCTTATCGGAATTTGACTTCCTTTGCTATATTCTTACCACCTCCGCCGCCGCCTCCTCCTCCCTGCCAAGGTCCTCCTCCGCCACCACCACCTCCTCCACCTTTCTTTGCATCCATCAACTTCTGGATTAGCATCCATTTCGAAATCATTAGGGACATTCCAGCCATCATCATACCTTTCATGGCCGTCATACCCATCATTCCTGCAACATAAGTTGTCGTGTGAGGATTAGGCGTACGTGGGATCCGATACTCGAAGACGAGCTAATTGTCAGTATGATTAAGAAGCAAGGTGCGCATACCCATCATTTTCATTTTCACCATCATGAGCATCATCATCATCATTTTCTTGCACTTTCCACCTCCACCTTTACCTCCTTTGCCTGATTTTCCTCGACCTAACAACGTGGAAACAATCATACATCTTTTATAGCAAAGTCGACAGAGTAACAGTAACTGGCAATCAACATTTTACCGATGAACCTGTACGTGCTCATCGTCTGCTCCAAACTCGAATATCAAATGGATATTTGAACGATACAAATTTTGGTGAATCGCGAGATTAAATCGTTTCAAAAACACGTACCTTCCACCAGCCCAGTTTCGTCGAACATCACATCGATCTGATTCTCTTTCTTCTTTCCTTGTATGCTTGGTAGGTTAATTCTTAGCGCAAAAACGTCGAAAAAGGAGTCAATATCTCGACTGATGATATCGGTCATTCCATTTCCGGGATCGTGAGATCGTCGTTCAGCAATATTTTGCGCTGGCTCCCGGATTCGAACAAGTTTTACCCAATTTCCAAGCAACGTGATTTCCTTCAGATGCCTAACTTTGTCCAAAAAGTGATGGAACCGTCTTTGGACACAGGTCAATGACAGATCCAGGATACAGGCACCAATATCGTTGGTAGGAAAATTGGGAAAATCATCCTCGAAAACAGTATCATTGGTCGAAGGGACAATTTTCAAATTCAGTTTGATGCCATTCTTCCGATACTTGAATATCGGTCTTTCCGTTGGCGCCAATGACTCGTAAGGCTCAATGTCCGGTTCGTAGTCCAATGATTGTATCTCATTCCGGGATTTTTGACTAATCACAACGCTGATGAATGAAAGACTCACGATAAAGTAGAAGATTTCCATACTTTTCACTTGAGCCGTGCAGGCGGATGAAGCGGCTTCAATGTTCAGGTAATACTAGCCATCTTGGGATATTTCATTTCCATTTATATACGAGGGGATTTATGTCATTCGGGCATCTTCCCAATTTTTTCTTATTATATTGTCACGATTGTCATTTGTTTCTTCTAAGTGAGCCGTGCTTATAAACGGGTAAAGGGTTTGCGCGCAGTTAGCGTTGGCGGTTACTAAATTATGACCTTGCAAAAACAGTGTATAACGGGGCTGCGATGTCGAATCTACTATTAAATGTTAGTCTCCCGGAACGCTCTGGCAACAATACAGACTCGTATCATCACCTATCATTATTTGTTTCCGTGGGAGTATGTCATTCACGTAAATGAGCCACAGGGACGGATGGCCCGTAGGCCAGGAAAGGCTTTGTAACCCAAAATTTTGTAAGGCCTCCAAGTATCAGTCCTTCGTAAAATATGTTACACATAAGGCACCACTTACCGACCACTTGAGGAACGGCACTGGCGAGTGGTCAGAAGCGGGGGCCTCTACCCTACACAGAATATTTTGGAGTTGGAAATAAATCTGCGATCATCTATTTCATTGCAAATGAAAATTCGTCCGTTTATACTTTTCCTACCTATAGAAAAATTTAAATCGGTTTAGTGATTGCGTGTTGATGAAGAATTTGTTTTCCCCGCGACGAAATGTAACATTTCGTTAACTTTTTTCATTTTTTGTGGATTCTTTTCATCTTCGTTCATTGGGCTACCCTGAAATATATGCACGCCTTCATTTTCCATCGAAGATATTCTGATGAAAATTCAAAGCAAATCGATAACGTCGATAATTTGTGAACACGTTTTTTTTCGATTCGGAATCTTAACGTGCGGTGCTATTTTCTCACGTGCCATCCTGACACTAGTTTGAAATTGGAGACAATCTCAAATGGTATGAATCACAGCTAGCTCGACTTGGCACGGCATGCCCCGTAACCGCAAAAGGGCCTACATAATAACAGTTTCAATTAGAAAATGATGCAATTTGGCGTACAATAGTACGCTGATATCTGAGTGGGGTATACAATTTTGAAGAACGGAAGTGCTGACAACATGTGACCCAGATGAACCGTTTAGGTGTGAGAATTGGTAAGAGACGATTTTTGGTGGAATCGTCCAGTCTCCGAATGATTGAAAAATGGGATTGCCATTCTTTAGATGCATGTACAATGCATTGAAAGAATAACTAATCCAGATTGACGCCTGAGGGAAATTATTCACATGAGAAATTTCAATTTCCATAAGGAAGTAATTTCCTGTAGCTTTCATGACGCTCGAATTTGGTTCATATTCCATTATTCGTATTTTCAATGGAGTCGCTTTACCCAACTAGCACAAGAACGGCCTTCGACTTATTTGAGTCCCTAAGACGCAGTGGAAGTGGATCAATGCTGGTTTTTCAATCTAGACTGCAAATAGAACGTTGAACATCTTCTGGTCGTCTTTCAGTCAAACGAGTCATAGAGCGTTTCGTATTATTCGGGCTAGGTTTCGTGAATGCCGAAGACGAACGCTCACTACGCAAAGGCGATCGCAAGCAAAGCGCAGCGAATGTCCACAACCTGGTCTTCTCCGTGTGACTGCCGTAGCAATTCGCCGCGCTTCGCGTCGGAACAGCGCGCGCGCTTCCGCAAGAAAATATGGGGAAAGTGACAGGCTGTAGACGTTCAGTATTTCGCTTTTTGGTACTTGCCTCGCGCATTGCGCACATAAGGATATAACCATTTCGGAAGAAGAAGAATTTCGCTTCCGATCCGTTCGGCATAGTTCAGTTAGCCCTTCATCTGTCCCTGATCGTAAAACAGAATGTAGGACTAGTGATTGTTAGACGGGATGGGACACAGAATGGATAACGAACCTCGCTATTAAAATACGTATGTATATTCCTGACAACATATGATAACACATCTACAACAATGTTACGGTGCGCACAGAATCCTCTGTAATAAATAATCGAACAATTAAATAATAGATCTAATCGAAGCTATCCTATATTATTTTTGGCCATCGCGAGCATTCATTTTGGGATCAATTCTTAATCGATCTGCGGTCCCTGACGTTGCCGTACTTCAGGACTGCGTCTTGCAGAGTCTCGTGGACACTATCCAAAGAGCGCCCATAACCGGAGTGTCCGTAACCATGACCGCTGTGGTGTTCCTCGGAGCTGTGAGTGTGCGCCGAAGAGTATACAGGCTTGCTTACGATCTCATAAGTGGTTTTTTTTTCGCCACCACCAGCGAGCGACTTGAGACCAACGATTGCAGACAACATGAGCGCCATAAGTCCTGTCATCAGAGCCTTGCCAGCAAGAAGCGCCAGAGCACCAAATCCAACTGCACCGAGAGTTCCCTTCATCATCATAAGACCGGCCATCAGACCTCCCATGCCACCTTTGTCCTTCTTACGACCTGCAATGAAAAGTGAGAAGGTCGGTTATTAGGAACATCATCTGTGAACCGAGATCTTCGGTTTATGGTGAAAAAACACAAGGCCTATTGGCAAGTGGCTGGATTCATTGCATCCGATCATGATGATTCGTCAAAAAAAATCGAAGCAGATACCTGTTTCGACACCCTGGCTTCCTCCAAAGCCGAGTTGCCCAAGAGTCTCCTCGTTGAAGCTACGGGCTGCTTCGAAAGTTCTAGGATCGAATAATTTGATTGATATCGCATGACTGTTGAGATAGCTGCCGACCTTGTGGACGAGGTACGCGTCCAGCCTTTTGTCTACGTCATTGGGGAAGTCCCTTGCAAGGTTCGCGACAACCTCTGAGGCTGGGATATCCTTGGAGTCGTTTTCCTTGACCAAAGACACTCCTGGAAGTATCCCAAGATCCTCGGTTTCAGACAATTTGTCCACGAAGGATACCACGTCCAGTTTCAAGCACGTTGCACTGTAGGATTTGTTGCAGTCCTTGTTCAGGGTGGTGGCTAAAGTTTCCGGTGACTCCTCAATGGATTGTCTCGCCGTCCGCTGTTCAATCTCTGCATACGTAGACCCGAAGAATACGAGGAGCGAATACACAATTAAGCACTTCATGATGAAAACTTGTATGAAACCCGGTCTTGATATCAATATGTCTAGTCCGATATTAAATGACCGGTGGTTATGATCAGATGAGATGCGTAGAGTGCACTGAATATACAGCCGAGTACCTCCAGTATATATAGCAAGACTGGCTATCTTTTTTCTCGCTTTTGTCTGTTCATACATTCTCTAGAGCAGAGCACCTCTCTTTGCAACTCTCTTCTCGACCACGCCGTACCGAGCTCGGTACGATGTGATGGTGGGGCGTCAAATAGAGCGGAGAATTCAAATCTGAGTCAAAATTACAAAAACGACTCAGCAAGAAGCAAATAAAAACAAAGAAAACTCTCTTCTTCGTGCGCTTGAACAACTATTGTCCACTACAGACAGAGCGTTAGATGTCTACCTCTCGTAGTTCGCTCGAGCGAGCCGTTGACAATAATAAACAAGCGTCGTCTGCGGCACCAGAGAAGATCAATTATTATTCCCATCCTTTTATACTGGCAAAGATTCGACGAGGTAAGACGCTCTATATTTAATTACTCAGAACTCGACACCATATCCGCATTTCAAGCCAGCGGCTGAAGGCGAGGGCGGGCATTTTGGAATCCTTGATCAAGTAGACTCGAGCCTGTAACATAAAATTTGTCGCAATGGTAACCGGTTATTTTTTCATTATTTATCCAATCAAGGAAAATTTCCAGCTAGTCGGTCTTCATCAATGAACAAGTGATCGAATGCAAAAAGATAGTAGATTAGGTTAGGTTAGGTTAGGTTAGGTTGGGTTGGGTTAGGTTAGGTTAGGTTAGGTTAGGTTTTTATCCAATCAAGGAAAATTTCGAGGCGGTCGGTCTTCATCAATGAGCAAGTGATCGAATGCAAAAAGATAGTAGGTTATATCTTCTGGATATTGAATGACAAGTAGTCCTTGATAAGCTGGACAAAACTTTGACGGGTGTATTGCTATCCGGATAATGAAGCATACTGCCTACAAACGGCGTGCAGTAGTGGTACTCTCATTGTCAAGGTTTAGTGAAATCGGTAACAATACATTAGACCCGTTCCCATTCTCTTTTAATTCCTTGTTTTTCGACTGACCGATATACTTTACCGGCCCAATGTAACAACCACAGTTCACTTTCTTGTATCTACATGAAAAGGTATAATGATCCGGTGATACATGCTCGACTGCTTTCGATGTAATTGCACAAATGACTCTGCCATAGTGCCCAGATGTCTCTAATGATAGACGAGTTTTTCTACGACTCATAAGTGTGAAGCATGTCACGACTTCTAGAGCCAATTATAGTTCATACTTGAATTGGAATTGGAATCCCAGCAATCTGATCGACGCGGTAATCACGTGAAAGTGTGATAAATGACTAAATATATTATGTTAATCGGAAGGATCTTCAAGAGAGACCGGTAAACAGAATGAAAAGTTGACCCTATTGATATTTCAAGTCAACCTAATTGTCGAAGAAAACCTTAGACATATTTCGGGCGGCGTTACGGCTGATTGGATTTCTTATCCACCTATCGGCTGTCGGAAAGTCGTGCACGAGAAAGTGTACGATTTCAATGTAGCTATACGAGAAAAAATGGAAAAATAATCTAGCCGCGTTCTCTGTTATTCCCGGTTTCTTCAGCTACTGTAGGTCGTGGCCGCAGCCACCCATTTCAGACCACCGTAGTCCTTTTGCACTAATGTTTCTTTCGTTAATAAACGCAGTAGCGAACTCACTACCGATCTAGATGTACCTCGAGCCTTGGCCTTCGCCGTCTCGCATGGTCAGTGCCAGTAGCTGCGAGGCTAGCTAGCTACTAGCTCGCCGGTCGCATCGGGCCCCTTCAAGTGAAGGGTAACTTAACAGGCTCATCGTACTCTCTTTACGCTCGCACTTTGTCCGACAACTGGGCCGATCTATCTTCCGATTCACGGTACTCAATCCTTTCCGTGGCCCTGATTCTCCTAGAAAAACTGCTTTCAGATAAGAGTCACTCGAGAACTACTCTGATTACTCTGGTTGCTCCAATCACTGTTGATACGTCGGTGTGAAGCTCCATTCACTTTTTTCCAATCAATCCTTAAACCGTGATTATAATCTCTTCGCCTCACTCAATCGGTACATGTGAGATGCGGAAGTGATGATAGACTCTGAAACTTCATCTGGGCGGACTAATGCAACAGGTGTAGGCGATCCGGAAAGTGATGGACAGTAAATCTGATACTCTTATATCTTTTATAGATGGAAATTTCTCGTCAACTGGCACAGTGCTGTGATTGATACGGTAGGTATGTACTACATTTACGTGTCTCTATGTGTTGGTCACATAGCCATTCAGATTCACATACTTGACTAAGAGATTAAGTCAGGTGACACAGACAATATTACTTCAATTTAACGCATTCAATGAAGAGCGTACGTGTCCTATACCTGCAGGTGCTTTCCCTCGCCAGCATTTATCACGTTTACCCTTCCTGTGCAAATTACGATAGTCGAAGCATGAAGTTCTTTTTTGCACGAACCGCATGAGCCACGCAACCAACGCTCTATTTATTAGAAGTAATTCAGTTCTCTTTACTAATTAATCAACTATTCGAATAGTTGGCACGAGTCGATGTGCTAAATTTGCAGCGCTGGACTAGTTTCTGCAGCAGGTACGCCGTTCAAAATCTTTCCGGTACGAATCTGTATCGTACTGTTTTGGCGATCGATATTCTCCGGAAAATTTGCTGAACCGCCGCGCCGCGCCGCGCCGTGCCGTGCCAATTGTCGATTGATCGAGTACAACCGCATAATAGGCCGAGAGCACACGGGTCTGTGTTCTCAAGTTGCATATCTTGTGCGACTTAATTTCAAGGTCAACGCTCAATATCATGCTTGATTCAACAAGACTGTAACAAGTTTATACTAGACCAATTGAAAATCCTTATCAGATTCATTGGAAAGAAGTGATATTTGCGCGCAAGTTTTTCACGTGCGATGGATCCCAGTTGGGGGGCTTGAGAAGAAAGCCTAAAACACCTTGCGGTGTACATGCCTAGTGTCCTGGCCGTTTGGCCTATTTATGTAACTTGTTTTCTTTCACTTAAGCGTGACGCAGGAAAACCAAGTAGGTGATCAATTTTAGAGCCCATGTAAAGCAAAAACGAGAAATGTCGAATTACCGGAAATAATAATAGCATGCCCAACAGCAGGTGTGCAAACCTGACCACATGCATTTCTCCTGCAAATAGTCAGCAAGTACGAGACAGGTTCGGCTAACAATAATATATACGATGTATGTAGACCGATAACGGAAACTGAAAAGACCTTCGGTCTGCTTCTACTTTCTGAACAGTTATAATACTGCAGATGTGAAAACGAAAAAAACCAGGGCCATGACTCTCCGCATAACCGTCTCCGTCTTCACCCCTTAAGAACAATATATCGCTAGCCCAGGTTATATAGATGAGCAAATTACAGAATGCTATGACCTCTGCGTTCAAGTTACACTGGGAAATCGAACCTTCCAGATTCGTGTAGCAATATAAAAAAACTCATTACATGAACTATATAGTTTGCGCATACATTTGTTTCTCTTCCTCTCTTACGGGGCCGTGCCGTCATTTTCATTTTTTTTGTGTAATTTGTTCGCTCAAGTAAATGAAGTTGATTCAGCTGCTGAATCACATAGTCCCCATCGTTCGACTTGATGGAACCCAAATTTATATGAATTTCAGTTGTATTAAACAGACTCAGCCGAGATCGCACGATTAAGTACGTATCTGAAACTAGTAGTTGGGTAAAACGGTCACAGGCAATCGCTTCGATTCACATGGCTCACCATATACGCAAGCTTCGATATTCTTGGTCTCAAAGATACGGTGTACCTTCTATTTTCGAAATAGTTCGTCGTTTTTAATTTATTCAACCGTTTTTTTTTTTTATGAATGTTGGTATGAAAGACCGGAGCTGGTACTTCGAGGTGTCTTTATTTTTCTCATGGAATCCTCCGAGGTCATCAATTATGGATTATCTTGAAAACACGTGTAATTTTACGAAAAACATGATTCGCTATTGTCACTTCCTTTTCCGTCCAAAAGAAAAAAGAAATGCGTAGAAAAATCGAAAGAGAGTGAGAATTCTGTCAAAGTCTGAAGTATCAAAATCCACGCCCGTGAAGATTTGAGGTGCGGATTGCGAACGCATTCATTACATAATACATCGTTCATTCAATAAATTGATCAGGATACGCCGGCCAATTCAAGATATATTATCAATTGTCGAAGACGATCATGCCTGAGAATCTGAGTGATTTTTTTTTCAGGAAATTCGGAAATGTTCGTTGATTAATGTTCAATTATAAAACTGCAATTTCAAACCAATGAGAAAATGGAGAACATCTGCATAATACTACAGCATTTGCTGCTTGTCTAATTCTATGCGTGCGAGAGTTTCGAATGCATATTGTGAGGAAATGTATCTCGAGCAATCAAGTAGATCGAAATCAGGATCATAGGATGCCGAACGACGAATACTTGCAAAGGTTCATTAAGCAATGTAGAGTAGAATCTATCGCGATGAAATTCTATTGTAATCGGGTAACAATGGTCAATTCTTCCGGCAGTTAGTTCTGACCTCAAATCGAACCGTGCAGATAAGATATTAATCATTTAGAATTAGATCTGTTAGAAGGATTGAAGGCCACCAATCTGAAAAAATTTCTTACGTATGTAGTACACACCTATGACGTCAAGGCTCAAAACTGATTTCCCATTTTACGGAGCTACATCTTTCAAGTGAAAACCGCGAGAACTGTCTAATTCCAGTATGCCTCTACAGAGTTGAACCTAGTTGATTTTCTGAGAGTAATTCTGTTTTAGCCCCATTAGCGAGAGAAGTCGTCGGCTGTTCCGTATCAGTAGGCCGGAGGAAAGGGGCTGATATTGAATATGAAATGATGTATCCCCAAAAAATACAAAAAAGTATTCACATCTCCATTGAATGAAGCGTTAAAATAGAGAAATCACATAGGCTGATTTTCTAGTCGGTCAATACGAAAATAGTATACTGTGTGGCAAGGGCGGAAAGTAGGCAGTTTCCGACGAGTGTAAAGTTTGACGCACGAGCCGAGGGCGAGTGCTGCAATCACACGAGTCGAAATTTGGAACGGTCTAATCTACTCTCCGTGCTGTGGTTACTGTTTTGCGCCACACCTGTAACGAAAAGTTCGATATTTTCAGCTCGAACGGGGCAAAAATGAGATACTTTGCGTCAAAGCGTAGTGAAAATTAAATACGTTTCAATTTTCAAGTTGATATACATGCTGTGGTTCCACAGACATCGTCATCTACAAAGCGTCACTGCGATGAAGATGCAGAACAAGAACGCGTTTGTCTGTCAAGTTGGTCGAATCATATACAGTAGTTCCTGAATAATGATCCGCTGAATTAATTCAGCTGACTCAGCAGTCGAAATTTCGAGCGATAAGTTATGTAAGCTGGGACTACATCGGCTGTGCGCGTAGAAATTTTCGACGGCGAGGAAGGAAGGCAATCCATATACATTTTGAACGCCATTCGCCGTCGTTCACCGACGCCGAGTGCGCGTGCTTCCGTAAGAAAGCATCGCAAGAATGAAACGTGACGTGACGTTACGTAATACCAAAAATTTTCTTGAGGCAGTATTTACAGATGTAACTGCGGCTCGTCTGCTATGGAAATAAATCGGAGCTATGGGCACACCCATAAATCGCATCGACACCAGTTCATTCTATTTTCTGTAGTCTAATTGCCGAATTACGGAGACCCTCTGTGCTGTTCATTAAGCACATCAGCAAAGTGTTCAGGTTTATCGGCCAGTATTCCGGTGATGTATACCAATTGTCAATTCGCCGGGATTTAATTGTATAGGTGTATTTTTTCATTGCAACTAGGAATCGTCAGTTTCATGTTCCCATTGGATTCCCATTGGTCTTCTACCCTCTGAGCGTAAGGAGAAAGGTCTGCTTCATCGGCATGGCTAGCAGAAGATCTCGGTACACTCGGTACGTTACCGACCTCCGGTTAAAAATATTGTGGTATGGAAAAATACTTCCGAGAGAGCTCTTCTCAATAGGAATCAAGTAGCTTGCGACTATACGACGAAAAAAATACTCTACTATAAGTAATACAATAATAAGAAGTACAGCCAATCTCTCTAATGTTGAACAGGTGCGACAATACCAGAACATGAACAACGGTTCTTTTTTATTCTTCGTAGGTACCCTACATATTTCCTCGTCGCGACGATATGGTGATAATGATTTCAAATTTAGGTCATGCGATGGAAATGATCAATCCAAATTGTTGGTTGATTCGCACGAATGAAGCTTACACTGGAACTCCATGCGCTGAGCTGGGTCGTCGATCCACGTCTCACTGTCATTTGACAAAATTATATCATGATCTGGACTAGAACCATAAGAAGCCGATGCTTTCTAGGTGAGAATCGATTGTTTTTCTGGATTAGTCAGTAATCAGTACCCGGTCTCCTGGAAATTGTATATTCTCGTATTATCGTTCGACGTTCAGTTCTTGGAGCTTATTTGACAAAAAGTCCGTAAGTTCGAGAAAATTATAATCACAGAAGAGTATAGTTTCGACATGGGATTGTATCATTGTGGTCTGGCTGGTTCTGGACTTGTTCGATGACTGTCTCTTTGCACAGATCGTGAAAATGATGACTGGCTTTCCGAACAGATCTTGGCAGTGTAGGTCACACCAATTGCCAGCTGTTCGGAGACTTTCTTACGATTTCAGCGCATGTAAATTCTACGCAGTCATTGAGGTAGAAAACACTTCTTACTCCTGGAACTGTACTTGACGAATATATCTTTTCATTGCATCCATATGCTTAGAGTCATCATGTCGCTTTTTGTACGAAATACTTTTGCCGAGCGGATGCGATGAATGGTAACTTTCCCACAGAACACCGAAGTTTGAGTCATTGAAATGGGAAGTGATATCTTGGTAGAAGTTCAGAATTGTCCTGAGATGAACAGCTAAGTCTCTGTCTTCTCCAATCGGGTTTTTGTGGTTTCATATCTAAACGAAGCTTCGTCGACCAGTACAGAATTCGTCTTGGGATACTACACCGACATCTATAATTTTCGATCGAATAGTATACGTTTATTCGTTTGGTTTAAGGAACGGCCAAATTCTGGAGCCGATATTTCATACGCCTGAATTACAGAAGCATGACCGATAGTGACGGCTATCGAATTTGTACAGTGATTTCAAATACCTCAATATGCGATAACCCTCTGAATTGGGCTGGGTAATATTTCAGTTTCAATTCCCACAACCCAAAGTGGGGAAAAAGAGCGTGATCTATGATTTCATAGATAGAGTCCTGAAACTAGCCGAACCAAAGAATCGTGAGAGATTCATATCAATCTAGCGCAAGGACCCAGGACATTGTTTTTTCTCTCAGATCTTGGCTAGTTGGCAGACCTGACAAAGAGTTCGAAGCTCGATATCTCTGCGGGAAAAAATCGTAAAGCAACGTATGAAACTATTTTCGACAAAATTGAAATCTCTTACATCCGGCTGTTGCGTGCAACTGTTGGTCAATATTTTGAGCTGAGATATACTGACAGATATTTTGATCGAATTTGGTACTTGTTTTCTCTAAGATCGAAACGTTTACCGTAATCCTACCGTTATTAGTATTCGAGATTGCCTTTCCACCGATGATTGCTCGTGGCTGCACCTCAATTTTAAATACACGCCATTTTTTCGAATATCGGTGTGCTCGTGAGATTCTGAACATGTTAGTGTGTTAGTGATTTATGATCAATTGCCCGATTCGTCAATCTCTTTTCATTTCGAATCTACTTGAGCTTTTCGAATTTTTCATCAGTCTAATTTTCCTGAATGCCTGCTGTATAAATTATTAAGTCCAAATTTATCAAGTTTCGACTCAATTTACGATCTCGATATTGCAAACATCTTCCGAGCCCTATGATTGTGAGTATACGATTCTCGCTATCAACGTTGAAACAAGTCGTTCTACAAGAAAGACTCATTACTATGTTTTTTATGTTCCATCCTCGAACAATTATATAAATTTCCCGCTGCAGCCGGAAGTGGTTCCATTCTCTTGAAGGAAGTTGCCGGAAGCAGTCATTCTGTTACTTTCTGTACTTTATTGGAATGTCGATTCGAAAAGATGCACAAAAATTCATACATGCTGATGATTAATTTCAAGTTTTTGGATTATATATTTTTGCTCAACAATTATTAGACAAACAATTTTTCTGCTCCATTGAAATCGATTCTTCATGTCTGGATAACTTCGCCGCCGAACGATTAGTTTTGGAAACAAGGCTGAATATTGACAAAAGTGGCACGTTGGAAATTTGAAAACTTCAATCAACTGTAAAATAGAACGGAACGGTTGAATCGGGTTATCAAAAAATACGTATCCGCTCTTTCTTGGCGTGCTATGACATAGGTATACCCATATAATGAATCCGAAACAACCAAAATTCATCAAGATTTCGAAACGAAAACTGGACATGAGACATGATCCCCGACAAGAGTCATACGCGTAATATAAACGGCTGCCAAAGCAGAAGAGTTTCAGAATGCTATCGATTCTATATATACAATTTTTACCGCTCAAGTCTCCGAATGAGGAGAATGAGGAAAAACACATCATGCAGTACAAGAGTAGAATAAGATTAGTGGTCGATGCTATAGGCGTAAGTCAATGGATTGGAATTCAACCAAGCCATCGAGACTCGTGAATTACGAATTCATATACATTTCGAATCCCGCAACGAAATGATTGATTATGAGTTTCTTGAAATGTAATTACTATATTTCATACGGATCGAGCAATCCATCACGCTGCTCGCCAACAGCGGCGTGTTTAAATAACTATCGCCGTAAAATTGACATTGGGTATAGCTGTACCATGAGCGAACTCGTCGCTCGCAATGCCAGCGCGAATATCAACATATTCGTCCCTGAAGCAGTAGTACATTGAACTTGAACGCGCGGCGTGCTGCTGGCACCTGCCTCTTCCGCAGGTATTATATACCTGCGCAGCACCGACAACTACAACCAATTCCGTTACCCGATTGTATGACGCGGTAGTCCGCCCCACCACCTCCGGCAACCTGTTCGGAAAGGAAGGTGGAGGAGTCGGTAGAATAGGAGAAGGTAAAGATTGTAGGACGAAGTGGTGTAAGTTGCAGCTCCGAGGCAACGACCTAGTGACCTCGATCCGCGAGCGTGTAGAGCCTGGGGCATGCAGTCAACCAATGGGAGTGGATTGTGCCGATCATGATGTCACGAATGCCCACTCCCACCCTCGACTTCTGGCTCTTGGCACGTCCCCACCTCGAATTTATCAGAAGACCAGTGTGTCCTATTGACCCAATTCCGATGCTTGTACCGAGACTCCGTCTGGGGCACCAATAAAAGCTCACTCCACTACAGTGATAGCAACCAGTTATGATACTCTGATATTTAGGTACACCTTCCGGAATTTGGAAGATACCTTCACCACCTCTGCTCCCACAGCACCGAACGTACGCATCGTGGGATGATTGGTGGGGCTGTGAAGAGGGGGCAGGATTGGTACCACTAGAAATTTAGGTCACTAACCTCTCCAGCATTCCTGATCCAATCGAATTTGCGTTGCGATGACCTCAATCTTCGACCAATCAGGAAAGCTGTGAAACAGTTCCTCGATTTCTCAACAGAGAGTGGAGTTCGTCAGTTGTTTCTTGGTTTTCCACGGGGATCATTGGATTTCTAGAGGATGGGCTACGATGGGAGGATGACAGTCGTGGAGATGATCGGGAAGAATGAGACATAATTTATAAAATAACCTCCTTTATTTTCATAATAATAAATATAGCCTATGAAATAAATAAGAAATAATAAACAAGCAACATTTGGCAATCCTTCATATCAAATTTGGTTTTCCAGTTCCAGCTTGAGTATAATATTGTCAGAGCTGAAAACGCGGATTATATAGTAGGCAACCAAGGCTCAGGGTACACCCTGGTAGGTCTGGTAGCCTTCAAATTGTTCATTGTATTCCGGTGCCCAGCCTCTGTAGGGCTGGCTAATTTCCTCTTGCGATCTGTGCCAGTGATCATGATGGATGTCATGGGGCTTGATGATGCCGTAGCTGACTCGTGGTGGCGCTGGCGGAGGAGTTAAGAGAGCCTTCAAGGCGACGGCTCCGGAAATAAGAAGGGCCGCCAATCCAGCACCCAGTCCTTTGATACCGATCAAACCGATCAACGTGATAACGATCGGCAGTACAATCATTGCCTTCAATTTCAGAACCAGAAGAATGGGGAGGAGAATTTTCTTGAGCTTCGAACGCCCTGGAAAAAGAGTTTACAAATAACTACGCGCTGTATGTGATCACCAATAATTATTATTCTTGATGCGTATAACGAATCGTGTATATCCTGGTTGAAAAGTTCATAATGTACCCCACCAATAATCTTAGATATCCTGAAGCCTACTTTCTTCGGAACGCCATACCGCTACTCTCTACTCTCAGCCAAGGCCAAGCCTACAGGCTTTTTCCTCCGCGTCTCTATCCTCGAAGTAAAGGTAATCGACCTAAAAACCTACCTGCAACACATTCTTCGGGTTCCCCTTCCAGAGGAGTGTGAACAAGTTTACCTTACCGGAAGTTTCACCCTGGCTGGTAGAGGGAGAAGTAAGTAGGCTAATTTGCCATCACAACACATGTCCCAGGCAGTGAGACTTATTTGGACTTTTTTCTGTCTATTTCAAGTATTGATACTCGGCTAAATACGCACCTAACTTGGTTTTTTGTCATCGCACTCTATGGGTCTGCTTGACGCTTTGTCGGTAAAATACGACGACATATATTCCCGAACGAAGCGTGTATTTGAATAAGTGTATAGTATTTAGGGCGGAGTTCAGCATCACATGTGAAAGACCGATTACAAGCTGTGGCTATAGGGTCCTAGGGCCTCACGGGGCTCGGTGTAATGATGGTGGAAAGAAAAAATCTTCTGCTTCTCCAGAGAAATATTAGAGAGTCACTTGTCGTAATCTTGGCCAACCAGAAAGTAGGATACGGTAAGGCATACTTCACGACCAATGGATTCCCGGGCTGATGGCACACTTACTATTCATTGGACGTGATTTTAGAAAGGCCTAGTATTTAAGAACAAAATTCAAAGGGATCTTTCCCATTCAGTAACACTCAGCCACGTTGAAAATCACGATGGTAAAATGGTATGATGAACAGATCTTGAAGCATGCATACGATAACTAGAAATCAGTCTCTTATCTATGGAAAACTTGGTTTGGCTGACGCTCCCTCGTTTCCCCTTTTCAGGTTTGAGAACTAAGCCGAGTCGCGAAGCTATGTGAAGTATACGAGCTTATACTATTCTGTACTAGATCGTCTATCAGTTTATTTCCGAATGAAAGGAGACGATAATTATTCCAGTGCCTCGTATCTGGTTTTCGAATCGCAAGCAGTCAGTAATTAATACAGTAGTTCGCATCGACTATTTGGATTCACGCTATCTGTTATGCAAATTCCAATCTCTCTCGATACGTATTAAGTGGCTCGAGATACGAGCACTTTCAGTTTCACTTGATCCAATATAATATTCGATTCGGAATGATCATGTACCACGGATCAGGGCTTGCAGACCTCAGGCAATAAAATTTGAATTTGGTTTCACTGATGTGGACAAATTTATGTGCGGTCTCCAAAATGGAGAAGCCTTAGCTTTTGATTATCAATTCAAAGTCTTACCTTCTGAAGCGCCTCGAGCCAGGCTCTTGAGTTCGAATTCGACGGTTTTTTCGCCAAGAGCTCTTCCGAATAAATCGGCCGACGAACCATCGTTAGGGAAGTTTAGATGAACCCTATGACTTCGTAGAAACCTATCGACTCTGCTCAGTAGCGGATCTGTCTCAGACTGGCTATGTTCTGCGCCGTCGACGGGGATTTTTTCCAACGTTACCATGTCCCCATAAATTCGAATGACATCTTCGTCATTCAGTTTGTCCATGTCACGCGTCAACTTGTCTTCGGCGCAACGTAGATCATTTCCACACCCTTCTTTAGATTCTACGCTGACAATGGCTAGGCTCACAGCGAGTACTACGATCTTCCACTTCATCTTACTCTTCCGGATAGTTTGTCACTTGATTGAGCCTGGATTAAACTTGCGATGGCACCTTCAATGCCGATTTTCAATCAATGATTCTTTTTGACTGTTCTGCCTTCAGGCGATTTTTTCTTATATATTGAACGCCAACCGATGGTGGGGCTGTGGTGAACTATTTGGCAGACGCTAGCGATGACCGCGGTGTCAAGAATTTTAATTCCTACGAGCTCCGATCGCAACGTGATGCATTACAATGTGTTCAGCATGTAATTGATATTAAATTGACCATGTTTCACCCATGCTTCTGCAAAAACCTGTTCGAGTGAAATATGAAAAGCAACGTCTTCGACTTCACACATCATAGTTCATTCATCTTTCGTTTGAAATATTGGCGCGCCTGCCTCAGCGTGTCTTTGCTTCGAGGAATATTTATTTCCAATTTTAGCATCTTGTTGTTACCCAGCCAAGTTATGAATATATAATAAGAATCTAGGAAAGTCGTAGGTATTTATCGGTATTCAATTTTTTAGACAAGAATTAGTTTTCTGTGACTGTCGTGACATGATATGCAAAACGTTGGCCCGAATCTGACAGTAGGAGGCTTTCAGAGAGAGCTGTACATATCCGAATTGAATTACTTATGAGGCAGCTGCTAGAGCTAGATTAGCATAAGCATATCCACCGCTGCAGATCTACCGCTGTCGTTTTATGATTATTAGTTAACAGCGACGTGTCACTGCGTTAAGAGAAAACTGCGGGCTGATATTATAATTTTAATAATTTATTAAATATCGTTTAAATACAAATTATCATCATAAATACTAAGCTAACAGTCGTGGGCATAGCCTAATAAATTCATAATTACAAATAATCGTGTATAACATGTATGTCTAAACATAGATGACACTGAAATTATGGCCTCTTCGTAAGTGTATGGCATGCGCTCAATTGCGAATATGTGAATAACCGATGACCTGCTTATGATCATTCTTTTCCGATTCATGCAATACGTCGTCGCTGACAGGCAATGACAGTAACAAATAATAATAATTTTAATCATCAAATCCAGAAATCACGACGTAAAATGATAAAGAATCAAAAAAATATAGCGTCCGATTTTCTACAGTTCAAGTGGTCAAGCTATACAGGCCGTCCATTGGAGACTTCCAAATTTGATTGAGCATGAAATTGAGTCTCGTCATGATGTCTAGTGTCCGTAGGTCCGTTCATTTGTTTGTGTTTGAATGTCGAGCATACTAGTGCTGTATGGCGGAGGGCATTGTCAGGTCAATTTTTCTCAAGTATTGCATTCTTATTGAGCTTCGCTAGCGGCTTGTGCGCTGTAAGCAAGATCGTGAGCATCATTCGTGTCAAAGCTTCTGTAGTAACCCTGAGACTGAGATCCTGTGGGAGCAGCCGACCAGCTCTGGGAGGCTGGCGCCCAACTGGCAGCAGGCTGAGCTGCTTTGCTGAAAAAGTTTGCGGCCGAGCTACCGCCGCCGAAAAGCTTTTGGAAGGCTAGGATTCCGGCAAGAAGCAGGGCAATTTTACCGACGAACAAAGCCTTGAGCACCAGCAAAGCGAGACCGCCTAAAGCAATCGGAATCAGGGCGAAGATCTTGACACCGATGGCGGTGATGATGGGAATCAGCGTTTTCTTGATCTTACCTCGTCCTGAAAAAATCGTCAACGTCAATTGTACATCGCTGCTTTACCGACTTCGTTCTCTTTATGATATTTATAAAATTCTAGTTTTCATTCTGCCGATTCTACTAAGTGACACACATGACAGATGAATAATTGACGTCACCATTTCGCATGCTTTTGACTGTGACCTCCAGCATTGAAAATAATACGATAGCATCAGGTCAATTGGATCGTTTGGGAAATAACGCTCATGCCAACGATTTTTCACTGAAGAAAATGAATATTCAAGAGCATTCATTTCAACACGATACACCGTAAGCAATTTCAAGGACTCAAATACGTAACTCAGAGACAGATATTTGATCTTGACTTTTCAGGCATGCTAATTATGAGTATTTTTTGTTACTACATTATGCAAGAGTCGGGAATTAATTGAAAAACCAGTGATTACCGTTGTGACCATTGAGCATAACGCGTACTCGGTTTTTTGTGAACAAATTAAAGCGAAGTTGAGTGATATTTTATAAAAGAGGCATTTTCTAAGCGCCCGATGATGACTGGTAACACAAATTACGTATCTCAACGCGACAATAAACCGGAATAGCGATCGTGCGGTCCACCCATCGTTAAAGAAAGTGAACGCCTCAGGATGTGGCAGTAGACTCGAGCGGCAGTGAAAGGCTGACTCGAGACCCGTCTGCACTAACTAGTATACTGTTACAGCGATACATGAGTTATGCAACGTGTAGCAACTCTTGAGAAAAAAAAACCGCACACAAAATTCAAATTTACCTTCTTCTAGAGCGCGAGAAATAGATCCTTCAGGCATGCTGAGCTTCAGGCTGTGGCTGTTGAGGAATGACATCGTAGAGTCATACAGCATACCAACCAACTTCAGAGTTCTATCTGTTGATCCACGGGGCAGACCGTTCATCAGCTCCGTTTCCGTTTCCAAAACCTTACCTTTACGCTCGACTGGAACAGAGCATGAAGTAAATGTTAATCGTATTACGGAGGCGGTTGGATCATCCGTGAATGCTTGATTTTCGCGCGGCAATTGATTGTTTCTGCTTCATCATATTAGAGGGCAATGACTTCGGAAACTTATTGGCATTACGGTTGAACAAAAAGTACAATTCCGACTCTGAACTTGGAGCGTGAGCCCTACAAATTGTATGACCTTTCGGCTGCTCTGACATATCATTTCGTTTACCTGCGCGCCGTGATTCACGTTGGATTCATCGTGGTTGATAACTGGTAAAAAATAAAAGAATTTGAAAAACTCACTGGGTCCTTCTCGCACAAAGTTCACCCCATCGATGAGTTGAATGTCACTCGATCTTGCAGCTCTTCCCAAAACACTAGCGGTCTTTACCGCGATGCAGGAGAGCATGTCTTCGTGATTGAGGCAATCCAAATCTCCAGCAGACTCAGGCATCGGCACAGCCAGCGCGGAGGTGGCCAAAAGGCCGAAAACGATAAACTTATTCATCTTAGAGTTGCGGTAGATTGTTGGCAACGGTTTTTTACCTGAGACTTTATTAAAAGAGCACTAAACTGCACTGTACGTTGAAAATTTCGGAGCAAAATGTGACATACCCCTGTGATGCTTGAATCTTTATAGGTGTACCCCCCACCACGCCTGTACGTGCTCATCTTAGTAACGACGCTGCCTCCCAAGAAAACTTTCTTCGATAATTTTTTAAACAAACTAGTGCCGGTGAAGAATGCTCACGAGTGCTTATGGGCTGGGCGGGCCCTACTGGTGAGTCAAAGCAAGATCAGACTCACATTGGCCTATCTGGGGACTAGCTTGCTCGAATTTAGGTCAGCTGGGAGAATAGTAGTATCCTGACTTACGTCGGCTTGATCGGTAAAATATAAAGAAGGAACCTCGTCCACCAATGAAGACAGCCTACCTTCATAACTCCCCCGGAAGATTTCTGATTCAGACACGGATTTCGGCTTTTAACTGGATCAGGAGGATGTAAAAAACAGGCAGCCTTCATTACTATGACAATGGGAGTTCATGTACCCGAAGTCGATCTCGGTGATTGCGTTCTTGGCATCCAGAAAAATGTCATCAGAAAGTGATAAGGTCCAATGCCCGAGGATCCATCTCTATTTCTGTTCAACGACCAAGTAAGGTGAATTTAATGTTTTTACATTAAACGATTATGCATGAATCTTCATACGTCAAGCCACATACGAGACTCATGCAAATTCAGGAACATTTCTCTTGTGATGTTTGCGTCGTCAAATGTATGTCGACGGACCACACCTGACAGTCAACAGTCGGTAGATACGAACCATATTCCGACTCATAACAGTTTCTGAAAGTTTATGGGTATGAAAATTCACCGAGCAAGATGCTGCAGAGTTGTTATCACAGATTTTTCCCAGTGTCAGCACTAACAATAAGAAAGTCGGCATTATTTTTCTGAGTTACTGTTGTTCATCTTAACACATGTCCGCAAGCCGGTGATCGGTAAGACTAATCCATCAATTCGACTCGATATGCGAAATGCTCACTGCGATTCGTTCGGATTGGTAATATCGGTCCTCCGAAATCCTCTAGGCTGCTCACAGTGTGAAGAGAGCTGCATCATGTCCAGTCGAAATCATAAGGGTGAGCGAGCCGGCCAAGCTCACCTTGATTGCCTTGACCCACAGACCACAACCGGTATCCGGTAAGCCGTAGACCATCAAACGTCCAACTAGTTTCTTACATAATCTACATAATACACCCGCATTCTTTGTCTAGAAATATTTGTTCGCTGAGAATCCCGTGCTGTTCGATACACTAATTGGTCACAAATATCGTTAATGGAGCTATTAAAACGAACGAACGATCAACTTTCTCGCCAATTAAGTGTAGCGAATAATGCAGTTAGCACGATTAGGAGGCCAGGTGAAATACTCGAGGAATTCGTCGTCCAGGTAATTTTTACATTCATATAAGCAAGCTCCATGCCTGTCCCCAGCCCAAACGAAGATTTGGTGGAAAAAAACGGGTCAGCATCAATTTGAATAGACTTAAAATTCCGTCACCTTATTAGCAGAGGCGACAATAGAACATATCCTATTGTGTACTGAGAGACGGAGAAATATTTACATATTTATCATCGGTTCGGCATTACTTAACGGTAAATTTTGTCGCGTAGATACATTTCCATAACTCTGAGCCAGCCTCGAGCCTGAATAACAAGTCCGACAAGTTTAGCTGCGGAACTGCGCAATCTTTTGCAAGGTTTCGTCTCATCCGTATGGCCTTGCGGTATAGCGTTAATCTATATAAATCGTACATAGTATACAGATTTGGATATGGATCCATGGAATCCTCTCGTTACTTCAGATCAATGGAAAGTGTGTTCAAATTATTCTCTATTTGGCCGAGAGAAAACGAGATTCCTTGTTTAAAGATCGAGATTATCTGACGCATGCTAACCGGAGAAATTTTTGAGGCCAAATTTAATTAACAGGCTTCTACGGGACAACGCCACTCGATCCAAAAGTCAAGCTGTGTTCCTTGAAGACCTCTGACGTCAAAGCGATCGTGTAGCACACGTTGGCACCACTATAGGTACCCATAACGACATAATTATCCCAAGACGTTCCCTCGAAGGGTGAACCCTATCCAACGGCCGTTGCCCTTTGGGACTAGGTCGAGGCTAACCACGTGCACTCAAGGTTCTGGTTCGGTTGCATTTTGGCCCCTCCATACCTGTTCAACAACTATGAGCGAGCTGGTGTTTTGGGAGATTGTACAATCTTCCTTCAAACGACGGACATCCCGATGCAGATAAGTAAGTGTACAGAACTGTTCGAAGAGAATTCGTTCAATAGATATCATTTTCCAGTAAGTTATGAAATCATCAGAACTGAATCTATCGCTAAGAGGTGAGGCCCGAAGTCCGTACATCACTATCCTAACAGTGCACAATGGTGAATTCGACATTCTGTGATTTGTCAATGGGTGGAAGGCCAAGTTCATTCGCAGATACTTCCTTGACGGAGGACTGAATCCATGAACAGATAGTTCCGGTTCACGAATAAATACATCCGGTGATAAATTGTTACATACTTAAATTTCGATGATCATTTTCCTCCATCCGCGTGACATAGGAGCATGTTTTTCATTCTTCGGTCCCCGAATGGAGGTCAGTTGAGGATCCGATTAGGCAGTCTCGAGGACATTGAACGAAACGAATCCGGAAATGGCTGCCAGCCATTCCGGAGGATGAGTCAAGAAAGAACGTTACGGCAAAGCCGGACTTGAGAGTGATTTCATTAGCTGCCCGCGTCCAGCGAACGAAACTTTCTCTGGCAGTTTCTGACGTAATAAGCAACTTACGTTGTTAGATTTGCTGCTATAAAAATATTCTTTGTGACCGGTTCAAGTTCGGTCAAGATCATTTGGGCGTGTTGATAGAAATTTGTACAACGAATCGCTTCCATTACCGATGCACTGTTTCATCTTACAATATACAAGGTTATATCTGTACAAATGGAACCTCAACAGACGACTGACAACGACCGAACAAGCACGCGTTCATTTGAATCCACAGTAAGGACAGATCAGCGTGAAAAGTTAATCAAAAGGTTATAGGTCCAATGCAGTAATCATTAACTCACTTCTCATATATTTCGACAAATTCACGAATCATGTGTGGCGTACAAACAGAGTTTAACATGTATTTATCATTGACTATTTGGAGATTCTGGTTCCAGATCCGCAACACAACGAAACAGTCTCGCTCATGAGAAACACTGAAACATGCTGGGCGGCAAAGAACTACGACACCCAAAAACTGCTTCGAATTGTTCGACAGCCGACAAATTCTGCACCAAGATACAAATCTATTACAGCCAATGTCTCAGATATTGTAATCACTTTTACGTATCTCTAGAATGTATAATACTCCGTCTTCAATCTCGATAAAATTGGTATGGCATATCTTCGTCGATGTCACCTCTTCTGTAAAAATCTTCGTTCCGTCTATACTTGCTTAATGGGATGTTGACAACCTCGTAATTGGATCCTTGAGACCCTTGAGCAACTTTTTTAAGGCCCACAATCGCTGCTAGTATCAGACTCATCAAACTCAGTATTACCGCCTTGCCACTGAGAACAGCTAAACTTTTCAGGGCGATCGGCAGTAGAATCGATTTGATAAGAAGAAATCCAACCAGCAGAGGAAGGACGTACTTGCTGTAACCTGTCTTCTTTTTTCGAGCTGCAAAAAGCAATTTCTTGCATTATTATCTCGAATATCGTACACACTTTCAGATGGATGCAGAACTAATTTGTTCTCTATCGCAATTAACCCTCGCCAATTGAGCAACGACAGTCGGTATCCAAGTCTTTGAAATCCTACTCTTTCTACTCTCTTAAGCTGATTATACTTATTGATGGAAAATCGTGTAATGATCATTTATAAAATGAATTTCGAATTTTTGGAAAAATGAAAAAGCTGGGCTATATTACTGCCTACCTTCCATGGGATTGTTCCCCGGTACTAGGGAGTCTAGGAAGCTCATGGCACCATCTTCAATCCATTCCGTGATACCCGACGATTCTGTTTCTTCGAGTTCAGTCCCATCGGACAGAGTCTCTTCACCGAGAACTCCGGAGAAAAAAATCACCAAGCAAATCCAGCACGGCGTTAACATTTTATCTAGTTATAATATATACAAGCGGTGGTTTAAGGAAATCTGTCTTTCGAGACCGCAAGAGCGCAATATCGATTTCAAAATTTTTTATGAGCACGTTTATTATGATGTTTCATTTCTCCAAATGAAAAGTGACTCCTAGGAGTTTTTATGTTTAGTGGTGCTCGCGTAATCGATAGAAAAAAATCGATATCATATCGATGAAGCGAACTATTCGAAAAGGAGTGGAGAACTGGTTCAATTCCCAGGAAGGAAGTAACTTTATATAGACTCGGTGGAAACAGTAAAAAAGGCCTTCAATCATCTTGGAACCGACGCGTGACGCTCCTCGAATCCTCATCCAATTCCTCAGTTGCTGTTTGCGGTTCTTCTCCAATCGGACTACATGATTGGCCATCACACTGCATCCCTGTGCTACGATTCGTTCATCTAATGCCCGATAGTCGATGCTCACCGTGAGAGAGTTTACCAACCATTTGTGTATTATTTCACACTTGAGTTAATTCGCCTGACTGCTTTATTAGAGGTTGCCTAGCCTTGTGATCAACTCTTCTTTTTAGTCGGTTTTTCGTCCACTATTTACTTAACTCTTTGTTCCCATTACACTCGTCCAAACATGAAATTCTTTAGCTCAAGAATAATATCATAGTTGGTAATCCGTGATCTCTCTGCAGGGAGAATAGGTATATTCTTCTTTTTGTCAGGCATCGAAATTCTGTCAAACGAAACGGCATGAAACACAGCAGTTGCCCCGAAAATGTATCGAACGTTCTCGTAGAATTTGTACGAAGCGCCATTCCAGTACCGTATGAAAACCAAAGAAGAAGGGCGAAGGAGGAAGGGGGGGGGGGGCTCAGATTATGTCATACCTCTTCAACTCACAAAATTACGATTTCTTGACAATATCCTGACAATGCAAGCTCGCGAAAGAGCTGTGACTGAAATGCATCACACTTCTTTCCTTTTCTTGCTGAAGAGAACTAATAGTATTATTATTGAGAAAGATTTCAGTTACGAATTGTTTGAAGCTCTTGATTGATTCGCGCACGAAAATAGATCCAGCATAAAATTCAGTTGTATAATAAATTAATGGTGGTTATGTTAGCCGGGATGACCACGCAAGAACGAAGCCATTACTTCGGACATAAACTGCAATTAAAGTTGAATAGTGTGAAATCTAGTGATGAACCAATACCCATGCGATGGTGGTCAGCTGAATCACAGAAGCGGCGAAAGAACGGTGCCTACGATTGTTGGTTCTATCACATCGTTAAATTGATGGTTAAGACAAACGTTAATTCCGAAAATGAAAAACGGGATCCTAAACAAAAACCGTAATGGTGACGGAAGCTCTAACAGCCGTAACGAATTGTTGGGTCAAGCGTGGCACGTCCAATTACAGAGACCGAATTTGAAATATGACAAGAAACGGATTGAAAAATTATTATAGAATATTATAGAAGAAGTTAGGTACGTGAGCTGGGGCAATAGTCAGCTATTTGAATAAAATTGCTATAACATGTGGGTCAGTTATTTCATACACGAGGAGCTCCGGTAATTGAGGATGGGAGAAGTATGGTATCTCAGATAAGTCACACTGATAACCACATTATCTATAGCATTAGTGCTGCTGTCGACGCGTTGTCAACATCGGTGCATTACGTACGCTTGAGTTTTGTTCTACTCTCAACAGCACGAATTTAACGCTCGACGCGTGCCCCGAATCTACATGAACCCTTGCATCGTCCGGAAGGAATATCCGTTGCACAGGGAAAAAGTCTTTCACAAAATTCGAGCATGGATTTTCTGTTATTCACAAATTTCACAGATCCCAGCACATAGCATTCTGATTTTTGAGGGCATTTTTGTTGACCAACTCGTCAGTAGGAAGGACATCAAATTATTCGTCTTCGTGAATTCTCTGTGGGAGAAAAAGCTTCGGCGTTATTTGGCACGGTTGTCCCAGTTCATATTTTGTTTGAAGACAAAAATATGTGTATCGTTAGCGAGGGCTAGCTCCAATTTTAATGAGCCATCTTTTCTGGACTTCGAGAAACAAAATCTCGTTCGAGCCCCGTTGGATCATAGATTGATGATTTTTTGCATCTCATAGCAATCTTATATGCAAATAACGATTATAAAAGGACGAGAGAGACTAAGAGAATCGTCTCACAGCCGAATCGAGTGGCTCGGTGAGTGAATCAGAGAAATTCGTCATTATTTGGGAATGGAAGTGCAAAGCAAACTACAATACGATGAAAATATTTGAACATAATTAGAACAAAATTTGCGGCACGTGGAACATCTCCTATAGCGAATACAAGGCGGCCGATCTAACAGAACAATTGAGAATATAGCTTCAAGTGCCGACCACATATCGATGGTTCCTTTTTGCTGCATCTCGACAGCCAATTAAAGCGTCACGCAACACCAAGGTTCTCGATCGGATCTGCTAGCCCAATGAGAATTAGTATGGAAAAACGTAAAATAGGATAATGTTCCAGCTTTCTCGGGTAATGGGGCATCAAGCACGGGAAGATCATCTCGTTGGAGAGGTCGTCCTGTTCTGAAGTTTCTAATCTACGGAATGTCACAAATAACATCATGACCATGAGCCAAAATCCTCTGCACGATCATTATCTCCTGGTGGACAAGCTGCCACTACCTATCAAGATATCCTAACTGTCATGATCATAGTATTTTCCAAGAGACATATACTTCTGAGGATAATTTTTCACAGGCTGTCAATTTTCTTGTAAACTGAAGCGTGTCCATCGTCCCGTTCCCCTACTGGCATCTGCCTGCTCCGGACTGGTCAGTTTGTTGGCGTCTTGCACTCCTTACGGATCTCCAAGCCGATATCATACTCGAATAAAATTGATCGCCGAATTGGTCGACACGTTCTCAAGTATTTTGTAAAAATCGGTCAGTTATTCGCTCGGCTCATACAGCTCAACAATTTCCAGTTGATCATCTGGCCCTGCAATACTTTCGTTTGATTACTGTTCAATTACTTTTAAGTCTGCAAGTAGAAGCGTGGGCTTGGTCGTGGGCCCAAAACGTCCGTGTATAATCCCGTGTGTGTTTTATGGATGGTTGGGTGATATTTTCACGAATTGGATGTTTTCAATATCGATATATCTGGTCAGCGATGCAGAATTAACGGTTGCATCAGCGGATTGAAGAGCAATGGAAAACACCGTTATGAAGTAAAAGTTCAGCTGGTGGGCGCCGAAGATATTTGAAGAAATAAAATATGAAGATAAGAGTGACTTTGATTCTTTTATTGTGCACCAGCATCCTCGTAGACTGCGGAAATACGGTTGAAGATCCGCGGATATCCACGAATATCAAATTATCGAAGAAAAAGGATTTGGTGAAGAGGTTCGTGGCACGGCACCGGGTCTACGAATATTCAAGAAGTATGGAGCCTATTAACGTGGACTTGAGAACCAAAAGTAGCGGCATCGAGAATGAAACAACCAAACCTGTATTTTACTCCGGAACTGCTGATGTAGTAGCTCTTCCGAACGGTTTAGGTGGACGAACGAGTGTGGAATCCGGTAAGTCTTTACAACAGTTACCAGCCACAAGGATGAATTCCAAACAACCATCCCAAATCTTTGAAGTTGGAACACAGCCCCAGGAAAAGAGAGGTAATTTTTTCTAGCGTTCGTTCAATATGCAAAAATTCGTAATGATATACGTTCAATAATTACTATATCGTGAACAATTGATCTTACAGCTCTGTCACGGGAAAAAAAAGACCAAATGGAGCAAGCAATGCTGGCGTTGTTGATGGCATACAAGATGAAGTTTACGGCATTGGTTCCGATCATGCTGGGTGGTCTGTCGTTGCTGGTCTCAACGACGGCCTTGGCTGGGTTCTTTTTTGCGTTATTTGCAGCAGTGCTGGGGCTGAAGGCTCATTAAAAATACCACGCAAAAGAACTAGGAGTCGTTATACCAAAGGGATAACTGATAGCTATACGTAAAGCAGTTTGAAGAAAGTATGTAGTAGTGAATGGATCGAGTCATGCAACGGAGGACATGGATTTTTCACAACCATGATCTGGAATTCGCATTCGCTGTAGCTCCTCGTTAAGTTGCATAAGCACGTTGCATGGTATAGCGCTAGCTGATGACTGAGTTGCACCCGAAGAGAGTTCGTACTTTCAGTGAATACAACTTTGATTTGGCGGTGAAGTATTTCAATGGGATGAGGTTTCTCCAGGCGTAGAGGACCCATATTGTGAGAAATTAAACAGGTTCAATAAGGTTAAGCTACACATAGTTTATTCAACATAACGGCAATATATTTATGTAGTAGATTGAATTTTTTGGTGAAAATTTTTATTTTTCTACATGTTTGATAATTTATTTATTATTCTTTACAATTGTAAGTGAAACATCGAGAATGAATAAATCCGTAGTTTTGTACCCGCTCCTCTCACCTGAGTTCGTCTATTCACAATGGAATGGAATAATGCTGTCTAGTTTAGTCTATCTTACGTGATAAAATTCTAATTTTCTACAGTCTGTAATTATTAAGTCGTTCTGAGTCTGATATTCCGCTTCAACTGCCCATATAATAAGTTCCAGTTACACGAATACAGAGCACGGAACTTGAAGAAGCGATGTACTCGTACGATGGTTGAACATAAATTCAAATAGGAATCAAAATAAGTTAAATAAATATTTACTAAAATCTATAGGGATGCATGATGTTGATTCTTGAGAAACCAAATTTTCGGAAATGCCCAATGTTTCCACATTTCGCTCAATTACTGCCTCGTAACAGACCGATTTCGAGACATTTTTATGAAAACTCAATTCACTTTAGTTTCCCCTGAGTCCCAAGAAAGCTCTATTCATTGAGTAACACCGGTCTGACCCTTGTAGGCCAAAATATGAGCGAAGTTGTCGCCTGTCTGTCTGGATCCTTCCGGTATAGCAGCTACTGATTCTGGAGCCAAACTTCTCATACTCCTGTCCCAGCCTCCACCGCCACCACTCTGTTGCCAGCCACCTCCATGATGCATCATATCTCCTCCTCCTTGTTTTTGGCTAAGCAGTTTCTTGAGACCGATTATAAGAGATAGTATAAGTGCGATTTTACTGATGATCAAGGCCTTTCCTGCTATGAGGAACAATACTCCTATGGCCAACGGCATCATGGCAGTCATTTTCATTGCCATGCCCATCATCATCATGCCCATCATTTTCTTCATTTTACCACGACCCTCTTCGATGCTTCGCTTCAGATCATTAGACGTCATCTTTGGAAGACTGATTTGCATATCAAAGCCGTTGAGCAAAGACGTGACTTTGTCGAACAAGATATTGTTCAGCGTCTCATCCCTGGAGGATCCTGCTCTACCCAGAGACTCCAATTCTTGGTCAGAGTAAGTCTGTGAATTGATCTTGTCGTTCTTGATCAGCTCCAAATTTTCGGATATCGGTATGTTGTTGATTCTCGCCACCCGATCGAAGAAAGTGATAGCCTTCTTCTTCAGACATGGCGATACGCCGATACTTTGATGCTGACACTCCTCGTAAACACGGAAAGCCATTCGATAGCCCTTATCAAGAATGTCGAAGTCGTCCGCCGACTTTACAGTCCTCGACACCATCAGCAACACCATCGCCAAACTAAAGGACTTTATGACGACCATTTTTGTTCACCGGATTATTATTTCGCACACAGAAGATTCACAATATTCCTCAGGGTTTTCCCGATCGAATCACTTCAACTTTATATCACAAGTAATTAGTTCGACTTCCGAAACTACGGACAGAGTTTCTTTCGAACAGAACGTCAGCAGGATGAACTAACTTTCAAAATCACTTGTGTTCAACGGTAAGTTGATATGCGAACAAATCCAGTATCCAGCTCGCTATATCAACGTCTACGACACCAATGACCCTTTACCAAAGGGACTGCGACTTCAACTGAATTCGAGGAGTCTTTCAGCGAAATATATACCGTCAGATTCACGGAGGGGTGAGATACCTCTGTGGGTATCTACCTGTCTGCCTCTAAGCCATTCCGAGATAATCGCCGACTCTGTTCGCACTAACGATGATCGTGGAGGCGCGCGGGGATGTGACCCCGAAGGAGATTCTCGGGCGCCTCTGACACAGAGACCCACTGAAGTCTTATTTGTGTATGCGCTACTCCTCCAAGTGCTCTTATAAACAAAAGAAAGCGTGTGATCGACCCGAGATACGTGCATGTGTGTGCGTTACCTCTTCCCACCGATCCCGTCGTGCAATGTGCTACGTGAACTATCATTTTGATTGCGTTAGAAAACGATTCGTAATACAAAATCTATTCTCACGCAGTCGCCTGCTATTGGGGTAAGTAGGCAGATTTCCGGGGAAACGAGGCTATGGTCCTAACGGAGCGACAGCTTCTATCGAGTAATTAGCGCTTGATTGGAACTATCGAAAAATGATTATTGCCATGAAACACGTACGGACTCATGCCTCAAAATTGGTGGGTTCGCGTGGTCAATATCTGTTACGTAGAGCGTATGGCCCACAATTATTTGTTGCCTCGATACATGCGGTAGCGCACCTGTTGGGTCGAGAGATTGTACCTCCTCCTCGTACAGTCGCCAAATCCAGCTGTGCACGAAGAGCGTTAACTGAAAATATGACGGATTTCACCAGGATTTTGGGTCATCGCATTTGTGGATCAGAAGCATATAGCTATGTGAACGAACGCATTATAGCCGTGGCTGTCAAAAATCTCGGCTTAGTCACGGGAACTACACTGGAGGAAGGGGAGACTTTTACATGTTTCCCACGGGACTATCATGAGCCCAATAACCGTGAGTCGCTACTGACTGTTCCAGCATGTGGCGATTTCAGGCCGGGTCAGAGCGTATCCGCGAAGGGTCATGTGTGCCATTACATCGCGTCTGCGGAGAAGTGAGCAGGGCTATTGGGTCAGGTGATAAAACGAGAAAGACACGTATATATCTATTTTTGAGAAATAGATCTGTCGAAGCACGTCTCAGTGCATACCGCATTCCGCATTGCAGATTCAGCTTTCGCGGTGGCAAGAATTTGCCCGAAGATCTGATGAGATATTCGCCAGTAGGCGGACAATAATATCTAAAGTAGCTGTACCGGCCTCTGCCAGTTCGGAAAAATGTTGTGGCCGAGTTTACCCGCGATTCTCCTCATCTTGTCGGGCAAAAGTATTTCACGTGGTACATTAACGTGCTCCGGACTCACCAAGAAAGTTGCCGTTGCAAGGTCAAGACCTTTAGCCTTGAAAAATCTTCAGATCTGCCTTGCCGCTAACATCGCCAGTAAAATCCGTACCTGGCTGATATTCTTTCTAATTCAGCCCCCACCAAATCTATGTTCTAGTTCATAACCGATTCGATACAGCGTGTAATAATAATTCAAGAGATCTCCCTTCACGTTTGGCTAATGCAGATGTGTGTCGGAGTAAATCGACATGGTTAAAACTGAAGATCCATCCGTGTAATCTGACTATCGTCAGCCAGATGACACTCGTGTAGCGTCGAATCGAGGCTACTGCATCTCCAATGCATTTAAACGCGACGGTTTTTTGTACGGTAAATGAGTCCTCGGTAGCACTACCACCACGCAGATGGATGTATCCACGCATCGCGTTTTCATTGGGAAATTCAGAATTGGATATTAATTCGAAATATTCAAGCTTGTGTCATTCATGCGAATATATTAGGTACATCCGCTTCGAGAATCTTGATACTGCAATGCGGAAGTAAAAACAGCTTGAATCCCGCCTAAACGTACGAACGGCTACATTTCGTAACGATTATACCACGATTTATTCGAATTACTTGCAAAATGTATTCCGTCGGACGAAACCGAAATTGTTCCACAATGCAAGCGGTGAGCGCTCAAGCCTCAAACATTGGTTCATGGATCCCACAGCAGCCACAAATTATACAGATATATGCACAAAAGGAACAAAGCTACGTTCGCCGGTAGATCGAAAGTAAGAAAAGTAGTCCAGCCAAGCTACAAAGTCGAAGTCACTCACGAGCGAATTCTATTTTCTAGTCCTGTGAATCTCGATATCGTGCAGCAGGTAACCGTAAGTAAGGCCAGTAACTGCGTCGTCCTAGTATGTGGTTGAGTTCACGACGTGGGGGCGGGTGGGGGGGGTTAGTATAGGATGCGCAGTCGGCCCAGTGGCACAGAAAAGGAGAATACGGAGTCGGCAGATGCTTCAGATCAGAAGATAATTGACATTTTTTGACCCTTTTCTCCACTTCTCTCCACTTTGGAGCTGCTATATGAACTCGGGAGAGATGAATACCGATGTCATCTCTTCAATGATTCTGTTAGCGAGTAGAGTCGAGGTCCTCGACATTGACATGGCGATCGCTGATGCTTGTCTTCTATTCCATTATTTCTTCACTTGTTTTCCTCATACGTTACCCGATAGAAAAGTCGTAAGCAGATTCGCTGCGCAGGAAATCTCCGACCGGTACTTTGAAAAATTGTCCCGGATCATTTTATATTTTACGTTCAACTCCAGAGACGCAGCAGCTCGTGAATTGTGTATGGTACTTGGAAATATGTGGCAAATGCCGAACGAGTAGTGAATGGCTGAAACTGAAAAAAATGGTTCATTCGGCAACGCTCAATGAGCCAGTCCTGAGTACCAACTCGCTTTTTATCAAAACAAAGAATGGAAATTAACTGAATGGATCAGTTTTCAAATTGAATCAGTTTCAGCTCGATCAATTTCGTCATCCATCCAAATAAAAATCGTTGAAATACGTTGATCCATTTGGTCTGTGCGGTTGATCCGTGAGAACTTATTGAAAATTTTATATTTTTAACAACTCAAAAGTTACCGAACTGACCCAATTCGAAATCTTTGCAGTTATCAGTTAGGCGAAATAGTATCAACTGGGCCAGCGAAAGTGAAAGTCCATAGATTACTGATGGAGATGTATTCGGACCGAAACTGAAAACGAGGTTATCCAATAATTGCTGAATTTCAGTCCAGTTAAACAACTTAGGTTCTAGCACAGAGCGGTCATACGATCTTCATATCTGTTCCGTAAGGAACAGTAAGTTGTTTGCAGGAGGTGGCCACTCGAATACAATTCGAATTCTATCCTAGGTTGGTATGGGGATGTGTGGCAATTTGTTGAATTATACACGTGAACAGTGATGATCGTAACCACGATTACATTTGCCACAGATCACAATTTTGATTATCGTTCACACCAATTGGAATGCTTCACAATCCACGATTGATCGAGCGATGAGTTGAGTGATGATCAGGTAATCGTTAATCAAGTTGCCAATGATGTCTTATTGCAAATCGTGATCGTAATGCGATTAATAATCGATCACTTTTGGCCCAACACTGAACCTGAAACACCATAGAAAATCATTGGCACGTTCTCGCGTGTATTCATGAGAACAGTTTCATAGTACAAATAGAGTACCTCAGGGAAACTGGCACGCATAAGCTTCGCCTTAGACCGGATGGTAGCTGTGTTGCGTGCGGAAAAACTGAGTGCAGAAACTTACCTGTGCATTGCTGCGCATCGACAGAGTAATTTAGCCTGGTTTATAAAAATCATATAGCTAGTTATATAACCATAAAATGATTCTGCTCTCTTTGGAATGGCCATCAAAAATACGTGATATCACGAACTCAACGCTGAAACGGTCACTGTTGCGGGACCATCAGAAAACCAAGTTGGATAATTATGGTAACTAATTCAGCGAACATTCATTCGGCTCTTATCTAATTGTTGATTCGCACTCTGCCCCCGTGGAAGCAAAATCTTACATATAATCGGACATAAGTAAATTGTAGAATCACACGCACTACGTACTTATGAGCAACTTGCTAATTAATAAACAATTGTCATCTTTATCTAACGAGTACGTACCATGTTCACGCTCTATATGCTACACACTATTCCATTTATGTTTAATTATCCTCTCAGCTATAAAACTGGGCACCTTCTTATAGTCTGGTCAGTCAGTCACCAGGTCTCAGAGCTTAGAACACAAAAGGATCTGTGATTCTCTGTAAAATGGACCAGCGCGTGTTCATTTTCCTGTTAGTAATTTGGGCGAAAGTTGAAGCCTCGAACACGACCACTAGATCCAGTTGGACCATTTTACTCAAAGTGTTCGAAAATTGCGCGGATAAGAACGATTCGCTCACCTGCCTACAGCAGAAGGTATTGAGTTTTGCCAACCGTATGACGCAGTCGAAGAGTCTCGAAATTTTCGAGGGCTTCAAATTTGTACGAGATGAAGGAACCGCAAGAAGCATCGGCGATTCTGAATCCACTGATTTAGGAGCGAGCTTGAGTGACCAGATTTGGAGTAAAATCTGGACGTTTTTCAAAACCCATAGTATTGAAATGAACCTGCCCAAGGTCTTGGATACCGATAACGAAGGTAAAATTGCATTTCAGCCAAAATAACGGAATTTTTTTATCGCATGTGAGAAAATAGCTCGAACTCACATTAATAAGAAAAACGCCAATCTTTTCAGCTCGAAAAAAGAAAGGAGGCTACGGTGGTATACTGATGCTGGCCGGGGCTGCCAAGGGCGCTATGATCTACATGGGGATGCACGCGATTGCCGCTCTCGCCGGCAAGGCCTTATTAGTTGCCAAGGTTGCTCTCACCATAGCATCAGTGATTGCACTCAAAAAGTTACTTGGTAGGTGAACAAACGATTTGAAAAAAAAAACTAGATTCCTGTTACTCGTGGAACTTTATCCATAAAATTATTCGACGCAAAAATTTGCCCAATTCAGAAGGCGGCGGTGGAAAAACATCCTACGAGATAGTCAAGCATCCCCAGCACTCCTACGCGCAGACGCACAGTTCGAGTCACGAGTACGGAGGCGGAGGACATGGAGGCGGCTACGAGGGTCATTACCAGAAGCGAAGTATCGCCAAGTCCAAGACCAACTTCAATCGAGAATCTACAGCTCCTGCAGAATTTGGCGAAGCATCAGATTCATGGAGACTCCAATTACCGAAAGAGGAACATGGCGTCAAATTATCTACTCATTTGAACGATGCCAACGAGTCTCAACGAGCGGGAAATAGCGCTTCGAATGAATGGGGACAATTTCTGTTCAAGAGACAGATGGGTGATCGAAGTCATGGTGAAATTTCTGCGAACGATTTGTTCGCAATTGAAACAGACGGCAACAATGAGCCGTCCGAATTTAATGGACGGGCATCGAATAATGACAAAGACTTTTCCCCGGTAGAACTGAGGAGATTACGGTTGACGAAATTTTTCTGAATACATTTGCTCATGATCTCAGCTACGCTTTAATGTCAATGAAAAGTGGTGAGAGTTCTCGGCAAATCCAAAAACCCGTTCGGCGAGAAACTCTGACTATAGAGCTCACAAAGCAGATGGAAAATTAAAAAGAATATATTTTTGTATTGAGAAATGATGTCGGCTGCAAGGAAATTTCGGCTGACTGGCCTAATTTCAAGCGAAAAAATATCAAAATACAAAATTTTCGAGAATCAAGGCTTCGTTGGAAAAATTGTACATGAATAATTTAACATAAAAAAGAATAACAAACATAATTGCACTAAGTATATCTATCCCGTAACAAGTGAATGATTCGATGATGAGAATCAGTCCTCTCTTATTGTTAACTCGAGAATTCACTTGTACACTTGCTCATTAACTATTCATTATGTACTACAACGTCAAACCCAAATTAGACTGTAGTCGAGTTGAAACACTCCGTAACCGATATTATACTTGGCAATGAAATAATGCGTTCTCAGATGTGAAATGTCATGTGTATTTTTCATTGTAATTCATTGTTAAAAAAACCAGCTTGACAAATATAACTCAGCTCGTCCAATATTTCCAGATATTCAACCAATTTTGAAATTTCATCAAACTACTCTATAACATGGCACGCGCGTAATTTGGCTGACTCGACGAGTCAGTCCAAACTTCTCGCTCCTTCAAGCTGAATTATTATTATCAACAATTCCTAACTTTCGAGGAATTTTTAATTTGATCAAATTGTATCGATCAGGTGAAAAGTGGTGCATCAACATCCGTTGATCGGTTTGAAGATATCACTGTTCATAAACAATAACCTTCTACTTCAAAAGTGGTATATTAAACACAAACGATCGTCAGTAATTTTATTCGTCGTTAGCTGGAAATAATCGAGATCGATCGATGATGACATTTCGGAATTGGGTAAAACCGTGGCAAATAATAAAAGAAAAAGGAAAGCTCAAGATCCATCTATTCGTTCTCAAGATATCGACAAGCACAAGTTCGATCATATCACGGAGGGAAAGGATTAGTTGAGTCAAGTGATATTCATTCGGCTCAACAAAATACTGCGCTCAAAGGCGGCGAATACAATATGTACTTGAATCGACAAAGTATTGTTATTGGACGGAGTACTTGGGACAACTTAATACACAGTTGAGCCAAGCCGCTGCATTGTCGTGCAATAATGTCAAGTTAATGTTCAACACGTCGAATCAACACGTCTTCACTTCTGACCGAAGGGGTTCGTCTTGAATCAAGAAATTCGTCTCACTAAATCATGCAGTCAAACTAACTAAATCGAAATTGTTAAATCGAAGCTACGGTATTTGGGACAAGTGGGACCTACTTGACTGGAATCAATTAGCTTCAGCAAAATATGTTCTGTTGGTTCAACACTTCCTTCCCCTCCGTGTAAGCACACACACACACAGCCAACCTCACATGAGATCTCAAATTTTCATTTTTGGAGCGATTGTAATATTTTTCCTTTCTGAAGCTGGAAATTACCAAGATCTACGTATGTACAACACTTCCGTTTGTCCGTTTGTGTCTACCTGAGGCTCAGACATCCGAACCAGTTCAATTGATGTAGTTCGACTCGGATGTCCCGACCCGATTTGGTCATGCCTCGAAGAAAAATCTTCAAAGGTTCAATGTTGATCACCAATCTCGAAGCTTATGATTGTTCGAAAATATTGATAGCTATATTTTATTCGAAGCTGATATCTGAAGAGATGTTTCGACGATGGAAACCCGATATCATCCAAGCTAGGGCGTCGTATGTGCTTATTTTGTTTACAAGGTCCATTCCAGGATTGTCTACCAAGGTACGAAAGCTTGCCGGACAGGTACTTCACATATGCGTGTTATTTCCTTGTTCGCGAGGGCAACTTGGCAAGTAAGTCTCAGATTTTCGATCAGTTATTGTTCATGACGCGGACGTTTCAATTAGACAGTTGGCCGCGGCCTAACCAGAACGTCATGCAGAATGAATAATCTTGGAACATTGATCGAAAATCCGAGACTTACATCCTAACATACTTCACACAATCATGTCCTCCTAATATTTTCAGGATTTTCGAATGAGGAAGAGATAAGAGATGATTCGATTGAATCGCAGTGAGGTCGATCAGTTTAATTAGTCCACTGGACCGGACTAAATGGGAAAAAATGATCATTCAACGTGATATGAATAAGAGGAGAGTACAGACGGGATAATCAATTAAATCGCCGACCGTCTATCCGTTGTAAGCATCTATCAGATTATTACAATACTTCACCGAAGTGTATTGTAGATTACAGTTGGCTATTCATTGAGGAAATGAAAACTTACGGCATATTATACAATTGGTATTATTTATTATCAATGCATTGCGTACAATGAATACAGTCAATATATTAGGAGTAATGCGCAGTTTCAGGTAAGATGAACACAAAGCACGGATTATTATACTTCGTAGCACAGCTACACAGATTCGCCAAGCTAGTGGCCCTCGATCTGCGACACTATGACTACTATATTTTGAAATACATTGCCGGCTACTACTGTGAGTGAAATTTATCTGTGAGATATCCCATAAATATAGCAAATATTTTGGACTGAGCCAATTTCTATTTCGAATCAAAATTGCTTACGAACAAGCGTTCTAATTGATCTCAGTGTCTCTGAGACACGTTCTGGCAATTAGTGTTAAATGACAGGATAATGTTAAGAAAGCAAAAAGGATCTTGAATCGGTGCTCAATCGATTATCGTAATTAATTATCTCAGACAGTGTATGCCTCCACATTTTTAATATGGTGAATCGTTTATTACATGCTCTATAAAGATATTTAATCATTCATTTTCCTTCAACTGACAACATTGAAAAGAGGATGCGCCTTAGGATGAACGGATTTCATCGAAGTCACGGAATTCATTACAGAAAATTTGAGGTAGGTTTTCGACTGTTATAAATAATATCGTGATTCATTACAAAATATGCAATATTATGTTTCATGAAAAACTGAAGCGAAACGTATATCACTGATAATCAGAGTACCATAATTGGCAGGCATACCCCGAGTCTTCCGTAATGTGCGAAAAGTAGCCAAGTTGACAAACCATTACCCGAAGGAAGCAAGCATCACCTTTTCATATTGCATAATTGCGTAACAAAATGTTAAATATCCGATATGGATACGAGCTGTTACAATTTTTATGACTTCGTTTACGATAGACATCAATTTGTGAAATTAATTAACCCGGTGAGCTATCAACTGAACAGAAGCTCGAGAATAATGCAGATGACAAGCAAGCGTCTTGCGAAGTAGAAATACGTGACTTTTATTGGGTGATTTTTAGGTTACTCGGGAGACTAATATTACTTAACAGTTAAAATAAATAAATAAAATAAATTAATAAACTAACCGAGTCATGTGGAAAGGTGGCAGTTGTTCCAACTTATATCACTTAGTATTAGCGATGAAACTTAAAGCATAATTGTACCGGACTTTTTGATGCCTGATGATGATTAATGATAATTAGCCCTGTCATTCGTTCGTCCGGTAATATCAACGAATGGAAATCATATACCTAATATTGGAAGATTGAGACTGATTCAACTTTGAGATTTCTGACCACTGTAGGCCAAGTCCTGTCCAGAGCCGATCGCTCCGCTGTAGATCGGATAAACCGCGCTATTTCCGGTTAAATTTGGACCTCCCAGGGATCGCTGCCAACCTCCACCGTAGGAACCACCCCCTCCGCCGCCTCCGCCGTGATGTTCTGAAGCCGTTGCGTAGATCACTTCGTGTCCACCGCCTCCACTGCTGGCCAGCTTTTTGAGCCCTATGATCGCACTGAGTACGAGCGCTATCTTGGCCGTGAGGAGGGCAGTTCCTGCCAGAAATGCTATTTTCCCCATCGCCAATTGTGCCATCATACCTGAAAGAGAAATAGTGTCATGCTCAGTCGCCATGATCGTAGGTGGTTCGTTCCACCCTGTCAAGCGGGAAAAAGCCTTTCGCCAAAGATTTCGGTATTTGAGTCTCTGATTACGAATCCGCGTGTTTCTGGGATCGCTGATCACAAATCAGTTGAGCTTTCTAGAAAAAATTGTAACGATTTTCTAAATTCACCCCTGATTTTTGATCTTTCGGCTTCTACCTCAGATTCGTAATCAGTGATCCGAAATCCTAATGAAGTCAGAGATTTCTCATGAAATTCGGATGAAGAAAAATTTACTTGGACGAGTTCAATTATTTCTATCCAAGCATAGGTAGGTTTGATTGGAAAAAGGTGAAATTACTTTCATTTAGTACGGAAACTTACCAGCCATTGCCAGACCACCCATCATCATCATCCCACCGTATTTATCCTTCTTTTTGCGGCCTGAAATGCGAAATTGGGTAGAATTGGTGAACAAGTTCTATTGCATTGGATTAAATCTATAATACTTTCGTTCACGACTTACGGCAAAACCATGAAAATGAGATGCAATCCCTTACCTTCAATTATGTTACCGGGGATAGTGAATTGTAGACTCCTGGAAGAAAGGTATTCGTAAAACTTTTTTTCCAGCTGATCGTCTAAGCTATCGTTCTTCAAACTTCGCGAATTATCCGGCACCACAAACTTGGGATCTTTTGTTATCGAGACTATGTCATTTAAGGTGTAAACCGAATCTTCCTTTACTGCGGAATCAAGAATGTTGAGTGCTTTCCGTTTAAGACAATCAAAGGTATTCTTTTCTTCGGCACACTTGCCAAAAAGTTGTGTGTAATCATTTTGAGCAGCAAGAGAATGGCTAACGAAGCTTGTGAGTTGGATAATGAATACCGATACGATTGCGTTGTTCTTCATCGTTCTCGATCAAATTGATACTTGAAATTGATTTGAAATTACTGATTATTCCACACTAAACTTTGGCTGAGGAACAGTTTTATATCTGAGGGAAAAATTCTAATATTCTCAGATTCGACGCAACTGAATCGGCGTAGCACTGTAGTTTACACACGGATCACTCTGATATATTGAAGTGGAAATGGTACTATCTTCCAATAGCCTCGACGACGGTATTCATACCACGAAGACTATGTGCAGAAGATAGCTCACAATATGACTGACATGTGGCGTCTCTTTGAAGAATCTTATATACCTGCTGGTTGTATTACATGCTCACACCTGATGCACATGTTTTTAACGCTCTAGCAAAAATCTCGTGAACCAAGACAGTGTAGTACAGTCTCCTGGACAAGTATTCTTTTGACCTGATTGCCAAACGATCCTTAGAGCCGTTGAGCGGAACTTTACTAAAATACAAATGTTTTTTCCTAAAGAGCCTTGACCAAGGAACACATCACAAATTTCGCGAGAGACTGTAGCGGAAGTACTCCTGGAAATGTTGTATTTTCGAGCCAACAACTGCGGAAGGACAGCGCCTTCCCGAATACAGTTAACCAGTTGACGTGTAAGTGTGACCTCGACCGACAAAAAGCATATGAAACACACGCGAATGTCGAACAAGAGTAAATTAAATTGAACATGAATCGAAATTCGGGTCGGCAGCCGGCAACCAAAAATATTTCCCATCGCCACACTGTACTGAACTATAGATATTGGTAGGTACATTAATTGAGGAGTAGCAGGTATCAGAGAACAAGAGCGCCGATAGTGTATGGAAGTTTTTATTTCAAGCTCATTGTTTCGTATAAAATTAGAAAATGCCGTACCGATCGATCACAGGAGGTAATCCATTTGTTCAATAATTCATTGACCCGTGCCCCACGCAAAATTTCTACTCTCGTCCAAGTTTTGCGGGGCTCTATCTCGCTTGTAAACGTTCAGTGTCTCCCGAATTACATGCTGGAATGGATTGTAGTCAGGGACCGTCGTATATTCTTTGTAATTATACTGAGGAATGTGGTTGTAATGGTCAGATCCGAAACCGTATCCACCGCCCCCATGTGAAGGCCCTTGCCCAGAGCCGTAGAGAGAACTCCATCCGAAGATACCACTGAGGAAGATTGCAATTTTGGCTAGTACGAAGACTTTCTTGGAAACGAGTAGAAGCGCGCCGAAGAGTAGCGGGATCAAGGAAACCAAGTTGAATTTGAATCCCAGAAGAAACGGCAATATGAGGTTCCGCACCAAGGCTTGCCCTGAGAAAAAATTTAACAAATTGTTACAATCATATCGCAATTTCTCAATCTACTCTATTGATCACAGACAAATTCAAAAGTTTTTATGGGATACGTGTATTTTTCGCCATATACGGGCAGTTTTCATGGAAAATAATTACATTTGGGTGCGTGTATGGAGGCGCGTCGATTAGCCGATGTACTTCAACGGCATACTCCTCGAGTACCTAGCGCAAAACGCTCTTTGATTTATTCGAATACATAAGATGGCTGAATGACGATCAGGAGGTATCTAATGTCCTTTTTGAATCAAGACTACAAAGCGGACATCTGTCGACTTTCCGACATCTTTCAGTCAATCAGGAAGCCCGTCGTTAGAATCTCCGGAATTTTTTGCTCCTTTCATTCTATTTCTGAAATTTCTATTGCTTTGTTGCTCATAATCAGCCGATGCTGCGGTTACCGCCACGTGACCTGGCCGTTACTTCGTCTAGCACATTGGCGAGCAGAGCTTGCGTTGAGCTTTTCCCCGGAGACATAGGATACGTACATAAATCAGCTCAAAATGCAAGAGTATCCCATTCATTCATCAAAAATTGCAAGATAGGTAAGCAGTCTAAGCGTCGAATGAAGAAAGTAATCTAGTTTCAAAAAACCAACGCCAACCTTCACATATATCATGACCAGAAATTAGCCAGAATAGTTTTTGGAAAAATGAAAATCTTTTTCAAGTATTTCTAATTTCAATGTCTTGGCATGTTCCAGAATGCTTCTTGCCTCATCAATATCACATTTTTCAATGGATGTTAGCCTGACGGTATAACTGTAAGATATTCACGTTTTATTTTCACACTTGCATCATTTTCCCTCCCAAAAGCAAATATTTTCAGAATTCAGAACATCGTTTCTTTGAACCCCTGAAACGTGCGAACTGCTGTTCACGTGGTTACCTCTAACTCGCTTTGCCTAATTTTTTTGTCGAAATTCGAGTTCGACCAAGCTTGGAATATGATCTCGAAGACATAGTTGTCAGATTCGTATGAAAACTTCCGTCGTATGATATGGATCACGGATTTTCGTGAAGGTTTTTATCTCACGATTTTTCCCAGATTCTAGAAAGCTCTGCGCTAATCGAAGCAGTATGGTAGGTATGTTTCTCCGTTATAGTTAGGTGTTTGAGAATTAATCATCCTTGCCTTACGGGGAACGCATCTTCTGGGCGAGCTAAACCTCTGTATGTATTAGGTATATAGAACGGAACAAAGTTCACTTCCGGTGTAAATAATAATATTTTGCGTTTCTTGCTCATTTGCAGTGCAGACCACAATGGGAAAAGGCAGGTTGAAAGTTTCAGCGGTGCCAAGACGGTGTCCATTTTCACCTAAATACGTATGTTCGTATGTTTACGATCTATCTTGGAAAATTGTGAGCACCTGTATTTACATACCTATTGCAAATGTATATCTATGTACTGGAAATATATTTAAATATACCGCTCGACGCGCATAATGACTGTTGGGCTGAATATGGAACACATTGTCGTACCGCATTCGCTGTTACTCTCCTGAAATAACTATATCTAGATATTTCGTGAATATCTGTTTAGAGGAAAAGATTCTTATTCGCGTTTACAAATTCTTATCGATTTTTGATGTGATTCTATTCGAATATTTAAAAGGAATACATGGGATGTGGACAGCAATGTCCCTCCTCCCGATTCAGAACAGAAATTATCCTTACATAATCCTAGTGCGATGGAAAACTCATGTATTGGTTCGAGACACCTGCGCATCATGTTTGGGAGTTATTTTTCAAACAATTCCAGCTCTATATATATACGCTTTCGTGGTTCGTGCAAAATATATGCGTCTTTGGACGTACCTGCTTTTCAAAATCGAAGATTTCGAAATTTCTCAGAATGCACGAGACGTTCTTTGAGAGAAAATTGTGAAATTTTTTAACCAAAAGAAACCATCCCCCCCGACTTGGCTGAATTTTCGACACTAAATTGTATACATTAGAATGAAAGACTTTTGAAACTTTGAGAAATATGAGACACGCGTGAGATCCTAAGTTATGGTAGATCATATGTCTCCGGAATCAGTGAGTTTATTTCTTCAATTAGGTTAACATCTTTGAATTGAAATTTTTGTTCTCAGCTACTCGAATTTCTTTAGTACTATCTGCCTATATCGCGTCATCAACTGTTCTGGACGATCGAGACCATTTTGCGATTAGAACAACATATATTTCACTCCATACAACAAACACGTACAGTCCGCTCTCTCAATAGTGTCGGTGATGGGGCTGTAGAGGAATAAGTTTGCGAGAAAAGCAGTACTCCCACTCACGACGCGACTTGGCGGCAAAAACATTCGAATCACTCTCCTTCAATAGTCTTCGCGAGTATTTGGCCACGGGTGGAGGAAGCGTTCGCGCACGAAATAGGGGAATCGGCACTAACGAGAGCGGCACTATTGGCAGAGTGAACCGTACATTTACGTATATATTGGTATTGATTCTGGACTAAATGTTCAAATAAGCACAAAATTGTAGTGATATGCAGCTCAGTCATTGAGAGTAGGTATATACTTTAGATTTTTCAATTCCGCGTACCCGATAAAACATAATTGAGGATGCGTTCGTTATTCTGTAAAGTACTCTGTAGTTTTGGTGCCAACGACTGTATGATTTTATCCCAAGTAGGTACTGTACGATTAAGAATCACGTTTGGTGCGCATTGTCCATGTACTGCGTGAGCAGACCAGACTGACCCTACAAAATTGTTGATGTCGTTGGCCATTCGTTTGCATAGAACTTATGCTTCTAACAAAAAAGCGCATTGAGAGAACGGAGCGCATAAGAATCGTAAACGTACCGCCCCGCACGTGAACGATCCCAAATTGATTAAAGATCTCGTGACTACGCCGCGTATTTGTTGGTAAGGTAGAATGATATTTCATTCGTACCGCCGTCGGTACAACAGCTAGATCGTGCTGTCTCCTAGCATCAGTTCGCCGAAGCAGCTGCTGCTACGATTTTACGATTTCAAATCCTGTGGGCCATATTCTACAACGGCGTTGAGCGGATTTAGGTTTCAAGGCGGTCTTATAAGTATCAATATCTTCGGCGCTCTCAGTCATAACCCGCACATAACGATGAGCGTTATAAAAAAAAAAAAAAAATCCCGCGTACCCTGCGACACGAAATCGGCCGTCCATCACGGGCGCCGATTAGTCTGTTACCTTTTTATCGAGGGGGCAGATCACTTCTCATTACCCTATTACGCCCAATATATTACATCAGACAAAACAAAATTAATAGTGATAGTGCACCTGTTCAACGTTTCTTGCGAATTCAATGCTACAATTGGGGGAAAAAATGAAAACATTCATTACCCTGACTGCAACGTTTGAAGCGGGAAAAAATTATGAACTCAATCTATTTGAAGCAGGAACTGATAATCCGGTGGCGGGGGGGGGGGGGGGGGGGGGGGCAAATGCTCCCTTGCTCCTCTATGTGGGCGCTAGTGTCGCCAATGATAGCAATGATACAGTTATAGAATACAAGCCATAGTCCACTTCCGATCTTTCTTCGAAGCGTATTGGGAATTTGCATGCCCTTGTGCCATCTTTGGCACCTGCGCCCGAATTTTCAGCAGATCTGATTATTGTGGGGTCTGAGTATTTCATCCCAGAGTATTGTACGTGTTCAATACTATTCTCACCGAAACGAATCTGGCCTATTTTGATGACCCATATGTAACTTGAATCTAATTATCAGAGACTATTGTTGAAGTCTTATGAATGACAACTCACCTGTACCAAGTCCTCTTTCAGAATAGGCTGCACTTCGTTCATCCATAACGAACTCGAGAACGCCCTGTCCATTCAGCACGGGTCCAACCTGCATAATGAGACCTGGATACACATTCCCAAGATCCCATTTCAGGCCCCGCTGTTCCATCAGTCTAGCACCAGCCTTCAGAATATTACCGAAGTCTTTAGGGTCGTAGTCTAAATCTAGCAAGTCACGATTTTGACCACTAACTCTTTCCAAGTACACGTTGTCGAACTTCAGCTCATCCTGGTCATTAAGAGACTGCAAAGTACTCAAAACACCACGATTCACGCATTCCATAGTACCAATCTTCTGAGCGAGACAACTTCCCAGCGCATCACCGAAGTTCGCAGGTTCTTCGTCGATCAACTTAGATTCCGCTTTTGCCTCCATTATCACGGAAACACTTTTTGAAATTATAACGCAAAGGCATGCCACTGACAGCTTCATGGCAGGGTTAGATATGATGTCCGCTGACGGTTAGCAGTTGGCTGATCGTTGGGAATTGATCTTTCACTTAGAATACCGGATGATGAACGACCGATGCTACTGAGTTCATAATATGTCAATTTGAGGTCTTCCTCACCGATGAGACAAATTTACCAAGTACTTCAGTCGATAATTCTGCCAAAATCCTGCAACCTATTTTCTCGAAGTCTCAATGCATACTGTTCATTCTTTAAGGAATACTTCCCCCATATATACAGACAATGGCTTTCACAGACCAAAGAACAATTGGTTTCACTCTAAAGATTTACCCAAGTGAAGTATCTCCGAGAGAAGAACACGGCAGCGAAAGTACACACGTTACAAACACCGGATACACTTCGAGAGAGCAAAGTTCCGGTGAGGATCCTCGCTTCGATTGGTCAGGGATACGGTTCGCCGATCTTTTTTCACTTCACTTTCTGCCTTTCTTCAATTATCAGTCGAAATGATTAGGGGATCAGTAAACGAAATGTACTCAACCAATTTGTAACAGAAAGAAATCTCGCAAGTACTTCATCCAAATATTGCAATGCAGCTACTTCAGACCAGGCACGTAACCTCTTTGCCTCGAATGGGCATTACAAGTTGTACACTTCATTGCAACTTGCCTTCAAGCGGTACCAATCGGGTGAAAGAATGGAACAAAAAGTTCCAGACAAGTACGGATTGCACCCCACCCACTATGAGAAAATCAGTTGTCTCGCCCCGTCACTGCAGGAAAGCATCTCAAATTGAAATCCTGTCTCTACCGTAACATGGCTGTGCATCGGCTCTTCCAAGCTTTTCACGAACACGTGCATGAGGTCAATTCTATTAATTATGAGAGAATAGTCACTGATCGCTTCGTGTAACGGTTCACGGTTATAGTTGATGACCACATTTTTCAGCCACAGTAGTATCGGACAGTGATGACTGAATCACGAGATGAATAATTGAAAAAATGAAAATGAAAATAAAAGAACAAACTAAATTTATGCCTTTGACTTACTTAGCAGCAGTACGAAGGTTAACTTCGCCTTATAATTCATACCACGGAAGAAATTCCGCAGGCACGGTAACTCTGCGAACCGCCATTCGCCTCAGTCCCCGCAAATGGGAATAACTATTATTGACAAGTGTCAATTGTGTCGGCACAACAACTATTATGGTGTGGTGGAGTATATTGCTATGTTTGCGGTGGTTTTCCAAGTAATTCTCTGGTCTCGAATAAAATGGAGTGACTTTGAGCCGTGTGTTCAGAGAATCCCGCTCGCATTATTTGACTTTCTCTTGATTTGCACGTTGAATAATATTTCCTTGATTACCATAAGGAAAGCTGTATAGCTGGTAACTGTATTGGACTGGGACAAGGTAATTTTTTGAGAGATCGGAGGGAAGAGGATGATAATGATATATATAATTGAGTCAAAATTTTATAAAATGATTATTTATTCATAAATAACATAAATATGGCAAATGCATGGCACCAGAGTTACCTGGCTTATGACATGTACACGATACAATAATTAATGATAATATAAATTATTAAATGTAATTAAAAACGAACGATGTGCTGATCGAAATCGTCACAGAGTTGAGCATTAAATCGCAGGCCATACACAAGGAAGCTCTGGCTACAACAAGCTCTAATCTGTCGATAATTGAAAGATTATGCTACGGTGTAATTATCTGTCGCGCATTCTATTTTGATTCGTAGCAGCGTCTGTGATGGTTCAATTGGCTGAACATTTCCAGCCACGAAATTAATCCGATATATCTATTTCGTATGTGCCGTCGAGTTAATTGAGCGTCGAGTATTGTACGTCATTTTTTGTTTCTTTTGATTGCTTTTCTCTTCTCTTTTTGGTGTAGCTTTTTGCGATTGCGTGCAAGTAGGTATACCACATTCTATGGAAATAAATATTAATGCATGACCGCGCCGCGGTTGTAATAAAAATCGAGTATAATATGTCGCGTGCATGTTTTCGTGGTGGATGTATGAATTGTTTCGAAGTCCGACAGTCAAAGTCACCCAACTGTTTCTCATGTGAAATCCTCTCCAGACGAGAGAAATTTGTCACATGCGGTTTTTCAACTTCCGCGAACTAATCACTTTTAAAACTATATATAAATGCCTCGAAAAATATTTTTGTACTATAAAGTACCCCAATAGATCGATATTTTGTCCTGGAGTTCTGTTCGTCTATCATTCGAGTCTTAATGGTCCTCGTAACTGTCTCGTATTTGTCGTATAGTATCGTCTTGGGTCGTCAAAATAGCGCGATGACAGTCCAAAATGGATAATTTGATGATGATTTTCGTAACTATGCTTTCCGTTGTTGGACATAACGATTAGTGAATGAATTATTTTTCATTGGGCATCTTTAGCTCCATGACAATCTTGCGAATCGGGGTGAACATTGATTCAATTTAGAATAATGTTAGTTGGTGGGTTTGTAGGCATTGTATGCAAGATCGGCACCGGCAGATCTAGCCCAGCCGTGATGATCGTGGTGAGCATCTTCGTAGGAGTGGACTGGGTGTGAAACCACCTCGTAGCTGCTTGAATGTTTCTGGCTCAAAAGCTTTTTCAATGCGATAACGGCGCTGATCACCAAAGCGATCTTGCTGATGATGAGAGCCTTGAATGCGATCAGGGCGAGAGCGCCGAGAGCAATTGGGATCAGAGCAGCAGCCTTCAATTTCAAGAGCAGGAGGATGGGCAACAGAGATTTGACGATCTTCTTCTTCTTTCCACGGGCTGTAACGAGAAGAATATATTCTGAATAAAAGAGATGAACATCAAGAACGTACATCGAGAAGTCCAGCTGCTGATATTGACTGAATTTGCGAAAACAATTTGAGCAACTTTTTCTCGTGATCTTTAGTCGCGTCTGTTGGATATTCCAATAATAATTGCAGCCGTTGAATGTTGATCTCTGGGAAAATTCATGGAGAAATTTTAAATCGACCAAGACTGAGAGATCATGAGAGCTATTGGGAAGTATGATGGACCAAGGTGTGACCTGGTGTAAAATGATGTGCTAGCGCCACCGGGTCATCTTTTGTTGAAAAGTTGTTGTTTGTTCAATTTTTGACTCTACATTTACTCATTGTAATGGAAAAATGCATCTCAGTATTTGCAGAAAATCTTCTGTGCTGTGGAATTTGTAGGTACTATTCATCACTCACAGCGACCACGCGATTACCCGGTCGTTGCCGCCATATTGACCATTTTTAACATGAGAATGCGTCACAATGTAACTGCCAGATTAATTTGTCCGAATTATTCAATCCGTAATGACGACCGTATGGTATGCCTCGTGAGAGTCAGTCAACTGCTCGAAAAGTGTGTCGATCTCTCTACTAACTAAGACCTGAATACATCCGAGGCGGATGTGTTCGAAATTGGCTGTATATCAAGCAGTCTGTTCGTTTAAATTCCTGTAATTTTGTCGTGAATAAGTCACACTTGGAGACAGTGCTGAACAAATGCAAATCTTACCTTCATCGAATGAGCGAGAAACTTCTTCAGGGACGGAAAGTTCTACGGTGTGAGTGGAAAGGAATTTTCCAGCCCGCTCCAATAAAGCTTCGTCAATGGCAACTTCCTTGGCTTCACTTTCCTGTGGAAGAGATGCTTCGATGTCGTTCAGAGATCGGCCAGATTCGGAACGGCTGTAAAACAGATTCATTGATGGTTACGCTAATAAATAAAGCACGAGTGAAGGAGATTAACACGATTGTTTGTCTAATAGAGGTGTAAAATGTAGTGTAAAGTTTGTCGTGAAACACAGTACGTCGATAGAATTATTAGGTGAATTTGTCACAATGAAACGAGATTGGAACATTATTTCACACTTTCGTAATTGTCGGTTCACTCAAAACTTGATTAAATCCGAAGGTACGTAAGTATCCAAAGTATTTGCTGTCATGTCAGTCGGTAGTTAGATATTATTATAGCGTGAGCGTCCTCAAAAAGTAACAGTAATCGTTGCCGTCGTCGTTATCGTCGTACACTGTAATCCAAGTTTCACTTCACTTTCCGTTTCAATTACAATTATGCACCACGCAGAAGACGTTTGTGTTTTCACTGTCCATGTCGTAGTTTTTTGTTCGTTTTTTGTGAATCGTTCGTATCCTTACCTTTCGGCCTTAGCTTCATCGGTCTGTACAATCCGAAGACCATCGCCGATGACGAGGTCAGCGGATCTTGCAGCACGATCGACGAATCGCAGGGCCTTCAGCTTCAGGCAGACGGAGAGGTCTTGGTCAGCACAAGAAGAGTACACTTGTAGGGCATCACCGAACAATGATCCGGTGCTTTCAGAAGCAGCCTCTTGCGGAGACGCGGGAGCCGCGAAGGCGATGGCCAAAAGGCCGGCGGAAAATACAACCAAGAGTTTGAACATCGCGAAACTTTTAAGAGTCTGAGAATTTGACTTTGTCGAAAATCGGATCGAATCAGATCTGATCGAGAAGATGATCTTTTGCTCTTGACGTTCTCGTCACGGCGTTCGTATCAATACTGCTCCAATGGGGCCCGCTGCTTGCTTTTATCCTCATCGCAAAAGGGGTCTCCGTACGTTTTTGAAATTTTGATGGCCCCCACTTTTTGCTCGGGCTATTGGTTCTTTACGAGGTTTGACTCTTCCTCACTCCTGTATTGATGTTTGCCCACTGCGCAGATGTGTGAGTGGGCTCCGCTGAGTGCGCGACGGGCGTGGATGTGTGTCGTATGTCTTCTTTTAAAGTGTGGGTCTCATTTTCGTGCAAGAGTATGCCGGGCCTGCCGCAGCGTCTCTTGTCGCCGGTTCGCGGCCAGGGCCCCCGTTGGCAGATAGCTGTGCCTCACGTACACACGATACATAGTTTTCAAGGGAGCTCGTAGCAGCCTATGGCCCCATCCGTACTATAGTCGGCAAGGTCATAAATATTCAAAGGTAGGCTTCATTCGCAGCTGGACCCACCTGGCCACGAGTACATGTATGTCATATCCAATTCCCACCGATGGGCAAGTCGCCACGTGGTCCATGAGCTTTGATTTTCGGATCAGTGCGATTGACTAACATCATATAGGTATAATTATGTGCGCACCAAAGCGCAATGTCTGAAGTTGGTCTTATGAATCATTCGCACGAAAGGAGCCAAATGCTGGCCTTGAACTTGCCGAATATCAGGAAGTTTGCCAACGGAACTTTTTGTTCTATAATACAGAATACGAAGAGTAAATGAAGAGCATGCATACACAGGAAGTATAACGGTATGCGCAAGGTCAGAGTAATCCATTTATTTTTTCCCACGTCTCGCTGAGGTCGAGATTCGGTCAAATTCAACTCCAAGAATCCGATTATGAGATTTTGGATAGAGAAAATTTGGGCCCGCAAATGGAATGACTTTCTGTTATTTTAAATGCCCGTTGTGAGAGTGGTGAAATGCTAATGTCAAACACGTGGCAAGTAATGAATCCCCGTTTTTTCGTCTCAGAGCTAGATCATATCAGCACTCCACATTGAACTATCTTCAAATTAATAGAAATCCTATCGATTTTACATAGAAATTAAAGAGGAATTAATTTATTCCATAGGCTTTCGGAAAGTTTAACGGTTTTTTTTTTATCTGGAATGTGCAAGCGTTTAAAGAGTGTGTGTGCTGGACTCGCGCCAAACCTCTATGGTGCCACTCCTCCTGTTGACCCCGAAAACCTATTGCCTAGAAAAGCATGAGAGAAAGAAATTGCGGGAAAGACTACTTTTACACAGTAGTTCATTTGACAATTGTCAAGGTATCACCCATCTCGTGTGATGGACCAGCACGAGACCTGCTTAGGCGACCCTGGAGCATATTAACGGCGTAATAAACATCCCAGCTGAATGTCAAAGTCAAACTCTAATATACACACGCAGAAAGAGCGTTCAACAACTTTCACCCGGAATGCGAAAGCCATTCTGCGATCGTTCGAAGACCTCGCGTAGACTTTTCTTATTACAAGTAAATGCTGGCCACCTCTCCATCCCTGGAGAGTTTAATTCTTTTGGCATACAAGAATAATAAGGACCGACTCGCTAACTACAGTATTCACATTCAGGTGGCAAGTAACTCGCCACTACAGGGGGAACACTTTCTTCTTTCCATCGGCGGCGAGAGTGAACCCGTGCAAGATTGAGGTCAGGTCAAGGCTCCCTCTAGGCACAAGCTCCCACGCGGGAGGCCTATATTCCTTCTTCGGTCGGCTGTGCCTCTCGAAACTTTGCATCAGCATAGGAGCACGGTCGTACCCACGATTTGATTCTGCCTCCAAGCGTCCCAGAGTCCGGAAGCGTTCTGTGACTATAGCTTCGACACATCGTTTATTACTGCTCAACGAGAAACATCCGTGAAGACGAGTACAATACTATTCCCCCATTCGGATTAGTCATAAAAACCCTCGGAGGCAGTGTCGCGGAGGCGAATCTGTAATTGGTATTAGTAAAGAAAAAAAATTTGATTCATTGTCTGTAGTAGCGAAGAATAAAATTTAATGAAAATGAGACTTGTGTGAACATAGATGTCTCATCGTTGAAGAAGTACCCGTGGAGCCTCGACTAATTAAATAGGACTCGTAAGCCCTCGCGGTTCGCTTCAAAATTAAAGACAGAATATTCTATTGCAAACGGTTGTTGAAGAAGAGTCGAAGTTGGCATTAACTGACCACATAGTACATATACCACGATATCTTTTTCTCTGGCGTAGAGAGTGTTAGACGCACCACGGAAAGGATGCTGCCCGGACGGCCTGGTTTACTTCTTCGAGCAACGAGCACGTCCCGCGTACGAGTGCGTAAGGTGCGTGTGTGCGCCGAAGAGAGCTGACCAACGGTGGTGTGCGTCGTTTTACTATACGCATTGAATAGATTACAATTGAGATGCTTCTAGCTTCGGGTACATTGTGATCCAGAACTCGCCAGCGTAGCAGAGCTGTATACTGTAACATTGAAGTCGTTTCAAATATTCCGACTCCGTGAATACCGAGCCCAGCGCTTCTGCGCTGCATGGACGCACGACAGGAAACAATTATGAATTAATGTGTAACTAACATGGCAGGTAAAACTACACAACCTATACTTTAGGTAGGGTCATGGCACCAAAGGCTAGACACTTGTTAGCGAATGTGGGACTCGACTCTCATGCTTTTTCTCCAAAAATAGCCGACCCACCCAGCCAGTGAGATCTAATCTCTTGTGGTTTTTCTTGATGGGATCATAGCGACGCGGTGGGCAACGACATGTTGAACCTCAATATGTGTGCTGAATATTAGTATGTGAACACATAAACCGGCTTCGGGAGTTACTCCGCTCGTGACCTACTTAATACTGTATAACCGACATCACGGGAACAATTTTATGCCTTACATAATTTAGCTTCATACGCTGTGATCAGGTACCAGTGTTACTGATGGCGAGTTCATAGAACAAACTCATATGTAGGTACGCTTCTAGCCGTAGGTACGTACTGACTGCGCACCAATAACCCAGATCTAGAGCATTGACGACGATTCAGTCAGGCCCGGGACGGGAATATAAATTAAAACCTGACTTCGAGTTCTGGTCGCGTGTGTGTCTGCGGAGTATGGATTACTGTCTTGCTCCGTAGAACAACGACCGCGACTACGACTACTCGACTACGACTACGACTATGATCCACATCTTCACAAGGAAAAAAGAACGGACGAACCCGAAGTATTATTTTCGATTCATTCGTTCCATTATATGAGTGAAAGGCAAAATCATGAATTACAGAGACATATGCTTATAAAATTGTTCAATTTATTAGCTATATATAAATACACGTGCGATTAGACTATATTTAACATTATAAATTAATTATACTCGTAATTAAATACTGAGAACGATTGAGCGTAAGAATAACAGATCGTTGCCTGCAGAAAAGAAAGGCGAACGGGGGAGAAATTTGTAAGAATTTACATTAAATCACAGTACTTGAAACAGTGGAGCTCAGAAATATGTTTACATTATGGTTTGCGGCGATGGAGATTCGTAAGATGATAGAAGAAACAGATAGATGAATGGATGGACTAATTATACTGTGTGCGAAAGTATGAGACATTGAGAGTGAAGGTAATAGGGTTCTTTCTGTTACGTTCAAGGGTGAAAGTCTTATAATTGTTTGGGTTAGAATAGTCTCTGGTAGGTCACTGGTTCTTCGCAGAGCGATATTCAACACCGAATTTGACCTATCTGGATCAGTGTCAAAAATGATGTTCGATTTGTTTTACCGCGGAGACGCAGATACTCCGTCAGTCTAGGTGGAATGCGGTTTGTACGCTGAATATGCGATATCGTGGCCTGACCTAGCCCAACCACCGGAACCGTGACCTCCGCCGACCTGGACGACCTCATGGCCGCCGCTATCAGCGCCCCCAGAAACGAGCTTCTTCAAGCCAATTATGGAGGCGAGGACCAGTGCAAGTTTGCTGACTATCAGAGCCTTTCCGGCGAGCAGAGCCAGCGCCCCAAGAGCCAGTGGAACCAAGGTGCCACCGATGAGCAAAGGAATTGCCAGAAGTCCACCCATCTTCTTCTTCTTACGACCTTCAAAAGTATGAAAGAAATATCGTTAGGAGAACCATGGATAGAGAAGAATGAGCAAGTGGTGACGAATGGAAAGAGTCTAGCGAACGATGCGATGAATTTAATGCAACAAAAACTTACCCTCCTCGGTGAGACTCCTTTGGAACTCCTCGACATTTGGCAACTTGAATTTCAGCGTATGACTGCGGAAGAAGTTCACGACCTTGTCGAGGATCATGGAGTTCAGGGCGTCTTCTTTATCTTCGAGTGCCCTGGGAAGACTGGCCTCGATTTCCTGTTCAGATCTTGGCACTTCCTCCGTGGCTATGCCATTGTCCTTGGTCAAAGTGACTCCGTCACCCAACGCGATATCCAAGCTCCTAGAGACCCTCTCCATCGCACTGATCAGCTTCAATTTCAGACACGAGCTCAAATCAGCGGAGGAGCATTCTTTGTAGACCTGGTATACGTAGCGGAGGTCCCCGAAGATACCATTCGATGATCTCGCAGAGTCTTCGATCGTGTTACTATTCAACTCCGCCGACCTGGCTGACGCTATCGCGATGAGCAGGGCAAAGACGATGTATCGTAAGAAGTTTTCCATTGTTGCGGTTGACCTGGAGGGAATGAAAATGTATAGAATTAATATCATGGAGGACATTATAGCGCGGGGCGTAACGTTACGCAAGAGGCTATAAGAACGAAGGTAACCATCATCGCGGTTACGGAAATACAAAAAATTTACTTGTTTCAAGCCATTTGATGGTTTCGCTGTTTCACTGATTTGATAACTAAATTGGATCCCGTGAATTCCGAATAAATATCGTACCTTTTGTTCTTCATCTGCGGTGCTTCGGAAACGCGATACAAAACCACTGCGTCCGACTGCGTGAGATCGCCTTAAATTTCGAAAGACCGCACAGGTGAGATGCGTTCCCCGGAGCACTAGTAAGACTGTACGTAACACGAGCCCTGCCCTAGCTCTATATATCTGGACAGTTGTACCACCGCGGTAGTACCAGGAATGCCTCCCACTCCGATCCTGGAGAGATGCCTGTAGAGCATTTTCAGCTTTACTTTACAACAACCACCGAAGCGAGGCAGGACGGGTGTCGATCTGTCCCTACCATTACTTATCCCCCTTCGTCCCCCTGGGCCTGTAAGACCACGCAGGTGAGTCGTTGCCAGGATCACGATGAACCTGCCGTACAGCCAGCCAGCCAGACCAGATTTTATTCCGATATTCTTTTTTCTCCACGCCTTTTTTCCTGGGACGCCTTTCTTCGTGGTGCCTTCGACCAGCCAGCCAGGCAGCCGAGCAGCCCGCCGTCCACAGCCATGAGGACTGGTAGATGACGGAACAACAACTGGGTCATACCAAGTGAAAACCGCGATGCTAAGCCCGGCTCTCGGTGTTTCTCGTACGAAATTGCCGATTAATTGGCCTGAAGTTAGTTCGTGGTACCTGGGAATGGCCACACAACGGCAATCCGCGGTGATTAATCCCCATTGTACCTACATACGTACCTATATATGAATGTGTGCAGATCATATGCATAGCATGGACAGGTATTTCGAGAGGATCACAAAGACGGAGAGGGTTGGTCCGATAGAGCCCACCGTGACCACATCTGATGTCGGTCAATCGTCGTACGAATGAAGGGAAAAAAATGGGAATATAATTGAGCGGAACGTAAAGCTTCGCGTCCTTAATTCCGCAGTCTTCGTGGTTTTACTCTTCAAAGGAGCGCTAATTGTTCTCTACTTGGATCGCGTGCCGTTCCTACGATTTCCACGATTATATTATTCGCACGGAGGAAGGTAGGTACTACGGAGAGTTGGCGCTCTTGAACTACTTAACTGATCGGTGATTACTGGTAGTTCCGTCTTTCTTTTCCTCTTCCTCGCCCCTCTCTCTCTCCTCCGCGATCCCCTCCGCCCGCCTCTATCCTCTTCTTGCCCTTAACCAGCAATATTTCCAGCCTTCCGTCACTTAGATGCCGGGAACCAGCGACGACTACCGACTCAGTACACTGTACAGCCTCTGGCAGTCGTTGATCCAAGTTATACCATGGAATGTACGTTATCCGGTCATAGTCTAGGCCCGGGCTTAAACCTGAAATCTCGCGGCGGCTACCTTGGCCTTGTTACCTTCCTCGAGCCTTCTTTCTCTCATACGGTCATTCGCTCGCTCTCTTACCATCCTCTCCTTCACGCACTCGGCTTTTTTATTCATGCGTGACTCGGAGCCAACGAGTACCGCGGGTACGAGCCGAGCTCAGCCTCGTATGGTTGGAAATACATAACAGTCCCTTGGGCGGGCCTAGTCGGCTAGTAATCGTGAACTGTAGATGCATGGAAAACGTACGCGACTAGATATATGTAGACGTCAAAGATACAAACATGGAACTGAATTTTTGTTTTCGTGAGAGTCGGTGAAATTTTGATCATCAGGCTGGCGACAAAAGTTAAAAAGTACTGGCTATCCACGTTTCTTCAACCATTATATGGGAAAGCTAGCGGCCGCGGAGTCCGCCGCTGCTGTTTACTTTACCGTTCTACAATTCGGACCAGACGTGACAAACATTGTGAAGGAACTTGCTCTATTCGGTACGAGTCCATAAGCCGATGTATTATTCAGAAATCTGAATGAACTGTCTCTGCTTACGCGGAAATCTACTAGCTAGCAATCATCTGCCACGAAAAAAAGGCGTTGTTTGAAAGAAAAAGTAGTCCGGATCAAAATTTGAGATTGTACCGGTACAATTACGGTTGAATGTAAAATCTTATGCTATACTCGTATACCTGATTATAAAATGCGCCTAGCCAATAGCTCAGAATATGCTGCACACTAAGCAACGTTCTTTTCATATTGAATAAATTACATGCAAGCTACAGTGCTTTATTGCAGCAACATTCATTGGGAAGCAGGAAGTGCCGAAACGAAAAACGCAAGTATCAATTCACATCTGCGCAGAGTTCCGGTAGTCATGAGTGCCAAATTATTATGCAGCGATTACTTATTCGTCACTACCTGTGCTGCTACACCGAATCAAATTCCCCGGTATCCGAGACCTCCGGATTTCATACAATCGCAGCATCTTTTGCAGAGCATAATGACCAAATGCGGAGAAATGGCCAATCCAATAAAGTAGCACTCATTTCCACGTCCCGAATAGCAATTAGCATGGATATCGTTAGAATTCTGCATATCATTACGGGCGGCATAGCGGACTGGCCAGCCTTGAATGAGACCAAGGCCGCTCGGCACGAAGAAGTCGCGGAACGAGCAGGAAAATTTCATCCTACCTATACAGCCTGTCCTATAGGATAGATTCCGAGTTCCTACATGTCTACGCACATATAGAAATAGGTGCGCTTGCGGTCAGGCTAATAATAACTCTGTTACGCGCTCGTGTGATTTACGCGCTATTAAAATATTCGTCCTGATTAGTCTAACGTTAGTTATACTTCCCCGTCCCTGCGCAGATCAATATAAATGGGAAAATTCTTCGAATGCACTTCTTTCAGTATAAAATACATGCATTATGTTATTACATCTCTGCCCCACTTTGTACACAAGCTGTGCTACTTATGGGCCCACATACTTACCACACTTACGTCACTGATGAGAGTCCTGCGAACGGGTGGACATTGTGGGGTAAAAAATAATTTTGTGTTTCAAGTTAAGCTAAAGTAAGTATTTGAAAGAACGTAACCTTCATTTTATTCTGACAACATACGTGACCGCACGCAATAGCTAGATTTCTAGATCGCTGTTTGGTCCAATTAGTCGGCGTATACATAATTTTACACTATGCCTACATACCTACATTTATAATGTATATAGAACTTTCTAAGTTCGACAAAAATACTTGTGTATTACCGTGATACGTGTTATTCATTGATATCCAAGTAAATATTCACTCATCGAACAGCTAATGAGCACAATACATGGCAAATCTTTGTCGGTTCTACGGACAATCGCTGAGGTTCCGCAGGACGCATTTTTTTTCATTAGATGACCAATAGAGTCCTTCTGAACACCTAGCAAAGTAGTGCCGGATGAACCAAATAAATTTGTAGCAGACATGAAATCTGGAGCAATCCTCGGCTTTGTAGAGACCCTCGTAGATACAGGTAAAGTCAGCATCAGACACAGTGGGTAATTTCCCAGTCGTTGTCGAACAAGGTGCTGCACTAATTGTAGTTCTGTCCGTATGAGCAGCCGTCGTCGTCGAGATAGTCGGTGGCAAAGTATTTGGTGTCTGAGCTGTGGTCACCGTCGGAGATGCGGTCGTCGAAACGATTGTCGTTGGAGTGATTGAGGTCGGAGCCGTCGTCGTCAGATCGATTGTCGTAGGAGCGGTTGTTGTCGGAGCGATCGTCGTTGAAATGTTTGTCGTCGGAACGATTGTCGTCGCAGCCGTCGTCGTCGGATCGATTGTTGTAGGAACGATTGTCGTAGGAGTGGTCGTCGTTGAAACGATTGTTGTCGGAACGGACGTCGTCGAAACAATTGTCGTCGCAGCCGTCGTCGTCGGATTGATTGTCGTAGAAGCGGTTGTCGATGGAGTGGTTGTTGTTGGAATGATTGTCGTCGGAACGATTGTCGTCGCAGCCGTCGTCGTCGGATTGATTGTCGTAGGAGTGGTCATCGTCGGATCGATTGTCGTTGGAGCGGTTGGCGTCGGATCGATTGTCGTAGAAGCGGTTGTCGATGGAGCGGTTGTCGTTGGAATGCTTGTCGTCGGAACGATTGTCGTCGCAGCCGTCGTCGTCGGATTGATTGTCGTAGGAGCGGTTGTTGATGGAGCGGTCGTCGTTGGAATGTTTGTTGTCGAAACGACTGTCGTCGCAGCCGTCGTTGTCGGATCGATTGTCGTAGGAGCGGTTGTCGTTGGAGTGGTCGTCGTTGGAACGATTGTTGTCGGAACGGACGTCGTCGAAACAATTGTCGTCGCAGCCGTCGTCGTCGGATTGATTGTCGTAGAAGCGGTTGTCGATGGAGTGGTTGTTGTTGGAATGCTTGTCGTCGGAACGATTGTCGTCGCAGCCGTCGTCGTCGGATTGATTGTCGTAGGAGCGGTTGTTGATGGAGCGGTCGTCGTTGGAATGTTTGTTGTCGAAACGACTGTCGTCGCAGCCGTCGTTGTCGGATCGATTGTCGTAGGAGCGGTTGTCGTTGGAGTGGTCGTCGTTGGAACGATTGTTGTCGGAACGGACGTCGTCGAAACAATTGTCGTCGCAGCCGTCGTCGTCGGATTGATTGTCGTAGAAGCGGTTGTCGATGGAGTGGTTGTTGTTGGAATGATTGTCGTCGGAACGATTGTCGTCGCAGCCGTCGTCGTCGGATTGATTGTCGTAGGAGTGGTCATCGTCGGATCGATTGTCGTTGGAGCGGTTGGCGTCGGATCGATTGTCGTAGAAGCGGTTGTCGATGGAGCGGTTGTCGTTGGAATGCTTGTCGTCGGAACGATTGTCGTCGCAGCCGTCGTTGTCGGATCGATTGTCGTAGGAGCGGTTGTCGTTGGAGTGGTCGTCGTTGGAACGATTGTTGTCGGAACGGACGTCGTCGAAACAATTGTCGGCGGAACGATTGTCGTCGGAACGATTGTAGTAGAAGCGGTTGTCATTGAAGCGGTCGTCGTTGGATCGATTGTCGTAGGTCCGGTTGTCGTTGGAGCGGACGTCGTCGGAATTATTGTCGTCGGAGCCGTCGTCGTCGGAATGTTTGTAGTAGGAGTGGTTGTCGTTGGAGCGGCCGTTACTGGAACGACTGTCGTCGAAGCGATTGGCATTGGAGTGGTCGTCGTCGGAGCGATTGTCGTCGAAACGATTGGCATCGGAGTGGTCGTTGTTGAAACGATTGTTGTCGGAGCCGTCGTCGTCGGAACGATTGTCGTTGAATCGATTGGCATTGGAGTGGTCGTCGTCGGAACGATTGTTGTCGGAGCGGTCGTCGTCGGAACGACTGTCGACGGAACCATCGTCGTTGGAGCGAGCGTCGTTGGAACGGAAGGTAATTCGGTAGTCGTCACGGTATCAGCCGACACACATCCGTCAATTTGCGTATCATCACAGACGAGAGCTCCTGGGCACAGTTGCGGGTCTCCTATCGTTACTAGAGTGCCGTCACCTTAAACGTACGAATATTGCTTAAATCTATCCACTCGTTACGTATATTAATAATAACAAATGTACTCTGCATGCTGCAGAGCGATCGGTCACAAATTAACATATGTCTTACCAGTGTCAACGCACCACAAAAAGTAAGAAGAATTCACGCACTGAAAGTATGAGACATCGTTACATGCCTCGGAATATCTAAGGGATCCAAGGTCGCCAGCGAGAAATAATAGCAGAAGCTATCATTGATAACAATGAAAGAAAAAGAATAACTATATTAACGAAAATTTGAGCCAGTAAGTTAATTGCATCGGGAGACGAATTTATTTTGCAACAACTTACCGAGACATCCTGCCACTTGTTCATGATCGTATTGTTCAGAATGTACTGGCAATCTAGATTCGCTAAGATCTAATCTATCTGCGGGTTTATTTTGATGTTTTTCGATGCTTTGCCCGGCTTTAATCATTTTTGTAGATTTTCTGTGCATGAGATAGTTCTATCCGGTTAAGCTGGGCCGTACATCTTATCGAGGATAATTAGAGATAGAAATATTTGCCAATGGCTTATTCATATCCATTAAAAAAATAATCCACTGGCAATAGCCACATGTTTATATGTTTAATTACATATCATGAAAGTACAGGTACCACCTTCAATGAAACAACGTGAATAGAACCCAGGTTGTTATCATTTCTTCGGCTGTTATCTGAATTACTTAGGACTATGGACAATGTTTGATATGAATAATGATGATACAACACATATCATGCGAAAAATATGCGACAGAATGAGTGGGCAGGAGAAGACAGAATTGAAAATAGCTGTGGGTTATTTAACGGTAAAACTACATCCTCGCCTCCAGGTCGAATTCCATAGTTTGAAACAAGTGACCGGAGGATTGCATTGGCAGCTTACTCACAATCAGTTACATATTATACGTAAATCAGTTTATAACAAAACACATTCTTTTAGTTTATTTATTTATTATCATCATTATTATTTTTTTTTCATTTTTCATTTCATTTTTTCTCTTTTTCTTTTTCGTACAAAAAATCATTGTAATACATTCATATGAATAGAACGCGCTTACAGCGACATCGGTCTGGCGTAACGTCTCAAAGAACCGTCTGTCCGTTTCAAAGAATCGAGTCTCACAGATGTGCTCAAAGAAGGTTAGAGGAAAAAACAGTGTCAGTGAAGAGTCTGTGTCTTCGTCTGTTGTGTAGAAAATTATGTACAGTTAGGTCTTGAGTAAATTCCTGTTGCTTGTGCTCGAACTTGTGCATCGAAACAAACCAATGAGGAGGCAGCAGCGCCAGTTTTCAAAATTATGCGTAACTACGAAGCTAGAGTCAAGTTGAAAATTAAATAGCTGGAGTGAATTTACACTCGAATTACAGTCGGAAATTTTCATTCAGTCCGTATGATATCGTATGAATTATGCGCCTACAGACCAAGAGCATAACTGTCATTGTCAAGTAGCAGCAAATGTCGTATAGTCGTGTCGCTACCAGCGAATATAAAGGAAACTAAGGTTAAATATGTGTTTCAAGACTTGAAACATTGGGTCCGTTTCAGTTGAGAAATAAATAGTAATTATTCAATTAAATAACAATAAATAACAATAAAATTAGCGATGAGTATTTTTGTGGTACTGTAGTTTTTCCCCCACGTAGTTTTCATCATCGACGCCCGTAGAAGGAAGAAATTAGAAAACCAATAGAAAAAAACGAATACGTATAGTCGATACAGGTCATAGGATGACGATAGGAGATTTTAGGGTAAAGAGAGATCTAGCTCGAGTTTGAAATGCCGCGTTGTGAGACCACTGAAGATACACATTGACGAGAATGCTGCTTCAAAATTCTTCAGGAAGAGCTCGCAAAATGACCTGCAACAAAAGAGAAACAGTTCCAAGTCTTGCGTCAGTTCAAACTTTCTCTCTGAAAAGGTACGGCCACATGTTTTATCGATACCAATTTAATTCATGTTATTTACATACGATAAGTGCTCGTCTTATACTTCTCAGTGGGTCAATCGCCTTTCTCAAAACCCACCAGTGGTATTCGATAAACTTTCTAGACAGATTCAAAATCCGTTTCAATTTTTTCAGCGATTCTACATCTCTATGCCAAATTTCCCAGTGTCAAACACTTCTTTTTCTCTAAGACTGATCCTCCAGTCCAGACAAGTTCGGCCTATATTGAAGGAAGTCGACTTTCGACGAAATATACAACCAATACAACGTTGGGCTAACCAATACTTACAGGAAAAAGCATCACAAGATGAACACAGTGTGCATCTATTGTGCCGGCTGAGGATTATACGCGCGGTAGGCGAGATCCTGCGCAGTCTCGACATCCTGGGGAAGACTCCTGGCCCAACCATGTCCACTGCTACCGCCACCTCCGCCTCCACCTCCGTAGCTTCCGAAGTCAGGACCACTGCTATATCCACTGCTACCACCGTGAGAATCTTCGTGACTAACATGTGAACTGCTGTGATGTGGATGAGAGACAACCTCGTACGTGACGGTCTTCTGTTGCGATCCAAGCAGCTTCTTCAGACCAATGATTGCAGAGATCAAGAGAGCGACCTTGCCGATAAGGAGAGCTTTACCAGCGATCAGAGCAATTGCACCCAATGCCAGGGGTATTAAGGCTGCAGCCTTCAGTGCCACCGCTGCGAGAAGGGGTCCTATGATTTTGGCAGCCTTCTCTGAAAATTGAGTGAAACACAAAGTGAATATGAGACAACTGATTCCTGATTGGATAATTTCAATCCTTGAACTGGGACGAGAATTTATTCGACGAAGGTTGAGGTTGAATCGAGGCACGGTTGTAAGTATGTCAAAAATGGTGTAGAGGCAGGCTCTCTTGCACCTTGTAAGGGTCAATGGGAAGCGGAACCCGTTCCTGAGTGGGTCAGCATCTCTGACAGCGCACCAACTGACTTTAAATATGGTACAGTAAGTTCAAGCAAGATCGAAGTGCATTACAGCCGCATATTTTTCGTGGGAACCTCATAGAGGTACGGTTGAACAAGGACCGATGATGCTGGCACGACGATGAGTGCATTTATCTTTCATTCGAGTCGCGGTGAAGAATCGAGAGAGAGAGAGAAAGGGAGAGAGAGAGCGAGAGATTACAGAGAGCAGTGTAAAGAGGAGAAGTCTTATTAGACCTTTGGAGCATAACTGACGCCAAAGACGATACGGTGCGGAGAAAATCGTGTGGGACAACATCATAATGGTGGAATAACAGGAAGAATAGTAAAATATGGCCTCTTTGAGTGACCTACGAGTGAGACGTATTTTTTGCACGATATCTGTTTCCAACAGGCCGGCCGTAGCTCAACGGTTTGCAGCCGGTCTGCCACCGGCAACTTTAGCGATCTCAATCCTATCAATCAAACATATGCTCGAAAGTTGAATACAAGCATAACCAGTCAGACTACCAATGCCTGAACAAATTTGACGTCAGTGTTCATGGACTCCGTTATTCACAACTGTTTCACGCCATTAATTTTCCATCTTTATCGTCACATTGAAATCAGGTGAGATCATGGAAGGTGATTTGTAATGTATATGTAGATGTTCTACAGGTGTTATTTATATCACCGTACAGTTGTCTGAGTTGAGCTGACGAGTTGAGAACATATTCGATTCATAAGCGTGAAACGTGCATTGCGGTAAACTGTGACTACTATAGTAAACCACTATAATGTAGTATACATAAGGTGCGTGTACCAAGTCCAATGTACAATAAGTCGTGTGCGTGTCCCATTTGTTCGTTACTGGGACTTCCGGTGTTTTATCCGCGAACGGTTTTAGCCGATTGCTACCTTAGTCAGCTCCCTATCTTTGAGAAAATGGCGCAAACTTCCGGCACCATTTCTTCTCCACTCAAGCAAATGTTTGATCCGTTACCAGGTTATCGTATGGGGGATAATTATTGTTCAGATGTGAATATACTAACTCTTTTTGCCACGAGCATCGCCAACGCTGTCGCTGATGTTCTCCAGACTGCGGCCGGCGGACTCAACAGCTCCAAGAATATCGCTGCCCTTAAGGTCGACCTTAACGGTGTGCGTTCTCAAAAATCTTCCCAGGCGGTCAAAGAGCAAAGCATCGATGTCAGCACCGTCGATGGACCTTAAAGTTAAGAGCAGACGTGCGGACTACATTAAGCGGAGTTTTAACGCGTCAAAAATGGTAATCAAGCATGATTGAATGTGGCACTCCAAAGAGTGTAAACGATACCAGCGCATGTTTACGTACTATAAACAAGTTTCAAAGGTTTAACGTACGACTAACGACATAATAACAATTCATCATGTTGGGCATGCGAATAATTCAAATGGAAAGAGAAAATTGCATTAATTTGGAACTTTCGATTTGACAAATCGGATGGTGAAACTAACCTTGGCGCGCCCTCTTCGGCATTCGATGTCTTGACTACGGTGATCCCATCGCTCAAGGTTATGTCATCCTTATCGGTTAGCATCTTGTCGACAAAGCTGAAGACTTTGTATTTGATGCAGCTGACCGGATCTTCCTTGTGACAATCGGAGTGAAGGATTGTCATCAGGTCGTCTTCTTTTCCATTTTTCTCGTTGCCGGCCGGTAGGGCTGTGGCAACCGCCACTAAGAAAACTAGCACTACGACTTTGTACATGATGTCTAACCCGCAGTCTACAGAATCAGTAAAAGTGAATTTATTTTCGCAAGATAAAAAATGTGGCAAGGCCCAAGCAGACCTTCGCCTATGACACGTGTCGACTTGTGTGTTGCATCTAAAAGAGCGTAGATTGCTTTTATACCGAGGGGGGTACGCGCCAGCCAGTCTCCCCCACCTGTATTTTGGCAAGGTAAAAAAGCTGCACAACAACGAACCAAGAAAAAAGACACACACGAAAGGCTTCAACTCTGGTCTCAGCAATAGTCCTACTTCGGGCCCCATTAAGGTAGGGGGCTCCAGCTCACTTCAACGAGAGGGGATCAGTCCATTCTTGGATGATACACACATACAATCCCGAGCGTTATGAACCTGTAGCAATAAAACCGATCGTGAGGTATACAGTCGATGTACCAGGTACAATATTTAATTTAGAAACTTTTCGGGTGCACGGCAATCCTTTCTCCAAATCAATTCTCCAGGCTCCCCTCAAGAACCGCTGTGAGTCGATTCAACATTCTTCATGATAAGTCCCGAGGGTGCACGCCGTCACAGCAGCATGATGGGTTCAAAAATTTCTTCAACTTCTTCCTCTATTCGTAGGCGTGAGAAATGGGACGTGAGCCTGCCCCGACCATAACACAAAAATTCATTGTATACCTCGAGTGGATGGTTGTCTATTGCTCATTGGTGTATAATCATATTAGACAGCAATAACCTCACGTATGTTTCAAGCACGAGGTAATAAGAATTGGCTGGACTCGCGACTATATCGTACTCATCTGTGGCGCTCTTACGGCTGTTTTTAGTTCCGCGACATCTGCTATACGGGAATAAACAAGGACTCATGTCCGTTCTAGTGGCCATTTTGTATTCTAAATCATAAAGTCAGTTGGTTTGTGGGTTAGGCGACCAGCAGACAGCTACAGCTTACCGTTTAGTTGCTGCTGTCAAGGATAGAAAAAGAAATACCAATTATAGAGTAATCCGCAAAAGTAATTGGCCTTAATTTCCCATCGTCAGGTGGCCCTTTCTCGTGATTAGGATCAGTCTGAGAATTGGAAAGAAGCCACTTGATGTGAACGAATAGTTCACGGTAGTTGAGTCTTAACAAGTCCCTAATTTCACCGATCTTTTGCTATTTTAGTCCGTTTTACAATTCGGGAATCATAAAAACCAATGGGAAAAATGTACTGCTAATTTGATTCTAATTATCACGTTATGCATATCAAGCAACACCGTAGTGAAACAATGATTCACTCATGGCGTGGACTATAATATTACAAATACGAACTATTCATCTAGTAACCGGTAAAATACGTGATATCTCAATTTGGCATCAGCATTGTAAAATTTAATGTGTTCTGTCGATGTAGGTAGAACATCTACACTCCTTCATCTCTCACACTACTACTTGCTCCTGTACTTGTAATTATCATATTGCAATTTTGATGTTGTACCGGATTCATAATTTCGCCCAACATAAAGCTACAAACTCATATCACGACACCATTACCATACAAACCGTAACGATTCACGAAACGAGTGGTTTGACTGAATTTCATTTTCCAGTAGACTGTCGGCCGGAGCTGTTATGTGTCTTCAGTGTATATCTCTCTCTCGCATGAATCTTTGAGAGGAATAATTTGGGAGATTTGAAATCTAGCTCCCGCATAACTCAATATGCTACCGGAAATATCTGCGAAACTAATGCTAAAGATCCGTATGCCGGACGTTCGAGCAAATCAATTGATCTGATCCATGCCAAGTTTCTTGCATCTCTCGGTTATTATAATTACCCACCCGAGTATCGACGCGTTTCGAAATTCATTGGAAGATGATGGATGTGTGCACGCGCTATGAGAATTGGGCTGTGGCCCTATTTTTACTGGGTCAGCGTCCGTTGAGATGTACAGGATCCGGAGTTGTGGGGATCTCGCGGAGATCATGTGGGGACGAGGACCCCTGACCGACCGTAGATCGCCCCAGGCGATTCCCGTCTTAACGGCACATCGGTAGCCAGCGTCCGCCCGCGCCTTCCCCTACTGGCGGTTGACATAAACTTGAATCTTCGTTCATTGCGTCTCGCTTACGCTTTTCACGACAGACTACACGTACACCATATACCGGTACAGTCAAACCGCAAGTTCTCTCGTAACATGCACGGTACTATACCTCGTTAAAATTATCGGTCAATTGTTTCAGAACATCAACTGTGAAGAATCATCAATGATCGGGTCCGTCGATGTAGCGGCATTCGAATAAATACTCGAATACCAGCCACGATGTATTAGGTATGGCATAGTTCTGCGGCGATAATTAACTATCTATGAAATCGAACGGTAGTTACCGATGGCCCAACGATTTTCGTACAGCCAGTATAGTTCATTCGATTTCATGTGCTGAATCGTGGAGCATAAAATCTTGGTACGGCAAATGGAGAAATAAAATTGCGAATAGCGTGGATTAATTAAAAAAATCAGTTTACGGTAACTCGCACAGTTTTACAGTATATTCCCGTTTAGGCTGTCTAGATACATTACCGCTCGCAAGTTTCGGATCGAATCAGGTCCAAAATTATATCTCAACGAAACCAGTACTTTTTTTCACCAAAAATGTCCAATTATCTGGGATTCCTTTGCCAAAACAAGATCCAGCGGTGATCGAAATAAACAAGATTCGAAAGAACTGGAGCGGCAAGGTGAAGAGAGTTTCGAAATGCTCCGCGTCACAATGATGCTCGCAAGACATCTATACGTTTTGGTACGAAGGAGAAGATGTTTGCAATTGAGATTCAAAATTGTGTTCCTGGTTTTTTCCATACCGCAAAAATTCCCACATAGTACAGTCAACCCGACTAAAATGAATGAGCAACCGTGCATCTTTGGTAGGCAGCGATTTTCTTTTTTTGGGTTACGTGAAAGAATCGCCCGTGAGCGTGAATTTGAGTTTCCGGGACCGGGGGTGTTGTCATTAAGCCGTCATCTTGGAAATAAGGGTGCGTTTGTTTTTCTATTTACCTCCATAACCGTGAGTCTGAGATAAATTTTTTAAATAGCATTTCAGTAGATTATGTAATTATGTACAACTTTGATCTGCAACTTTGCCATGTAACATTAATAAAAAAAAAGTTATGGAGCAGTGAACTTAGAAGCTGGGAAGCATTTTTATTGTTGGATTAAAGCTCGAGAGTGATCTTGCTTCAAAGTGGTTCATCCTCTCAGTTCTCATCTTCTTCCGCTCATAACTCTTTTGTCATTAATGTTACCCGGCAAAGTTATGAATTTAAGTGGTAGATAATTGTATTATCTGCAAAAATGTTGCGTACATAATTTGTGTCAGACCCACGGTTACGGACATAAATTAAAAAAACCAATTGCACCCTTATTTCGAAAATGGCGACCGAATGACAACACCCTCAGTGTCGGAAACTCAGATTTGAGCTCCCGGCCAACTCCCCTATACGAATCCCCCGAAATAATCGCGGCCTACCCAAAATGCACTGGCTTATACCGGATTAACTGTACTACAAACATCTTCTCGACGAAATGAATTGAGATCAATCGATTTTGAATTGTTCTTGACAAATAATTATGCTATCGAATCTACTTTTTCGTGTTTTTCATCATGGATGGTGGATAACTCCTGCATCTCTCATTCAATTTTCAATCTCATAGTGAAATTTCACTGGTTTCGAGCAGCCTCAACACGATCCAGACCTTATTCGAATTTCAAACACAAAATACAAACTTTCCACTTTCCGCTCGGCTTGAAGGTATCATAAATATTCGCGAAGTTTATATGCCTAGACTTCCATATTGAAAAGACAATCTTGATGGTGAGTGTGTCTCTTTATGGATCGTAAGACATACGACTGTCTAACAGCGAACGTAATCGTGAAATAAGCGAGTGAATCTCAACGCATAATCACATCCTCTAAAATATGATCTCGCATGAACGAGTGACCTCCAACCATATTGAGTGTTGAGAAGCTAACGGTCTGTGGAGAACAATCGTTCCGGCAACAGCGTATCCACACACCTCTTTCTCATAGGTGAGATCTGCAGTCTGCGCCTTACAGCAGATTTAAGATATATATATCTAGAATGGATGGACAGTGAAGCGATCGTTAAATGACTTTTTTACTATAGCATTGTCCAGTCACCATTGCCGCGTTCGCGCATAGCGCCTCGCTACGCCAGACTGTGCACCGCAAACGAAAGTATAATTTTCCTTTCGAAGTAATTTAGCGTTTTTTCACAGTGTTGTCTTCTTTGACTATTATTTCATTTCGCTCCTGTTCTCGGCTACGTGACTCCACCAAGGAGAACGTAATAGTTCGCCGTAACGGGAGCCCATCTTCCTTGTTACTCACTTCACTTGTTAGTTTTTTGCGATCCTTCATCTCTACTCTACGCCCTCGTCGATCGAACCTAGCCCCGTTTGAGTCCCACCTACTTTCCCGTATGTAAAACGAAAATTAAATTCGCTGCCGATCAATGCCAAACATTGAGTCGACTTTCGACACTCACTCGTGAGCATTAAGGAGACGCGCAAGCTTTCAGAGCAGAAAATCTATGGATGAATCACTCAAGTTCTCGCGAATAATTTTCCAAGCAATTGGATGAAGGTTCGAATGCTATATTCCAAATCGTCGACTGGCAAGGCGATTGATTATTGACTGCAGAAGCTCCGGCGGGAAGATAACCATTGATTATTTCATTTTTGAGATATACAACTCCGGAAAAGGTGGATCTGAAATTCTCTGCAACTTTCCTCGTTTTTACAACAGCTGGTCTGAGAACAGCCCTCTGGACCGTTGATTCTGTATCATTTCTAGTTCAGGAATTAGGTTGGAAAAATTAGGTTTACAGAAAAACGCTGATCCAAAAGCGCTGAAAAATTTCAAGTATCATTACGAAGGCCGTTTCAAAGATACGCAAAGAATTAAATATGATGTGAGAGAATCGAGGAAAAAATAGGTAAGTAACCAACAAATTTTGTACAATTTTTATTCGATTCGAAGTCACATATTCACTTCCGAGTGACAATTTAGAAATTGGGATGTCTTTAAAAAAAAATCTATATTTTTTCAATCCCAACTCCATCACACCAAACGCTTGCTCTTGCAGTAGGACAGACCCTCCTAAAAAACGAGCTCGAAATTTCAAGATTTCGCGGGCGGCGCGAGTAGATTTGGAATTTATATTCTACCTTTTGAGCGTATATATTTTGACTTGATTTCAGAATTTTTGTTTGGAGGCATGTTCAAATCCGAACACGTACCACATAAATTCGAAATGGCTTTTCCAATATTGCGTATCGGCATCTTAGAAAGTCGGCTATGATTCACATCAACATTGGCATCCAGGGACTTTTGGGTCCACTATCCTGGATCTGGTAATTTTTCACATCATAATTCAAATCAACCGACCAAAAGGTCCTCAGATACCGAATTAGACAGGTATCACTTCTGACTAACGTCACAGTTTATGTCCGCGTCCGCATGGACCTCCGTAATACGAGAAAACGCGAATCTTCTGTACCGATTTCTTCAGAAACTCACACCTGGTAGTATTTTAGAAAGCTGCAATTCTTAATCTAAAGTCAAATTGTCAAAACTTACAATGAAGAGCCCAAAATAGTGGGCCGACATTCTAAAATTAGTCAGAAATACCGATACCTGATTCGATACGATACTCGAGGCCCTATTGGTCGGCTAATTTCAAGTCTGATGTGAAGAATTACCAGGTTTTTGAATATTTTTACACGAATCGTAGCCTACTTCCTACGATGTTGGTTCACAATACTGAATCCGCGATTTCAAATTTGTGTGTTTTGAGTTCAGATTCGAAATCAGCTACCTGAAAACCCCGCAATCGTGGCTAAATATATGAGAAAGGTTGAATCGCAATTGCAAATCAACTCGCGCCCTCCGTAGGACTGGAACTTTCACGCTCATCCTCAGGAGGGTTCATCCCGATGCGAGCTTCGTGTGGTCAGAGGGGAAATAAAAAAGGACACATTTATTGTTGACATCCTGTAATGAAAGTACCACGAGAAATCAACGAACAAACTTATCTACACCGTGGTCAAATATGACATTCGTAAAATATTTCTATCGACAATTTTGGAGAACTGGTTTGCATTCCGTATGAGTGAGAATCATTAGAAATAGCCTGTCAGAACTGATATGAGTGAATGATTTTTTACGGTCTATCATTCCATTTCACGGCAGTCTCAGTAAAGTAGATATGCAATATCATATCCCTCATTATCCACAAACCAAACTACGGTGTGAAGTGTGGGAAGGCTGAGGAGATAGTATATACGAATTGAAACTTTCAACTGTGATGTTTCCACGTTCACGATATACAATTTTTCAGTTGGCAGACTGTACTCCGATATAACAGTACATAAACGGACGAAACACGTTCAGTTTCTTAGCCTCCGGTTCTTCTGAAATAACTGATTTGTAACCTATAGTATCACTGTGTACCGGCAGAGATATTATCGCTCAAATTGTGCTTCCAAATTCTCTCGGGCAACTTTTAGTTGAATTCCCAATTCACGTTTGACTCTCGAATCACGTTACATTAAAATACAAAATGAAATATTTGCGTTTGCACGACGAACAGCCGTCAAGCTTTTCTGGGACAAATTTCTCCGGCGGCCCTTCTCAGGATCTCTCGTCCGTCCAACACTCGCGCTTGTGACCCGGTTCCATATGTTTCTCGAAAATGGATTCAGTACTTCACATGTTCGGACTTTGATGTGCCCGAACGAAGCTTATTGTCACCGTTTCTAAGCATTCATCCATCCCGTGCCATATTCCATATGATATTCCATTCATGGCACAAGCACTAAATATTTTAAAGCCAACTTCTCTGTATCCTCGTACCAGTCCCGTATCCTTCGGCAGCGGCGCTTTCAATAGCACACAGGTATAATTTTCGCGTGGGTATAACGTCCCGGACATAAAAGCGAATTCGGCGCCGACAAAACAGGACTCCGAATCTCACTTGGCTGTAGTCGACGATAATTATTTCGAGTTGAAATATAGCAGAAAATTGTATTATTCTTCTCTCATTGCACCGTGTGACATCTTTAGAAGAAGATTGTCTGCGTGCGTTCCGCGGATATACTTATACCTATAGATTATTCCTATTAGATTAGTCTAGACCGGGCGAATGGATAATTTCCAGCCATCGCAATGATATGTTTGACGATTACTTGACAGACGCTGATCGACAAACAAAGCGAGTAGCACAACACAGCCTCAATTTCTCTCCCGGGCAATGTATCCCGTATATGAGAGAGTAAGTTTACGCTGCAGGTGAGAATGACCCGTATTCAAATGCCGTGATTTCTGACTTGCTGGAATTACTCGATGTGAAATTCCGTTAAAGACGAACGATGCAATTTTTTGCCACAGGAGTATTTAAAGTGCAGTTCTCGGCCTACTTCGAACGGAGATCATGAATATTTTTGTAATAATTTTTAACTGCCGCGACGACGCGACGTGACCCCGTATCGTCTATTAGAAACCAGGAACTGGTCGCCATAAGACGTGAGTGATGCTCAGCTTTCGGTATTTGAAATTCAAATCTGAATAATTTGTGTCGTTTGTAAGCCCGTGATGCTGTCTACTTATTTTGAACACCCTACAACGGTACAAGACCGTGCCTCTATTTTTGTGAAGAAGACATCAAGCTTGTATGTTTTTCACAACTTTGGCCATCTGTTATCCCTGCCAGGCGACAATCACTGGACAAGTACTGCTATGAATTATTTATTCAGACTTCTTTTGTCTTTCTTTATTGTGACTCTGCCCTTTCTCTTCGTGTCTCCTTTCTCCATTGCCTTTGCAATACTTCATTCTTTCCTTTCAACGTAAACAAGTTTTATTTGGCTTCGCGTGCTACGTGGTACAGTAATGAGGTTCATCTATCAAATATACAGGTGCGACTATTTGAACTATTTGAAAACAGTATGGCGACTAGCGTTCATTGATTGATTTTACAATTTTATGGATAAAAGTAGTGATTCATATGATGTATGTATCTATGCAGGTTATATATAAAGTATATACATAAATAATATAAATTATAATAAATATTGTTACATCTCTGGATGATTTGGAGGATGGTATATAATGAGACGCATCATCGTTGAAACCTCCAAGCCATCGAGATCTTCGGTGTTCAGCAATAGATTCTTCTATAGATGAGACCAATCCCTGAAGACATGGCCGTGCCATGGCAGGTCACCATATTAGTGTTGGTATCCCGAGTAGGCCTGGTTTTGAGCAGCGTAGCTTCCTTGACGATCTTCCCAACCGGCAGAACCACCCGAAGATGACCATCCACCGGGAGAACCGCCACCTGAAGCCCATCCACCAGAGGATCCACCGCCCGAGGACCATCCGGCACCACCACCACCACCGCCGCCGGATGACCAGCCACCAGAACTGTATGCAGTTGCTGATCCACCGTGGCCATGGCCATGTCCTCCGGACATCAAAGCCTTGAAGCCGATGAAGGCCGATATGGCGATCGAGATGAGAGAAGCCAAGATGGCTTTTTTGGCTATCAGGGCGAGTCCGAAGTAAGCGAGGGTGGCAAGGAATCCAATCTTAACTTTCGCGGCCACCAACAGTGGCAGGATGGATTTCAGAATTTTTTTCTTTCCACGGCCTGGAAGTAAACGTATCGTGACACACTGAGCATTCCAATAGAGGGATGGTAGCTAAAGATGTACGGTTAGGCGATGACGAAATGACCCAGTCCGAACCGGACCCAATTTCATTAGCGCGTTTTCATTTTCAATGGATAAGGCTTTCGGTTTCTCTTGATTGTCTTTTCAATTACCTCTACTACGTGACCATCCGAAGTGACAGCCGAAAATGGCGCGTCACCGGACTTACTCTATAGGTATAATGCAATGATATCAATCCAAGAGTCTTTGGTCGTGCCTCACCATTGTGATAGGTCACGTTCGGTATTACAATAGCCTTCGCAGAGATCGTTTTTCTTTATTACATGAGTGAGGTCAGTTACCACTCGCTGGCGGAAGACGTTCACGTCGCATTGGGATAATGGGAACAACTCTGTGACGAGGTGTAGAGAATCTTATAATTCTGAACCTACCTTCAACAACCTCGTTGGCAGCCTGACGTATCTCCTCAGGTACCGAGTCGGTCAACGCACGGGCAGAGCTGCTGAACCCTTCGATTATCGGCGAAAAGTTAATCTGAAAAATGAACGGTTTTATTGCATTATCTCCGTGATTTCAAGGATTCCGAATCGCAGTCGAATCCTTAACGATCGACAAGCGGCAATGTCTTGACACTTCTTTAGTAACATCGTGAACAAAATTTCGATCAACATTTTTATGCAATAGCGGTAATGATTAAGTAGCTTCGGGTCTTAACTATTACGACGACGTAAGTTCAAGGTCGCTCATACAGCATATTAATGCAATTGCTATGAGTACACTTATTAATTGCATTGTTTTTCGAAGAATTTATGTAATTTTCGTGTCTGAATGAATAATATCTAGAGGGACTCTCACCTGCAGACTGCGACCACTGGCGAAGCTGCCGATTTTATCGGTGACAAAATTCTCAAGAGTTTCTTGACGCTCGGCGACGCTGCTCTGTTTCTCGATATCCTGGTCGAATATAATGTCATCACTGCTTTTAGCAGACCTTGAATCCTGGGACTTGACGAGGCTCACACCGCGCACAATTTCCATGTTATCCTGGCCGAAGAATTCCTTGGCACGACGATAGAGGCTCTTCTGAACGCATGATATGCTGTCCTGTTCCAGACAGTCATTCAAGGTCTGGGCGGAGGCCACCGCTGCCACGAGTAAAACAGCGAGTAATTTCATTTTCGTTTTCGAACTAACGGGTACACGCTACAGTGTTTTATTTTCGCGACTGTCCCTATGTATATTTTTCGCTTAGGCCTGACTCGGTAGGAAGTGAATTTTCGTGTGGTCCATCGGTCAGGCTCTTTACCTTATATTTGGCAGGCCCCCACCTCGAGTGACGCTCCCACCTTTTTTTCTATTTGCTTCATGTGTCATCCGAGTTCCCGTACGGTCCCAGAGGCACGAGCCAACCATACTGGACGAGGGCGGTGAGCCCGCCATTTGAAATCGGCTCTCACGGAAGGGGGCACAAGGCGTGTCGTTCGCATAACGTCCTCGTGGGCCTCGTGGTCGTTTCTCACTTTACGGCGTTGGGGCCCATCGCCGATCTAAACCTGTTAGAAAACTACGCTTTGTATCTACGAGGCCCCATGTAAATTAGCCATCCGGATTTATGGAAACCAGTCACTCGTACGCACCGTAAATACACACTAGAATCGTAACACTTAAGGAACGGGCAAGGGATAGGCCCACCCGTGGCAGAAATATCGATGCATGTTTTATGTACGTGACGAGAATGCCGTGACTTACACAACTTGTCGTATTCGAGTCTCACGTTTGCTTTTCCGGTCCGCACGAGCTCAGTTGCCAACCCATAACTTTCCAAGTCCTAGAATTCGCCGGAACTCCTCTAACCTTTCCGTCGACGAAGATCCCCTTGCCATTATCGGTGACACTGTGCTCGTACGAAAGGCAAAGTGTACCATGGACCGCATACCGATTGACAGAATACGTTGACATTCTGTGTCAGTAGGCCATTCTGCAGTATGAAATGAAAGATGAAAATTCTTGTCAGCTGTTAAAACCGCAAACCAAAAATTTGTCGACATCCTACAACATTGATGCTAATGAGGTTAATCGATATCGATTATTCTGCGGTGGTCAATATGAGTGAGCGCCTGTCACACTCTTTCCATTTTCGTCTTCTTTAATTACGGATGATGCGTAGGCAGAGGTTATCGTCTGCAGAACAATGGCACAGGCATACCATATGATACATCGATGCAAAATCCTGGGATTTGTAGTATCAGTTTGTTCTGGTATTGGTGCGGAAGCGAAGCTGTTCGGTATGAATGAAAGAAAACTTGTATCAAGTTCAGACATCCCGGATACGACCTTCATTGCCCACGACCACTTTCTATTCGGAGTGCTTACTGGATTCGCTGTATCATTTTCGTTTCGTGTCTTTCGGTTCAGAACAGCCGGCAAGAGGCGTTGCCCTCTCTGTTCTTCCGCTGCCGGCCGCCAAGTCTTCCACGTGCAAGTTTAAGGTCTCTGCGTATGTCGTGGAGCATATGTCAAACAGTCTTTTCGACCGGTTTTCAAACAACGTCATTACTCGCGCCATTGTTTTCTTCACAGCTGATCTTCTACTCGCGATATTGTAACGTTAAATCGGCTAATTATTGACAAACCGGTCAATTGATCAAACGGTTCGTTTCAAACCAAATAAACGGGAGATTATTTGCCGCTGGAAGAGTACATCGGTTATCGACGATCACTTTCATTGAGCATGCGATCGCATCGTTTCGTGAATAGTTTGCGTTTTGAAATGAATTGTTGCATAGACTTCTCTCCGAGCATCCGACTATCGATACGATTCTTGCGCTGACCATAGATCATTATAATGGGAAGAGAAAAGTAAGAGTCCGTTGAAATCGCTTATATTATAGCCAAGCCCTGGATGGTGTTTAAATTCGGAAAGCGACGAATTTAAAAAATGAAAGTCGACGAAGAAAGATGAACATTGAGTCTCTATTTCTCAAATCGCACATCTGTTGGTATCGCGTGATGACTCTGAAGTACATACATCATTCGTTCTTCCGAAGTATCGGGGAACCGTACGAGACGACAATCGTGATTCTCAGGACGAATGGAGTTGTCAGATTGAAAAAAAGCCTACCTTGCCTTATATTCATTTCTGTCATCTGATGCTTTCACGAACAATGAAATCTGCTGATTGGCTGTATGCTTTTCGCGTTCTCATATATACCTGTTTTCAAGGTAATTCACTAAAAAATGTCATTCACGCCTTTTCCTAAATACGTTTCCCAAAATGGCGTATCATATTTGTATCTCACATGTGACTGCGTATTTCAACTTATTGCAACTACGACAAGTTATGCTTGTACTTTTCATTTTCACCATCCATGTATCGATGGCAGTTGGTCACTCTGAGAATAGCCATCTTCTATTCGTCAATGATGAGAATAATCAAACGAGAGTAAACTAACGGAGACTTTCAGATATAAGCGACACTGACATGGTATTCTATTGGGTTGCCACATGTGACGCAACCCGAAGTCAGTTTGCCATTCAAATTCTTCATTATATTCAATCATTTACTCCTATAAATCTCAGGTCGCGAGTGTGTTCACATTCGTAATGCCATATAGTGGAAATGAGATTGTGTTCAAAAAATATGTCACTAAAAATCGGCTAACTAGCCAAAAGCGATCAAATAAAAGTAGCCACCCACGTCCACTATCTCCGCCGAGTCACGGATGCCGCATTCCCCACACGATTTAATAGCGCATGAGGCTTTTGCCCGAGGCCATGGGCACGAAAAATCCACCGCTTATTCAACTCACAATAATTGGCAGAAAATAAAAAAATGTTTATGAGCCCCAAACGGCCGTAATCCTGACTCCGAGGCAGGTACTGTCGAATATAACTAGCATGATAACCAATATAACCGCGTAGAATATCTAGATATGACCAGAGATACTGGTCCGTTTATGGTAGCAATTACATCAGCCGTTCTTGTCTTCTCTTATCATAATGGGACGTGCGGAATTACTCCGACAAATTGTGGTTTCACCGCGCATGGGTCGCTTCTGGGAGAATACTATTGAGTCATCTCCACGAATCAAATAACTCTAAAACTTCGGGACTTAATCTTGATATTTTTGATTTGCCTTCGATGAAACTTCGGAACGTGAATTCATGGTACTATTGCGGTGCAAGAAAAATCGTCACGATTTTACTGTCGCTGACAGTTTGAATCTGGAGATCGGCACAGGGTTAATCTGAAAGCTCGAACCCCATTGGTACGAGCGAAATCTTCGTGTGAACCGTATCCGACATTGTGTTACCAAATTTTTTTCTGATTGTTCATAGATTTCTCATAGTGGCTGACCGAGATGTGGCAAATCTGGTCCGTTGCATATAAGCGGAGAGTTCGTCGGGGGGCGCTTTGTTTCATGCTTGCCTCACACCCGTTGCCCGGCAGGCTACTGATAAGCGCCTTCGTAACGAATGCGTCTGATCCGCTGATTTTGAATCAACTATCACGAGAAATGAATCACCAGTAGAAGAATACGGTAAGGGATTTCGAATACGGTTTTTCCGTGGGATCTATCGGTAACAATGGCCGGCAATCGTCCAGATCCACCCGGTATATTATATAAATAACAATCACCAATTAATGATACTCGGATACTTAACAGAGTAAAGCCAATATAATGCGCGTCATAGCTTGCACCAGTGAACATTTCTGAAAAGAACTCGCCATATAACTTGGGATAAATCTCGGATTCGAAACAAAAATTAATGCACAATAATCAGGTTATGCCGAGCGGATCAATTGGTCAATTGATTGCAATGGGATCGATAGCCCTGATCGGAACAATCCCGGCCAACTCTCAACGGGCCAATACCGGTTCGGTTTATGGTTACGAATGTCTGTTGCCGATGCTGACCAATACTGCCAGTGTCGGTAAAATTTTTCGGAGTTATCGTCGAAGATTGAAGCTGAAGTGTTCTTTGAGGTCAATCCACTGTCTCAGATTATTTGATTGGAAATGTTCAATCATTCCCGGTGAAAGACGATGGAAATGAAGCGTCGGCTGTCTCGTGAAAAGGCCACTTAAGGCTAGCATCAAATTTTAGTTATTCAACGGATTTCTCCAGATATTTCTGGGACAATTTCGTCGTGGCAATGTATTCAGAAATTCTAGTTTTGTGTGTGGAATGATGGAACTATAACGTCGAATTCGTGCAACATCCCGAAAACTAATCTAATTCTGAAATTAAGATTTGTACTCTTTGCCATTAATTTCAATTATCTGAACCCATTCTCCTATCCGATCATCGATTATCAATTAAAACGCATTGTATTATCGTATACATTGACAATGAGTATGAGTCGTACGATTCATCATACAATACACTCAGAGTAGTTTTCTCAGTTTAATTAACTATCGTCGACTGTATTATGATAATTACATTGACGGTACACTGGTCCAACCAAATGTATCTAACTATGAAGATTCTTTAATAACGGTCAATAGGCGGGACCTCGGGGGGTGGAGGATCGGAGAATCGTCGAAGAAACAGCCGATCTCCACATCGTGTACCGCGGGGGACCTGACGCGACTGACACACATACCTACGGGGCTCAAAATCAACATAATATCCGATTTAAAATTCAAATTTCTTTCGCGGGCTGTAACGAGTTTGGAATGTAACGGGCCCCGTCGCATCTTTCGGCTCTGTGGGTGCGGACCTGTCCATGCTGGGCGAGGATTTCGATCAATTGCTGATTTTGAGTAATCAATAAAATAAGTGCCAGCAAATAGACATTACGTCAGGTCTAATTCCACCGGCATAAATCGACGTAGTACCGAATCTAGCATGGTCGTATCATGGGACATGAAAAATATGACTACAGCGTGATTTTCTACAAGGTAGTTCGAATTTCTCATCGATAGAAACTAATAGCGTGAAATCAAATTCAGTTAGTTCCAATTTTTCTGTTGAAATGTAAGCGCTTCGTCGCCAAATGCTATCTAGTTCGCTCTGGCTTTGAATTTCTGGTTGCAACTATCGTTGGAACTTGGAGCGGCTGTTGACCGAAGCCTGTTAACAAGTGGGACTGATTTTTAATGCAAACTGTTTGTACTGTCACGATGCTAATAGCAGTGGATAGTGTCTACTAAGCTTTCAAATGTACCTCGTAATTCTGAAGAGGGTTTACGTGATTACGATTCACGATTTCCGCTCGCTAGCGTTAAACGGCCACGGTCACGAAACGCATGTGTATAAATAGATTCACGAACGTACAGAACATTGATTCGAATCTTATGCGGCGGTAGGTAGAGTCGACTTTCTCTATTCCTCAGAATACTTCAGATCCGACCGTCCATCTCGTGGTAAATTGACGCGAATTGAATAGAAACTGAAATTTATCACGTCTGTACAAAATAATTATTATAACCTTCCAGCGAAAGTTGGATAACCTGTTCCAAAAACGCGTGCAAGTACTCAGAAGGACGAGGTAGATAAGGCGGAAATAAGTGAACTGGTAATTACGAGACTCGAATACCCAAGCTGTCGCCATAGGGCAACCTTGCCCTCAGCACGAGTCTCATAATTTCTACCACTTTTCTTTTCTCCAAAGTCTAACAAAATCAGGAACTTACTAGGGCGTATTTTCTCATGAGCACTTGCTAGTGCTCACGCCGAGGTCTACTCAATGAAATCAAATTGTAAATTTGATATAACTTGTTTTTCGAAAATATAATTCGTCCACGGACCCTCATAGAAAGCTCGTTTTATGTAATATTGATTCGCCAAGCACCTATGGAGAATATGAACTAGATGAGGCCTGCGACATGCAGGGATGCTGCATCCGCGGAGAGCAACGCACAGCCGTCTGCATCCGTCCGAGAGCTTCGCATCTCGTTTTATGATATTCCAATCGGAAAAAGGGAAGGCCGTGGTATGTAGGTCAGTCGGTCGTTTCACCGACGATCCGATCTGCCCCTCTTCCATCCTCTCATTCTCTCGGTCTCTCGGTCTCTCCTCTCTCGGCAGCGAGCGCCCACTGAACCCGGTAATACGAGATCCTATCGACCCGCCTCTAAAAGAGATAGGCTCTATGTAAACACGCACACAGTCTCAATGGAAAGAGGTACATACGCACATAAAGAGGTGCGCACTTCTTTCCTCTCTCCAGTCGCGGCGTGAAGAGTCTTACCAGCGACATACTTTCTTCTTTTGCTATTTTCTTCCTTTTTCTTATTTGTTTATTTATCTCCTCTCTTCTCTTCTCTTACTTTTTTATTTCTCGTTCGGTTTCTTCTTTTTTTCATTGCTGTGTTCGCCTCGACCAATGCGCCGTGGCATATGTAGTAGATCCCCCGGGCAGTATAATCGGGGTACAGGTTGCGTTGACCAAGTAGCCTCGATTCGATCCGAGACGATTCCGAAAATTTCTCGTTAATCGTTCGAAGATCATCCATCCATTCGATTAATATTCAGCAAACTGCTCCGAGTAGCGCCTCGAGGGTTTGGCCAAGGTTAAGCATACGCGTACTCATACATATATCAGCAAATTATTTTGGCTTTGTCTGAACGGCGGGACGGAAAGAGAAGCAAAGAATCGTCTGATTATTTTTCAGAAATTTATTTTTTACAAAATCACATTTATCAGTAAAAGGGAAAATAAATATCAACGGCATATTTGATGCAGTTAGTATGGATTTACAACTATTAATACTACTTTAATTATACAGTAACATAGAATAGGGTTAACGCAGTTTTGAGCATGTCGGGGGTGTCTTTGGTCACGTGCGCGGAAGTTTAGGGGTAGGTTTTCAGTTGAGAATTACTGCCGTTCCCGCTCTTAGCGGTAGTTTTACGGGTATTCATTCGTGTGTACGGTTCTGAGTATAAAATTTGCCAATTTTACAGAAAGGATTCGCGATTATGGCCGCCGCGCCAGGCCGGACCGGCTCACCACGATAGTGAATTCCAAAAGTCACTTTCTACGAGACTTCCAACACTGTCAAATGTCATCAAATGTCATAATAACTTGTGATGTTTGTATCGTCGCATTTCTCACGCCCATTGCGATCGTTCATCGTTCATCGGTCTGTCTGTCTGCCTCTCCGTCGTTTGTCAGTCGTCGTCGAAGGTATTTTATACGTTGTATGCAAGCTCGTATAGCATGCAGTATCATACCGATATTACACATATTATAATACGGATAGAGAAACTTTCACAGACTTCGTTTTCACCGGGTCACCGGGCTTCTTTTGTTATTTACATTAATCCCAGATCCGTGTTTGCGCGTCGCTTGTCATCCCGTTCGAAGTAAGTGAGCAAGTAAGTGAGTAAGTAGTAAGTAAGTCCGTTTACAAAGAAAGGAAATATTCTGTTCCTGGTTATCGGTAGGTATTCGTCGTGAGTCATGCTACACGATTCTTAAGAGGTTAGAACCGAATAATCAAGGGCGTATCCTCTGTAGGGTAGATCAGTAAAATCGGTATCGTCCAAAGATCGTTTGTGACCGTGACCGTGACCCTCCTGAGCGTAAATTACATGATGACCGCCACCATCGTCGCCACCTCCGGCCAGTTTTTTCGCAGCCACAATGAGTGACAGCATAAGAGCAAGGGCGGAAACCATCAATGCCTTCATCGCCAAGAGACCCAGAGCTCCCATACCAATGGCGCCCATCATTTTTCCTGTCAACACAATAATCCAAAGTGGCTCACAACGATGCTTGTCTCCATCCGAACCCTTCGAAACGACTATTGCGTTTGTGCAAAGCCATCGTTTTCGATGTTCGGTTTAATTATAGGTGTATTACTTCGCTCCTACCGAACTCAGCAGCCATTCAAGAAAACGGTTCACTCGAATGAGTATGGCTTTTACACTGTAATGTTAACTCTGAAGCACATCATGCCCCTTGAACACATGTTTTGTGAGATAAAACTCCATGGCCAATGCTATTCGTGTTACGATACGTTCTTCCAATACAAGTATAAGGTACACTTACTGGAATCACGCATAATTTTGCCCCAACTTGAAAATAAAATGCAGAAATCGATATGAACTCTTGCATTGGCTTCGATTTCGCCGACAGCGTTCCACATATCTAGCGTATCATTATTATCATTCCTTTTGTGATTTTGTCGCTATGTCCGACACCATGCAAAAATGTATTGTACAGACAGATAGTTGCCGTTTACTAACTCTCGTGATGTACAAACAAGACTAGCGAACTGTTGAATTTTTGAAAAAATTATGTTCACAGGAAAGTCATCGCGTAATAATTTGTTCATACCCAAATCCTATTATTCTCTACAACCAATCAATTGCCAGCCAGTTTTCGCGATATCACATGCAGCTATTTTTTCCGTATGAGTTTCTCCAAATTTCAGATTTTCGTTTTTATGTAGCTAATACGTCCGGCATGTTAAGCTTGATGCTAGCTAATTTTAGTATATCATCGCTTCAGCAAGAATACTTTCTCCTAGTCGTTTCGGACAGTATTGTCACAAACTATTGACTGTCTCCGTGATTGGAAAACATCTACACCTACTTGAGCTACTTTTTCATCTAGATTGGACGTGCAATACCAATATACAATTTGTTTTTTTACCCATCATGAGTGCCATCATCATCACGCCTCCACCGCCTCCCTTCGAGCCGCCGCCAAAGCCACCTCCTCCTTTGCCACGACCTGTAATCAAATTTGTTACTCGTAAATTCCCCAATCATTGAGTGTCTGGTTGATGTAGAATGCTGGTAAAGTTTTTAGAATGGATCGGATCGTTTGACGTCTATTACCCTCGCTAACAGCGGGCAGAGTCTTCTTCAGCGCGGATTCTAAGTTGTCCGGGAACAGACTTGGGAGTTTAACCCTCAGCTCACGATCCTCGAGAAAGTTGACGACTTGACCTACGACCCCAGGGTCTTTCATGGTTCTTGCCCCACGAGGTGCTCCTGGAGACGAAGACTCAACCAACCGAACACCTTCGGATATGTCCAGAGTAGGAACCACCGCCGACTTGTCCAAAAACTGTTGTACCACCCTTCTCACGATCCGAACTCCGTGACACGATACCGATACATTCTTGGGATCCTCGGATGAGCAGGAATGAAAATCTCCAAGAACTCCACCGGAACGCTCTGTCCACAGATCCTCAGCCGTTATACACCCCACGAACGCCAGGGCGAGAAATAAAACGACTAATCCTCGATAACTCGTCATTTCTATTTTCTTGCCGTAGCACAAATCACTATGCACACAGGTACTCGTTAAGAGAGCCTTCCACTTGCAGTTTTTGGGGATTCCGATTCTTACCGATGAGACCCTGTGGTCACTCCCTTCGCGAAATATTGATTTCTTCGATGATTTAAAACCTACTGCAGAGGCACGAATGATGAGGAAATCTGCTAGATTCTGTTTATATACATGATCTGAGGGGATTGCGCCACAAAAAAGAGACAATCTAATATCCTATGTACTGAGTACCTGGCGTTTTTCGTCGGAGATTCGTTCAATTCTTATTTCGAAGGTTTCAGAGCGTTACAGTTTGCCATTGTTGAGACCAGGCCAATGCCAATGCTTCACTATGCTACCCAGTCAATCTTTTCTATACTATCCATCGGTCAGACAATTACATTATACCTTCACAATTCATCGGACTTTAGAAGACAATCTGTTTTAGTGGAGCATAACCACAGTGAATGTACAACTCGTTCAATGGGGCCACTCTACGACATGGCGCTCGCTTCATCCTCATTTTCCTAAATCCGTTTAAATTCTCATTTGATAATTACCAGCGCCGGATCGTAAATGAAAATATGCTACCTTCGGATTATAAATATTCTCATGAAGTATAACTGAGACCGTTCGACTCTGGAGCTTGTTATGCTAGCATTTGTCCGATTGTGAGCAATCTGTCTAGTTCAAGAAGAATTTCAGCTTTGCTCGGCTTCAACTGTGTATTCAGTATCCGACAACGGAAAACTATTGGCTTCTACCGACAGTCAAGTTTTTACCTCATCCTTGCCCTCTCTCTCTCTCTCTCTCTCCCTCACTCTTCAGCAGGTAGCTATACCAACTAGTCAGGTCATAAGTGGGCAAAATAAAAAGGAAACGTTTATTAAATTTCGTGTTCAGGAAATTGCAAGAGCAAGCGCAGACGATGAAGAGAGAAATTGTAGATGGGGATGGAAGACTCGAATGTAGATCATCTCCGCAGAGACCTTTCTCTTCTGCTCTACTTTGTGGGCCTCACTTACTCGTCGAACTGCATGCTCGTTCAGGCACCCTTCGCCCTCGAGATCGCTGGAATCGAAATCGACTACCGGTGCTCAAAAAATTGATGCCGTATAGTATCTAACTGATACCTCGTGATGTCCGGTGCAGTGACAGTGATTTTGACCGAAAATCCTTCATGAAACCTCTCACTATCCATATTAGTACCTGTTCACAAGCGAAAGCTGAAAACTTTTTCGGTTCATTGAAGAGCAAATTGCCGTTCACTCGATCGGAACCCATATTTTTCGCCGGACTTTATTATCCGTGTCACTAGAACGAGTGACTTTTTTTCCAATTTTTTTTTTTTTTCTCTTCTGTTCGCAACCTTTAAAACTGACACAACAAAGAGAATTGGTACATTTCACAGCTAGTTCTTCGTGTATATGCCACGTTCCTTCTTTTCCAATCTGATTTAGAAATTTTAACTATTGGAATAGCTGGGCTCTAGAACAATTCATTTACAATGCCGAGTGGGAATTGTTCCCGTTAACTAGAGCGGTGCCGATAAGATGCTCCTAATTTTTTGACCAGTCAACAAGAGCAGCTACTACTATTTTCGGAGCGAATGTAACTTCTTATCCGTTGCTATAACACAGAATAATCTACCACTATATATCTATATACCTACAATATTAATAGCTATAAAATGGGACGCACCAGGCTTACACGCTCATTTTACTCCGAGCATCGCCCAGACCTGCGCCTACGCGTTCTGACAAATAAGTCTGCCTATGAATCCATCAACCATACTCGTAGTGACAAATAATTTTTGTACGTCCTCCGTTGACTCATACAATTTTATTGGTACGAAGGAAAAAGAAGAACAGATAAACAATACAAATGTGAACAACTGTCTGTCCAGATATCGGGAACTTGAATACAACAAACAACCGCCAGAGTCTAACTGAGCTTTGAGGTAAAAATTACCATTCAAGTTTTCGAACGAGTGATGTGGCAATTATGAAATTCAAAAAGCTCCACTCCGTTGGTGTGGTAACTGACGATTCACCGAGAGGAAGTATGTTCTAATATCTGGCTTCTATAAAGCGACAAATGACCCAAATTGATTGAGCAATTAATCAACTTGAGCCTTCCTGTTATTCATTTTTCGTAGACTTCCTCGTATACCGATGAAATTTTATACTCACAATCAGGCACGTTGGAGTTGTGTAACTGATTTTTGAAAAGTAATACGTAGATCTGTATAAAATTATTTTCTGGTCAACCCGTGCTACCGGCAGTTCTGAAATTTTACCAAGGTATCGTTGAAACATGAAGAATCGATATAGCATTCATGTCTATCCGCAAGCACTCGAATTGCGACTGAAGCTGTTGACAACTCCCGAAATTTGTAAATTGCTAATATGCCTGTTAGATTTGCTCGGACATGAAGAAGAAAAGATTGTATTCACAATTGCTTTTCGGAAAAAGAAATACCTCCCTGAGATGCCATTAAGTTAACAGCTTCAATCCATATTGTCCGCACAATAGTGTCACGCGATTTGTGATCACCCGGTCCTCGTGAAGAGGACTTACAATCAGTCAACAAAAAGGAAACGGACAGATATCATAAAAATTCTACGAACTCGTGATGACTAATTGGTTACTCATGTTGTCAAAATTTGATGGCATTCAGGAAGTCCGTTTGGGAATGAATAAAATTCGAAACACGTTGTGATGCAACCTGATGCGTTACGAACTCTAGTAACATAACTGTCGAATGTGCTTCCTAATTTTTTCGAATTTTCCCGGAGTGACTCGATGAATGACTGACATTATTCAATGAAATTTGCTCAAATCGGGTGATTATTACTGAAGAATTGATTTACTCAATTACGTCAGCTAAGCAACGAGTATAAATTATCATAGACGTAAAATAGAGTTTCATCGGCAATTTATTGATCTACGAAACCAAACGAATTTCTCAAACGACATGTGACGGTTAAGCCAATCAAATGATAAGGAAATTGAAAAGGCAATATACGTACATTGGAAATCAAAAATTGAATTTATTCAGTCAAAACATATAAACAATGGCGAACTGCCACCGAGATGCGGAACAAATAATGCTGAATATTATCGCTGCCGGAAGATATCGAAAGCAATGGCACATGAGGCTACATGAATGGGTCACAGTCATGGTCTAGCTCGTGCGTTTTCACTTGCTTGTATATCCGCTTGCTGTACAGCCTGAAAATCTATAATCTCTTAGTCCGCGCCGTAGAAAGCGCCCAATGAATCAGTGTTTCGAGTTCCTGAACAAAGACCCAATACAACAAATGGCTCCTTGAACTTTGGGTCATTCTCATAGATCTTCTAATCTGTTGTCTATGCTTTAGTGAGATCGGGAACAGCACGTATCGATTCTTCGGTGGTATCCTCAGGCAATAATTTTAATTGATCATCCGGTAATCCAGCGGTAACGCTAATGGTATGATCTTGATGTTTTGCACTTTTGACAGCATAATTATTTGTGACTTCATGTTTGTGTGACCAATCTTGCGGTACCTTGTACTCTTCGTAATATTTACCGTTTGAACTTGATTGATGATTCTTTATCATATAATCAGAATTTTTATACTTCGTTTCATGCAGCTCATTACTGTATCCGTTGTGATCGTCACTCCAATCGTACGGATTATGCATGTGGTCGTTGTATTCGTGATGTTTGTCTCCGTGGCTCCCTGACTTGTGGAAGTGATCTTTTATCACATCTTTTATCCGATTGAGTAGTTTGAACGGTCTGAATTGCTTCTTGAATCGCTTACGACCGTCATGATATCTGTATTCCGGGTTATAGGAATGATATTCAGGATGAGAGAACTCGTAGCCTTTATAACGATGCACGTATTTATCATAAGGATCGTCGTCGTGCGGAGCTTTATGACCATCATATTTATAGTGTTTGTGAGGATCATATCGACTTCTGTAATGGCTGTCATAGTCGTAATCCTCTTCAATCGGCTTATCGTCGAAAAAGTAACTTCGCACTCCCATAACAGCTGAGACCAAAAGACTGAGATTTGAAGATACGAAACTCAATATTCCGAGTAGTGCAATTTTCGATAGAATTATCGGTAGCACGACCAAAAATTTGATCCCTACTCCTGCCAAGATTGGTAGAAGAACTAAATTGCCAATCATCAATGTTCCTGCAATATAGAGAAGCATTGAAATGATTGTGAGACTATTCAACATTCATTGGAAGCGATGTATCGCAGAAAAGAGAATCACTAAACTTACGTTTACCTGAAGGAATTTCATCTGGATCTAATGCAGAATTCGCTTGCCGTAATTTCTTACATGTAACATCTCCAGCGCACACAATAATTAACAAACAAACTATCGTTAATCGTAACATTATAATGTTGTGAAAATTGTTACATTTTGTTTCCGTCAATCGTGCTCGCGGGTAGCACCTACCAGATGCGACTGAAAACTTTAGGTACCAATGATTTTTATATATGACGCTATCGCTGTCTAATAATACTGCTGTAATTAGTCAACGTTAACTTACTGTGACAAATGGACTTAAATATAGGTTTTGTTCTCGAACACTGCTCTTTTAGCAATTGGAACATATTTTGGGAATGTTTTGGAGTGGAACGTCTATGAGTAGGAAAAGTTTTCCCATTACTTTGAACTGTCAATTGGCCGGATATTCTCTGACCTGCATAAAAGCATTTATGACAAGCAGGAAACTGTTTGGATCAAACTACTGTTCCATGATCATGACCGAGGGCCCGAGTCTCTTGATGGCATCGAAAGTTAAGAGTTCTGATATCAAACGATAGATTCGTTTCTATCGGTAGATTTTCAGAGCCTAGTCGAGTTTCAAGTACAACGAGCGAGATTCGGCTTGGGAAAACGTCCATAACATCGGTTGAAGGGGAAGACTGCAGCAGCCTGCAGTTTTTACATAGGAAGTATTGTGCTGACCGCGATCCATTTCACGCAATTATTATCTCGAATTGCAATTATAATAAGTGTTTAATAGCACACTTATGTTGTGGTGCTTACAATATGGTCCTCGACTAACGAGATAGCGTGTTGAAACTACACTTAGACACTACGGATGGTTGGTTAAGCATGAAACTTCATATATAAACTGATCTGTAACACAACGTGTGACTCAGTTTGCTCTTGGAGCCATAGGAGATAAAATGTTGCGTATAGATTGAAGGACAAATCATAGAAAAATAGTGAGCTACTTTTTTCAAATAAAATAAAAGCTCATCAGCCATGTTCACCCCTCAAAGGGTCGTCTCTTTCGCAGTGATAGTGGCTGTTGCCAGTGTCGCTAACGGCTCTCCTTTTCAACAAAGCATGCTTAATGACGCCATCGAGACGAACATTTTCGCAAAGTTGGCTGTGAAATTGATTGACAAGATCGAAAGGTCTGGAATATTGCGGGTGAATGATTTCGTACGCACAGAAACCGTTAGCAACAAAACGTACCGAAGGCAGGAAGACGCCGGATTGTTAGATAAACTTAACGACATCTCAAACACCAAATCACTAAGTCTAGATCTTGGGCCTGTGGATGTCAAGTTGTTTCGGAAGGCTGGTAAATTGAATGTGGATTTGAAGCTCGATTCGAGAAAATCTAAAGGTAAATGTACCCGTGATAATTGGTCGTGCAATCTGTGCTCTCCTATTCAGATATAGTTATCGATGAACATTTTCAGTTCGCTATGGCCTGCAATAAAATGAAGACAGCAGCATACGTTAATGAATATTGTGCATCGTTTCTTTTCAGATGATAAAGGAGGTAACATGCTGCTTCCGATGCTAATTGGACTAAAAGTAACTACTCTGATCGTCGGTGCAGTGACCCTGATTGGGCTATTAACTCTCAAAGCATTTATCGCATCAAAAACCGCGATTTTGATTGCGGCGATGCTAGGCTTGAAGAAATTTTTTGGCGGGCATCAAAAAACAACATACGAAGCTGTGCACGATCGTCATTCCTTTGCTCCGGAATATCATCAAATCAGTGATCATCACAGCGAACCGGAATTTTTCAAAGGCCATACGGAAGTCTCGGAACAAAAATTAGCCAGCACGTTCGATCTACTGCAGGATCAAAAGGATATGTCGCAGTATAACACCGACGCACCGAAGTATGAATTTCAGCAACAAGAAGCCAGCCCTGAGTTGATGAAGGGTCAAGAATTTCAGGGATTGTTCGGTGATAATCTACAGGAGTTCAAGCTTGAAAATCACCAGAAAAGGAGAAGTAGAGACTGATTTGAAAAATTCTGTGAATATCCCAGCTGTTGCATTGTTTCGCTACATCGAAAATTCTCTTATATCTTCCAGGCTGGAAAAGCGGTGGAAAACGAAAGCCATTGAGCCTCGTAGTTGGCAGTCCTCACCACGAACCGCCAGTACTTACGTACAGGAAGGTTGTCACGGGAAGAAATTCGTGACCACATAAATTACGTAATTCGTTATATTCTCACGAGCGTGTGATCCTCGTTTCACTGCTATCACAAATTCACAATTTCGGCAAGTCATTCATCTCCATTCATTCACGCCAACCGGCTCGTTTCAATAACTCGAGACATTTAAAAAACAATAAATATTTATTTATAGAACAATAATTTTAGATTTACTTAATTTACATGAAAATAAAATACATTAATATTAATGGCGTGCATACGTGTATTTTTGGAGTGATGTCGTTAGAATTTCATGATTCTTCGATTGTGTATATATGTGAAGCCCCAATGAATTTTTGTACGTTCAGTATATTCGACCGTATCTGTGATCGGGCTATTCCCGTCAGTCCGTCAGTTCAGTCTGGGTTGATTTGAATTCTGTAAAGCCGGATGAAAGCGCGGAGCTCTTCGGTCTTCAATCGACGTGGACGTCGCGTTATCAAGCTCGAGTATAGTTATCACAGTATTCGCCAGATGTCTGCTGCTCATAGACAATCTATTCACCGGTGAACATCGCCATCTGTCGTTTTGGAGTCCAACACGTCGTCTGAGGCCTGGTCACTTGACCAATACTCCCGAATTTCGCCCGGTCATTATGATATGTGCATTATCCGAGTCGTCGTCAATTAGCCGCTAGACTTTGAATATGAGATACACTATTTTCGTCAGTCAACGTCAATGAGTTTTTCCGAATTATCGTCCCTTTAGTCGTGACACATGATTGTCACGTTCCTGTTATCGGTAGGTATTAGTATATAATAAATTAAATAAAACGTCACATTCCCATGAGGTGGTTTCACTTTGAAATCGAGGTGGGCAAAATTTATACCAGCGATCAGAAAGTTGAGATTCGTACTGGAATGGCTGGAGTTGACCTAGACACATGATACACTTTTCCCAAGGGAGGGACAAAAGAAAATCGTAGAAGGATTAGCTACAAAAAAATCGATGAAAAAATGAAAAGTATTGATAAGCTAAGGTTGAAGAATCACGTGACTCCGACGCGACGCTGGAACACAGTCCGTCGGTAATGCGTATGAGCCATGTATTAATTCAGCTGCGCGTCAGATTTAGGTAAATGAAAAATAGGTTCACTTTCAGAAAGCTAGTTTTACCTGTATCGGTTATAAGTGGAGTGAACTCGAATTCGACGTGAGTCATAGAAGATAATCTCAAGAGCAACGAATACTGATTATTCCCAGTTCACGGCCCGTGTCAAAGTGATCCTAATAGACGAATATGAAGATAACATAATTATACTGTAACAAGTATTACCGGCTGATACTTTGCCAAGAATACCATGGGCTTAGAGCTTTGCCTTTCTCTGAAAAGTCAAGTATCCTTGGTGTGTACTTTGAGATTCCAGCAGTCGTAAATACTGAACTTTTTCAGATTGACATTTGTAGATAGACTTTGAATGATTGGTTAGTTTTTATGAGCGCTGTATGCCAGGTCTTGAGCGTCGCTGACGCCCTGTGTGGAGACAGCCACTGGAGAAACGTCTAGGTTCCTACCCCAGCCGCTGGAGTAGCTGTCTCCATGACCACCATGGTCAGCACTATAGGTGTGACTGGAACTGTGATGCGGATGCGCGACCACCTCATATGTGACGTGCTTCTGCTGGGAGAACAACTTTTTCAAACCGATGATACCGGCCAGGAGCAAGGCAATCTTTGAGAGGAGCAAGGCCTTGCCGACTAACAGGGCGAGACCCTTGAAAGCTAGACCACCAATTAAACCAATCTTGATCGCTGCAGCAGCAAGCAGGGGTCCCATGTTGTTCTTCTTTCCACGTCCTGTGAACCACAACGAGAGTCATTGGAGTCAGTTGAACAACAGTGTTATTATTTCACATGTCCAAATAAGGTTGTCTCAAAAAAGAAGTCGGCAGTACCAAGCACCATCTTAAATTCTGTCGGCCGTCTTTTTCAAATGCTGGGCCGTTTGAGAGAAGATTTATTTGCTACTATGAACAGTTAACGCACGTATCTTCTACGCCATCCAATGTCATTTATTTAACCTAACGGTAAGCTCCTCTCAGATGTTAGCAGTCTTACGGAATTTAGGCGTATGATAATCCAAAATTACGACGTGGACGTTGAATGACTTTTTGAATGGGGTGAATGCATATGCAACTTACCATCCTGAACGGCGTTGTCGGCGTGTTCGATGGACAAGCCAAGGTTCAACGATCCGGTGTTGTCTTCGGAAGCTGAGACGACGACGTCATCTTCAGGGAGGACTCGCCATTTGATGCTTCGGGATTTGACGAAGGAATAAACTTTGTTTGTGATCAAATCCAGGACTTCGGAATCTTCATCTTTGCTTCTAGCAACGCTGAAAGATGCCTGTTCTGTGACCTGACTCGTCTTTCTGATTTCAATATCGTCTGTTAGCTCGATGGACGCTTTTTTCAATAATTTGTTCATGTAGGTGACCAGTTTCAGCATAACGCAGCTGCTTATATCATTCTGGGAACACTTTGCATTCAGCTTCCGAAGAAGTTCTTCTTCGTACTTAGCGCGGTCGGTCAAGGTGACCGATTGCTGCTCATGAATTTCAACCTTCTTCACCTTCTCCACTGGGTTGGCCAATGTCATGGCCACCATAGCCAAAAGCACGAGAGCTGCCTTCATTTTTCCTCTACAGCAAAAATTAATTGTCATTCAAATGGATTTTGGTCATAAATTATACCGTGGGTGGTATTTGACGAATAAAAGATCAATTACCGAGATCTGAATGTCACCGCCATTATAATTGTCATCGTATGTGTAAAAAAATACGAGGTCAATAGATAACATACATTCAATTTTGGCAATTGTAAATTCTTCTAATATTTTGAATGTCATACACGATTGAAATACATCTTTAAATGAGAAATCCAAACTTCCGAAATTTGTTAGTTTGTTACTCGAAATGTGAAACGAAAAAGTGATAAGCGTTAAATTCGATCCTTTGAAAGCTAACGGGAACGAGAAAACTGAAACCGGTCCGTTGAATTTTGTGGTGCCTGCCTTATCATGTTGAACACAATCGAATAAGAAGACCCATCATACAGACGTACCTCATGGCACGATCTTATTGATGGGACTGGAGAGTGTAAAAAAGTGGCATCAGTAACAAGACGGAGAATTTTGGGTATAGTACGTCGTTTTCGATTTAGGGAAGCGTTTTCAAAATTGGTTGCTCCGTCACTTGTACTCTCGTTGCTCAGGCGTTGCAATTGGACTAATTGAGTTGAGACTGACTCGTCAAGCGTTCACACACATAATTTGAATTTGGCAGTGGCGACTCTGATTTAAGTCAGTGTTGACCGTGAGCACTTGACAGTTTCGAGACTGATGATGACGTTGACAATCACGGACCGATTACGCCTCTGAATGTTAAAATGCCGTTCGCCACTTGCTTAAAGCATAAGTTGACATTTGAACTCTGTGTACGCGTTGGCAACACTTCCGCACAGTCAGTATTCGCACAAATGAATCCCAAAGATAACAGTGTCACGTAAAATAGTACTAACCTCTGTGGATCCGCGAAACCTCTTCCGAAACACTGGGCCCCCCTCGACAGATATAAGACGCTCCCGATGATACACTGTTTTATTGAAATCAGCCCTTGCGAGCTGAAGTGTCTGGTATGCTTTAGAGCTCTGAGCCGCGTATTGGCGAGTCGACCTTATATAGGGGGATTGTGTATGACAGGATGCCACTATACGAGGAGGTTCCCTCCTCCAGCTTGATGCTGGATCCCAGAAGAGGAGAAGATGGGGTCGGGCTCATCTTATGGTAAGGGAAGGAAACCAAGGCGGTTCTTCTGCGGAAAACTGGTTCCCGCGCTGTTATGATATACATAGGACCAGACCGGCGGGCATTATGGGCCCTGCCGCGAGCCCAGCCCACCAGGAGAACCGTGTCACAGATGTGGAGCACGCGGCCCCATCAACGCAACACCATCACACTATCATTTGCTCCCATGTACCTCCGGACAAAGTTGCCCTCGGTAGGTGTTCCTTCGGCTTGGGCATAGTCACGCTCGGAATTCTGCTCGATACGTGTTTATTGACGTAGATCGCCGGCCGTGCCCCAAAAACTCCGGGAGCCCGAACTCCATTCCAAGATTGTAAATTCTTTACTTCATTTGATTACATTTTCTATTGCATTGCCATGGTTCATTTATTCGTTCGCTTCCTGGGTGCCCTATATTTATGCGTATCGCGTGTTAGGATGCAAATATTTATTCTAGTACCCCTATGAGCTCCTGCCGTATCATCTGTTACCGTTGAAAATGATAAATGCACATTTGCAGTCTCCTGATTGACGCGCATACGCGTCTGGTTGTTGATCCAATGCGAAATACGAAAGTAGGCTAAAATGTACAGTTATTCACACGTAATAGATATGACTGTAAATATGTATCAGTATTCTAATGTTATTGCGTAGATACAAATGAAATTTTTCGCTGCATAGTTACAAGATTCGGTCAGCACTTGGATTTTAATGAAGTCTCGACGGCCGCTGCTGCGTATGAGAGTTCACCCGTAAGTGGAATCCTCCGCTTTTTACAGTAAAGGAAATTTCTAGCTGAAGTGATAAAGAATGATCTAGATCGCAGGTGAATATGCCAAATTTGAAACAATATGAATCCGAATATACAGAGTGACCCGGAATGACACCGGGATTTTCAACGTGGTATTCTTTGTTGGAAAGGGGATCGAAATTTCCTTATCGATTCTTTTCCAAAATGTGTAGACTTCTTGTTATGCTCCATTATAAAGACTAGCGAATCACGTGCGTTCTGTAAACGGAAATAGTGTCGGTGTGTCGCGTGCTCGGTTGTGTGCGAATCGAGCATAACAGAAAATCTATGCATTTTGGAAAAAAATTGATGACAAAATTTCAATCCCGTTTTTAACGAAGAATACCCCGTTAAGAATCTCGGTGTCAATTCGGGGTCACCCTTCGTATCTTTCTTAACCTCAGAAATTTCATCGCAGCCCAAATTTTGTAGGTGCCAACCAACTTCGATGCATTTCACAAAGTATTGCCCCACTGTAAGTGATTCCAATTGGACAGTTTAATTGCATAGTTGATCACTATATGGTCACTCAACAGCAGTCCCAATACGACACATCGTAAGCTCCGTCCTAAACGTAATGTAATTCTGTTTATGATGTGGACAACAAAGTTGTTGAAGCTACGAAGCGTGAGGAAATTTCAACGATAAGTTGAATTAATCAAGAAAAGTTTCTATTTTTTCACGCAAATTCACTGAGTTTAGAACTAACATTATTATACGTATAATAGTTTTACGAACAAATGAATATCGGGTGTCTTATTTTGTTCATTCACGTTCTCTAGTCACGATATGTATGCGGATATTTATCACGATCGTGTTAATTATTATCCATTTTTCGACGAACACGTGTACAAAAAATTTCGACAAGTGCAACAAGATTATTACGATTTTCTGTGCAGTTCATAGACGAATTGATAGAACTATTATCCGCAGAATGCTGAGCGGTTAGCAATAAAGAAAGGAGCACAATCAACCTATACATATTTGTTCTCGAATCTTCTCCACAGTAATCTTATTCTAACGCCTCCACACAAATAATAATTGAGAAGATACAAAGTCTTGAGCGTGATAATTACATTCATAACACGTGCCTCCCGCTTCTATGTCACTTTTGTATTTCTAATCATCTCTTAAGAATGAGGTGAGGTGTGTCTTTGAATATAGTCAATTAATCGAAGTAGTTGTGAAAGCTTGCCGAATCTGGCATCGCTACGTTGCTAGAATCATCTCGAACCAAAATCTCGTGGTCAATGAGTTTATCACGCCGCTCTTGACCTCTAATATGTCGCGCATGATGGCCCACTAACGCAACTATTGGCCGTTAAGTTAACATTATACTATTTTCCATCAGGCACACATTCCAAAATTAATTCATCGATTGAGCATTGGAGTATCCACCAGGCAATAGAAGATGTTTAGTATCGCCGTGATTTTCACCTTAAGCAGGTCCCTAACTCGTTTGGAATTCTGAAGTGAGGTTCGAAACGACAAATCGACAATACGTGAGCCTGCATGGCCGAATACAAAGAATCTATGAATACCTACAACGGTGATGAAAGTCACCGAGAATGCCGAAGTATGATCCCACCCGCGTAAGATATCTATGCTCGTTCTGAAACAACATTCGACCACCCATGCCCCGAAGAATCTAGTCCTAATCGAAAAGATGAAGAAATTTCGTAGAATACTTCTTTTACAGGTCAGATAATTTGAATATTAAACGTTCAAGTTCATTACACAAACTATCGGCGCAGGCGGGGATTGACCAACTCAATGCTTGATCATCTCAACATTTATGCCTGACTCGTAACAATAATTGGGTTACAATATTGCACGAAGAGAATCCTCCCACATTTTCAGTGCTCAAATTTTGAGCCAACTGCATTCGCATGTGAAGACAAAAGTGAACGGACTATTCAATGTAATAGTTTCAAAATTTTTATGTACAAACGTGGAAACAGTATAGCTTGTCCAGAGAGTTCGATGAGTGCAGCATATCTTACGGCGATACAATAGCGATCGATCGGTTGTTTACTGATCAATTACCACGTCTGGGTCTTCGGGCAATACCTTCCGGTGGGCACTGAATGATTTCGTACAGGATCAAAACATTGCAAATCTTTTCGCCCGTATTTCTGGTGTACGAGATATGAACCCATCAATCTTTATGATGTAATTGGAAGTGACGAACGATTATTACTCACCTTGAAGCAGCCATGGCTTGATCATTGCACCGTGGATACGCGAATCCGAAGACACTTTCTGCTACCGATCATAAATCGGCGAAAGTCAACGGAACAGCAAACAGAAGTGCCGTTCCCCAGGAATTCTTCGGTTTCGAACTCCTCATAAGAGGATCATTCGACCACTGGTGCGCGGTCAAATCCGTGTATGAATTTTCGATTAACTACACATTTTCATTACTCATTATTTCATAAGTGCCGTGGTTAGAGACCGTTGAAAATCACAGAAATTCAGGTAATCATTAGGTACCAGTAATGATGTGAAGATGATTAGTTCCGTTTATCCGGCTGGAAATTATTGCTCAACTAATGTTACTCGTGCTCAAATTTTTATTGCGTTTCAGAACATAATTTCTAGTCGTTAGGAGCAGGCGGAGAAAGCCAGAACTGTTTGACCCGGGACCTAATAGGTATTAAGGTATGGACCTGCCGCCTGCCGGAGCTGGAGCCTGAGGCTGGAGGCTATTTATTTCAAAACCTGGAAACATCCCGAATAAATAACTCATCGCCAGTGGGACGAGTAGAAAAATTAGTTACACTGAGAAGATAAAATTATTAAGGATTAATCGCATTTACAAGTGTCGAGTATATCGTATATCATTTTCTCTAATCGTGTCACGTAATTGGCGAACGTGCTCACACTATGATCTATGAGATGTAGATCTAGTCATTGATCGTATCAGCTGTCGGTTTACTGACGAAGAAGTTTCTTTTCTGACAAAAACTGTATTTGTCTTTAGTTGCTGGTCTCATCTGGAAAAAATTAGCTTTCGGTCACTTAATATAATCTGAAAATAATGACTATTCAAATATTGCTCTCATAACAGGTCCTCGGCCAGTGAAACGTCCAACTGATATCCTCGAACTTATCATGTATTCCGCCTAAATTGCAGGCCAAACTCAACTGGTCTCTGGCCTGAGCCACATGACTACCGCCAGCTCGACTCTAGTTTTCCAAATCTGAATGCCAACTAAAAAATCAAGAACCGGTACTTACTGTCACCGGGTGAACATTTTCGGCCGTCTCGCACGCCATTTGATACAAACGTCTGAATTCATTGACCGATTCGTTGTATGACTAGTTCAGAATTTTTCCTCATAACCTCCGCAGAGGTAAGCTCGCTGATGATACTTATTCCAAACATGAGATACCTTCTCGGTACTATCTCGCCTCTCGAAAGCAAAAAGCGCAACGGCCGGAGAAGGGACATTCAGTCAGGGCGAAAATGCTTCAACGGATCTGTAAGCCTGAGCAGCAATCAGGAAGTGAGCATGTGAAATCGAGGTACATCAGAACAATACCTTTTAAGCTGGTAATGAATCTGTACTATTCATAAAATTCATCTGGCCACACATTGTTTCGCAAACTACTTTCGCCATAAGAGGTTCATGACCGGATTTCAACGGCAATGATTATTCTCTGGGCAGTGGTTCTCTGGAATACAAATCACAACAATTGTGGAGTCAATGTAAATTACATGTCGCGTACATGTAAGATGACTACGCTTATTGCTGGTGAGTCACAATTACTACTGTTATGCCAGCTACCTACTTAAAAACGCTCTCCATATATTTGCCATTGCTTTTGCAGTACTGATTAGCAAATTACATGTACCCACATGATATCGTGCGCGATCAATCCACTGTACTCGATGTGCGTGACCTCGATCGCTGCGCAAGGTCGCCACAAGCCTGCCGCGAGGAATGTGCTGCGAATGCTTACTACACACCCATATGATTGTCGTGCATTGGGTACCGTTATACTATGTTTTTGAACGGCCATCTTCAGCCGTATCAGCGAAGTTGGAGTAGCCCGCCTAATTCCCCGTGGGAGCTACGGCGAAGAAGGAAATTTTTCACAGCAAAAATGCGCTATTCGTTTCCGAAGGGCGGTAGCGGTGGTCAACGGATTGGAAAATGCGGTGACTTGTTATCAGCGCGACGGAACATAGTTTCCCTCTGCGAAAGCGCGCAGGCGGTAGTGGAATGTCTTGAATCGGAGTTAAATGAAACAACATGGTGTCGTTTCCGGTTTTCGCAAACGAGGGCACCTGGTCAACAGGTTTGTTTGGTTCATTTCTCGGGACTGCGAGTAAGAAATCGCACACAACATCGCTGGCCGGTTAGGTTCTTTTCAGATGTTTTTATCGAATAGAAACCACTAGCCGACGATAGAAACGGTTATTAATCGCACGTACTGTACATGACCAAATCATATTACACTAATCACGACGCATGAGATTCCGACATCTCTCTTATGCTAACAGATCTTTTTCCATGCGGTTCAGCACATTTCTGTCCATCCATATCTTCGGCTTATGACCAATGAATTTAACACTGCTTCGCGCAATACTCGGAATGTTAATGATCTTAATGAAGATCCAGTATCGAGTAATTAATTCGGAGGAGTAAAAAATAAACTCCTACGATGCAAAATTCAAACAAAATTCTCAAAGACCATTACAGCGCTAACTATCCGAAAACATTGATATATAAAACCAATGTCTATACGTGAGGTCTGGATAATTTAGGCGCAATACTACACATCTTCTTGGCTCGAAAATTAGTTCACGGTTATAAAGAAAGTTCAAAAAACTCTACGTACAAAAATCCTCAAATATGCTGATCTTATTACTGCTGTCAAAGATCTAGTACTCCGTATGCCAATGTGCTATGTGTGTTCGGATAGAGTGCTGCTGGGCTTCAGAATTGGCATGGACAAGTTAAGTCCTGAAGTTACGGATTTGCGAGCCACTAACGATAACCCTACAAACTCCATATTTTCGAAATCGATTGAAACAACAACTCATTCAATGTAATCAGTTTGGACGGAAATGTTTCATACGATTGACTGGAACGATTACAATTTTTTCATACAAAATATGTACAGATATTTATTGACAGAATTGTACATGTATTATAGATATATATAAATACGAGGAGATAACTTACGATGTAAGAAATATGAGTTGTGAAAGCTACGGTTTAACAAAACCTACATATAGTATTGACTCGAGTGTTGACAATACTTGCAAGATAATAAACATGAATTAATTGATGAATAGATTGGATATGAAAATGGATGTTGAAAGGGGGACGAAAAGTAATTGGTTGTAACCTGATCAGATAGAAGAAGAAAAGCCTCGCCAGTCGGTTATCATGAAAGCTAAAACTAAAATGACTCGAGAGTACTTCGGCATCATAACACTTACGATGTCACATTACCCTCCAAAGCTTGCACACTCGCCGCAACTCGAGTTCTTGGCACTGGATATAACTTTCTCATCTAGGTATTCTACAGGCGAGGCCATGAAAACAGTTCTATCATTGAGTTTATTTATTTACCATAATCTCTGTAGCCTTGATATGCGATATCTTGGCCAAAGGATACTGGCGATCCTCCTTGATTTCCGTGATAATCATTGTGACTTTCATGATAATCATTGTGACTGTAGCTATTGCCATTTTCTTTGTAATACGGGGAGCCAATGCCGTTCTGACTGTATATTGGCGGATGGTAGTTCTGCACCTGCGGTTTGCAAAGCTTGAAGAATCCTATTAGTCCAGGAATTACAATGGCCATGAATCCGAGGAACTTTTTGAACGACGCCAGGCCAAGGATCAGAGGCAGGAAGAGCAGCAATTTCAACTTGAATAACTTGAGAATGATCAACATCGGGATCAGCAATTTCTTTAGCCGATTTCGAGCTGAAATGAAATTTGAATACGAATTTATAACGTTTAATGATGGACTAATATACCTGAAATTTGCAAAGTGCTACATATCCTGATTCGGCATTTAACCTCCGAGTCGCGGAGTTGCGTCATAGAAACACCTCTCCGAATTAAGGAAAAGTACGATTATTTTCATCGAATTTAATATGGTTTCCTCAAAATTTTGATCTCGTACGGCATCTAAACTCGCTGAATTCGAATCTGACGTAAAAATTTCGAATCCGTCGTTGCAACTTGCGAATTCAACGGTCTGAAAAATCTAACGACAAGTTTCTGTGCACATCGTATCGAACATTTTGCAATTTTGTTCCACGATTTCGGATCCACACTTTTCAATCCTGGTACTTTTACTCTAAATTTGAGTTCACTGACCCTATAAACTACCGCGAACGGACTGTCATGCAACTCGGTCTCACTTTGACAATTTTTTATCACCACTTGAAGCACACATCGCGCATCAAGTCACGCAGCTACAAGAATATGGTCTGAATATCTCAGTGTCACAGATGCTTACAGAAAAGAGTGTCTTTCTTGTTCTCAATTGTGTCGATCTCATCAGCAATCTCGTCCAAGAATCTGGGTGCATAGACCTCGTTGTCTCCAGCGACTCCGCTAGGTATCTCGACCTCAAAGGCGACGGTCTTGACGAACTTTTCTGCTTTCCTGGCAGCGAATTTCACCAACTGATCCCATTCGGACTCGTCGCTTCTGCAAAAGGTCAATCAATTCGAGCACATCATTTTCAGCACTGATTCAAAAGAATTCGAGTGCAGCTTAATCATAAATTTATCATGAATGATCACTCTTGGACAAGTATGTAAAGCCATTTGTCGTACCTGGGAGAACTCGAGTACTCATATTGCTGGCGACCAACCTCGTGTACAACGTCTCTCGACATCCTAACGACTTTTACATTGCTATTCAAGTTGTACTCCTGTTGGTCGAAAAACTCTGAAAGAGAATTCAACGCCCTTGATTTGAAACATTCGGCCAGATCACCATTCAGGCAAGCGCTGTTTGCCCTCGCCAAATAGGGGTCTACGTGTTCCCCAGTACCAAGACCTATCCAGTCTAAAAGATCCTTTCCCTGTCTTGTTCCATTAGGTTGCCCTCGTGAGAATGCATGAGGATTGTTCTCTTGATTCTGAAACTCCTGGAACTGCGATCCTAGAAATTTGAAAGCGAAATCACAAAAGATTCATGCAGGCATCTATCTGGTATTGGTATTACTTCTTCCATGAGATCTACTTTGGGCACTGATCTGAGATGGAAAAATAGAACCACTGCATTTCGGATCAAGCCTTTTCAGCAATGGTTACAACAATTGGTGTAGAGGAAGCTCCGCCGATTTATTATTGGGGGATTGGTCAATGCCTGAAACTTTTGGTCGTGGGTACGCAACCAGCTAGCTTACATAGCACATCTTGCAGGCGGGATCTTCTATACTTTTCCAGGTATACCGATCTCATGTGTACTTGAAAACATCGCAGTTGATAAGGTAGAGCATACTGTCAGATGCCGATAAAATCGGTTTGACTTACCATCCTGACTCTGTCGCGGTTGGCTATCAGAATCATCGTGGAAACTGATTCTCCCACTTGACTGGCCGTAGGAAACTGCCAGAGCGCAGCTTACCAACAGCAACAAGCGCGGCTTTATCATCCTGGGTCGTGATGGCTCGACTGAAAACTAATGGCACGTTATTTTTGTGCAATCGATGTACGATACTTCAATTTTCAAATATAAGACTTCGCCGTTTGCATCTTATCACGTGTATAAGGATTCAGGACTTGACACTCGAATTGGCTTATCGTTGATTCCAGTTCACGAAATGTTCACATGTGGTACCTATACATAAAGTACATGGGCTTATCGCTCTCTAATGGAATGCTTTTGATTTTTCAGTACAATGGTAACCGATTTTGACGGCACGTTAAATATTTGTTTTCCGTGGTTTCAGCCCCTAACAACAAATCCGGAGTATTCGGAGAGTGGGACGAGAGATATCCGGGTAGCGAAATGTTCAAAAATCAGTCTTCGCCCATGCAACGACCTTCAGATGTACATATCCTTGATTCTCGAGATCGGAAAAATATTTCACACCAGAGCTTCAGGATGAGAAGACCCCCATCTTCGAAGCTGTGGAGTGAGATATTTTCAATTTATTGCCATCAGATACGGCCGGTTTTTTATCAGCTACTGAGAAGCCGTAATATAAGTGCAGAAAAACTCACTCCGCCAAGAAAATGATACATCTAGTTTAATGACACTACTCTAAATTGAATGTCAATCAATTCTGATTCTTTTGCAAATTAGTTATCGCGGACATCGTTTTTTTCTAATCAGTCTCATTACAACCGATCTTCTCAGGGATGACAATTTTTTCGAAATCGTTCGTACCGCCGCGTTGATACAGGTACGTGCGAAACTCTGTGCAAGCAGCTCTTACGCAATTTTCATTTTCCATGAAACATCATACCAGACGTCGCAAATCCTTCTCTGTCGACTTATCAAGAAAGCCTCCGAATCTTGTGATTCTTAATATCTAATGATGCTTCCTACAGTATAGCATCTGAGAGTAAACTACATGTACAAGAAATAAATAAAGAGTTTGAAGTATATGTAATGGAGAATTGTTCCATACATTCGTGATTCGTTTTCGCTGGGTAAAACACACTTGGGAACTCGGGCGGGAAATCTGACAAAGCACTCACCAAACGTGACTATAACACTAACACAACAGTACGCACAACATCTTGAAGCTACTTTGACGAATGTATTTCTTGTATCATCTCAACCCTGGACACGAGTTTCGAAAATTATTCTTCAATATAGGAATACCACAGTTCAGGACGGTCCACCAGCGTCATGTCGACTGTCGAGGTACCCGGTCCGACAGCAGAGTTCCGTTAGACGAACGGGCCAATACCGGCTTCAGAATTTCAATGCTTCGTTTCTTTATGAAGTTCACTCTACGCACCTGCTACGCCGTATCCCATGCGCAAAAATTCAGTATACTGTTGCCTTCCGGTTCACCCGTTTTAGAAATACTCTTACTGCTGAATGTTTCCATGCTAACAAGGGAAGAAGCAGGCCTGATAGTGATAATCGAGTTAGAAAGCTGTCCGATAAACGGAGAGGACAATATTGACAGTTCTTTCGACACGAGTGCTGCACGTCTGACCTAACGAGCGAGGATAATCTGAGCTAAGTTTGGTGAGAATTAATTTGTTTACTCACAACTGAAATGCCACGCGCCATGTCTGATTGTGACAGTATATAGGACATTCTTTGTGAACTCAGCCCCTTTTTTCCTCACCCCCTTCAATTTTATTCTATTGGTCACAATTTGCCAGCTCGCAGTGCTGCTTGGAGAATCTTTTTCACAGTTTTCGAGTCATCTTTATTTTGGAGTTGCGGTTTATCAATCTTCGATATCGCGGAGGCTAATAGACGTACGAAGAAGTCTCGTATACAGAAAAATTGTGATTCATTGTGTATTTTCCGACAAAATTTCAGCCGAAATTTTCGTGACCTCGCACAAGCTATTAAACGCCGAAAATAGCAAAAAATATTTTTTTCTTCTCTTGTTCAATACGTACGAACTACCGATTTCATTGTGAATTTTACCTTATCTTCCGGAACACGCGACAATAAAAATTACTGCCTGTCTGATTCTATGATCCAGGAATTACGAAACGGAATCCATGCAAAATGTATAGATACAAAGATGTGAACGAACTTCAAGATTTTTCAGGAAAAACAGCACTCAGTTCACAAAAAAAAATGATCCATACATGTATTTTAACGTAATATTAACGCGAATTATCCAATTTGTGGTCACCATTCGGAGAACTTTGAGTCAATCAGTCATCCGTCGATCCTGCAGCATTTTCAAAATTTACTGTACAGAATTTTCAACGGTGCGCAAAAGACTTCGGTGCGTAATGCATGTGTGAGAGCAAATTACTATTTAATTATTCCTTTAGTAGCGCATAAAGAAGATAATACTTCATGCCTCTGATTTCAGCGACACATTTGTATCCACTCTTGAACGAGATTACTCTGTAATTAGTTGAACGTAGTTTATACTCACCAAGCTAACTACGCCTCTGTAATTGACGGTAGTACGAAGATCCACTTGGGACTTTTGTCCACTAAAAATATGTTCAAATTACACTTGTTATTCGATAAGTAAACTCGGTCTTCTTGAAGATCGCCTCCTACGCGAACAACGCGAAGACACCTTCGAGAGTGAAGTGACAATCCTCCAAGTCCTCCTCAAACAGTATATATGAGACTCTAGGTCCTGGTAGGCGATCACGTGTGGTGTTATGAAATAAAAAGCACAAAATCGAAAGTGAAAGTGATCACACCGGATGCAGGATCGGAACTCCTCGCCTACCGGCTTCTAGATTCTCTGACTTCGAGCTAACGCAATCGCCGAATGTTCCCCCTCGTATCGCATTTCTTTTTCCACTATTGCGGCAAGAGTATGTACATGTAAAAGTAGATGCTCCGACGAGGATGTATCAAACGGATCCATGCGTTGCGAGTCGTTGACTTGAAGTTCAAGTCACCCGGATTATGGTGGCTCAGTTTCATTGTGTGTTTCGTTTGGCCAGGAAGCCCTGAATCACTGTAACCAAGAAAGCAATTGGAAAGTATAGTGAATCAGAGAGTCTGACACTCACATGCTTATCCTCAGTCACAACCCAAGCTGGTAAATAGTAAGGTACAAATAGGAAGGAAGAAAGGTTCATGACCTTGCCTGCAGATCACATTCAACGTCATCTACATTTGCGAGTATTAAACTTTCCAGTGAGAAGCTATAATCACTTTCAAAATATCGTATTCATTTTTTTTCGTTTTTGTTCTTCTTTGTTCATAACGTTTTCGAGACGTAAATCAAAAATGTACCCAGTGTACGATAATATCTCTCCGCAATGTGAAAGTTTGAATAATCTCTCTTATTCCCAGAAGCTGATTTTCTCAACATTCTCACAATTGGTTTCAGATAAATTCTGCACTTCCCTGTATACAGGGTGAGTTTCCTCTGGTATCGCATGAGGGAGGGTCCTGATCTGGCAGAGTACGTGTATGTTTACGGACCTAGGTCAGTGTTGACAGCGCTCAAACAGAAAAGTACGATCAAATATAAACATAATCTGCCATATCAAGCCCCTCCCTCATGGGATGCCAGAGAAAACCCACCCTGTATATATTTCAAGAATCTTTCGCACGAGATGAAAGGTGAACATTCGCCCACAGCGACTCGCTGACGGTATTGGCATTAGGTATCCACTTCATCGCCAATTTACGTAGATATTTGAGACCGATGACTACGTCTCACAGTACTAACATAACGGCGCTATGTGGCTGAATAATGGTTGGCCGCCACTTTCTACCGGACCTGGAGCACCCACTTCCAGAATACCGTGACGCAGTAAGAGCATCGCTTATATAAGTCGTTTCATACACAGGTATGGAAAATAATGTTGTTCAGAACAAACGGAATGCTCGTTAAGGTACCACGCAGGAGAATAAAATTAGATTGAGGGAAAATCGTGTGAAACGCATTTATTCGTACACTTTATACCTCGTAATTTGCAAAATAGCACATTCGCTCACAGTATACGTATTAAATATTAATACAGGGTTTCCATTCAATACTCATTGCATTAAGTCACAATTATAACATGAATAAATATCGCTACGTAATATGTTACAAATATAAATAAATAAATATGGACAAATTAGACTAACACTTTCAATGTATCGTTAAAAATAGGTCATCCAGCTGATGATTTTGTACGGATAACAAGATCCTCGTACGTGATTAAGGGTGACCGGGGCAAAACGGGCACCAGGGCTGAGAATATGAATAAGAATTTGGTTGAAGATCATTTCTTTCATCAGAATTTTGACGTTTCTTGAACCAAGAGCATTCAACGAGATCGCATTCGTTTTCTCTTGCTTTTTTTCTTTGCAAAATCTGACCCTGGAATTTTGATTGATTCTTGTGCAGAATATTGCCGAATGATTTCCCGAATCTCTGTTTGCTTGGAGAGCGTGAAAAAAAACTACAAAAAGTCATTTTTTAAAGAGATTGAGAGCATCTTCATCCCCGCCCGTTGTCCCCGGTCCCCCGCGTTCCTCCTGTTTTTCCCGATTTGGACGAGTATTTTAATATTTCGAATAACATCAGTCCAAATTGGAAGCCGCAGATTGCTTCAGCTACCGTCCAATATTCTTGTACATTCGTACGGACGGTATCGTTGATATTTTGGTCAGTTATGAGCAGCGGTTACGCAGCGCCAAATGACGATTGAAATTGAGAACAGGCGTGAAGTATCGTTGACGATACGTATGTATGTACAATCTGCCCTCGAAAGGAGACGTTATATTTGTACATCCGCTGGATAACAAAGAAAAATGAGCTTCATCCTCCAGAAGAGAATGCGTCTTGCCGAAATTCTGGGCAAGAATCATCCTAGTACCGATCGAACGGTAAATCTTTGTCACGTGGATGTAAGTAATTAATCCATACAAATGTTGTATCTGATACAAAACACCTTATCCCGCATTTTCCCTACTATCTATCGCCTACATATGTTCTATATTCTGCATGAACGAAAAAATATCTATATTTTTCGAGCCTGGACCAGCTTATTGATATCCTGATAAGTGGCGAGCATTGCCTGATTTTGGCCGGAGTTATCTCCTCTGCTGGTACAATCCGTGTAGACGTCTTCACATTGGACACCGTCTTGTCCGTCTTTGGCGGCTTTCATGTATTTGAAAAACCTCAAAACATCTGGATTGTCGGATGTGGGCTTCCGCAGCTCGTTTAGCTCCCTCGAAAGCTGAGCTGAGACCAGATTTGAGTAGGGGGCGTATCGCGCTGGGCTTCTGTACATCGCACAAATAGCATACTCTCTGCAACTCTCCGTCGAATGTCCTAATCGACTGAAGACAGCATCCAGTCTCGATAAAAGTGGCGAGTAGAATGGATCGTAGTTCGTCAGCAGGAGGGAGCTCGTTGGAATTTCGTGGAAGATCTGAAAACGAATAAAGGTTTTTGCGGTGACAAATGAAACAAATTTCACTCCAGCTATGAATGTCCGCGTCGTAAGAAACGAAAGTTTCAATGATAGCTACATTCGCAAAGAGTATTCGAGTACCTAACGGAGCAATAATATCATGAAATTGATTGTCCTTGAAGTGAGGAGGTGAAGGTAGAGATGAAGGTAGAAGACGCTTCCGTATCCTTTGATAATTTATCACATTAACTGTGTCTTTGAGTAACTCAATAGGATGACGATCGTCAAATACCAAGTGACCGAGACCGATTCTACCAGTTCAACGAAGTCCACAAATTTCATTTTTGGTTTCAGGCCGTGTGTGCCAGATATCAATACAGTTCAACACTGCCGTGAAATTAACTCTTATCTGGAAATAGTGGATCCTACGTACGAGAGCCGAGAGGTTCACGAGGGATTGCCAGAACCGGTTCTGACCTGGACGTCGACGACACTGGATCACGTACTTCCTTCTTTCTTTTGGTTTTTCGTTTTGTACTAATATTTCGAATAACAGCGGGGACGTCCACGGTGAAAGGGTGGGTGGAGAGAACTTGTTGAAAGTAGACTTATTAACACAACGAAAATACGAAGGAAGCCTGCTGCAACCTTCTCTAACATTCATTATCGGTAGAGAATGTAACCTTGCCCAAGTTCATTTTCGTCCAACAAAAAGTAAGCAAAATCGTTACGAAATATTTCTAGATCTTGAATTTTCGACACCAAAAGAAGCCCGCCTAAGTAGCGACGAAACTCTCTCTGACTTATTCGGATCCATAAGATGATTGGAACACGCCGAGAAGATAGCTAATGTCCGATTTTCGGTCGGGACTGGAGGGCGGACATTGGTTGACTTCTAGACCACTCTTAGTCGTCTTACGGATGTTAATTAGTCAGAGACCGAGTTTGTGCTACCTGAGCCAGGTTCTTCTTCAAGAGATGCTTATGCATCGAATTAATATTCTTAATGGGCAAATTGTAAACGAGTACAGGCATAGTGGAACCGGTAGGATAAATAGGGAACAAGATATATCACAGTCGAGAAAAATTTGGTCAAAATCAGACCCAGACGGAACACCGAAACTCGAAAAGTCACGTGAGCAACTAAACGTAAATCAATGTTTGACTTGCGATGAGGCTTCGACAGGTAAATTGTTGGGCAGACGTTTTGCGGTTGATCTGGCGAGGACGTCGGGCCACACAAGAAATTGAACCGCTGCGCTGCCCACATTATTAGGGAAAGTGTCCCACTTCGATACGGTGACGTGCTTCGAGTTCCGACGCGACGAACGGATTTGAACTTTTCGAGCGTCGCTCATCAGTTTCAGAATCGCATTAAATCTCAGTGCTCATCTGCCTAATCCTAAATCCATAATCATTAACAATGACAGATATCTTTCATGAATTCTAGGTAAAGATGGCGAATGTTGTGGTCGATAGATTTCAAAGGCGAACACACTAGTCTCTCTCATTTACAATTTCGATTAGCCAACTCTCGTGCTACTTGCGATTATCATCGCACGTTTTTAGACGTCTTATCAGCATGAATAGAATGCTACTTCGGCGATCGAGAGCTGTTATTTCGCGCAAAAAGCACCACCCAATTAAGTAGTATTACCGGACGAAACTCTATGTTAAAAACTTTAGAAATTCAGAGATAATTGGAGCATACAGACAACGCCGGCATCATGTTCTCAGACATGCAATCACTTGACAGTGGAAAACAAAATACCGAATGAATCCTACCAAATGCCGTAATAATTCGAAATATCCTCATATATATATAATATATATGAGGATATATCATAAATATATTCATAAACTATATATTCTTTATATATATATATTCTATATATAGTTGAGTATTCTAGAAAGACTGATTGCAAGGTGTACGTACAGCGAGGTCGAATTATAGCCTGCGAATAATTGCCGCATCCGATATCAATAGTTGAATTGAAACAAAATTCAGCGCAATGGTAGCCAGGTAAATTTACCTTGTAATCTTGCTGCTTGGTAGCCCCCTGCATGGAATTCCTTGAGTAGTAATTATCTGACAGTGGACTAGCGTGAGAAATTCTCTGGTTGGCCCCTGGAGTGCCGACATATTGGGTCCCGGTATTGAGGAGACCCTGATTTGCGTACATTTCCGATGCTGGCAAAGTTCCAATCGGTTGGCTGTGCATGTAATCGTCATTGTAAATATTTGCGTTATCCTTGAACTCGAAACTCTCCTCGGGTTGTGCTGCGGCACTTTGTGACACTTGCGAAAAGGTTGACACGCCTGGAAAAATATCAGCAAATGGTGAATGGAACCGACAAATTTTCTAGTAGATCCTCATACAGAATTATTGTTAGTGGATAGATATTTGGAGCGCTGAAGGTAACAACAATTATCATCGATGTAAACTAAGGAAACTAGTAGAAGAACGAAAAGTATCGACTCACTCTTGCCGAGGATTTTTCCAATTCCTCCAAGGATACTGGGTAGGAACAACGCGATGAGAACGCTCTTAACTATCTGCATTCCGATGAACAGCGGCAGCATGAGCTTTTTCAGGCCGAATGCTAAAAAACCAAGTCCGAACCCTGTTAAAAACGAACTCTTACCCTGAAAAATATCTGAAAGCAAAAATACCAGCCAGTTAAAGCAGCAGTTAGTCCATAAGCCATGCGCCGCGTGAGGTAGATCGATATTCAATCATTTTACTCTCGATCCCTTGTCCTTGAACTCGGATCTACGTTGTATTTTGGATGGCTACCGCTAGTGACAGACGAGCGTCCGTACGGAAAAACCAGAGATTCGCCTGGAGATCAGTTTCATTTTGAGGCTACCAATCAAGTCCGACGTGTTAATATTTTTCATAAGTGATTATCCATTCCATTCCGAACCAAATGCAAACCTCATTACCAATCCAAAAACATCCATGAAAACCAATTTGTGAATAGCAATAATTTCACCAATGTCTGCAGAGTCAGACAGCTGGCCTTTAATCTATTAGGGTATTGTCAAACGCTACGTCGTGCAAGTAAATGGGGAAATATGTTAATTTTTGAAAGGAGTAATCGTGTATTCAAGTCACCCATAGAGTGCATACCTTGCATCCAATTCGAGACCCAATTGCAGGAGAATCTGAATAATTCTCATTACTTCCAAACCCAACAATTCCAGTATCCCTTCAATCCCTGATACCACCTGTTCCCCCGGCTAGCTAATCTTATGACAATATACACGACAAAAGTGGCTGTTGCAAAAGTTGTGCGTGTCAAAATTGTATACAGAGTGAAACACAAAGAAAATTTGCATTCTTCAGTGAACGCGAAAGGTAATTTGCAACATCCACGATCATTGTCAGCTATGTTCAACTCACCGCCGAAGAAAAATCTCGGACCTCTTGGCGTGGAGAGATCGGAGGGCATTCGTATTTTCAAAATGTGCTGATTAGCATAACGTGCCAATTTGCCGATGACCGAAATATCGCGAGCGCTGACGTCACCTTTCGAAGAATTAGACTTTCGAACGATCTGAGCGAAGTCGGTGATGTTGTAGACCTCAAAAGATGACATCTTCTCGATGACACGTTCCAAGTCTTCCTCCAAACAAGGCATTGAAAATGTTCCATTGCACCCACCATTTCTAACGCCACTTACGTTTACGAATGTCGTCTCATCACCGTCATCATCTGTCGAACTGTCTATACGTCTCGTAGCATTCCACTGACTGTCATTTGCGTCGATTGTTGTTGATACAAGTGTCGTAGTGCTTGTCGCAGAATTGCTCTCTTTGTTGTCACGTTCAGATTCCAGCCTGGCAGCCTCATCCTCGTGCATTGACTTGAGGTCAGTGTGAATTAGCTCTGAAATATCTCTGTCCAGTTTCGAGGGCTTTCCTGCTAAAGAGTGGAAATCGGGTTCGATGAAATCGAACATGTCGGCGATAGTATCAGTACGAGTCTGCATCTCTTGTATTTTATGATCACTCGATTGATCATCCTGATAAATTAGGTTCTGAGCATATTTGCCCGCGTGGTTAATGCTCTTCTGGATCTTGACCCCGCTCTCTCCTACAACCTTGACATTGTCCGGAGTCAGGCGTTGACCGCTCACAACGAGGACTACCGCGAACAGGACCACACCTAGACTACGTCCAAGCGCCATGCCTTCTTGCATCTGGATGCCGTTTGATTCCGTCCTTGACGAGGTGACTACAAGCTAGTGCTCGTACGAATCGCGTGTAGCATAACTACAGTCACCATGGATTCTTGTACCTTGAACGAAGATGTTGGATACACCGAAATTGGAATGACTGTATTTTTTGAGCACAGGTTTGGTACTGGAAGGAATGTAGTTCATCAATTACCTCTCAATCTCGTGCCTCCGGGTGTTCCTCGAAAATGCCCTGGTAATATACTTCCGAAACTCTTGAAACAGACTTTTTTGATCAGGATTGAACCGCTTTCTATCCAGGACCTCTGACTGGAATTTAAAGAAAAATAAAAAAAAGACCTGCTTTGATCGGATTGAGGAACTCGTGAACCGGTCCGAAGTGACCTAGAAACCCCAAAAAACAAAAGAGCAGAAACATAAGTAAGTGTAGCGTATACTGATATATGCTATGCGCCCTCGAGGCTCGTTAACTTCCGTAGCACGTTCCGGTTCAAGCAAGCAATACGTTATGAACTTGATGTCTTTCGGCGGTTAGAACGAGCGGAGATCGTAAGACCAGAATGAACCAGCGCTCAATGATTTCACGGTTACTATTAAAGACTCGAACGAGCTTATTGTGGGCAGGGTGGGGGATCATCGAGGATCAAGAGGCGACAGAAGGAGCGGGTGTGGAGAATTGTTCACACATGGAAGTGTGATAAGTCGCGGAAAGTGTCAAAGCTACAAAGAATTTACAAATGAATAGATCCGCTTTCCAATTGCACGCGTCAATTTTAATTGAATGCAGGTACTCGACGGACGGTAACTTTTACTGCGTCGTTTATTTTTTAGTCACGATGTAAGACCGACCTGAATCACGAATCACAGAACCAGTAGCAGCGGTATTATAATCTGTACTATAATCTATTCAAGTTTTCAATGCGGCATACCGATAACAGCTGATTATGGTTGAATTTGAAACATTCAGGTATCTGAGAATGAGATTTAACGGTACTAAACACACTAAACGAATTATTAATCAATGGCCATGGTTGAACCGAAAATTGAGACGCCCTTGAGCAATTTGACGATAACGCGTCGTGTACAGAATTTCTGGGTCACCGGTTCCAGCCGCCTCTCACTTGACTTCTTCGGAATTATCGTTAATTATGTATCGTCATTTGTGGTCCACGAGATGACTGAACTTTCGTTTGTATGTTAGCGTTTCGGTATTTCCGGGTAGCTGTAATTCTCGCATTATGGGGATTTGCAGTTCTCCCATACATGAGAGTGCATGTACGTAGCCATATCCAGAGACGCGTGATTAAAAGTGGCTTGTTTATTCAGAAGCACGTTCACGATGGAGAGGCGTTGATCATCGAGCAACCTATTTGCATTCGCGAAAACCGAGATCGTGTTCACATTAACAAGAAGAAGATGAATCCAATGTGCCACTCGGGACCGAACGATGACGAACAATTAGACTCCAATCAAACACCGATCACGTTAATTGTGAGTGGACTCGGCTGCAGAAAATGATTACGCAATCCGCATGGTGTAATACTTACCAACAATTTTTATATCAAAATCTGTCATTGACACCAAACACTTTTTCTTCGTGAATACGTTGAACCGTCAACCGGCTTGTATAGACACCTTGAAATGTGGTTCCGGTAGAAGAATTTATAGTGAACAAAAATCAAGCGTCTCGCACGTTTTTCGGTTATTAGGAATCGGAAAGTTGAAGAATCGGCCGGTTGTGCTCGGCGGACGACGCGGCACTGGCAAGTAGCGTCAGGGAATTGACTGGATTGGACGCTGCGTATACGTCCGATCTGGGTTACCCGGCCAGCCACCGTCAGCGCTGGATCTATAAGTCTGTTCTCCACTTGTTCCATCATGCCACCATTCCTTTTGTGCTCGAGCAAAGCATCCAAGAGTGTTCCTCGGAGTTGAGAACCCCGGGTGAAGATGTTAGGGGTCTATCGCCCGTCGTTAACTCACCTTTCGGGCGTGTCTGGGCCCAGGCCCTAGCCCGAGGTATTTCTCGTCTCCTAAAATATCACATTCCGTAGTGGAGACGGGAGAAAATGAGCGTGTGTAGCCAGTTTTACATATTTTGGAGACTCCACGAGCCATCGTTCTCAATCATCCTCACCTCAGACCTCTTCACCCAAATACTTTCGGGATCTTGCTGATCAATGGTGTCAGGTGCTGATAAATTGGTAGTCTTCTCATATTGAAGACACGAATCGAAACACTTATTACTCATACCACTTCCTGCGAAGGTGTATAGCGTTCCAGATATTTTCCCTTTCATTCTCATTCGTCTGACCTAGAGATTGAAGCTGTGAACATCTAACTATAGCGTACCAGGATACGGATGATCGGTAAATGATTATTGGGGGGGTAATCAATCCCACATGCCCGTGGTTAGTAAGGATTGAAGCATGAAACGATCCAGCAATCTCACTCGGCCGTTCCGATGAACGAATAGAACCTGTTGAAATCCTGAGATTGACATTGCTAGTTGCATCTAACAAATGCTCGATAATTTCATCTAGAGCCAATCATCTGTTTCCACTTTATCGTAACAGAATCGTGCCACATCGCACGGGGCAGATCTACAATAAACGCATTCGAATGCAGCGGTCAATTCATAGCACCCACAATAAGCGTCAAATTATTCAAATATTGATTAATGCGCGATCAGCCTGAATGTCAATGGAGTGACAATGATCTGTGCCTCGGGGTAGTGAAATTATGAAACGAAACGTACAGTAATTTTCCCATTCTTCAGCTTTGTAACGAGCTGCAATTACAGTACCTTCTTAGACTGATGGGAAACTGGTTCTTGAACATTGCCTTCTACCACCACCGGCCACAAGTTTGTCCCCCTCTCTGATGCACGCACCGATAACTTGGAGTGATCAATGACCCGACCGATCTATACGGCGAAGAGTGAATCGAAGGTTGCTTGCGATCACGTCACACCAACTTATCCTGAAGACAGATCCAGCAACGCGAACAACTCGACCATATAACGGACTAATTGAACAAATTTTACTCGTTGCGAGAGATGTTTGATAAAATGCAGACTCGATATATACTCGGTTGTCCTCGTAAAAGAGTCCTTTGTCTCACTACTCACCGAAAAGCTTGCTTATCGGCGCAATTGTAGCACCTACATGGAGAAAAAGAAATTTGAAGCAGGTAAACCGTGTGTAAGTAATTGGTGTGGAAGAGCAGGAATATACTGACTGATTGTCCGAAAATATGATTCCTATACAATTAGCTGGGGGCGATGTGTGTGCTACATAAGTATACATCGCTCGAAGATTTTGGTGCTCCGAAGATCAGGGCTTCGCGGATTCGTGAAATGATCGGCTAATTCCGAAGTCATTAATTTTATGAATTATATTCTGGTCCGTTATGATAATGTCGCTTGTCTATCGGTGTGATCCTCCTCCGGGTAACGGTTGACGAAGCATATGAGTGCTAGTTATTACATCAATGTCCGGCAATTCTTGTCCATATACAACCGAGCAATCATCCTTATTATATGGTCAGTGGAGGGTATAAAAATAGCTGTGCGGTATGAGTTGAATCAAAATTGCCCTCGGACTAATATATGTCAGCATGCCTCACGTGTATCAAATATGCCTGATATCAGCAGCAAATTAGATTGCCCACCCGTACGTGGGTTCATACGCGTACGTCCGACAGGACATGTTTCGATCTCAGAAGAACAGGTGGGCGGCCAGACTCACCAATAACGGTTTTTACCCGATCCAAGTCCACTTACATGTAGAATCGTTGCAGCCACGTCCAAACCTGTGGAGGGATATGGGAAAGCATGAGTGACCTTAGTTTGCCTACTGGGCCTGGCGGGCGTTCGAATCTGATAGTAGGTCAGCCATGGGCTTGGGAGCAACGAACGATGAACTCCTCCGGATGACCTTGACCTATAATATGATCGAGCAAGCGACAGTGGTAGGTGAGAAAATTAGGATCTCTGTGAAAGGGGGCCCTCTGACGCCAATTGAGGCCAGTAGCGTCCATCTTCTTGTTATGAATATATATGATAAACAAACTTTTGTTGATGATGTATATAGAATTGAGTGGAGTACTTAATAGAGAGGTGAATCTGAAGAAGGCGGTCGATCCGAGGTGCCGCTATTCGCGAAAAATATTCTCACGTAATTGGACATTAGACAATAACGACCAACGAATTATGTGGTACCGTCTTCTTACTATCTTGGATTAATTGTATTTTAGTAATACTGAATATACGTGGTGTACCGATAGCTACGGTTCGATATCTAATGTGATGTGGTACATCAGCAAGCATAACACGCAGATCACGAGACGTGATGAAATTTGTAAGCAGGATTCCATACTCCAAACTCTCGATCAACTCTCACCGTCAAGGAATATACACGAAAGATTATCTAATTTATTGTAATAAATTTGCCCATCGTTACGGTAATCCTGGTGTGGCCGATGCAAACGATGCAGACTAGTCCTTGAAGAACGACCCTGGGCAAAATATGGAATTTTGTATTTTGTAATTCAAACCTAGATCCGAAACTTGAATATCTGCTTTGCTGCAAAGTTAGATAACTCGGTGAAAAGAGATTGTATACAGTCGTCCGAAGACCCATTTCGAAGTTAGGATTTCAGGCTTCACTTTTGATATCTTGGTGTGATTGTAAAATAAATTATATTTCCGTGGTACGCGCGTATCGCCATACTTTGAGGAACATTTTCGAGAATCTCATCTGTAGACTTTAAACATAACTAATTTACAAGAGAGAGAGTTAGGTAGGGCCATTTCACAGAGATCATCTCAAATTGAACATTCAGATTTTCGAAATAATTCTAGTTCTAGGCCTATATGTATTTTCTTGACGATAATAGGAGGCCCTAGATTCAACAGCTGGTGCAATCTGGTATGTACAAATGGTCCATGACCGGTACTTGAAGACGAAAAGTTTCTTTTGGGATGTGCCTTACAGCTCGTGAAAGGTGTGAACATCAGTGAGGACAGGGTATCAGGAGAGGATCGGGAATTTCTCACATATTGCATACGACAAATGAAATCTCTGGAAACCGCACTATATGAGCTCATAATGCGATTACTGACTCGAAAATTCAGCTTCAATAGCTCATCAACAAAGATTTTTCACGATAGAAAGAGGCACGTCATTTACGAATATGGGATCTCTATCAGATCAGATCTGACTGACGCCGAACTGTTGTGAGTGGTACGGGTGGCGTTGCGGAATGACTAGACTAAAAAGAACATTACAGTATACATATATCTGATTCAATTACTCCAAATTTTTATTGCGCCGATCCCATATTCTCGTAGCTATCGCTCCCGAATGACTGATCTTCGTGTGAGTAGATGAGGTGAGCGAATTCACTCTAATTATACTTCGTCCATCAGTTCTTAAGCCTCGTAAAAACGTTTGAATTGTACGGGTCTGATGAGAACTGGCAGGAAGATGCTAATGCGGTTAGAAGGCTCCAAAGGAAATAGACAAATTATATATCTATCGGGGATTCGGGAATTTGTATCAAAATGTTTTTCACACCGATCTCACCAGTCTGTCAATCGACTTGTCAGCAGAATCGTCTAATAATTTCTTTTTACAGCTGCTCCGGTCCGCGCTTTTCCCGAATAACGATCCCTTTTTGATGTTCATCCACTTCACTGTCTGAAAAAATATTAGAAATCTGAACAGAGTTCGGTTTTTGGGCACAGAAAAAGACGGAACAGTTCCCTTGCTTCGTCATATTGGAACTGGAGAGTCGCATCGAAACTGAAGTCGATGGTATGTGAAGTGGTAATTTCTTAATTGTCATCTTCTAGTTATTATTACCTCCCATTATCATTTTTCCGAACCATTATACGTGGATTTTTAGATTCTTCCAGGCAGTAAAGTGGAAAAACATCGAAAAATAATTCTCAGGAAGAATCGGCGACCGGCGTAACTACACAAAAAAATTTGTGGACGATCTTGCTGAGAAGTCTGTGTTTCAATCAGCCGATTGGCGAAATTCGTATGGCAAATATTTTCGCACAGAATAATCGATTATGACCCATTGTATGCTGCGGCGAAAAGTGAAGTGATCTTCTCTATTCTCAAAACGATGAATTTATTGTTAATTACGCTTATGGAGGTTGAGACCGATAAGATATGGAAAGAAAGATGAAAGATAAACTCACTGCAGGCTATTTTACGTCAAGTGGATCAGTCAAGTTTCAGAAATTTGCTCAACTCGGCGAGAGAGCATTTATAATTGGAATATTTCAAGAAATCGATCCATCGTGTAACCGTGTTGGGATATTTTTGCGCAATCTTCAATGGTGTTCGAAACAGAATATTCAAAATTTTCATGAGATGTTGGCGTTTATCGTTCAGACCGATCATTGAACACCCTGAGCATAACATTCTCTCCGGAATCACAAGCGGTCTAACATGTCACAAGCGATATGATCATGATAATTGCGCGTATAGCCAGCCAACTTGAACGGACTCGGAAATTGAAATGCGCGCCATCTTGCAAGATTTTTTACTCGAAAATGAGTAAAAAACAGATAATACTTATTCCAGAATAAGAACGCTTTTTTCGTTTCGAACAATGTAGCATAAATTTCCCCTTTCGCCGCTTGTGCAGGTCAAATGGTACCGCGTAACTTTTGATCATCATGATAGCTGATCCATAAAATAGCCATTTGCCTTACAGAAACATCTGTAACATGCACATTTACAAGAACATCGATCTGATCTCATAGCAACTATAATAGCGTAACATACGGAGCATAATCAATATTATCATTAAATATAGATCAGGACTCTCATATCCCTGAACATCGCATGATTGTAATTCATTGCCGCCTCACAGAACAGCGGTAAACAGCGAGGAACGCGATGTCGATAACGTTTACGGAACGACTTTGCTCCTGGATGCGGCAACCTAAGTTACGCTGACGTACTGCGATCCTAGGTGTTGCCTTCCCTCGTGGAGGGAAATGTCACCGATGATAAGGACCCTCCCTGGTATCACACTGCTGGTTTTCCTCATTTTTTTCCCCCAATCTTGGATCAGCAACGGATGTTATCATACAACTTTCGCACGACGATCATTAGAATACTGATCCCGAACGAATGTATCTAGGAGCCGACTACAGTGGTCAAGATCCGCATCTAGGATGTAATTGTTTAACCAAACGTGGAAACGACCGGCCAGAAAGCATACCTAAAAAGTGTGAGGCGAGTGAAATTTTTCAATTTCTATCACGGTCGGTTTTTTTTGAGTCTGTATAAGACATTCTTCCGCGGAAGAATACAACCTTGAGATCAGGGGTCATTTTCAATGTCAACGATAGCGCGGAGTACGCGGCACTGCGTCTCTGACCCGTAGTATGAGCAGTGTGAGTAGTTAATTCGTTACATAAGTGGCTGACTGACAAGGTTTGCAGCATAACTTGCTCTTTCAATCGGCAAGAAGATGATATGAATAACCGGAGTTCATTCCGAGTTTCTAGCAAGTGACAGTAGAAGGTATGAAAGAAAGCATAAATCTACATAGAAATACGCTAATGCCTGTAGCTCCATTTAATTCAGCGCGTATGCCATTTTATGACACGGAAAGTCGCTATCAAGGAGCGCTATACACTCTGAAGAAATAAGAGAACAGTACAGCGGCGTCTCGCCAAACCGGAATGGCAACTTCCACGTGGATGTGTGAGAGGCTGCTTCAGTGCACGAGCGTTCAAGCTTGTTCTGAGCTTGCATCTGCCGCTCTGCTCGTCGACTGTGTACCTTGATAGCTATGCATGAATAAATTCTACATTACAAATCCATCGGTTTGGATTTCATACTGACACGAATTCAGAATGCAGCAAAGAAAGCAACTTGGAATTGCAGTTGACGAGATTCTGCTTCATTCCGTAATTTCTAAACTAGTTCACGCAAGGCCGTTGATATGGATATGAATGCGGAACCGGTGAAAGAGTGAACGAAAATCTAATACGTTGTTTTTCATTGAGAAGTTCATGTATTTCGATATAGTCGAATGCGCACTATAGGCTAGAGAATGAATGGCACTTGCCATCATATCATTGTCAACTAGAATAAATACAAACTTAGGCACTAAGGTAGTGATGAAAAACGCAAGATCATCCACTCAGAATGTGGATACCGACAGTCACTGGGTATTGCTCTCCCTCCGCCTTCCCAAAATATCATTAGATTAATATTCTCAAAAAACTAGCGGGAAAACTGACATGTATCAGCTGCCGGAGATGGAAAACTACGCCGCTCACTTATATGTCACGCAAGACCGTGAATCTCATGAATAACTATTTTGAGAAGATGGAAACAGCAATTATGACTTTGGACTGTTTGGATGAATGGAACTAGTGACAACAGATAAGATTGCGTCGAAAATTCAAACTTATATACTAGGATCAACTGTTAATGGAAATCTTTCTATTCCGAAGCATCGGTGAATGAATTAGTTATCGGAGGACTGATCGTATGGATATAATTCCGACATACCCCTCAATCAAAGTCTCAAGCGATGTCAGGCAAACGTATCTAATGGGCCTACTTTGATCGATGCTCACGAATGATGGACATTTCGATGACGAATAATCCAAGATCATGAAACTACAAAACCAAAACGCTGCTTGATGAACGCTGCCTCGCCGAACAATATCTTCATAGCCTCGGGCCAATTCGCATCAAGTTGTGCGAATGTCACTGCTTTGCAGCTTGGTAATATCTTCGATACGGACTTCGCTGAGCATTCCAGTCGTGTGCAGCAGGTCCGCCGTAGTTCATCATGTCCACCTTCTGATTCCAGCTTTCATCTTCGTGTCCCGACGCTGCAGTGACAAATGAAATGGAATTAGTACTTTTCCATCAATGGATGATTTTAGTTCAAAGTTGTTATCAAAATTTGCATAAATCTCTCGTGTAGTCGATAGACGTATTGATTATGAGAATGATTCTGGAATAATAATGAAAATCTTTGAGCATTATCCGTGTTTTACCAATGGAAAAGTCAACTGGAGCTTCTGCAGCTGTACTCCACGTGCTGTAGCTCGTTGGATGATGAGGCGGTGGAGTTTTACAATACTTCAGATGACCGAGGAGCGATGGTAACGCGAGAGCTCCGAACAATACGACTTTTTTGATGAAATGAAGTGCAATCAATATCGGAATCAGTAATAGTTTTATCTTGAAGACTTTTAAGAGAATGAGAAGTGGCAGGATGACGGACAACGTCTTTTTCTTCTTTTTTATCCCACGTTCAACTCCTATAATTATTACGAAATAACGATGTATTAGGGGCGAGTAATCGTACGTCAAAATACTTTTCTCGATTTTCTTAGCAAATAGAAATTCATCGGTTATTTGTAGAGGTATATCGTAATGAAATGATTGACATGATTCAACGGAGCAAACATCTCTTCTGAACTATCTTCAAAATCTGCATATTGCCATCTGCAGTAATCTGCCGAGTATCGGGATCGATTATCCATGTATTCAACTCAATTATTAATCATTGGCATCATTGGACGCGAAACGAACAATATCTTCCCAATCATTATGACGTCAATAATGATCTTGAGATGATCTACACTCATGTACGCCTACAGTGTGCATGATATAAACCCTGAAAGCCTAATAACTCTCCCTTGGACCATCGCTGCATCGCATCCAAGCTGAATGGGATGAAAACCCATACATGATTAGATCACGTGAGTACAGCCACGTAATCCGTTTTATGAAGTTCCACTACACCTCATTACTCACTGGACCTCCAAATCACTCGTCAATTTGAACCTCCAGCTACTCTGCATCCGCCATCGTGGTGTTTTTTCGCCCAAAGGGTGAAAACGCGCTTGTAACACGGGGAAGTGAATCTCTCGCTTTAGTACTCCGCACAACTGGTTGCATTTTTTCATGCGATCGTCCACAGACGAATTCTTTGACTTCTATGGTTCAAATCACACACACTTACGGTATCCATGAACTTGTTACGTGAGAGTGTCCATTGAATCAGTTCGACAGGGAATATGTCATACCGTTTCTATTTGGTCATCGAAATCACCCTTTTCAACTCTTTACAACACTTTACAATGACACGAGATTTGAATATTCTTAAATTCGTAACGAAATCAATAATTATTCTTCATTGGGCAAACTCACCCATCGACCTCCCCAATTCCACAAACTCATGAAGCTCATCTGTATCTAGAATGAGGGGTCCAGAAGAGAAGCCGCGTGGGTTTGCACTCTGCTCTATAGTATACACCAAAGCCCGGCGGGTCAACATATCTTCGGCACTCGATCTCACGAAGTCTAGGAATCTTGAATATCTGCCGAATTCTCTGAACCTTCGGAATTCAGGCAAAACAGCTGCTTTCATTGGCGAGGCTAGTCGTACTAATCGCACAGACCCGAGGTGAATATCCTGGCTCAATGAAATAACAATTAATATTCTTGTATTAGACAAATGTACGTGGGGAAGGACTGAGCAGGATGGAACCTCAGGCATGACGGGCTCGTGAAAAATGTCATAAGATATTGCAAACTTGGAGAGCTTGGTAGAATGCATTCCGTACTGGAAGGAAATCACTGTTTTCTGAATTTTACTGTTCAGAAGACTCGATGGAATTTTTCGTGACCCGTTTTGCCAAAACCTCCTCCATTTATAAGGGAACTATCAGAACTCCGGGTGACGCATTTGGAGAACTGAACTTGCTGGGGGTGTTCATTTGGGCCAAAATATAGGTAAGGCTCACGATGTTTCATTCAATTTCATGTAGTAGACGGCCCATCAAATACTATTCGAAGCATATGTACAATAAATACCTGTGAATCTTTGGAAGGCGCAGCTTATCCTGGTGAAAAATCAATATTCGACATCAATTGGACCATCATTTCATCATGAACAGCATCTAAATAGCTGCAAACCACCACGAAGCATTTAACTTCATAAAGTTATACTGAACATTTGTGAGAAAATTGTACTTGCCCGAAACAGGCAGCTCGGATAGATACAATTTTCTCACAAATCTTTGCCACAACTTCACGAAGGTGAAGGCTTCGTGGTAGTTCGCAGCTTTTTAGATGCCGTTCATCAAATGATAGTCCAATTGGCGTCGAATGTTGATTTTTTACCAGAATAAGCCGCGCCTTCCGGCGACTCACAGGTAATCATTGTACGTAAGTTTCAGATAGTATCTGAAAAGACTTACCGTCTAATTCATGGATATATCGGAACATCAAGGCATAATATAGAATCGTTCAATGAAATTTCTAGCCTTACGTAGGAAAGAACGCTGAATTTAGTAATTTTACGCCTTGAATTGTGAAATTTGACGATCGGACTGGCGGGAAGTATAGTTTTCAGGGTGCGAATACATGTATACTTGTTTTTATTCCAGGACACCCTATTTTGAGTCAAAATATGTCATGTGATCGAGTTTTGGTGAATTATTTTGGGGTATCAAGAAATGCGTTGAACTTATTGAAATTTTTCTAATCAGTTCCGCGGCAGGACTCTGCGGTTTCATTAAATTGAATGAAGCATGGTGAGTCTTATATTTTGGCCGAAACAAACACCGTAGCAGTTTGGACCAAAAGCGTCGCGTCACCCGGAGTTCCAACACTCTCCTTGTCAGTCGCCATTGGATTTTCTAATCACAAAGAAGAGTCGCAAGCGCTTTCGTATAATGCTCTCGTTCGTAATGAGATCCGATTTCATGTAACCACTTAATCTCGTGCAACATATTCTTGAAATACTCTAAACGGGTAATTCACAGAGAAATGACCTCGACTTTGACACTTTTTGATTTCATAAGCATGACAAAACGCAGATTTTGAACGAGAATTTGGGGGTTCAGGATGAGGTTCACGTTTCAAATAACATTTTTACCTTGTCCATGGTCAAATTGTGAAGCCATTGTACAGCTCTGTATTTGCCACAAGTGAAAAGATCTGTCCGTTCCGCACAATCCGCTTTACATTCGTCGAGGTAACTGATATTAGAGTATTCGAATCCATGCACATTCAAAATATTCAGATAAAGTAGTAGAAGTATCACATATCCGAGGTTATTGAAACCAAAAATGGAAGCTACTGTTTTTCGCTGGCAGAAGAAAAACGGCGTCCTTCCGCTGTACGTGATCATACGATTCACGTTGAGAAGATCCATACTCTGAATTATCATTGACCAACTTCCAGGAGATTCGGCCCACTGTCTACTTCTCACAATTGTTACTCTTATCCTCCGAAACACATCTGGTACTCGATAACCATTAACGCAGAAATGTTCACTGACTCGAGACTATTTTCGGCTGTAGACTAGAGTAAGAGCAGCGCAAAAAATATAGGAGCCGAAGAGCGGATTGTTAATGATAGCCGTATGAGGAATTTCCGTTTCATCAAACAGTCGACGAGGTGTTTTATTTTTATATAATCACAGATCAGAAAGAAAGATGACAGTGCTATGCCGAAGCAACTTCTGGTTGCTAGATGAAGGCCCCTTGCTCATATATACTTGGCGTACACTGCCCAGTGGAGGGGTACAAGACTTAGGTTTGTCCAACCATAACTTGCAGACCGACGCGCACATACAGAATTTCATGAAGCCATGTACCCACCTCTCACGTTTATCCCTAGAGATTATAACCATAAGTAAGCAAGAGGAGAACAGGAATTTGTTGGGAAGATGAGAAAAATGAATTGGAGAACCTCGCGAGCCACGGATGATTAGTCTATCATGTTGAGTAATGATGACTGAAATCAAAATCAGACTGTGGAGGGGCGTGAATTTGCAATATTCCGATTTCACGCCTTTCGAATACATGTCTCTCGTTACATTTCAGTCTTGGAGTCACAGGATAGAATCTGCCCTGCTCCCCGCATGCTTCGTGGTCTCTTTAATCAGGAGAACAAAATAGTCGAACTTATTCACAGAGATAATACCATGCCGAACGTCGCAAACTACCGCATGCTAGGACCGCAGCTCCTACTGGATCCAAACTTTCGGCATGGATACTATACCAAATTTCTCATCAGAAATTTATACATAATGGGTATAAGAGTGAGTATACTTACCGTTCCGTGATCTGCACTCAGAAGTATAACACACAACCAACGAAAATGAAGAATACAAGACTCGGGCTCATTCCACGAGCACACGTTATCTGTAGTGTACGATTACTTCGATTTTCCCACTTCTGTAGAATGAGCCCTGATAAGGTCAATTCAAATGACTCCTGGGCTTGCGGATTTGCGCCATTCACTCTGGTAAATAAGAAACCAGAAGCGTTTTCATTAGGAAGCTGTGGGTAGCGTAAACGACGCTCACGTTCTTATGACCTGAAATGAGCTCGATGTGTGCAAATGCGTGGTTTCAATTTGTTGACAGATCAGATGAAGCCAGATGTAATGTAGAACAAGCTGAAATATTAGATCAGCCACAGAAAATATTCCAAAGGAGTGTAGGTAATTAGGCCGCTTCAGAATCTCGATCTTTCTTTCTCTTTTTCATTCTACAATGAACTCTGCTCCGAAAATTACTATATATCTGGCTGATAACGGAGAGGATATTGTCTCAACGGTCTGACTGAAAAAAACCTAATCGAGGTACGTCGCTCTCCTATTCCCAGCTGTATCAAAAAATTTTCATCATGCTAAAAAAAATCACCTCGATTGCATCGGTACATTGAAATTTCACGCTAATGGTCAGGGATCAGAAACAGCCATTCCCAAACAGTAATACGTGTGTTTAAAGATGAACAGATGTGAAAACGACCAAAATTACTTGCAGCAGTTCTCTCGAGACATCAATCAAATAATGTAAAATTCACGTACTCAAGTTCTGTAGAGATTTAGCAGCAGTTTAAGCAGCCTGCATTATTATTTTCTAATGCAGATTTGCAGCACTCAGTTTCCTAGCTATAGGTCTTTTTAATCAATATTCCAGGTATATGTGTAATATATGTTGATCTATCTCGGGCTGAGATAGCGTCCGTTTTTATGCGTATCGCATTAGCAATGAAAGTACGAACTGCGCTGTGTGAACGCGACGTTAACGATAGACACATGCGGTTTGAGATTATGGTTGCAATTTGAGCTGGTTGTGAACAAGCTCGCCCACAGTCAAGTTCACACCACATCCTTGGTGTACGTTCAGGTACACAATCCTCTGTCTCAAGAGACCTAGATAGATCTTAATCACTGAGGATACTCTCAAACGTGTCATCAGCGAGATGATCCATTTCAGCTCAATAGAAACCGTGGATCATGGTGGAAAGATCGGGACGAAATTTATATTAGAAACAGCTAGACGGATTGAAAAAAGTTAACAAAAAGTTCAACTCCGTAACGAAATATTTTGGTATTGGAAAGCAATTGAGGGCACGCAACGTAATCCGATACACACAACTTTTTCACACAAAGTTTCATACATAGTCTCGTCAGATAGCTGAGCGATTAGTTACGCCCGCGGTCAAGCACTTTTTCCATCCAATTCTCAGCTCAATCATTCCAACAGCTTTTACCAATGTGAGTACGAAACTCGTTTGAACAGTCCTTGAAGAGACATTCAACGAACAGCAACGTCGGCAGGAACGGCACACTCATTTAGGAATCGTAATTTTGATGATAAATTGATATTTGTTGAGGGGATGCAGAATGATTTCTCTTCTGTTTCAGAGGAGGAAGCTGAAGCTTCGATTGACTCTGTCGATCGCGGACGAGTCATGCTCTGGTTCTCTTATTCGCACTTGTTACTCGGTAACATTTTGAAGACGACCTGAGCCATGGCCTTCCTCTTTCATCCTGATTCAATTTTGCCCTGCATTGTCGACATTGAATCACATCAGGGGGTATTCAGTAACTCTGAATCCGATCGAATTGTCTATTATCCGCGTAGATTCTATCTCAGCAGCCAATCAAGTTACAAGAAAATAAATTATAGCAATAAGAAAGCAGCCGATCCGTTCGTGGCATGCCGAAAGTCGGTGATGGCGGAGGTGGAGCGCGCACCACCTGCGAGCTCTTGTACGTTTGGCTGCCAGTTCACCGATTTTCGAGACATCGACGTCCGCCTAGACTCTCAGTACGTGGAAAGAAAAACTATGGAATTGTGTGGAAACCGGAAAATTGATTATTTGAAAATCTGACGGGTGACATACACTGTAAAACGAATCCGAATGTGGGGAGTTACGGATACAGAGTCATATAGTTTTGTAACATTTTCTCTATAGAGCTGGGTTCAATGATATTGATTCTGAGACATACGTGTCTGTTACGCGTTTATGTAGGACATACTCCCATTTGAGCACACTGGATTTTTTTCTTCCACTGATAGACTTCTGTGACGTCGAATTGTACCAGACGAATGACCGGCATTCTTCTATCCCAAGATTCGAGATTAGCCTGGTACTATATACCTGTGCCTAGCCAAGATGGATCGCATGCGTGCAAGTCTTGCAAAAAAGAAAGAGATGCAGGTGAACGTACCGACCTCGTCATTCATGATCATTATCGTTGATCTCCCCAAAAAAATCTATACCAAAACATTCTCAATAACGGTTCTCATGAGAAGCAGTTATTTTGCTCGTTTCTGAAACGAAGGAACACAGAAATTGAGACAAGGAATAGTTTATTAGCAATAGGTCATTATCAGTTGTGATGGGACTCATAAGATGACTTACAATTAACGGAATATACTATACGTAGATCTTCCATTCCATGTTCTGGGCAGTTATTCGGTAGGAGTATGCGAATATGTTTGAGAAGTTTCGTTCCGGCGCAAATTCACAAATATGAACTAAGAATAATCTTCCAGCTCATGATGAAAAATATTACTGAATGAATCTCATCCGATTTAGATTTTGCCTGGAAATGGAATTTCTAGATTCGAAAAATCGCAGTCGATGTGAGGCTGGAAAATTCATTGAACAACTTGTATATGCCTAACAGTTGTCTATTCAAGAACTATTTGAGACTTGTGTGTAATAAATACACGTGAATCGTTGGAAGGCGCAGCTGATCCTGGCTATAAATCTATATTCGACATCAATTGCAATATCATTTCATGAACGGCATCCAGAAAACTACGAATTACAAAATCTTCATTATAGCTTCATGAAGTTGAATGCTTTGTGGTAATTCCAACTTTTTTGGATGCTGTTCAAGAAATAATATTCCAATTGATGTAAAATATTTATCCGTTGCCAGTATCAGCTGCGCCTTCCGACGATTCACACGTATTTGTTATGCATAAGTCCTTAAATGGCCTTTAAATAGACCTACCGTTTATTGCATGGACATATTACAACAGGTACGCATAATGGAGACGTTGTTCAATGAATTTTCCAGCCTCACATAGAAAAGAACGCTGAATTTAGTATTTTTCGCCTTGAATTACGAAATTCGACGATCAGTTTGGCGAAAACTATAGTTTTCAGGGTGCGAATACTTGTTTTCATTATCGGGCACCCTATTTTGAGTCAAGATATGTTACATAATTGAGTTTCAATCAAATGTTTTAGAGCATTAGGAAGGGCTCTGAATTTTTGGAAATTTTTCCGATCTTGGCCGCGCGAAGACTCTGAAGGCCAATGCGATCGATTGAAGCATGGTGAGCCTCATATTTCGGCCCACATAAACACTTCTAGCAATTTCTACCAAAAGCGTCACCCGGAGGTCCGCGACACACGACCTCCTTGTGTTAGTTTTTCGGAATACGATCGAATCTTCTAAGGAAACCGTTGTTCACGGAACTTCTTACCAATAAGCCACCGCTTTCACCGCTAATCGCGCATTCAGGGATACAGGTTACTGGCGAAAAAATTTGTAATTATGAATATGCGTAATTTGCCTGTAATGCACACAAAAAATAGCGTAATAATAATTCTACTTCCGTGAGATGATTATTTGAAAAGTTGACCGATTTTTGCCCCCGTAAAGTAGATAAAGTTTTTGAGAAAGACGAATTATCCGATACTGTACTGACACATCAACCTATATTCCTCTTTCTCTGTATCCCAGAATAAATGATTCCCGAGAATGGATTTCAAAATCAACTGGCACGCAGGCCATGCACCCAGAGCAAGTTATTTCGGTCACGAAAAAATGAAACCAGAGCACACACCTCTTGAAGCCGTGAGGCGTTGGTCATGTCACTCTTGGGCCCCAGGAAATTTTTCCGAAAGGGCGTCAGGTCGCAAAAGAATTTATAAAGCTGCAGTCGATAGAAAATAATCCGAGTTCTCCGGACATTTGGAAAGCCTTACTTGGTTTCAGTCCCTTACGATTCCGACAATGTGATCGGAGCTAGCAAACTGTTGCCAATGATACCTGAAGATCCGGGCATGGGGATGATCACTAAATGCGAATGAAGTATGGCTATATTATTCAGATTTTAACAGTTTTGTGCACGACAATTCTACGTCGCGGTTTCTGCTCTGAATAAGCAGAGAATTGATTCATGACTGTAGCTCATTTGCTCACACGAGAGCATCGTATGCGCTTGGCTACTTGCCGAAAGTTTGTAAGCCTTAGGATGAAAAAAAAAGTATCGTGCGCCAATATGGAGGTCATGGATTGTTTAATCCATCAAGATCATCGTGCCTTTTGCCTACAGTAACCATGCGCAACGGACAAACGGAAGAAACGTTTGAATGACCGGAATGACCTTGAAAGAAGAACGATAGCAATAACCGATCGGATGGTGCCTCAGACGTAGGAAAAAACACCCCCAACACGCGGAGTTAGAAATACGATGATATTGACTAGACTTTCAGAATTGTTTTACAGTGGTCTGGAGATCTCAATTTTCTGGTCAGAATACAAACCATGTTGCAACCGACAATGTCCTGTTTCGTATCTCTACACCAAGTCTTAATGAATGGGATCGTGGTAGGTAAACTTTCAACACGCGAAACACTGTCGGAAATGGATCCAGGCTGGGGACCTGTGAGATTATCTGCTGAATTTCCGGTTCTCTTCCTTTTCCCTTCTTTGTGTAGCATAATAAACACCAACTATGTAAACCTACGGTCTTTGCTATGTATCTATACTATATGATATTATCTTTTCTACCGTGGCTTGTGATTGTTACGTGTTTCAATACACGGTGGAAAAAAATAATATTATATATACTGTAGAATTGCAGGTTTACGCAGTTGGTATCCGCTGCATCAAAAGCATACACATGAAAGAGAAGTCAGAGTCAGAGTAACTTCCAAGCTTCTGTGTGTGCTAACAATAAGTATAAAGCTTATGCAACACGGTTGGGTGGAAATATGAGTATGAAGAAGAAAGCGAAAAAAAACAAAACGAAGAGATGAGGCACAAATAATATCAGTGGAATTTTCCGATCAAAAAAATTCGATATTTTTTCGGCGATTCCGGGATTTCAGATATTGGGGACCCCCAGAATCGCAGGAAAAAATTGGAAAACCATCTTTTTCGGGGTTGACTGCCTCCACTGGACAGAGGACGCATTTCTCGTTACCTCGGAACATTATTCATATACCTGCTACACTCCTCAAAAATTCCAGATGGTTGGTCGAAATTCCTACGGATTCCATACGAAATCTGGTGGACATACAGCAGATCGCAATGGATTTCATCTGGAACCTGCTGGATTCGCAGCAAATTCCATGGGAATTTTGAACTGGAAATTTTCAGTAGGGTACTTTTGGTCAAAATGGTTGAGCCAAAAAAAACTCCAAAATTCTTCAAAGCTTCTTCAAAAATACATCCCACTCGCAAATACAATTTCGATACTCGAAGTGAACGAGTAACTTCAAGAAACGGGGGCTGGATTGGAAATCTTACCAGTTTCCAAGATGCTCGAAAAATGTTACTCGATTTCAGTCGCCGGTTAGCACTCTCTTGAAGATTTATGCGCGACAACTCTGCCTTAGTTAGTTTATGCTCTGGATAACTCTATATTTATGACTCACCACAGGTATAATATGAGCGTAATTATACATGTCCTTGGATCAGAATAACGAGCCTACGCATTAACATGGAAATTGTAGATAATTATAGATTCATCAAGTCATCACGACTTTCGGCTGTGCCGACCATGCGTGCAACTGACGAATGTCACGTTTATGTACCTACTGTTCATAATTTCATTGGGTTCTAAATTATGACATTCCCAGGTAACACACTTTTCAAAAAGTCGACGAACCGTACAACTGTTCAAACTCGGCGTCTAGTCAACATGGAAAGCAACAAAACCCACCCCGAGACAACTCAGAATCGATTTCCACTGTTCGTCCAGAGGACTTCGTCGGATAATAGTCAGCGTATAGTCAACTACTGGATTAAAATGCGCATCCCGAATCCCTGCCGACTATGAGTCAAGAACGAGTCGACAGTGTGCTACCTGGGAATTCAATGCGGGAGCACAATAGGATCGATTGTACAACATTTTGTGACCTGTGCATGATCAAGTATGATACATAAAGCAGGGACAAATAAAACCAACGCAATACGCCGCATATACTCGTCTGATGAGGACAAGTCCTAGATATTGAACGATGTATTACCATCTACTGCGTTATACATGACTATATTGCAATTCAGGCCCATTAGCTCTGAATCATTTAGAATGATCCGGTGATTGTTGATGTTTCATATATTCGTAATATACCGACCATTTTATCACTCAACTTACGTTTGAAGGAGAGTTTGGAAAAAACCTCTTAAAAAAGTACTCAAGACTGGTAACACTCTCCAACACAATCCTTCTAGCACTCACCGGACCAAAGACGGGAGAGTTTTATACAAGAAGCTTATACTTATTTACTGAAACGGTGCCGCGTACCGCACTCGTGTGTGATTCCATACCATTCCGAAGCGACTTGTTTTATCGTGAATTTGAAGGGATTCCGGGTGGATTCAATAAACGATTTCAGGCAAATTCAAGTCGGTTCGCCAGACTTTATAATGGATTTCAAATTACTGCATTATGATAGACTCACAATCAGTAATTTGCTGATCTCGCGTCATTTTATGGGCTTCAATAGGATCCATGTGATTTCAACTGATTCAGCATCCATTTGAAAGCAGAGTGATACACTGTTTTCATCGTTGTGTAAGTCCCTCGATAGCACCCTGCTGTAGCGAGACTCTGGATAAGAGTTCTGGATGAGTGGTGGACTCAGAGTGATCCATGCTCCGAAAATTGCGTCGGCCAGTATTACAAATATTCAAGCTGGCTGCCTGTAGGGTGCTAATGAACATCCGCAGAATATTAACCGTACAGCCATCGTGCGGAAACCTCTTTAGTGCTTTTCTTGCTGGCAGTCTTGTTTTTGTCGACACAATTTGGGCACAACATCTACATCATGTCGACCTTAATTGAACTGCCACTACTCACTTCAGCTGACCAGAGGCATTAGAAATCTGATTTTATAGGAGAACAACGATGGCGGAATAACCTGGATAGATATCATATTCATGTCTAATCAAATTACCGGTCTCGATATAGGAGAGGCATCAGAGAGAGATTCTGAATTGGCATTTCCATATGCAGTTACCCGGTGTAAAAGAAGAATCCAATAACCGCAGTAGCAAGACTGAGTTTATTAGATTCCACAAATTATAATTAGATGACCGGTAGGATCGTATATACAGGGAACCAGGGTGAGGCCCCATGAATATTCCACCTGACATACCTTTGCTAATTGTGATAACGTCAAAAAATGTCTGAAACGAAATTTAAAGAGTATCGAAGCGGACACGAGTTTACGTTATTGGCATTTCCCTCGCTGGAGACACCAGGGTCACGTGAAGGTCAATCATGGTTTTTTGAATAGAGTGGTGTATTCTTTTTCTTGGTAGTCGGTAGAGAGTTAGTGAAGTTAGAAATTTCGAATAAAAGAAAGTATTGGAGTGCATAAGGCCTGAAATTATCGGTTATAATTAGATGAATTGAGAAAAGGTATTCTGGAAATGGGGAACAATATTTATGGCGTGTCAGTACAGAAAGTTGCAACTCTCGGTCTTACCGAGGATCCTGCGCGCGTGTGTGTGAGGAATTTGAATCTTTAGTGAAATTGCGATGGGATGAACATCAACCGAATAAAAATAAATCCTCAATAATAATACGAAACATGAGAATATTTTCGAATTCTTAGAGGAAGACCCCGCAGCTCGACTTCTTCCTCTCCTTCTTTTTCTTTTTCTTCTTCATTTCCGGTTATATCCGTCGCAGTTCGACAAAAACCGCGCTTACGAAATTTTCATTTTCGGATTTGCAGCTCCAAGTGTTTCTAACAAGTGATCACTATGTCGATAAGACATATCTCAAGCATGTCGTGTTTGAAGTATATAAATCATCCTTCCTCAGAGCCAATACGAGGATGAGGTACGAGTAACCGGAAATAAGATCAAATAGAACAAACACCCAACACCCTAAAAGACTAATTGCAATCCAAAGCTACGAAAATAATTATTTCTACGACGAATGCTCAGGTGTCAGGTGAAAGCCAGGGCATTATCTACTCTCACGGTTCTTCCACACTCCATACTCCATCTAAAATCTATTAAGCCCGGCTCGAGGTCCAACTGATAAAAAAGATGATCAGTCTTTAGCGACATGGGGTGAGGGCACCATTTGTCGACCGTACGTTTTAAACGATACCTATATATATATATGCGAAAACAAGAAAGTGTTTGAAAACTGGGGGATGGTCGGGATCTGGTGCCTCCACCCTAGATGGCTCCGTGTGAAGACATGCCAGACACTCGATGATGGTTTCGCGAACATCACAGAAGTGTCCATCACACATCCCCATAGTTCACCGTACATTTTTTAACCTCTATGATTTCAAGAGACGGGGAAACCCATCATCATTAAGCGCATTGATCAAGCTTATCCAAGCTCGAATTAACCTGACTAGTATATGAGATGAATGCTATCGCCGATGTAGTACGATATCTTACTCCATGAAGTATATTGTGCAAACTTTCTACACCTATAATGCGAGTGTCTACGCAACGAAGTTGCTGATGATACTGCTCATTAATTGCATTAATGTCTCTAATGACATCCATACTACCCATTAATCATCATCATTCGGAAGCCTCGAACCGTCCAAAAGTCGACGGTGATAAAAGCGCCATATTTGAATGAGATAAATAATGAAATAGCTGCGAATGATTTTGTGAGTTTCGAAATACGAAGAACTCATCTAAAAAACGCGCGAATTTCTTGGAGCGAGATATGAATAATTTCGACGACGCTGACTCTATCTCGTGATAGAATGGTACACTTGAGATGCGCGCGCACGCGAGTGTACACCTACGCACGTCTTATGTTATCGACGAGAATTCAGAATTCAGATTCGAACAAGTCCAGCGCACGCGTTTTGCCCTCTCCCCAATCCCTGCAGCCGTCAGTCTTCCCAATTCTCTTCTGAGCGAGCGAGCTGCTATCCACAATAGTGGCGCCGCTTTGCCAGCGGTCAAGAATATTCAATACCGGTTTCCACTCATAAAAACTGCTCGTATTTCAAATCATCTCGGCTCGCATTTCAGCGGACAGTGTCATTAGATAGGCGCGAACAGTGGGTCGAGCGTTATACAGCTGGCAGTTTGAGCCCGTAGTTGATCACCGTACAAAGAGTGGCAAACAAACGATAAGGAAATATGTCAACGAGTGAAAACAGCAAGCGGAGAAGCGGGTCCATTGATATTGAGAAGCCGAAATGGGACCAAAAGTCATACCTGGGTCGGGCTCGCCATTTCTTCACTCTAACAAATCCGATGAACGTTTTTGCCACTCCAGAGCAACTTTCTGAAGCTAGCGATATTGTTCACAAATATAGGTATATACATGTATGCCAAATCTACGTCTCTGTGCTCTCATTCTTTTTTCTGTATTGATAATTATAACTCGAGCACCCGCTTGAACTCACCAAATTCCAAATATAATTCAATTGACGAAACTTCAAGTGTTACCATATGCAGTTACTTGTCAAATAATCGAGTAATCGATTTTATAACATCCACGGTAGAGAACGATATTTGTAGGGCGTTACGTAACTGCAATACAGGTTATTCAATATTCCCTCAGATTATATTTCAGACACGTGAAATCGTTTGCAACCAAATTTTGACGGTTCATAACTGGCGAATTATTCACAACATTCAATTATTTTCACCTATCGCTCATTTTCTTCGCGCCACTGAAGGCGCGGTCTTCGTTGCCCATTATCTGTATTTATTGCCGCAAGTTTCTTCCGTATTCGCCTTGTTATCAGAGATTACATGGAGCCCAACTTTATCCGCATATTGGAGGCCTCATAAAGAGTACCACGTCATATTTACAGATAACGTAAAGAGATTGTTCTGCATTCAGAACGTATACGCAGATAATGAATAACTGACACGTTTCACGGCTATCCCGAAATCCTCTTTGACTTATATTAAGCTCTAAGACGACTCAAAGACGCCTAACAGTCGCCGAACGTCCGCTTTTGAGTTTTGACTGTAAAAACGGACGTCCGGCAACTGTTTGACGTGTTTCAGTCGTCTCAGGGCCTGAAATAAAACAAAGATCATTTTGTGCTAGCTGGGCTGTGATCATGAATTATCGTTTCCGGTCGAGACGGGGCTCGGTAAATGTTCAAAGTTGACCCGACTTAAAAAATAAGAGGAAAAATGGATTTCCTTACTTACTTCCTTCTCAATTACGCGAGAGCTTGAAAATAGCAGCGTACAATTATTACATCTGGATAGTAGTATAGTTCGAACGAATAACTACAGCATGCTGGAGAGGATCGCCCGCTGCAAATTTCCAGATGGATTCATCTGGTCGTTCGAAATTTCAATGGAATTCGCTGGAAATCCAACAGGTTCCACAGGGAAATTCATTGCGATCTGCTAGATATCCAGCAGATTTCATATGGAATCCGTAAGAATTTCGAACGACTAGATGAATCCATCTGGAAGTTTGCCGTAGGGTTCTCCCCTTTGAAAATAAATCCTCACATTGGAAATAACACGGTGTTCTTTATTTTGAACCAGAAGGTCCTCGGAAAAAGGGCATAAAAAATCGAAGACTGTGTAAAGTACATTAATTTTGGCATTAGGAAAGGCGAGACTCTCGAAAAATTGGGAATAACGGAAGAAAAACTATGGAGCTGCAAGTACCTGTACGACAGTGCCTATCATCCCGATACTGGAGAAAAGATGTTTTTAATTGGCCGTATGAGTGCTCAGGTGCCTATGAATATGCTGATCACTGGCTGTATGATGACCTTCTACAAGTGTGTAAATATCATATTTTATATTGCCCCTCCACATAATATGTACTCTCTCTGTTTCTTCTCTGGTCAATTTATTGTAGCAGCGTCAGAAATATGACTGTCCTGAATCTAGATTCATAATAGATACCAACATTTTCACGAAGATACACGTTTCGTACTCCATTTTACTGCACACAAATCACATTGCCTATTCAAATAGAGTAAAATTTTGTAGCCAATTTACAGTATTTGTAAATTGATTCTATAGTGAATGGACAGTAAATTTACTATTCCATGTATGAATGGGACTTCCAAGGTTTCAAGTGTGTCGCATTCACTGAAAACTGGCCTTCATTGTGTACTCTGCATGCGCACGTGAGTGCTCGAATGTTAATTCAGACAAGTAAAAGTTCATCGCGCAGAGTAGACTTCGGAAGTACGGCACGTAACGTGATGAAATTCCATATTTGGCCGTTGAACAATATCACAGAAAATTGAAATGTGACAAATCATATCCCGGCACACTTTTCATCCATTGCTGTAATTTATCAATACCCGGAACATTTATTTTCCCATGTTGATTGAATAGCGTAGATAGTTAGCCCCATGAGAAGATATTTTTGGGTCAAAAGCCCGCTTTGGAAATGGTAATACGGTGGAAAAAATATTATTTTTCCCCCATATACATCCTAGTAAGAATATCGCATGCACTGTTTATAAGAAAATGTAGGTTGGTCGTAAGACTATAGAACCGAAAACGGAGACGTACAGATCCAGGAACGCATCATATCGCGCTAACAACAGTTTCGTAAACACTGATTGCATCATGCGTTTTGCAAAACCTTGGCCATTTGCTATTGTACGTTATAGATAAGCCTACGTCGATAATATCTCACGAACAACTTACACTGAATCTTATCACGAGTATTGAATAACTTACGATGTTTAGTAATAAACACGGTTTACACGCAGCTCTGAATTCGGCAGTTCACGCAGATACATTATTCTACTGACTGCGATACCGGTATTCATAAGAATTTGCAACTACAAATACGCACTTCCGATGGTTGTGACAACCGTATTTCGTAATACGATGATGACGTATGAATATTCATGGGATGAGCAATTGAATTAATCATGTATACTGTGATTGGAATTTCGTAGGTCAACGCCAGCTGTCGTATTTTGGCAGTGGTGCAACCAGTCGTTCAATGCCCTAGTCAATTACACGAATCGAAGTGGATCCAGTCCGATCCCGGTTTCAACTCTAGTACAAAGTTATGTGGCTGCAACGGGGGGTGCTCTTTTCACGGCGCTATCTCTGAACCATCTTGCCAAGAAAGGGCCACCATTGGCAGGCAGATTGGTCCCTCTTGCAGCAGTTGCAGCTGCTAATTGCGTGAATATACCCCTGATGCGGGTTACCGAATTACGCGAAGGAATCGAACTCCAGAATGAGAAGGGCCAGAAAGTTGGGAGCAGCGTTTCGGCAGCAAAACAAGCCATCTTTTCCGTAACCTTCTCTAGAATTCTCATGGCTTCACCTAGCATGGGTTTGTATAAACTGGAATCTAATGGATGTAAATAATACGTGATTGATCCATTCCTAAGTCAGGAATCTGAAACATCGAATATTCGCACAGTGCCGTCTCTAGGGACCGCGGGGCCCCGGGCCGGAAGTTCTTTGGGGGGCCCCGTAGTAGTATTTTTTTCACTTATAGTTAACAAGAGCACAAATTTGCGGTTGAAATAGCTTTATGCTGCTCGAAAATTTTCAAAATAACCCAAAAATTACATTTTTGGTCAAAGAAAATTAATTTTTGCACTCAATGCCGGGGCATGGTATTGAGATTTTTCTAAATTTAGACACGAGTACTTGAATAATACATCATTGTTTCGGAACCTCGGGATCACATTTCAGCGTTAGACGAGACATAGTCTGGGTCACGAAAAACATCAACACTGATAAAGCACTATATACAGGAAGCCCCGTGCTCATAATTCACAGCTTCATTCTCGAGATAATTATCTATCTGTCAGCAGGGCCGGCAAGTTATCAGTTTTTTGTATGTATGGTAGGATTAGGATCGAGGTGGATCGTTGAAAGTCAACAAAATTTCATTGATCTCAGACTTTTAATTGGATAATTGCAAAAGTTGCCCTTCCCACGGTATTTTCATTTATGAAAATTTCGAGTGTGGTTTCTCTCCACCCGAACCACACTGTAGGTACTTGCCGGCCATGTCTATCAGCATAATCTTGATATTCTTCGCTCGTAAAGTAGTCATTTTTGGCAGGGTCTTGAGACACAAGTAATTCATGGTATATAAGTTTCGAAATGATCCAACGACCAACAGCGTGACAATTGTAATTCAATTGTATTTGTGCAGAAAAAACTTCACGGTCAATCTCAATCACAATCAGTTCAGAATTTCGACACTAATTTAATTAAATGACTGATTAAATTGAATGACTTTTTCAGTGCTGGCGCCGCTCCTCATGAACTATTTGGAGAAGAGGAACTTATTACGACGCGTGCCATGGGCTGGTGGTCCGATTCAAGTAGCACTCTGCGGAGTATGCTTGACCTTTGCAACACCGCTTTGCTGTGCTCTATTCGCACAACGAGTGGCCATTCCCGTAACCGAGTTAGAACCGGAAGTGCAAGAACGAATACGGTCTAAGGATCCGAAGGCCGAAATTGTATATTACAATAAAGGTCTATAAGGCGATTGAGTCGGGTTCAGCATTTTCGTCGATAGTCGGTTTAGTTAGAATAAATAAATGAGATCGTCTTGATTCGTCGTTTTAGGTACGTTCTAGTATTAGGGATGGGCGGTAATGTATGTATGTATGTACGTAAGAATCTTTTAGACGCTCAGGATCAATCTTTTGTATCAATACTGTGAAACAATCTTCATCAGAATTGATTCTAGACCTGTTGTAGGAATCAATGTAACAATTTGTAGCTCATGCTGCATATCTCGCATTGAATTGCCGATTTTCGTCTCACCAAATCTCGAGTCTAACCGCAAGGAGCAATGAGAAGATAAATTTACGGAACATCTTAGAGTGCTTCCCCAAAGATACGTAAACATTGTTTTACGACTAGAGTCATGTAATAAATGATAATTACCAAATGTACTTTAACACGCAGCCTTCCACGTAGAACGGCTCGGGTCGGTTAAGAACGTATCACCTCCTCTCATCGTGATTGTAATATCTTGACCCTGATCATCACTGAAAATGAAATAAATATAACAGTTTTTTGAATGCATCTTTTTTACGTCGTACATTCTATGTACGGATCTTCAGGAACATTCTCTCCAACTCAATGAAACCGTTGTTAAGAATTTACTTTCCAATGTTTGCATTAAGTTGCAAGTTGGAGTAACGATTTGTTGTGTAATCAATTCACGCCAGCGCAATTTGAATTGATTCCAGCAATCCATCTATTTTGGAAAATCACTGATTCTAATTTTTCACGGACTCAAAGATGTAGTAATGATTCATCTTCTCATACTCGTAGGTCTCTTCGGTCAGACTCGAGCTGCAATTAGATTCATATACCACACGCAGAAGACACCATCCAATGCGACATATTTTTGTTTCCTGTCTGTCACAGAATATTAGTGATCTGAGGAGATATATGTACACCATATATTATACGTCCAGGGAGAGGAATATAGGGCACTTTGGCTGCAACATGATAGCGTCTTTTATAGCAATGTTATCGTAGTTTGTGAACAAATTGCAGAGATCGTATTGTACAAGGTATTATAGTTAATAGATTTCTTATTTTCTTTTCTTACCAGACTTTATTTCTCTACGACGAAATTTAGCTCACACTATTCGGCATACATGCCACGTACCTGCCTAAGTCTAACGGCTGAGAGAGCTGATTAATCATCAGTTCCCACTCCACTGAGGGCTGCAACAGGATTAAAGTTAGTCTGGTTACAATGGAAACACCGAATTCGATCGATTCTACAGTTCTAGAAACCTTACATAAAAAATTCACATTCACTTTGTAAATTAATAGGTACTATAATCATTCCGAGTCACGCGAGTCCTGCCAAAGAGCGCTATGCTTATTTTGGAAGACAGCCTGATCGCAGATAACGCCGAACTAAAGGTAGTCGGTGAGTTGCTTGTAAGAGACCTCATGGTTAAACGACGTCACGTATTCAGTTCACAAACAGTGAACTTTTATGAGAAAGCATGTTTCGAAGGTGTTTCTAGAAAGTGTTGGTAGATTTCTTTATTCTTGCGAACCCTCAAACTACTGTATTTTTCATCCTAAGATTTACGATATATTATGCTTCGTACAATATTGTACTCTGTACATTGATACCACGTACACATTGAGGGGCATGGATGTATGAATCTTTTTTTGTAGACCACATGACAATAATAATTTATAGTAGAGTATCTGTGGATGCAAAAGGATTCGCCATCGGCGTAACCAAATACTAGAAGTAAGCGTTATAATATTGCATTATGATTTAAATATCCTAGGGATTGGCAGAATTGCACCACGCACAGTAGAAGTAATCACCACTCAATAATTACATGAAAACGATACTCGGAAATGTAATTTGGCTACAGAGACTGGTAATGTAGAGGTCTCGGGCCTTATTGGATTATCAAATGACATCTCAGGCACCCGATATAAAGTTCCTGTATTTTATGTTTGTACGCGGGTTTGTACGAGTACAAACTGAAGTTACTATTCCACTTGCATTGACAATAAACAATCAGTCCACGGGAAGTGTGATGAAAATTTGTTACATTCACGGTTATAATTAATAAACAGAATCAGAATGTTGTAAATTTCATGTACAATGTCAGAAGCTCTTATAAATATCAACTTCATGACACTATATGGCTAGGTAGTTATTTATTGATTTGTTGTGTTTGAAATCACGCGCCCCTGATAAGCAGTATCCAGTTTTGAGCGCCATCGCTTCTCACAGTTGCATGCAATCAAGTGAAAGTAGTTGGTGTAACATAAAAATGAACTGATGATCTCATATTAAATGTTTCGGTCATAAAGTCATCATAAAACAATTTTCTCTTAGCTCATCCGATGAATTTCCGATGAGTCAACAATTCAGCGAGAAAGACATCTTTTTTACAAAAATTTATTTCCCAGTTGGTTGATTTTTTTTTTATTCTTTCAATTTTCAGGTATTCATGAACTTATTCATTTGTTCGGAGAATACAAACGTGTTTTTTCAACACTCCAAAACCAAATCCTCTAAATCTCACTGTTTCTTAATTCTATATAACACTGACTACACAGGCGTTTACTTTCTTTGGATGTATAACTATGAGAGGTGGTGAATCCTCAATCCCACATGTCACCTGAATATGGTCAAAGAGTCTAGTGAACCGTGATCACAAAACAAGGATACTTCGTACTCAACAAAATAAACGAAAAAATTGACCGATTGAAAATTAATCCATTTATCAAAGATGAACGAAGACTGTGTGTAACGGAACACGTTATTATAAACAAGACCAGATGATTGACCAATCAGCATAGCAGAATCTGCACAAACTGTAACTGAACTGGAATTAATTCAAGTTTTCCACAAAAACAATGAGCTGCAAACGTTCAAAGTACAATAAGAGACAGAAACTATCCAAGAGCCAAAATTTTAACAATGGATAGTTCATGGAAAGTGTTTGTATGCTTAAAAGCAAAACCGCCAAAATACTGCATAATACATTTATTAATAGCTTACGTCAATCATACATGTAGAGATAAATTAATGACGACCGGTTTCTTAGCAGCAGCATCTTTCTCAAATCGTCTGACGGGTGGTAACGGACGTATTTTTCTACCATGGCGTCCGTCTTTACGTTGCCAGAGGCCGCTTCTAGGTCTGTTGCCCAATTCTCTGTTTCTTTGCGGAGTACCAATCGGCGTGCTGCCATGAGGTATGTTTGACAACCTCCCAACACTTGCCATGCATGTTTCATGTAAACTGAACTCCTTCTTGCTCGGCATTTGTACAATCACTCTGTCACTGCCGTCACGACGTAAAATAGTTCCATAAGTACCAGCTGCATGTATCAGAGCTCCGCCAACTCCTGGGTATTTTTCTACGCAGTGTACGACCGTACCATTTGGCAAGGCACCGAGCGGAAAAGCATCTCCCTCCTTTGCTCTGACTGCGATACGTGGTATGGCTTTAGAGGTACGAATAATATCACCTGGCTTCATGTTCTCAGTGGCTAGAATGTACTTGAGCTCTCGACCGCTGCCAACAAGCGCTATAAAAGCTGTTCTACAGCCGTCAACAAATACCTGTAGCACCTTTTCCTCTTTTGGTTTTTCGTCGACGCTCGTCGGACCATCTCTGCACCAGTTTATCCAGTGATACATGTGCTTTATGCCTCCCCCAATTCCGTTTGCCACCACTCTGCCTGCGCAGAGACATGACAATGAGAGGAGAAGGATAACGGATGAGTTAAGTGATCGGAAAGCTTGTTTGGTTTTATTTTTTATCATCATTCTACTGATATATTGTCATTGACTGTTTAGTTGACAGTATCAAGTGTCGATTGAATATCAGGTAACGGCATCTCACGGAAATATAAAGATAGCCGAATACTTGCCGGAGACGGGATCCCTGCCAGCGAGGTTAGTTACGCGCAGTGGTTTAACCGTGTATTCTTTTGGGAAGTGGACTATTCGACGATAAGATCTTCCGTCCACACCCGGTTTCGGCTTGTCTACCTTGTTCCATGCGTTTCTGTTTTGTTGTTGACACCATGATAACTGCTTGATTCCCGATAAATTTAATGCTTGTTTAGCCAGACAACGAGTTATCATGGTGGCTGACATTTTGTACTGATGTATGCGCTATTAAAGTTTCGATCTTCGATAGCTCGATGTCCGCTCCTAAAACCGTTGAACTCAACGCTTAAACTTCTGAACGCATTTCTATTCGCCTGCCTGTTCTATTACATTCAACCAATCATAATCCAGAATGCATGGCTTATGTAACACCTGCAGGACGCTCGCTCTCTGAACCAATCACATTCAAGAAGACAGCGGAAATCACCAATGGGAACTCTTCAGGTTTTCTTCATTTCTCACATTCTTATTTCGAATCTCAAATCATTGGAATTTGATTATTAGAATTGCGTTTGAATTGAAAAAAGAACACGATTGTTGAAATTCGTTCAAGAGAAATAAATATTCAATACAATTACAGCGTTTTTCACTGGCTGCACTAGTGCGCACCGAGTGTACTACCATCCTCTTCTCAGGTAGGATATAGAAAAGGATAAAGCTGCGCTCAGTGCGCACTAGTGCAGCCAGTGAAAAACGGTATTAGTAATAGATACGTTCGTTTTAAATTTTCGGGCTGCACTGACACCGTAAATTCCGCTCTAATTGCGAGTTGCAGACTCTGAAAAGGTACCTGAAAAAAGTAAAACCAACGAAAACGAACGAAGCTAATACCTATACCAAAGCAGAACTCATGTTCCAGAAGATCTGGTTTTAACAATTAGAATTACAGAGTACCTTTACTCGTTCACTGTGTTAGCCTATATTTCAAAATAGCGGCTCTATTCTTTAAAAATAAATTCATTTATTTGTAGACAAGCGAGGAGAGCTCAACACCAGCTTTCCTCATTGAATCTGATCACCTCAAACCATAATCTTTGTACAATAGAAAATAATGCAGTATTATACAAAATCTTGACTATCATATAGCAATTCAAAGAAGTATGTAGAATTTGTATACCGTGATAAATAGATCGTAGCGTCCTTGACAGTAATATTCATCAAACAATAGGTACAGGCGTTTGATACCGTTTCCCGGCGACATTACAAAGTAGATTTTTCGTCATCACATTATGCTCCGCTTCAGTTATTCTGCGCATATTAATTCCAAACAAAAATAATCTCCCAAGTTCTACATCCTCGTCAGTTAATTCACTCACATCCTTCTGATTCCGGAAAGACATAGCACAAAAACCGACCACATGCACGTAGTCATACAATTCAATCTCGTCATGAAAGGGTTCTCCGTCTCGAACACGATGCCATAGGTGTTGCATATGCTTAAAGAAGGTAACACAGCATTGTCAGAGGAAACGTGATACACTGCAATATTGTCAACCTACTCTTTCATACGAATATGGTACATCAGGTCCAAGTCCATATGGCAATCTTAGCTTTGTTTTCGCTTCGGAATTATCTAGCGGCAGCTCGTCGTTACCCGACTCTTCCGACGTCGATAGCTCCTCTTCACTCACTACTTTCCTTTTGAATAGAACAGGAATAGCACCTGTGGTATCATCCACTGTAATAAGTGCATCACGCAATGTATGAGATGATGTCACATAATCCAACGGAGGAAGTGATCATTCGCAAAAATAAGAAGTTTTATCCAATTTCGAAATTCATTTCACCTGTGTAAGAAGTATGTTTGAGCATCTGTATTTTGCTTGTGACAATTCCAATGATTTCCACTTTGTCAATCATAACTTCAGACATATTTTTCGGGTGAAAGTGTATGTATTTCGCCCCAATGTAAGGAGTCAGACGATATATTTCCGATATTAACAGAGGCAAAGAAGCGTTCGGATCATCTGCGAAAAACGAGCATTTCCTGATTACGGAGCTGAAGTTCATATAACATTAACGCAACTAAACCACGAAGAACAAGATTCTTTATTAAAATGTCGGTCGAAAACTTCAGCCGCATCAAAATTACATGGACGATAAACTTTCGGTTCTTTCATCGCTCTATCCATCAAAAAGATTGAAAACATCATTTTTTACGGCGGAGTAAACTAATGTTTTCCAATTCTTCAACGGCATTAGCATGATTGAGTTTACCTTTCATCACTCGAAGCAGAAGAATTCACAAATACATAATTTGATAGTTAAAAGGAATACCCGTGTTTCCTAGGAAAATGCATCTCTTTTTATGGTGACTGTTGGAAATCGGATATCCAACTGATGGTTTTAATGATGAAACTCTTACCAGGAGCTTCATAACCAGGCCATTCTTCATCCCCAGAACGAAATATACGTAAAAAATCAGGATCTTGAGAGATGTCAGTCATTTAGTCTGGCATCGACACAAATGCCATGTGTATACCTCATCCACAGGATTTTCAAACAAAAAACCCATCAGCATGCGTGATGTGTCTGATTCTAGAGATCTGCGATATTCAGCATTGATTAACTACTTTCCATATCCACTGTGATCAAACTTGTTTCATTCATCAATACAGGCGGGTGCCGATGATCTAAACTCATTCACTCCCCGTGTGCCAAACAATACTTTGAGGTTATGTATTCAAATTTCAGCGACCGTCTGCCGGGTTCAAAAAACCCGCATGAGTTGCCTGTAACAAGGCGCCAAGACGGCCGAAAGCCGGTGACTGAAGCTTAAGCTGGATTCGACCGCTGATCTCTAATGATAGAAATCAGTGCAATACAACACATTCATCGTTTCCACGCTTTACTAGCAGCAAATAGAATAAAATGGTCGAAGACAAGCGAAAAATTATCGTGTCAATCTACACCGTTTACCGCTATGAATTAAGTGCTGGGTGTGTTGAATTCAGTCATATTTTCCAATTAGTATAAAATAAACTTCCCAGGGTTCGGAATATTCACATAACATTATTTTCCTGCCGTGTATAGGGCCCGACCACGGTGAAAAATTACACTGAAACTAAAACAATGTAAAATCATTCAGTCGTCGTCGTGAATCAGATCAATCTATTCTCATGAACTTAATTGGTTTTTCGTACTGCAATGGTTCACGATTATAGAATGAATGCCTCCTCTATCCGTTGAGCATGGATTATTTGTTGCATCTATTTTTGGCTCAAAGAATCGAAGCAAAGCAGTAAAATTATCATAAACCCAGGTAGCACAAAATCTTCTGTGACTTATGTTAAGGCCCTACGGCGATCAAAGTCACCGAACGTCCGTTTTGCAGTGAAGACTCAAAAACGGACGTTCGGCGACTTGTAGACGTCTATGAGTCGTCTTAGGGCTTAACATAAGTCACAGAGGATCTTGTGCTACCTGGGAAATCCCAACTATTTTTCGGCCAAAGGCTAACAACCTAAGTAGTTTTTTTTCCTACGATATCAAATAGTTGTACTTTCATTTCCAGCACGACCGGTATCACATTACAATTACATATGATCATGTAAAATGTAAATTGTGAACATCAGCCCGAGTGAAAAGATGTACCAGAAGAGTGCGTATCCTCGAAGCCTTATAGCAATCGAGAGTAAAGCTGGGCTGTACCACTTCTGTGAGAATCTTATGAAAATCCCCAAAATACTTAGTTATTGTTGGATGATAAGACATTTAGAAGTATGCAGACGATGACGTGGATCAAGTTAATATTGTATCATCTCATGGTCAATGCTCTGTGATACACATATACCAAAAGTAGGTATTGTACCGACTCTACAGATTATGATGAATGAAATAGAAAAACAAGCAATCGAATTATTCATCTGTACGCGCTACATGCTTATTCGTATTTTAGGATATGAAGATTCTTTATGCCCGGTGGACCACCCTCATTAGCAGATAAATAGATCCGAGTTGCTTCCAAATTGTGGGACCATTCGAAAGCAAAGAGAGTGCCACGACTTTCGTTTCCAATGTATGTAGGTATGTATATACTATAATTTGCTACAATAAACTGTAATGAGTCTCGATTTTCATACAAGATTGGTACGCGAAATGCCAATTGCAACTTAACCGCGTGCGCAGAGACTGACCACAAGAGAATTTTTAATCGGCATTTCGGTTCATTGAGTTCTCATTAGTGTTCGGAAAATAAATTTTTGATATAGACACGCAATAATGCGAGCGTATAAATAAGAATGATGAAATTCGTGAAAACTCATAAAATTTTGGCAACAAATTGTTGGGTGGACCATTAATTTACACCACCTTGAACTGCGCCGATCTTCTCGACACAGCCGGCTGTCGTAGATGCGAAAACTTCACCTCAGCGGGCAGATTTTTGATCGCGTTTATTAGCACAATATTATCAAGGTGTCAGAGGAAAATTTTGATAGCGATTCGAACTATTTCCTTCATGTTTAGTCGGTCTAATGATTCTGAATAATATTGCTATCACCATCGAAAGTCAGTGGAACACTAAATTTAGAATTCGATCACTTTTCTTCCGCCACTCGTCGATTTGCTCCGAAAATCAAGCAAAAAGCATTATTGAACAAGATTCGTCGTTATAATCTAATCGGAAGCGAAGCCGTGATAATTGATATTATACTCGCAAAAACTGCGGTACATTTCGCTACATTCAAGGCTGTTATGATATGCGAGAAAGTTTATTGCCACAGCGCAACTGAAACTTCGTTCTGCGATATCATGACGATTCACCTAGCAGTTCTAAATAAGTAGACAATAGAGGAATTTTCAAAAGATTCAAATATCTTGCACAAACACATAAGTATGTGCTATTGCCTTTGCATGCTGTCCTCTGAATTGGGAAATTTTTGTTTGAAAGTTATAGACTTACGTTATACGAAATTCTTGGCCACTTTTCCTCATCTTAGGGGTATATTGTTGGCGAATGAAACGCAATGCGTAGTATGTCACTGAACAAATTTATTTGAGACCGTTCACGTTTCCCGCAGTACCGCACATAGCTGATTCCTTCAATAGCGCGATGTCGCATCTGACATGACTAATCCGGCAAAATAGCAATGAGTCTGATTGAAGGAAATCTTTGTTTCCAACCAAGGTTTTTTCTGATCACTAAAGCAATGGATATTATGATGAATTACCCCAGAACTAGGCAATTCCGAAAACATTTTTTCTCCTGAATAGCTCCAAAATGGATAACTTTGAACGATTATTCTTCATTTGCTGTACAGAAACCGATTATTTTATGCATGGCTGATTCGAAAACTAGACGAGTCACATACTGGCGTTTGCCACTTGGTGTACATTTCCAGAACCAATAAATAATTACTGATCTTATTTTGTGTAGATTTAATGGACGTTTACATTTCCGCTCATCATAACACTATTGAATGATGTCTCGCCTAAAACTTTCAGCAATTCATCCGTCGGCAAAATTTATTACTGTCTTGTTCTTGTTAAAGCGTCTGAATTCCGAAACACTAAAATCCTCAGGAATCAATATAGACTTCATTAATCTATCAAAGATACTATAATATGCCGCTCGACTGATCATTAGTGTCTGGGATGAGATATTGGACTGAATGATTGAAAGAGAATTACGTACTCTTCTAGAATCTCCATTTGACAAGTGCGATAGTAATAAATCATGAAGCTTTAACGCCACTATAAAGTTGATGAAATTTTACGACGTTCGGAAAACAGCTTGTCTATTACTGGGACCTGAATACAACAAACTGTTCCTGATATTCGAACAAAATCGTGAATATAAATCGAAAAATATGAATTCCACCGCGTATTCGCTAATGGTTCCCCACGATGAAGTTTATCGCTCCACGTCATCCCATAGAGCAACATTGATCGTGACTCCTATTATGATTTAGCGGAATGTGGGGTCTTTTATTGAAACAATGGAACTTGGGATCCTCTACCGAATTACGGTATATTGCAATATTACTGAAATAAATAAGGACATCGTGAATTGCCGTAGGCACGACATCTGCTGTCTGGAAGTCGTGAATACGGAACAAACGTGCAGCGTGCAATGATTGAAAATTTATTCGACAGCTCTCATGTTCGTGCGAACATTATATGCTCCGCACAATTAGCAGTAAGTATACTACATAAGTAATATTGCGTATTAAACCAGCGACCGGAGTATTTGTGTGGAATAACTATCGTCGAAGGAGATGATTGCCCGGGGCGGGGCGCCCGCACGCAACTTACCGTAACAGCCAGCAGCAGGTCTAGCGAGTAGGTACGCGGGGACGCGAGGCTTAATTGACTCAGGGTAATTATTTTATTAAGTGAGAAGATGGCGGCCTGAATGCTAACAGAGGTCTGAATTCAGAGTGCGGGTCTGGCACGTTTAAATGCCTCCGTAAAGTAGCTGGTATCATTGCAACGGTGTGGGGCAAGGTTTACCCGCAACTTCACGCACACAACGATCACTGCGGAAGAACATCCATTACTCGCCACACTCACACACGCGGACGAAATCATACACCAACACATGCCCGCGGTTAAGGGGTTCTATACAGAGCACAGAAGCCCACTTGGCAGGGTGGGCGAGTAAGAGGAGGAATCGGGTGGGTGCGGGCAAGGGTAGTCGAGCGGCAAATTGTCCGCCATCTTACCCACCTTATACCTTATACCTTATACCTTATACCTCACCTCGCGAATCGCGGCCTCCCCCATTTGCTGCTCACCTCCCCTCAGGAAAGCTCGAGATTACCTACCCTTTATAAGCGCTCGTGTTGCCTATTTATTACCGGGTAAGACGGCAGTCGCCTCTGCTCGACCCCCGCCCCCGCCCCCGCCCTCGCCCCTGTGCAAGGGTCCTCTTTGCTCTTTTTCGCTAAGCGGACCACCATGCCCCTTCATAACTATACGTACCCCGCCAGAGGAAGAGATGTCGTGATGAGGAGCTAGGAAAGTTGTCACGATTCAATCGGTGCGCGCACGCAGCTGCCGATGAGGAATCCTGATTAAAATATGTACGGGTATGGAATTTACCGAGCATTAATTACAAGTCTATGAGCATTACCCGCGGCAGAATGAATCCGGGTATGTAACAAGAATTTGGCGCCGTGCGTTGCGGCGCGGCGCGGCGTGGCGCGGCGGGGCACGACGAAGAGAAGAAGGAGAAAGAGGAGAATGAGGAAGAAGTGGAGGAGGTACACTCGCATCATCCCTGCGCCCTCGTAGCCGCGCAAAAGAGGAACGGAGCGCGGAGAAGAGAATAGAGTGGAGGGTGCCAAATAATAACAATAATCATATTTCCAGGCAACATGGCCGCGGAAAGAGGGACGACTGCGCGCGGGGGTTGGTGGAGTGAGGATGATGGGAGAGGAGGGGGCGGGGGAGGTTATCATAATATTACAAACTACCCTTACAGGGCCGTAGCTACGAGCCACGATGCAGCCGTATTGCGCGCGATTCAGTTGTAAATTTTGAGCAAGGATATGGATATCGGTTGTCTGTCGATTACCGCACCGCAAACTCTGGAGAATTCTGCATAATATCAAGACGGAACGCGGTCGTTTGCGGTGCAGTCGAAGCGCATAACTCCGGGATTGCAATTGCAGGAGCAGGTGTGAACTAACACAATCGAGCACGTCGTCTTCGGCATAATAGCCAATAGGTAAAAAGCTCCACCTGGGTCGCCATGGCTACGTCTTGTTAGGGAACAGCACTGCCACAAGTAGTCCACGAGTGTGGGATGGCTTGCATTCGAGCAGGGATGGATATGTGGAGGGGGGCCATCGTGTGTCGGCACATCTACATATTGTGCGGCCACGTATATGGAGCCCGGTATGATACACGGGAGCTTTTACATGGTGGGTACCCATACAAACTACAAACTAGGTTCCCTGTTTCACTCGCCGTGAGCGTAGCGATACCCACCCCATTAGCCACGTACCTACCTCGTAGACACAGGTTCGTATACTGTACTACCCCGTTATACCGGGCTAACCAGGTGTGTAGACATCCCTACCCAAACATCGCCAGCCATCTCTATTCACCTCTCTATACATACAATACATTCATGTCGGTACACATATCGAGCACGTGCGTGTGCACCTGTACGGCATACATGGCTGAACCACCCGCGTCATCACGCTACGTACTAATCGGAGTAATAATAATAGTGATAATAATAACGACGATGAGAATAACAATAGTTGGGCGGATGATAATGATAGTGATAATAATGATAACAGTAATAATACAGCGGCGGAGGACGGAGTAGGTTGCCGTTAAACACCTCGTTTCAGTGCCGCAGACCCGAGTCTCACCCACCGAGGGTGGGTGCTCAACGAGCGGTGTTTTAATGTAAAAAGTTAAAATTAAAATCCCATTTCGTGAATCGTTATCCTCTGCGTGCTCGTGCCGCTCGGCGCGCTGATTAACACATTGACAAAGGACTGGGTTCTGGGTCTGATGCAGAGTGAGCTTGTTCCCCAGCGAGTAGGTACCCGGCAACCGTAAAACTCCAAGTATGCTACGCAGCAGTCGAATCAATTTTCGGAGGGTTATTGTTCGCAATCTGACGACTACAGTGTCAACTATGGAAGTGTGATCCTCGATGCTGGAAACTATTCTCTACACCGAACTCTGACACGGAATCTTGAAGAATGAATACTCGGCGTGTATGAAAACGGCAAACCTCGGCATGGCTCGGCATGGCGAGGAAAGTCACAGCCGTTTTATTCCACGTTTTGAGTCACCATGGCGGGGCAATTAAGGCCGTTGTGTTCTCTGAATTACTTGTAATTACGCGGGGACTCGGAGGTGTACAATTTAGTGGACATTGAGAATGATTAATGTGTCCCCACGCGATACCGTGCCATCTAAAGCGTTACATATTGTAGATATAGATACATAATTGTATACCCGCGTAATAACGTTCTGTATCTCAAGATAGAGTCGCTAATTAACAAGGGTTCCATTATCATGAATGTGTTTAATCCGTGAAATATTTTCACCGCAGCAATTCCATGACCAAATTTTCTCCAACAATACTTCTAATGTAATGAAAGAAAACGTTGCATATAATAAAGATGGGAGTTTCAAACTCTCGCAATCTTTGTTGATAAGTGGCTGAACATTTAGGAATAAAAAGATACTCCAAACTTTGGTCATTTTCAAGAACTCATTTCTATTCGTGCCCTCCTCTCCGCTACGTTCTCTTTTTCATCTTCCTTCTCCTGCAGGGAAATGAGATAACGGAAATAGGTGCATATTCGAGACTCTTTCCAGCCAGGGGGAACAATTTCCTATAACATGCGCTCAATTATTTATACACATGGATAATCATCACAAATGTGCCTATACTTGACAACGTATGAAAATTGACTATTGAACCATGACGATTTCCGAACAGCTGCATAAGTTACCCGAAATTCAAATCTTTCGGCATGAAATGCGTAAGTCGGGATTCAGCAGCTCAATTTGATGACAGTAATGAACCTAGTTGAGTTGCAGCGTACGCGGTATGATCTATAGCTGATAGAGTCTGAGGACGGGGAACAAGGCCACGGGCGATCAAAGAGAAAGAAAAAAGAAAGTTCTTTTTTTCTCACTTAGTAGTTTCGGGATGGTTTAGTAGCTAGCAGCTAATTTTCTCCAGATGCTTCCCAAACTGTGGGTGGCCCTCCGGGGCTTCGAAGCTTCAGGATGGTATTGCAGTCTGCAGAAGGACAGAGGCGTGAAGTAGTGCGGACGACGAATAAAGAAAGAATGTTTCTCCAGCTTTTCTCCCCTCCCCTTCAGCGCAAACAAATTGGCCGATAGATGTCTCTCACCGTGCTCGAAAAACGTTTCTATACACCGTCACTTGTTCCGCCCCAATTTCGTTTGCAGCCGAGAAGCTTAATAGACGTCGTAATCGTAGACAGATGTCGAATGTGTCGTACTCGTCCTTTTACTCCTTGGGATTCTGGCATATAGGTATGTGTAGATGAGGGACTGAAATATGCAAAGCACTCAGGCGAAGCCTTGCTTCGAGCATTTTCAGCGATATTTCCCATGTGTATGTTCGTAATACATACGTGCCGGTGTAGATACGAGAATTATTCGCCTGTACAGCAGCAGCACTGGGACTCGCTAAATAGACAGCGTCGCGCCTTGATGTTCAAAGCATCAAGATCATACGTTGGATTTAGACACGAGCAGGAATGAAAAAAAAAGATCAAAATACATTCCAATCCGCTGGCGACCAAATAACAATTCCGGACGTACTACATATACGTTCTGCGCTCCAACTTCGAACCTAACTGTTGCTGAGGTCTTCAAAATGTTATCGAATTCATCGTCAGTGAATTGATGATATTCGTGAAGTAATAGAAGTAGACTTGAGGCCTTGTATATACGCCTTGACGAAAGGCATTTTCGGTTTCAGAGTTCGCTAAGCCTCAAAAGAATGTTTCAATTACCCGGTTTCATTTCTAACGTTCACTTCTCTTTTAGAGGATTCCCAATGAATCGAAACTCACCATTTCCATCTCTCCCATTTTCCGGTCAAATTCTACCCATAGTTGTCGCTTGACATGAATATAGCCGAGAGCTCGATGGGAACTCGAAAAAAAATATGTCTGTAGGTACGCGCCCCCCCCCCCCCCCCCCCCCCCCCCCGTTCGCCACTTCTTCACATTTTCTTCTCCCTTTCGCTATATCGAAAGTCAAGAACCCAAAAATTTCTCTGATTGTTTGACAGTGGTTTGTTTTCTGAAAAAATACGGATGACGAAATGTTAAATCCCAGGAGCAGATGATCTGAGCCCTTGCGATAACGGCTTTTACTGTACGGCTGCGTATATAATTTTTGTGAAGAACGGTATAGCTCGCAAATCCTGACTTCTACCTGATGATCATTTTTTGGAACCCAGTGTGAAGGTACTGCTGTGATCAAACTGACCGAATTATTATAGAATTTGTTCAGAGCAGATCTGTAATCAGTTTGTCGAGAATATACTGCCCCCGCAGTTGCGCCCGCAGATAATTGATAGATCTGTTACCATTCTCGTTAAGTCATAAGCGTAGAAGGCTATCCCGTTTGTTCCGACTTCCCTGCAAAGAGTGAATTAACCGATGATGAATATCGCGAGCTTGTCACTGCACTATAGCAATCGAATCCATCTGGAGAACTGTATAGTCTTCGGGGTGCGGGATGCTGCGTCGAATAGTTTATGTATATTACGTATGTTGAGAAGAAGACCAATAAGGACAGTTGAGGAGTGTGGGCGAGGCGAGGCGGTTGTTCGAGGTTTCCAAGAGGGTATCCATTATTTTAAAATTCTTTGAAAGCTTGCGAAAGCATTGTCATCGGCGGACCTGCGAAATGTCGAGAGATTCGAGTCGACGAGCTTTTCGTGGGTGGGTCAGGGGTCGAGAAGGTCGGTGGTTGGTCGGGAGAAGGTACGGCGTAAAGGGGGAGTAGGAAGCACTTAAAGAATTATCCGAACTCCAAGGGATGGGATCATAGCATGTGCACTTGTTCCCAGGCCAACACCTAATACCTACTAATGCTATCCCGCACATATACTATATACATGTATATAGACATAAATATATACATGTAGCGTGTGTGTATACATGCGCGCGAATGAAGACAAAGCTCAAAACATTCACCCAAACAAACGCATATTCCTCGAGCACATAAATATATATGTCGTGACCACCCTTTTACTAGGCAAGTACACGACGGAGGACCGTCACCCCAGCGATACGACACACGCACACACTCGACACGTGTATAAGCACACGCGTAGGTATATGTATTCCCCCGTACACGCTAACTCGTATCGATGGTGTACTACCGTGGAAAGATCATCCCCTGTTGGTAAACATTAGATGCGGAGATCTAATACCCTCTCGGGATTCTCATTTATAAGTGATTCGATCTTGTCGAATTACCATCATCTGGCGAGATTTCCAGTACTCATTTGCGTTCAATCATGTCCCGCAGATTCTTGTGTCACCGAGTGTGTACGTGGTGAGCGTTTCCATAGCGAATACCTGCATTTTCTCCTAGATCTTCCCATGTACAGAATGACAGATAGAAACGAAAGTAATCGCATAAGACACTAAATTTACTGGAGAACATCTACAACATTTGGATGACTTGTTGCGTCCGGCAAGACACTGGACCGAAACCAATTTCGCAGGCCAGGAATGACGGGATGGACACAGTTAGATGCGCAAGCTATACCACCCTCCGCATAGCAGCGTCCAGTTCAAACGAAAACTCAATGAATGGGAAAGTTTGAAAGGGAATTAAACGGAAAGAAGAAAAGAGGAAAGGATGTGAGTGGGAGAGGAAACGAGAGAGGGGAGAAGAGAAAAGCGGTTCTCGATCGTTCTGCAGGTCTCTAGAATAAGAGAATAAGAGAATAAGAGAATGAAAATTAAGAGAGCTGGGAGGAGAGTGGCGCGCACGTGTTGCAGCTAACGCATTCCCCGACAAATTGACTTCAGGCCTCGTCAGATGTGCTCGGTGCTCCGAAACCGCTCCCATTCCATCTCACGTATCCCCCCCATTCACCCCTTGGCCACCCTTTCAGCCCCCTAACGCTGCTACCGATCCTCATCGCTCAAACGACGCCCCACCTCCGCCTCCGCCGCCGCCGCCGCCGCTGTAGTCGTTTGTATTATTAGCCGAACTAGTTAGTTAGCTAAGTTAGTTAAGTGAGAATTATTATTTAGGTGGCTGGTGCTACTGCCGCACCCGGGGATTAATGGACGTCTTCTTCTTCGTCTACGTCGTAGGCTTCCTCTTAAGTCTGGTTATACCACGCGGCGTCATCGTCTTTCTGGCTATGTGCGACAGCGCTTGTTTGTCCAGGAGAGGCGAGGTGTCGAGCTGTTTATGATTTCCTTCCAGCAGCTATCTTCCTACGAAACGACTACTTTCGTCCGGCTCCTCTCGTTCCATTCACGCCTCTTACAATTTCGAACTCTACTACTATTATACCGTCTAACTCGCCCGTGCTGTAATATAATGCGGTATGGGTTCTAATATAGACTGACAAGTTTCCCGTTCCTATCGAGCAACGGTGGGTGTGTGTGTGCACGGTATTCACTTCTGCAAATTTCTCTCTATACTTATCTTGTAATAAAACATGTGTGTATGGTTTTCTTCACTCAACTCGGTAGTTCCGAACAAATAAATAAACACGCAGGGCTGCTAGCTAATGATTGGGAACTGCTGAAATACTAAGACAACACTGAGAGTTAGAGGGTCGATGGGAAAGGCAACGTTGTGAAGTCAGAGTTGAGATTATTGAACAGCATTTCTAGTCGGCACGGGTGACTTGCAGTCCTCATACTATGCTGCATGCTAGACCGCTACATACTAGTAGTTGCACTAGTTAACATCAAAGACCTCTGTGGACTGAGTTCCTACTAATGGCCGTTCATTGTCCCATAAATTGAATTCCTTGGCTACCTTTCAACTCTGGTTGCTTCTGCCCTCAGGTAGACATCGAGACCTGTACGTAACAGAAAAAACAGAAAAGTTCATCTACCGTTTGTGCCAGCCCTGAGATTCCTCTGTTTGAATCGTTGATCGCCGGGTCAAACTCGACCACTAATTATCACACACTAGACGAGATGTATCCGTTCCAAAAATGCTCCGCCAAGGGCTTGCAAAAATCTCAGGATACTCAAACTAAATTGAGTAGTATATACATAGTATATAAGTTGAAATGAATCTTGTAATCAGTGACATTGTGTACCCAAGTGGCCCAGCTTACAGGGATTGCAATTTTGTGCTCGACATTCGACTTTCGTATGTATTCTTCCACTAGGTTATAATTTATAGCGTGATTAAATCGTGGCCTCAAGTTTCTTGCAAAAATACTTGAGCGAAGGATTGCAGTCCCTAATGCCGGTGAAGATTGACGATTGAAAATTGGCCCGGTTCGCTGGTTTCGTTCCAGCACGTTCTGTAACTATGTAGCGGCATTTGATGCTCGGTAAAATTCGTGCATCAGCATATTTCTGTCATCTCCCGGTAGTTGATGCCCGTCGTATTTTGCTTCAATCCTAAACCCAATAGGATTCGTATAGATGATAGTGTTGCACAGTGAGCAAATTTTTCGTTAATACAACTATTTTATACATTTGTGCATACTACCGGACGGATTGCTGTAATTCAGTGATACTGTTTTGCGAGAAAACAGACAAATGTATTGCTAATACAAGAATACTTCTGCCAATTCAGTAAAACGTTCGGTTGTATTGGCACAACTCTGCCTTCGCCAATATGTTTCGTTTGCGAAATTCCAAGAACGAAAAATATCGCTACAATATAGCCAAAAGTTTGTCTTCACGCACATCACGGTTTTCGGAGTATGCAAGCGTCCAATATTACAACAATAAACCCCACATCGAATTGTCTCCATCAATCAGCATGTAATACATCTCCGGCTGACGGAATTTGTGTATTAAAAAATGTTGAAACCTGGTGTAACGATCGGTTGAGAGAAAAAATAATTTTAGGAACTTTTATATACACGCGTTGTGTGCATCGAGCAGAGAAGTGGGATCCCACAGACGCGAGTAGCGATCCCGGTAGCGACGTAGAGGCAAAATAGACTTGTGGAAGCATAATTTCAGCTCGCAGTCCAAACAGAATTTAGAACTTCCTTGAGTAGTGGCAATTTGCACCGACACTAGTCTTCGGCGATACGTAATCTGAGAACAAATATATTCACTCTCGATCTTCGGATCGATTTTTACCCCATTCAGAATTTTTTTATTTTATTTTGGGTCACCTTGACAGACAGAGCTTGATAATTCATTGGCTCGAAACCGAGCTTCAAAATCTGCAGTTTCATGCCGTAGAGATGAACCTAGTTAGGAATACTATTCAGGGTAAATTCATTTTACTGACAAAAGTCTAAAAACACAAATGTATTCGTCTACATAGCCGCACTGAAGAATCCTCGACCCTATTCTCTACATGGACCGCGTAGGTACGTTTCAGATAAGTGGCCACGTTAATTACCTAAGACGTTGGACAAAGCGACGAATCAGGTGGGATGCCGGAGATAAAATGAGATTGGCTATTGGCTAATCAATTTCCCCTAGCCGGTAATCTGCCGCTGCCTAAATGCCGGCTTGATAACTACACACATAGATACATACTATATATAGGTATAATGCCAGACAGGGACTAGCCGACGACTCGACTACTAGATCGTGAACACGTGTCAAGGGAAAAATCTCACTGCAACCGCTACTGACCCTACCGGAGTGGGAACCTTGTATTTTCTTCGGTATACTATACATTTTGATCCTATCTATACGATGCTTATACAATTTAGGGTGAGTTAGGCTTTGTTTCCACTCGAAACTTGACTCGAATTGAACTACTCTTTGCGCAGCATGTGGTACGCGTACGTGCATCTGTGTGACTGAGACCACTGAAGAACATACAATCTATTGAGCATCACCCGAGCACGATAATTAAAATTATGAGAATTTCGCGTGCAGATTTCAATTTCCATTAGATGGCGCAATACGAATGTTGGGATCGAACCAAGAGAATATCCATCCTAGATCACAATTACTTAATTTAGGTACATTTGTATGAAAATATGAGTTCATGTGGACTTGAGGATTTTCCAAATTTTTTTAATGGCTGACGTTATTGGAAATCGTACATTCCAGAGTTGAAAAATGATTAAAAATGATCAGATCTCGTTATGCTCGATCTTGGTAACGGGTACATATTCATATAAGACCGAAAAGCATGAGAATTATATCGACGATACGACATTGCGTTCGCAATCAGTGTAAAGTGGAATTAGGTTGCAGGTATTTCGGGACATAGGTAAAGCGACCTGCGACTGTACCGGAGTTAACCGAATGAAATTTCTCTCCATTTCACATTGTCCGCAATACCTGCACTCCTACAATCGTAATTACAGCTTGGTTATATTGTCGAGTTATAAAGGCCGGCGATAATTTAAGTATTATCGAAGCATCATCATCACCCTGCAGCAGTCGAGTGTTGAAAACGAGGAGAGCGACGGCGAAAGGACAACGGAGTGAGGAGTGCGGAGAGACGAGATAGGAGTTAGCGAATGGCAGAGAGGAGTTCTATTATTTAACCAAGGTAGTTTAGCCGAGTATTAGGGGTTCGAGTTTATGACACCCCTCGGCTGCCCAGATTGCCTATTAATACGATATGAGTCTCGCTGGCTGGCTGGCGCACCGCCCTCCGCCCTTCCTATTTCGCATTTGCTCGCTTACACATCATACATAAACTCGTTGTAATTTTAATACACGAAGCAAGAAAAAAAGCGAGAGAAAAATTGACGCAAAATGAGGGGTGGATACGATGAGAAACCAGACGATTTCATCCGATTTCTCATACGAAGGCGCCGTGATATATTCTCATTCTGAGTGTGCATCTCTCACGTTCATGGATACTCAATCTTCGAATAGATCGATTCTCTCATTATATTAATAATAATGATGACAATGGCGGTCGTATAATAACTGGGATCGACAATTAAGGAATACGCACTGGAAAAGTTAATTTTCCAACCATTTTCGGTCCGCGATCCTTGACGATCAATGGAACAAAACAAATACTTGCCTTTCCATACCAGATTCATGTCCGAGCAGTCGATACTCTATCAAGATACGTAGGTGGCAACGTCCGGTCCGCGTCGTCAATATGAAGGGAGCAATAAGCGCAGGCGGGAGGGCTGGAAGGGGGGCTCGTTATGTCAGTTAAATTAATGAACGAATTACTTAAGTAATAATAAGAGGGAAGCGACGCAACACCGGAGGCTATACGATTCGATAACACAGCTAACGAGGAAGTTCCATAGAACGGCTCTTGTTTAAATTGGTGGCGGGCACGGCGCTTTGCTGTGCTTCGCTTCCCTCCGCGATCGTCTTTCTTCTGAACTTCGGGAACTCAGCAGCAAGAACGCCAAAGCTCTCACACCGACTTAGCAACATGAATTCGATCATCGAACCGACCAGGGGGGTGAGGAATGGAACCGATGCCGGGCCGACGAGGGGGACGGCATCGACGGCATAGCACACCAGACTCCCCTCGATCCTCGGTCGTCAGCGAGTGTGTGTCGATCGTTTCCTAATTTGGCGAGTAAACACGGGCGTATGTATATACCTCCGTACAGTATATCACGGGCCGAACGGTATACGCGCGAACGTAGCCCCCGGAACACAGAATGTTCACCCTTCTCCTCCGCCTTGACGGTCCCCGCGGGCCGGGAGACGCGCCACTTTCGAGGTGAGGTCCATATACCGCGGGCCACATCGGTCCTGCTATACTCCATTCCGGATCTGCTCTATACTCTATACTCTATACTCTATGTCGCTGGATTACATATATATATTCGCATGTGTATACACCAACGTGGGATACTTCTCCTGTATTCGCTGTGCCGAAAACCGGCACGAGTGCCTTGTGCCTCTGGGTATATACCCGCGTGGTGCGTGTGTTCATAGCTGCGTGTGCGAGTGAGTGAGTGGGTGGGTGTGTTTGTGAACGTATACTTGTACACGGTATATCGCACACCGCAATGCACGCCGGGAACAGAAGGCAGATCTCTCCCTGGAGACTTGACGCTTGTTTGCGCTGCTTATCATCAGCTCCCATTAATATTAAACCGCATTCAGCGAACGAACCACCCGACCAACTACCCCGGCAGCACCCCTCGGCGGCCACGGTTAGGTACATATTAGATGTGCGTGTGAGGGAACGAACGAGAGTGCGCATGTGTACCTATGGAGCATTCCATGCCAAACCCTCGCGCCCGGCGGTTAGCCTCACCATCTTTGACTCCTGTGATGTACGAAATTCGAATCCAGCTACGGAAATACCGAAATCGCGGTATTCGTTTAGTTAGACATATTTGTGTTGTGGGAATAGATGTCTGCAATTGAACACAGACTTTTTAACGAATATATACCTGCTTATTAATTCTTTACGCAGGTCGAGCAAGCAGTTCGTTTATCACATGGCATTTGCTAGGATGAACAAAATCGGATGAGAAAAATCTCCGACGAGGACGTCGAGGATTCCCGAAATCGGGGGAAAAAAAATTAAGATTCCTTTTTTTATCGGCATATTTCAGCCGATATTATCCTTCGCGATTATGTCGCGTTTATGTCATGAATTTCAACCGCATGGAGATTCTTAATATGCCACCGCAATCGTTGACACCTTTCTCTGTAGGTACTAATCGGCTGGGGTACGAATTCCTCGGGTAAACCGACTCACTGAACGGAGGCATAAACGAATGCGAATACAGTCAACGGCTCTTAATCTCGGTTTCAATAATACAGGTAGTCGAAATACGTTTCTACGATCGTTATCAATGATTTCAAGAGTTGGATCCGCTGATTTTGTATAACACAACAGTCTATATGTAGATAGCCCACCGTAATTATCGAATATCGTTAAATTCAGTGGGATCGACGACTCAAATGTAACGCGATTCTATAGAAAATTCATCACAATGGCTCATGTCATCAAAAACCGTTAAAAGTGACCGAATTTCGTACCCCCGAGTGGGCGAGGCTTGGCACGGCTCTAACTAATTAGCAAGCAATCATTAAAAGAGCGATACTTCGACTTTCAACGGCGAATATTTTCGACGGTTAACCTATAGCAATGAGATTCGTAGACGGCGTACATACCTGTACACCGATCTCTCTCTGTAAGAATTATTGTTCGTAAAATTATAGTTCAGTTGAAAATTACAGAAGGTCATTTTTCAAAGTCTACAACAAATCGAGCGGATGAAAATATACTTTAATCTCAAATATTCATACCGATTTATGAAGTTTATGGGAAGCAGCTAAGATGACGGGGCGAATCGACTACCGTTTAGGGACGGAATGCCCTATACGTGGAATTCATACCTAGATGTAGTACATACCGAGAATTTCCTGTCATTTTACCGGTCGCTCTATCTCTATGTACACCGCAAATATATATACACACGTACGTACATAAGTATGCACGTAGAATTGTGGAGACGCACAGCCACGACCGCGGCGCGGCGGCTGGACAAACGGGGGCGAGTCGACGAGCGGTGAGTTGCGGTGGTGGCAGCTCGGTGTGCGTTTCTACGGTATAGGCACTTCGACGATGATGACTGCATGGTACGAGGTATGCACGAGGTGCGCTGGGTTGCTGGTGGTGGTATTACTCAGTTTCAAATTTTCACCCTTTGTTTAATCACCTACCCGAGTAGCTGACTGCATTCATATATTGCCCTGCACCTCGACGAAGTCGTATTTTCGACGTGGTTCGGCGGTACACATAATACAAATGACGCTTATCCTTTGGGACCCTGCAGTTATCCCTACGGGGTACCAGACAGGAACACTCGGGACTTGCAAAGATCTGTACGTTGTACTCGTACGCGTGAGTGAAAAATTACCTCGATATTAGGTGAAAAAGTTCGCGGAGCTTTTGTTGGAAACAAAAAATATATTCAATATGGCTTGCTGAACCTACAATACATCGTGTAGAGGTTTCCATCGATCGCTGCACTATCCGCACGAATCCGGAGTCCGATGATTCCACTTTCCGAGAATCTAGTCGGAGTTTTTCTTCGGGAACGTGTATTCAAATCCTGAAATCGAATGTCCACAAAAGTTTGCCAAGAAGTGTTGTTCTCGGGTCAGATACCTATAAAAATATTGCTTCCGCTCGGTCGTAGACTGCAGCTTATTATACCAGTCGATAGATCCAAATTCGGAAATTTGTCCAGGCACACAACCATATGGCTTTCAAGAAAATCGGATATCAGGTTTCAGTCTTCATATTCGGTCGAAATTTTTATCAGTTTCCGAGCAATATGTCGATTTGGAGAACGAATAGGTACATCATTGAGTCATTTCATCTCGTTTCAATTTATACATTAATTGATGAATGAAATAGACACGCTAGTTATGAATACACCATGCCACTTATTGTCGTTCGTAAATGTCCATAAAGGAAACCCGTATCGATGCCTGTCGGAAAATGTCACCCCCCCCAGACGAACCTCAGATTTTTTGACTGCGAAAATTTTGTTTCCAAAATTCATTCGACGGAATGTCTGAAGAGAAACATCGTTTCTTGAGAAAAAGAGACAAAAACTCTTCTCCATTCCCTGACGATCAGAAATCTACAAGGTTTTTTCGTGTGTAAAAAGCTTTCACTACGAAAACGTATTTTTGTCTAAATCCTAATACTGCAGCTCATACAGAAGGCTTCATTATTCGATATGGACACAGTCTAAGTAAGAGCAATTACCGTAAGTACTCGACGTAACGGCCTGCTTGGATTTTGCTTTTCGCAATTGGCGGAAAAAATACACCAATGAGAAAGTAGATAAATTTTGAAACAGTAACAGTTACGTCACCATGCAGGCTGATCAATTCTTTATTTCATTTGTTTTTCGATCCCTTGCATGCCCGATTTTGATAGCAACGAAGTTTGCTGTAATACTGATTGATCGATTTATCGGAACCGGAAATAACTGACGCGAAATTTGTTATTCGTTCATTCGGTAGAAATTTTATTTACAAATCATGAAAACCCCAAAACATCTCAAATCCTGTGAGTTATAGCTGACGGTCTGTACGACTCCGAAGAATTCTGATCCCTGATGAAGTAACGTTGCAAGTCGCCCAGTAAGAAATCCACGTATTTGATCGGCCTCGTCCAAATTTCGAAATATGATCATACGATACAAGAAAACTGATGAAAAAAAATTGAGAGACGACATTGAATCAGAAGTTAATTCGAAAAATTGAGAGACGACATTGAATCAGAAGTTAATTCGTCCTCGCGAAAAATTCCCCCGATTCTACATGTCTGATTGGAAGAATTTGAGAAAATAGTATACGAGGATATAATTTTAACCCAAAATACGCGTTTTTTTATAGTTGCGAAAATACAGTCGTCGGTTTTGCCGTGTTAATTTTGGAGGGTAAAAGCATTTGAAAAACCTTGGCACCCATAAGACATGACGGGTGTTGAGGCAGTTGAGATATCGGGTTTAAATTTGGCGCGAGTTCCACCAGCGCTTAATAATTGTTCAGGTTTTTATGGACCCTCGAACAGCTGCAAGCTGCAAACAACTCAAGATCATCCATCTCGAAAAAATATTCAGACAGCAGAAAAGTTTTACGAACACTTAGAATATTAAACTTCACGCTTGCTTACCAGTCCCCATTGCCGAATGTAATTTATCACAAATATCTCGTTATGTACAATATTCATTCATATTCATCAAAAACCCTTTAATAGGTCTATGATAATATCCGTACAGGTATAATTTTCAAGGTATGTACCAATGGGTCGAAATGAGTGCCACAATTCATTTTAATTACCGAATTTTGTCACGATGATCGGCATCGAGGAATGTTCCGTATCACTGGAAGTATTCACGAATTCGAATCACTCTTCCTTGACGATGAAATGAATTTTGCATTCCAGAGCTGCCACGGCACATAATTAACACGCGCGTGAGTGGAATTTCGAGCGACCATTCGTATTGAACTCGTTTTTCATCGTCGCTTCGGGAATGATCAAGAAAATAATGCTTGCGGCATTATATGCAGACGTCGGTGATACTAATTACTAAGTACATTCGATAGCTTTATCGGTGTACCCAGCAATGATGAAAGCCCCGGTGTGTTATTGAAATATCACAGAATCTATGACCCCTTGAAATAGCACGAAGAACGTAGCCTGGCATTTCGCTCATGCTCTGGAAAATTCTGAATTTTTCCACTGTGTACACTCAGAGACGGAGTTATATGGAGAAGCAAAGCATACTGTGTTGGTGCTTGATGAAACTATTTTTCTTTCCATACATGCGAAGAGAGAACTGGAAAAGCTGCCCCAAAAAAATTCACCCTAAAAAAATGCACAGAAACTCCGGGGATTTTCATGTGCAAATTCCGAGATACTCGCAGCTCTCTTCCCAAATTCGGTAATGATCGCGATGATCAGTATAGCCGGAAGTTTGTGTACCAGACAGAATGTTTAACAGGGGCGTTGTTAAAAGCGTCGTTACTGGTCTGAAATTTGGATTGAGACGAAAAGGTGAAAAGAAGTTTGGCTCAGAAGAACCTCGTCTGTCTTCGTAGTTACAAAACAGATATTGCATTGCAATTTGTACATTTTATCTCTGCAAGTATGTTGAGACAAGGAGTGGCAACAAGGAAAATAGATGCTAGAAAGAACACCGAAGGAAATGATATCGATGAGACAATTAATAATAACGAACGATTTTACGCACCCAGAGCATCGTCTCATCGTTGGCATAATCATCAATTAAATATTTTAGCTTTAGCTGTATGAAGTCGCCGCGGTGGTGTAGTTTATTACGTCTCCTAATTGAACCAATTAGGGCACAGAAAACAGCTGTCAATAGCTGTTTCATTATACGAGATCGAAAAAAAATGTACATCGCCAATTTACCGTCCGAGGCTGAAATCGAAGCTTTCATTTATCGGAAAAAGAGTAGCTTAGTGAGTGCACACACTGAATATACATAGGAAGTCTGTATCATGTACCGTTTACTCTTTGATCATACAGCTCAAGCATTCGACACCGGAGTCAAACCTTTGAAGATGATAATTCCCGTTTCGGTAAACTGGGATTTTCTGGTTACACTACGTCATAACATAATAATCGATGAATTCTGGGGCGGAAGTATGTATATCATTCTTTGAGTAGCCGGTGTTAATCCTGCCCTCATTATCACGGTGCGATAGAGTTATACATCTCAATGGACGACTGCATGGCTATACGAGTATTCCGGTGATGGATTTTATGGCGACTACGTAAATACATATGTACACGTCACAGGCGTATACATAGCTGTATGCACCCGTCACTAAATCTCCATACTAATGGAAAAAGGGCGGAAATTCATTAGAAATTGCCTCGTTCGTTCGTGACCGCACATTGGAGCGTAGAGAAGTTCATCAGAGACATGTGCAGTGTGAATCGAATGAAGGTAGGATGTAGGTATTTTTACATCGCTCATAACGAAGAGTGTTGGATGTGCAGTGGCTCCCCGTGATCTTCACGGACCCGTAAAGAAATGACCAATCAATCAACAATCGGCTATATATACCAAATATTTGACGATGGTTATCATTCGTGTACATACCGGGGACGGTGATTTTCTGCGGGATCTGAAGGGTCAACCCGGTAATCGCGTTAAAGACGGCCGTCTTTACACTAAGCTGTCTCTGCAGTGGAAAGAGACGTCGGGAAAAAAATGAATACATCGCTATTCAGCTGAGATGAAATTGCACGAGGAGGCTAACTAACCAATCAGGGCAACCACCACCCAGAGGTTAGAGAAGAGGCAGTGATACGGATGGGGTGACATCTCATTAAAGAGACAAATTGCCTCTCTTTCATATAGGTATACCCATAAGTAGCTATATATAGACTCATACGGAGTTACCGCCTTCGATATATGATTGCGTATACGCACACTGTTTCTTGTATCCTGTGCTCGTGGACTTACACACAAGTGCACAAGGGATCCGACGCGCCCCGCCGCGCCGTTCGCTTCTTCGCGCCTCTTCACGCACAAAGCACTCGCTCTTGCAGGGCATGCGAGAGGCACACAGACAAAGCCAGCCTAATATTAGTAGCGACGTGTCGCTTGGCTTCTCGCTGGTACCTACGGGCTAGGAATGTATTAAGGCTCGCATAGCTTAACTAATTGGTTAAATCTGTTGGGCCGCATAACTGGGAGGCTAATTGGGTGATTTTCTGACAAATTATATCCACCCCTGACGGGCACGCCTCTCTGCCGCGACCGCGCCGGTACTCCTGACCGTACGCCCGGTCCTACTGTCACTTGACACTGTGAAAAAGGCACCGCAAGAACAGATGAGTGACTGACAGACTAATATCGCTAGTTGCACAACCCTCTTGATCGTTCAATACATTAGGACTATACATCTACGACACGCGCGACACCAAACTTAGTGTAGAAATTTTCGTACAGTGTGTGACATCTCGCATCCGTACTGTATTCTCTTTGCACACCCGCGTTGCATTGATACATTCGTACGGTTGTTGATTATGATTTTGAACTCGGACATTGCTTACCACGCGTTCGGTAGACAGTATATAGTGTGGCTATTATTCAACGGGGTAATTCGAGTATCAGGTCATCCAAAAACTTCGGACCAATTGCGGACCTCAGCCCTCCCAATTTCAACATAAATTTTTGTACATGTAAGGCGATTCCGATGGGAGAGTTGTGTATTCATTTGAAACTCTCCATCGTCAGGTTGGAGAGTTGCAAATTTTGAAAAATTGGAGGATTTGAGAATAATGCATTTCTCAAATGATTGTAGCTCTGTATCTCGGTATGTTTGTTTTCTGAAAGTGGTCGATCCCAAAAATTCGTGGGTTTTCGAACGTACGTGGCGAAAAGTCGAATCTACATTCTTGAAAATCTGTAAAAATGTTTTTTTTTACTCAAAATGATAAAATGTTGAGTCATAGAACTGAAAAGAAGCGCCTCCGCCGATTCGGCTCAGATTTTCACACAAAATTCCACATCAAGATACAAGATTCTGGTTCTGAGAACTCAATGAAGTTGGGACGCGCATGGAATTCCGAGTCATGCCCGATTCTATGTCACCGAAATTCGTGATTTTTTAATTTTTCGGTTTATTAAACACAACATTCATCATTCTGCTCTTAGAGTGAAACCAATGTTATGTTATTCTTGAAATTGTTTTCATCACCCGGAGCATTTCAATAATAAGACTGGATCGGTACTAAAAAAATCATAAAGTAGCGAGGAACAATAATTTGAAATTCTCTCTCAATACAGCTACATATGTCGAGATAAAAATTGAAGTACGAATTTTGTCATGGAACGTGGAATCATCCATAATTGAGGATTCCATACGCGTACGACCTTCGTTCGGGTATCCGAGGTTTCCTATTTTGTTTGAAAATTTGGTGTCCAAATTTAAGTTAAATCAATGGCGGCGGTTCCGATGATTCAAGATTTCACGATCATGACTCGAAATGACGTTTTACGACTTCCGGAGAATTCTTAACTTTCACAAATTTGGTATGAACCATTTTTCAAGAAAATATATTACTGATATCCAGCTATACCCAATTGTTTCCAAAATGCAGAATTTCCAAATCCTCGGATTCATGAGCATTCTTGATTCCGAATGAGATACCGGAAGATTCCAAAATAATACATGAGTCTTCCCATCGAATTGGAATTACATGGAGGAAATCATCTCACAGGAATTTTCGAACAATCTAAGTAAGTCCAGCGTATCAGTCCCTTTAGATATCAGTTAAACGAATGAGGAACCACAAAAATACGAAACGAAAACTTGATGAATTCCAAAATTTTCAAAGAAACAAAAACTACTAATTTCTGACTTCAAATTCATTATATTTCAAGAGGCAAGTGTGAACTACTGTGATTTGACTGAAAATTCGTTAGATCGCGGTTGTTCTTTAGAAGTAAATCCGTCTGAAGGTGCAGTGTACAAATATCCCTGAATCTCATCGATGAAATTGAAATTCTGGTACCTGTACCTACTCGAAATGCTTGCGCGGAGCGTGGGCATTGGTGTAACGAGAGATCCTATCCCTATAGCTAGGTATACACAGTGAAAGAATTACGAATGATAATTCGAAGCTATTAATACATCTGAGGTTATATATTGCGCACCTAACACTTGCCATGAGACAACGCGGAGACCCATGACACAGAGCTCTCCCCTTCCCTCGATTTTGCCCGGATCCGATAGCAGTTAGGGATAAGAGACGGAAAAGTATAGGGAATCTTTTAATTTGCCGCACCATAAAGCACCCGCATATATCCCAAGAAAATCGCGGTGCAGTACGGGGTGGAAAAACGGCGTGACAGTTGGTGCCGCGATGTGCATTGTGCGAAGTTATAGTGGATCCCGTGAGGATACCAAAGGTCGGGGGAGGTCACGGTGACACCGTGTCCTATCATGGCAATAATAATAAGGCAAACGAGCGATAGATATCCCGGTACTGCACGATACTCCTCTTCGTCTACTTTGCGCAGCTTCTAATACACCATATTACAGATCCATCGTTAGAGGTAATCGTATCCTTGGGGGACTATTCGGTAGTCGTGCACATGCCCATTTCTGTCTCTCTTTCCCTCTCTTGCTATGCGATCGTCCCAGATCTGTGTGCAGTCACATACACATGTAAAACTCTAGATGGGACACGCGATGTCTCAAATGATCGGAGAGATTATCTCCACGCGAATAAATTCTAGCACGCCGATACTTATCGATGAAAATCAATCAATCAAGTAGTCGGTCGGTTATTAGCTCATAACGATCATTAAAACCATGGAAAATGTTGGAAATTACGATCATGCTTGTTCGCGGAATAATTATAGAGTTCTGCAGATGGGCTGAAAACGGGCATGGGCAAATGGAAGTTATGAGTATCACAGAATATGCAGCTATCTGAACTTGAAAAGAGCTTCCAGATTTTCTGCCGCGAAACGGTGGGCTGAACCTGCCGCGAAGAGATCCGTTGTTGGTTCAATCATGCATAAAAACGTTTCGGCCACGACTCAAGCCTTCGATCTTCGATTCTTCGTTGCGATCAGAGACAGATTCCTAATCATCTTGACGCGAACGGGAGAGGAATGAACTGTTGCAATTAAGTAGCTTGTACGAACAGAGTACCCGGACAAAATCTTGAGTGCATTGATACAGAGGCATTTGTGTGAAGAAACAGATACCTACAGGTGGAATATACGTGCGGATATTCATACATATACCTCGATAGGTATACGTGTATATATATTTAATTGTGTCTACTTCTGGCGCAAACCTATGTAAATTTTAATTGGCCAATTATTACGATATATAGGCGTGCGTGCCAAGGCAGGCGTGAAAATTTGGGGTGACCAACTCACTACCGGCTGACAAACGCAACTTTTGTGACAAATATCTTCTATCCCCAGACCCCACGCTGTCTCCTTTAGGGGTTGGAACCCGGGCAAGGGCGCGGATCGGTCACGGTTCTTGGTCGGCTTGGCGACTCCAGCAGCAGTCACCCTGGTTCCCCAGTTGTCCAATCCCGCAGTACCAGTATTCTACGTCGCGTTGGCTCACGGTCGCTTGCGTCACGTTAATTGCCGCGGCGAATCAATGCGCAACACTTTGCACAACATTACCCGGACATGGATACACGCATACGATCATCCTTTATACTTACGTACACGAAATTCGAGGATATATAGGTACTGCATACGTACCTATATTGTCATTATACGAGTCGGACGACTACACGTAAAATACAAGCTTGTATACGTATATGTTGAGGCAGGCAAATGCAAGGCTCGCAAATACCCCGAGCGTGTCCGGTACGCTCCATTTGCCAGGAACCTTTCTCCCGAGGTTCTGCTCCATCCGTGTCGATTAAGTACCAGCTCCGTATCGCTGGGGAGGTTTGGCGGCTGCTCTTGGTTCCCATCTCAAGCGTCGAGGAACAACCAACTTGACAAGTGTCTCCGTGTCCTCCGTGGGCGAAGGAAGTTACGTGAAGTATGTACCTATGTGTATGGCTGGTTTTCGTTACGGACAGGTTTGCTTATAATTGTCGAGCGGGGGTTCCAACGCTGTTGAATACCTACTCGATTCGACCTTCTACCTGATCTTGTGGATCAAAACATGTCAACCTTTTTATACATGAGTCGCCTCTCCTTTCCAGTCAGTTTTCTCAATAATAAGTTCGTTCAAAAGGCTGGCAGAACTATTTGAAAATTGTCTGGATACGTACAGTTCCGTGTAACCAGTCTAGGTAGTCTTCTTACCCAGCCCACACTTGGAAATCCACATTTTGAGGGGAACAAAAATAGAGGATGCAGAAACTTGTTCTGCGACAGAGGTATGATGCAAGGGCGTTATCTCGTCTCCTTCCGTAGCGAATTGAGAGATGTGTTGCTTCGCCAACCGGGCAATCCCCGGTTTAACAAAAGCCGTGATTGTTCGGAATTGAAAAACCGTTGACTTGGCTCTATGTAATCGTTGCTTTGTAAAATTTTCCGTCATCTTACCTGAAAATAAGAAGTCTTACTTATCACCTCGAGCCGTAAGACCGCTTACACCGGCGTGGGATGGCAATTACCTAAAAGGTCGAGTAAACACTACCACAGCCAGCTAAGTTAAGGGTCTCCACCGCTATCCACGATCCCAGTATCTCTTGACGTCTATAGATTGCCCCTCCCCTCCCCTCCGCGCCGCTCACCCCCAGCCCACACGGCACTGCAAGCCCGCCCAGGTCGCACGTATAAATACGCTCGCGTATTTATTACGTGTGCGCACGTGTATATGGAACTGTAGCGCACACGGGAAAATATACATATACCTATACAAGTAAAGGCACGTACGGATACACTCGTACTTGGGCATCACAGATAAGAGATACCGCAGTGGCGGCTAAATCAAAGACAAACCACTTTACCTGGCGACACAACTCCACCACATATAAGAGGGGGCGCATATAGGCGTTATGTGGCATTATCCTCCCCCGCGTGTTGGAGTCAAGTGTTCTCACGGGCTCGAAATCGTCGGAGTAGGAATCTAGCGAGGGGTTGGAAGCTCTCCCGAGCTTGGTAATTCGTCGCAAGCTAAATCTGTGGGTGGTCACAAAGGAGCCACGCCTACTGGTGGGCGTAGCGAACGGTGTGTGCCGAACGGCCACTTTCCGGACCTAATAATACGCTATACACATCCTATTTAACCACACCATGCCACAGCCTCGGCCACGAAGAGAGGCTTTGACTCAGCGGCCACGGTGTTGCTCGACGTGCAACCGAGCTTCTCAGCGTACTCTTGACATCGGCACGGACTGACGCGTTGCCTCCTCACGCTCGAACAAGATCGCGGCGGTAGCCTCCTAGCCCCCAAAGTGATTAACGATGTGGTTGACTCGTTTGTACAATACAGGAACAAGCTTCGGTCATCTCGTGATAGAAAGTGATTTTTAGTACCGAAACAGCCCTGCATTATAGTATACAGTGTCGCCAAGTGATGTATGCGTATATTCTGTGAATAGTGTAATAATTAACGCCGAGTGTGACGTCGCTGAGAGTTAGAATCGCCCGTTACAGTGTTTCCGGTATAGAACAACGGACATCGTGACCATTGTGCACCCCTGAGGAACAGATCAGTACCGAATGAAATGGGGAGATATCGATAGGGAAACGAATGATTTGAGGATAAAGTTTCCCCGATGCCGCGCGAGCAGGATAACCCTGACGGAACAATCATTGTGGTTGCTGAAGCATCGCCGCGTGTTAAGACAACTGACAGGCTCGACGTTTCCGAAGAGGCAGCTTCCGCCGGTGGTGCAGAAGAGGAACGTTCGGTGGCGTATAGCATTGTAACTGCCGCAGAACCAATGCAGACGGAAAAGCGTGTCCACAGGCCACATGCCTCCGGGTCTCTCCTGTTCACGACACCATGTAGCAGCTCATTGCACAGAGATCGAGGATCTCCTGGGCCGAGGACGCCGCACCCCGTTGTTCTCCACGTACACGCGAATAACCATTTCCTTTACGGCTCGTCGGCCGTCGGTCGTTCTGGGCTTATCGACGTCGCGACGGACCACGCGAGACGCGAAGTGAGGGAATTCGACCCTGCCGATCAGGTGTCCGAGGTGGAATTGCTTGGACAGGAAGAAGAGGACGGTGAAGAGCGAATTGAGATGGATGAAGACGAAGCGGAGGAGGGCGAAGAGGCTGAGGAAGATGACGAGGAGGTTGAGGTCGACGTGTGCCATTCACCTGATCGAAGCAGTCCGAGTCCCGTCGATCTTACGCACTCTTCAAGGGACCCAGAGTTCCATACAGCCACGATTAGCTGCAGCCCATTCGCGAACAGAGAGACCCCTGACTCGTCTGATCATCTTCATGCACTGTCCTGTCTTCACCAGGGTAGCGCGGGCAATGGTACCTCGCGCTACCTCACCTACACCGGTGCTTCTTCGGCGACGACAACACCCACGCCGTCTGCTGCGACGACCCCGACAGCCACCACAACGAACGCGGTTCAGCAGCATAAAAGGAGCCTCGCGTTTTCCGTAGAGAATATACTGGATCCGAACAAATTCACGGGAGGTCGTCTTCTCCAGCATATCGGTCATCGTACTCATCGGCGAGGTAGCAGCATCCACGAAGGTACATCCCGTCGTCAAGCGTATAGGTCTGAATGAATATCGCGGGTAACGGGCATCGGCGTTGTGATAGCGAAAGTGATCTCAGGGTATTAGAGTGCCACCGCATTTCAATTGAGCATATGTTAATGCATTCTTATCATTAATATTGCGAGTGAAACAGGATCACCGCTGCCAGCCGACGCGATATTTCTGAACTGACCGTAGTTCGCACCGTGCAAAAATAGCCCACTGGTCGGGTTTTAATTATCAGGACGATTTGTTCCCTTGGTGCGAGGGTTGCTTCCCCTCCATGAATTCGTATAAGTGGCTATGAGCCAGGGAGGCGATCTGCGACGTATTCGACAAAACCGCTGGACTCGATCGTCGATCTCTCGAAGAACGTTTTCACTCAATTATATGAATGGCAAATTTGCGACGTGAGCATATAATGAAATGGACAGGTGATCTGTTATGCTGTGACAGAGGTATAGGAGCCCGTATATGAATGTTCAATAAATCGATAAACCAATAAACGGAAAAAGAATGAAACTGCGAGCCCAAATATGAGTATACCCGAAAGTGTTCGGTAAAATTAACTTCCTCAAGCTACAATGGCCGAGACTTATTGTCAATTAGATTTTTCGCAGTCGGTGTACGTTAAGCGTGTAAATCATGTATAACATATCACAGAACCAAAGAGGACGCGGGATTAGATTTAGAACGGTTACAAGACCAGAACCAGCAAGTAACTGATTTCAGGAGAGGTAATATAGAAACCCCGTCACGTCCCCGTGGGCGGTCACCTGTCCATAATATCCCTGAAATGGTTGTCAATGCAACCCCACGTACACCCAAGGCTATACGTATTATAGTATCCCCACTGGGTCGGAATCATGGCGTGTAGAGAACAAATAAATCCGGAAGGATGAAGGATTGGAAAATAAACAGTCGGCGACCACCACCCGATGCGAGATAACCTGTCAGCGCTGACGAATCGTTTCGCTAATCTGTGTTAACCACGCGTTAGTCCAGCTTGCCGCATAACCATTCTATGCGACGTCTCTGTTCCAAAATCGAAGAAGTCTTCTTCCATCGGCCTCATCCCTTGGTTTTTCGTATCCCGTTTCCGCGCTGTATCTCTCTTCTTTATCATTTCATAACCGCGCATGGTTTCTCATATCGATAACCTCCCCGCGAATTCGGTTAGAAGTTCGATCATCAGGCATTCGCACTTGTTATAGCTCCTGCAGTAGCTACGTAACTAATTGTAAGAAAACTTGAAGAACTGATAACACTGTAACGCGTTAATTTTGGCTCATCCATCTTACGCCACGCGCGGCTCACCGTACACCGCACGTATTAAAAGTAAATCAAGTCCAGAGAAGCAAAAGCAATCCTGCCAACGCTGGAATAATATTGTTAGTTGTTATGATAATCGCATCGTATCGCGTCAAGCCGCGCAGAAAATTGGCTCCTCTGCATCACAATGACGCTCTCACCCTCGGCGCGGCTCTCCTCTCCCCCCTGCCAACAGCCACGGTTACCCTGGTCGCCCAGGCATCCCCCCATTCTACGTCGACGAACGACGGGATCTTTATGGATTTCAAATTCTAAACCGGTTAATTAATTATACGCGATTCACACCGTCAACGCTGCTCCTGGCGTGCTAATATACTATACTCCACTTGCCCGAGCGTCTACATTGTTCATCGGTTAGCGGGGATTTCCCAAGAGAGCTAGAAAATTGCTTGCCATAACCTTCGTCAAACATTTCTATTCAACGTACGGTTTTACTTGTCAGACATTTTCAGCTCCACGGAAGAATCGTATTATCTGAAACTTGCTCTTGCGAATATTGCTTGCCGTTTAACCGTTAATCTCAGGTAATCGATTCGATGGCGTAAAATCTCCGCAGTACGATACACGGGATACTGTTAATTTTATAATTGCGGTTGTAGAATTATTGCGCAGTAAGCAATGAACGTGTTGTGGGATCCTGCGATGTGTTTGGTGATCATCGCTAATTGGATGGAGGAAAGATCCACACATGAAAAGATACGGATACTAATACGAATCGTAACGAAGCCGCGAAACTTTCCAGGTTTTTACCGCAAGTACACCTTTCGACAATCTTTTTTTTTTTTTGTTCAATAATTCAACCAGCTTCGCTTAGGTATTCAGCGGATGATTTCACCACGATCCCTTCTTCATTGACGACCTGGCTCAAGATCCCAATTCATACTCAACGCCTAATTTCAAGTTGATCGATTAGAGATTAGTGTATAGATCTACATATTGAGCCGAATGAACAAGCGGAAACGACGTCACTGATTGCTTCCCTTAGAATTGCCTTTTCGTGTGCTCAGGTTATCTTACAACGCGTGTTTAGAACATGACCGACATACGTTCTGTGATCAGAGTACTTTAAGAATCCCAGAAGATACTTCCGCATAACTCTCATGATGATAATCATAAACCCAATTTTCGGGTCCTAACTCGACAGGACTCAACGTATCGTTTCGGTCGCACGTTTAATTTCATTCATTTCGACAGACTAGGGTTCGATAAAATACCCTGTTTCATTTACGTCGATGTATTTTCATCATGAAACGCGTAACCGAGAAATTATTGCAAAAGTCTTGTAGATTCAGAGCATCTTGAAGTACTTTGAACAAAATGCTCATGCATGCGAGTCACGGCGCAAAGCCACGCCACCCGAGCTTTCCAAGGTTCATTTCGAGAGAATGAATTATATACACGTATCCACCTATATCTCATGGACAAAACGATGTGTAACAAGTAAAGTTGATTGAACTCACGGAGGATTAAGCCCCGGTAAATCGAAGCGTAATAAAAATGTTAGGTTCGTGTACAACTGCAGCTATATACGAAACTATAATGATATAATTAATCGGTCTGAATGATCCAATCTTGCTGTATACATCAGTTTTATACAATCATCAAATTCCCGTTCGTCAATTGTACTCAGAAATTCGTCCAATTTACTTCATTCAAAGAGATTCCTCGACGCTTCGTGCGTGGAGAATGAAGGGGGACTATATTCTCGGCCGTTGTGATGTTCCTTAGTTTTTATTGAACGATATCAATTCCAACTATTGATTTCGATGTTGTAAACCCAATTTCTTATCGCGCCTTCGATAGGAGCCCGAATGCCGAAGTTGTCCTGGTCACACGCTGCGAAATTTGGACAGTCAATGTATCTGACCTGAATTATTACTCCACTGGACTTTCGAATGATTTTCGAACAATCGCTCCAACTGACGAACCAACTGAACATCTTTTCTTGTGAGCCACTTCGCGGGGGATCCCCCGAGCTATGACTCAATTCGATGCACCCATATACAGGGGAAATTGCTAACGTCTGGGCAATTGTTTTTCGTGATTTTCGATTTTCTGATTGGTTAAAAATGGCAAAATTTGACGACGCAGCTTTCGCCGCCGCCTAAACGCCACTCCGAGTGTTCGGACGTTAGGAATTCACCCTGTACAGACCAAGTACAGTGAGACTATTATGACTATTACAGAGCCGTAGCTGGGCCCGAGCAAGAATGATTGCGCGATAACGAGATACAAATCCCATTACTCGGCGAAGCCTTTCCCCCCGGCATCCCCCTTCTCCCACCATTCCCCTGTCCCTGTCACTGTCGCGGAGCTTGCAAAGCTCGTCGACCATGCCAATTCGGATAAAGACCCTCCCGCCCTACCACCTTCCTTCCCCCGAGCGCCGTGTAGAGAGGCGGCCAGGGAATATCTGTCCCAGGGACATCTGCGCACTGATTGAATCTCCAATCTCCTATCTCTCATTGACCCGCCACGATGCAGCCACCAACGCCACTGAATCCAAACGTTCATACGACTTTCTTATATTTGAACGCGGCGGTTGAATACCCGCTTCCACAAGCGTCTCGGTTGTTTACTCCTGGTTCTACGATCATGTCTGTATAAACGAGAACAAAACGGGGTTCCTTTTAGAAACGGAGCAAATATTGTACGTGTATAGGCTGCAGTACTGCCTAGGTACCCATCTCACAATCGCATGAGTCTCAATTTCACTTTTACGCTATTTACAAATCGAATTGCCGTTGACAATTTGCAGATGGAGACTCGAGGGGAGAATTCGCCTGTAGTAGCGGACAGGAGGATGAGGGTGCAGGGGAAGCGGAGGAGCTCGAGGACGACGAGGACGAGGATGTTGAGATGCAGGAGGCCTCGGGTGGCGAGTCGAGTAATCCCGGGTGCAAAAAGAAGGCATCTTCTTCGTCCCAAAGCCAGGGTGGTTCGGCGGGTGGTAAACCACGGCGTGCCAGGACGGCGTTCACCTACGAGCAGCTAGTCGCATTGGAAAACAAGTTCAAGACAACGAGATACCTCTCAGTCTGTGAGCGCCTGAATCTCGCGCTGTCTTTGTCGCTCACCGAAACCCAGGTGAAAATATGGTTCCAAAACCGACGCACCAAGTGGAAAAAACAGAATCCCGGTCTTGACGTTAATAGCCCAACGGTACCTACGACACCTCCTCACCCCCATCCTCACGGCTCTCCCTATGCTCCGACTTTTCTTTTCGCGACCCACACGCATCCGCATCATCCTCCACCACCTGGGTATTATCATCATCCAACACCGTATCCCCCATCGGCACCCACGTTCTTTGGTCATCATCTTCCGTCCCCAACACCGACCACTTTGTCGCACTCACATTCCCACACGCACCCGCACGCGTAGCAATTCACAGCCACCCTACCTCTCACCCAGCCTCCCCGGATGTAACATATAAGATGTCGAAGATTCATTATATATAATACCGTTGCTAGACGTAGGTGACTGTGCTTAGTTGCGTAAGGTGATCCTGCAGCGATGAGCGTGCTCCTACATGAACAAAGTGGGTGAAACTTGGATTAAGTTAGACTATAGATTAGGTCATATTAGGTGAGATAAGATTAGTCGGTAAAAACGGGCCACAGCAAACTGCGGTTGTCCGAGTATCTGTAAAATAAACGCCAAACTACGCTTGTATATAACACACATGTATGGAAACAATTTGTAAGGAATCCCTTCACGTGCATGTATACATTTTATTATATAGACCTAAACTTAGCAATATATCGTTATTGTTTCATCATCCCAAGGATAATTAACACAGCCTTGTCAGTTCGGCAAAGATTATGACCCTATAAGAGACTTTTCAAAGGTGCAATAGTATAAAATTTTCTCACAAATCCTAGTCAAAATTGTGTTCAAATTCGTCTCACGTTATCTCCAATTATCATAATTCACTGTTTCCCGAAGTACGGGCTGTGGTCGAACTTAAAATCATCTCAGATCATTCGCTATCATTTGTTTCGAGAGAAACTGTGGCCCTGGCTTGCAAAATGTTCGGCGTTCTTTACCAGAAGAAAATTAGAACTGGAATGAAGAAGAAGACCGCAAGAAGAAAACGCCCCTGTCGACCGATTTTCACTTCATTTTCACTTACCTATGAATACGAACTTCGACCGAGCAACCTTCGTCTTTGCTTTTTCATGAAACCGACCGTCTTGATAACAAAAAACAACAAAAATTGTTGATCAAATTTTCAGGCCTCGCGAAAATAATATGGCTCGTGTCTCTGTGAAAATCAGCAATATCGAACAGGCATGTGATAAATGATAGCACGAGCAATAACAACGAAATATCCGAAGAGTTGAGCGTTCCTTTTGCTTCGAGCTCTTGCATTCGGCCGCAGAACACTGCAACGTCCGTGCAAAATACTAGCTACAATATCTTCACGCTCGTGAGTGAAAAGGACGGATGGAACCCACCAAATTTTGATTCACGAGCGGCAAAGGAAGTATTTAGTTACTGTAACTAACTGGACGTACGAACATCAATTCAATTGAACAGCCGATCGCCCGATTAGGCATGGATCGCAATATTAACTAAATATTTGTTTTGTAGTCTCCCTATGAATATTCAAGTGTCCAGATCAGACATTTTTCCCCCGATGTGCGAGTCTCATGAATCGAAGTATATCCAATCACTCACGAAAACCGTTGGTTGGAATTTTCTGAAAAATTCGCGACATGTCTCCGGAGACATTTGCTAAAAATAAGTATACCTACATCCTCGATTCTATATGGTTTCACTTTAGCGTGTTCATATATCTGCCAGAATTGTATCTACGCATCAAGACACCGTCGTACAGCCGAAGAGGACACCCAGGTGCGCGGCGGCGTTGGGAGTGACTATTCACCGCGCTGTGACGGAAGCACCAGCCCAGAAATAACCGACGTACGGCTGTCGAGCGCGTGTAGTACGTCATTAGATGCGCGGTTGGTAACGAACATTCTCAGCTTTGTAAGATGGTCACGGACCTTTGGTACGCTCCGTTTCAAAAGGACAGCATAGCCCGTTCTATAGGCTCTTTTGACAGGCTGATGCCAGCCACGCTGAATTGGAGGAAAATCGCTCTGCACTGTGTGAGCTACCTAAATTAGAAGCATTTCTTACGCTGAGTATTGCCGCGTTGTTCTCGGTAAGGTTATTCTGTACGGGATACAGGATTTAACGAATTACTCTTGATTTCCACCGCCTCTATTGACTCACAACTATGGGATCCATCGAACCAATGTTACGCGTTGCTACGCATTGTTAAGCAGGTTAGCGGAGCGGTAGTTCGATAAAGACGCATCGGAACCTTTGATAATTACAATACAGTCATACCATCGTTCATGCAACAGATCATGGGATCTTTTGTTTTGTTAGTAGAACGGTGCACCTTCGACACAAAACTCCGAAATTTACCAATCAACTCCTAGGTACTTTTTCCATTTCATGCATCGGCATCAAGCCTTTCACAACGTGCATATCTATAAGTCATCCTAGTAGGGGAAGGTGAGAAATGGAGTAGAAAAAGAATGTTAAAGCCGTTTCTACGAGTCTCTTCCCATCCTTTCAGGGCGAGTAGTAACATTTGTCAAAATCTCGAAGACGAGGATGGTCGCAATCAATCAGAATGAAAGTTTGAGGCATTAGGCATTATGTCAGGAGACAGGACCTGGTTATGTTACTTTTGCAAAATTTCGAGAAAATTTTTACAGATCCAGTTATCCGTATGAATCGTGTAATTATCCATAGATGCCATAAATAATCGAATTTTTTTAAATCATTAGGCCCTTTGTAATGAGAACCCCCACATTTTTTGCCTAATCTCGTATCGTTCGAAAGAGAAATGGCCGAGAAGGGACAAATCTCCGTTTCTCAAAATCAAAAAGCCGATATTCATTCGGGGTGACCCTGTTTTCAAAATTTCGAAAAAATACCCAATAAACAAAATCCCGAAAACCCGTATAAATACGTTTGATAGACCTTATCTTAGGCGGACATTCTTCCCGATTTTATACGTTCACCGGGCTTGTGTTCATTGGGTAAAACAACCAGGCTCTTTCTACCGAAATAGTGCGTAATGTCCCAAAGTTCCATTCCGATTGATTTTGTCTCTCCGGAGAACCGACCGTTCTCATTTTCGAGTCACAGTGATAGTGAAGCTTTGACCTCCGCATGTAGTTTGGGGCTGAAGATGAAGAAGCGTAGCCTGCATGATAACAGGTTGTACTGTGTGGATGTAATTAAACGAAAAAATCTGTTAGAAGAAGTAGAAAATAAAGTTCTCCAGATAAGGGTTATATTATGTGTTCGTGACCAAGTGTGAGTTCTTCGGTGCGAAATACATGAACGATACAGCGAGTTGGCTTAAGGTAGGTGCAAACACATAGTATGTGTGTACATATTCATAATTCCCGAGGGTCGGTAGCAGCGGCTGCAGCGTATCATAGCTTGATATTTTCGTCGTTCATCCAATTAGTATCACGTGACAGTGTAGCATTCGACACCGTTCAATTTTCGTCAAGTTACCAACCTAATATCCCTGCGGCATGATTAGCAATCAATTTTCCTTTTACTTTTTTTTTCTACTCCTCTTCTTGACACCCGAGGACGCGTATATTTTTATCCTGACATACTGTATACACGCGCTTCTTTTCCGTCAGTGTCCGTACACCCACAAGCGGTATAGTATCAAATTCACGAAAAACCCGAAAGCGGATAGCTAACCATTATTAACCGCACCTCTGATCGAATGAACGAAGAGAAGAGACAATGAAATGTATAATCTGTCACGATTGCGTTATCGCAACCCAACTCGATGCCAACCCCACGAGGACCGTAAGCGGTGCAGGGTGGACGGGGCAGGGCGAGGGGTGGATTGACACGGACGGCCAGCCGCCGGCCGATCCTCTCGAATTAATTCTTAGGGTGGATTTACCGGGGTTGGGGGTGCGAGAGAGCCGAGTCGACCGTGAAATAACCCCCGCAATGGCGTAGTCTTATCTCTTCCGTTCCTTTAGATTCCTATTAGGTATACGGTATAGTATGCTAGACGCGCACGTGTGTGTGTGAGCTTGAGTGGATATCTTACCTATAGGTATACCTACCGACACGCGCGCCTACTCACACGACTATACGAGTATTACATTACGACGGGACGAAATTTGCCCGAATACAGTTTTTTTTTCTCGCAAATTGGTTCGATCTTCGAGCAGGAAAACTGTTCCGCGGGACAGAATTCGCGTCGTGAAAGCTCGTTGAGAGGTCGAGTTACAATATTTTCAGATGCCGCGGATATCTTATAACTCGGTAGCAAAAATCTATCATTTGACTCACTAAACCTGTGAAAAACCTTACAGAGTGTCTGAACTATTCAAAGGAGCTAGAGAAAGTGAACACTGGGAATGCGTACATTTTCAAGGTGCTCGGTTTTCGTCGGTTTTCAGTTTACCCGGGCAGATGATTCGGACTATTTTTATGTTTCGAAATGATTTTTAATATCTTCCAGTATCGTAATAGGAAGCTGTATGAGGTAATGCGAAATGGCCAGGAAAGTTTTTTGTTTATTTCGCAGCTAGAGGTTTTTCAAAAAATGTAAATGGGAGAATAATTCCGGAATCGAATTCTGTTTTATCGAAGGCAAGAACAGAATTGTTATTTTCTTCCATAGATAACGAATTACATACATACGTGATCAATAAAGTAATATACTTAATCCAGATAGACTCCCAATCGATCCGGCAATGAGAGTTCGGATCTGATTCGCTGATCATTATATCTTGCTGCAATGCTACGGCCTTGTCGCTATAACCGCGATACACCCGCAGGCGAATTATTCGCCAATTTGGAAGTCTCGGGGCACCTCAGCATGTCGTGTCGCGCGAACAAACTCTTGCACAGACATTTTGTGTCTGTAGAAGCAACTTAAATTTCGACATTAATCATATTTTTCGAAATACGTTTTCACCTGCAGTCTTTTTGCTTGAAAAATAGCTTCGGGAAAACCTAGGAAAAGTGATTTCCAAAATTGACTGCAGAAATTATTATATCAACGTCGACCTCGAACTTGCAAATAATTTTTCTGCCAGGTATTAACTAAAACGGTGAGGCGCATCTATTGGAACAAAGGAATCAGAGAACATCATACGTTTTTTTTTCTCACAACCCGAAAGCTTGAGTCGAAATTGTCTCGCTTTGCGATATTTCGTTAATTTTCTTCATCAAATTATATGAACATGTCTATATTTACTGGGAAACGCATGATTCTATCGCATCTCGAACGTTTCGTTTTTACACGTGAAATTATCATATAGTCTCGCGACTAACTTAATCCGGCTGCGGAGCCGATGAGGTTCAACTATATTTTTCGGGAAAAGGGTCGGATCAAATATATCTGTAACTCTTTCACTGAGTTTCAATGCAGAACTCGATCTTTATATACACAAGACAATTTTTGTCTATCACGTTTTCGTGGAACGTCGAGTGCGTCGGATTTACACGAGTGTGTTCTTATCCACTCAAATTTGAAAACGACGAATTAGAATTCGGTTTTTCCCAACCCGTACGCGACTTGATTTCGCTTCGGCAACCGTCCAATTACAAGACATATTCAACGCGAAATTCTTGACGGCTGGTATAGGTATACCTATTCTGGAATGAATCCGCTATCTGTCAGGACGTCGCGTAAGGCTGACCAATAAGCGGCCACCACTACTTGGTACGCTTGTGTATAATGAGTCAAGCTATCCCACGATTACTATTTCCGATATGCGTCCGCGGACTCGCGATTTCGGAATTGTGCTCATGATATTTAGGTGACTACGGTGGTGTGGTTTTCTTCATTTCTGTCATATTTTTGATGAAAGAGGAAATATAGCTGTTCAATTTCAAGACTGCCGTTACCGGAGCTTGTGAACACCCGATTGCGTAGATTGTTGGCGCGTGCCTAATCAATTTGGTATAGATCAAAGCCATCGATCGTTGCCTCTTTCCACCGATTGTGAGCGAAGTCATGCGTCTACCGTCTCCTAAGAAGAATATCTGGACAGTTATCGATACTTATTGTTAGCCAGGTTTTCAGTCAATTATCATATTATATCCAATTACATATTCCCAATCCCCCCGACGGAAATTTGAACGTCTCTTCACTCAGCCGCATCTTCCAATCGGCAATCTATACGAAGTTCGAACTTCGGGCAACGGAGGAAGTATTTTCTACCTATATACATATATATATATATATATATATCTAGCGCGCTAAGAAGATTAAGAATTAGCGTCGTAAAGAGGTCGGGTCTTCCAGACGCAGACTTCACTCCGCTGCAGAGACTGATTCGGCACTTGAGCGTGTAATAGTTGTCACGCCGAGTGGATCGGGGCGGCAGAAGTCCCTGTGCCTCTCTCCCCGATTTTGTACGACCGGAGTGAGGTGGAGGGGGGCTGTACTTTGGCTTACACTCAGGCCCGAATAAAACTGTTCCTTATCCCCTTTCTCCCTGCCTTCACAGTTAAATCGAGCCCTAATACCTCGGCCCCGAATGGAAATGAACAAAAGGTCCTGTGCGTAGGACTTGGGACTACGCCGGGGCGGCCGGGGTATGGAATTGATTGATCGAGGGTGCGCGGCAGTGCGCCGCTATCTTTCCCCGTTATGGCCCAGGCATACTCCCGCGGCTCACGGTCTTTTCCTCGAAAAAATAGAACCGACACCGCCCTCCACCCCATCGTCGGATCCTTTCTTTTACCTATAGACTATCGGCGGGATCCGGTTTCCGTTTGTTTCCCAATGATATAATATAAAGGAAAAGGCGAAGGAAAGATGACGAGGGAAGAGCGAGGAACGCTGGCGAGGTGGAGGTTATAAATAGAGAGATAGCCAAGGCGATAGAGACGGTGTGTAGGAGGACCGGGGCGGTTGGCCGTAGCAGGTGGAGGCGGAGGTGGAGGTGGAGAAAGTATATAATACCGTTCGACCTCCACAGTGCAAACAGTGGCATTGATTTCACCGGGTTCGGCGAGCGTTTGTGTCTGTAGGGCGAAGGGCGAAGGGGCGGAAAGGAAGGAGGGGATGGGTATCGTTCTCCCGTTCGCTCGTCGGTCCGTCAGCGCGCATACATCCGCGACCCCGTGACTCGTCCGCCACCTAGGTACGCCACCGGGTTCAGGACGTTTAATAAAAGATGCGCAGAGATAGCGCCATTACCCAGCCTTCCATTATTCACAGTCGACGATCCCTCCCCATACCCATAGCTAGAATACCGTCACCTGCACCCCACCATTTCCAACGACCCAGCGTCGCCGACATTCTGGTAAAATGGTGTTAGCTATACCATTAGGTACGGCGTGAGTCGTATGTGTGTACGTTACCACGCGATCTCTACACAGCTGTCCATATCTCGCATGCCTCTGTAGAGCCACCCAATATAATTATGTGTACAAAAGCTAGCCACTATCTGACCAATCGGTTTGAAATCAGTTGGGTTTTCATTCGTCACATTGAAGGGCGTTGCGGGGTGAAGGAAATGGGTGCGCATCGCGTTGTTTTTCGCAAAGCTCAGGATAAGATTGATCCAAGGTTTCACGAGAGCGAAGGGTCGACAAAGTAGGTGCGGTTCATGGGCCTCGCCTTGGTCCTGCCCTCTCTTCTAACATCTCTAGTCTCGCTCTATCCTCTCCGATGTAATAACGAGACGCATTACTCTCCAAGAAGTAAGACCACTTAATTACACGCTCGCGTCTATTCGTTAGACCTTCGTATAGAGTTCGGCTAATTGCCTCGACTAGCGCAACAATCGCCTCTATGTCTCTCTCCGCCGCTTTGCTCCTCGTTCCTCGCTCTCCGACCGCAACCGTAGTATGCATTTATAGTAGTCTTGAGTTGCAAGTTATGGATTACGGATTACGGTACATCGATATGGGTGGGGCATGGAGAACAGTGGAGATGAAACACCTTGGCGAAAAGTGACGTATTGCGAGAGGAGGGAGCAAGCAAGCTGCGGCTTTGTGACGAAGGGAACAACGGGGAACCGGCAAAGAGCAAGAGAAACGGATAGGAAGCAAGACGGAGAGGGGAAGTGGAGGATTTTCCTGTCTACGAGGTCCCATCGTCAATCGGAGCGGTGAACTTGCCATTTTCGAGGGATTCTCGTCGGCTTTACACTTTTCGAAGTGAAAGGGTTGCAAGGGACAGGGGAACGGGCTAAGGCAAGCCGCGAAACCCAACTTGATTCCAACATCAATCCCAAAGTAATCGTCCTTTTACGGCATGAACGAATTAACTCGCGTACCTTGTTGAACAGTCAATTAATATTTGAACATCGGAGAATGGGGCGCCTGGCGAGAGCTGGCAAAGTTGGAAAAAGTGAACAAAGTTTGAGGATGCTTTCGTTGAGGTGAAATTTCGGGGATACGACCATATAGATACGTAATATGTAGGGCTTTCCGCCTCAAAATTTCTGTATCCAATACATGTGTGCATATAGAAAAAAAATCCTCGATGTTTCTTCTTCGTTATCTATTCTATTTCCTCCATAGAGAGTCTTTATTTCCTTTATCCCACGCCCTCAGCCGGCTTTCGTCTAGCGACTATCAGCACTCGTTCATCCCCATCGAGATAATTGACAACGATTCATTGCTGTAGTACGGCTGCCATTCTGTTGGAAGAAACGAAACGTATTGCAGATCTGCAGGATGAGATATGTTATTGTTCGTCATCCAGAATTATAGGCTCAGATCCACTTTCTCCGCGGATCAGTTCAGAGCTTATATAATTTGGAATCATTCATGAATACAGCTGGCCTTGAAAAATGAAGTCAGGTACTTTTGTTGTGAATTTACGTGATCAGATGAGGAATAAGTTTACGTATACTGTACATGAATTTGTCCTCAATTTCGATCAGAGTAGTCGACTGTATCTCCCGGTCTGCGCTTCTACCTCTTAAATATCTCAACTACAGATTTGGCTTGTCGCTAGCGCTTAAGATGCTCAGCTCAGTTCGTAATCCTTTATAAAACAAGATTCGAAACGAGCAGACGGACGGCGAGAAGAAATGGCAAGGTGATCCGTAAGATAGCCTCTGAGAGGTATTTTAAAAGACGGAATTGCTGAATGAAATGTAGTTATTTCTCCTCTCATAATCTGCTGCAACTACAATTCGCAGAGATTAGTGAATAAAAGCTATGCGCGGTACAAGCAGCTAGCCAAGGCTCATGTATAAGTGTACGTTGGTGTTCCTGGATTCGAAAACTCAAATGGTTGACTTGGTTATTCTCCATTCGCTCTGGAGATACCTCTTGGAGATTCTTCATGCGATTATTGAGAATGCAGATACAGAGTACAAGAAGCGACAACCGTTTCTATCTACATGAATTGTTGCATCTTGAAAGTAAAAAAAAGTACGAGACGCCCAACCAATCTGGAAATCTATGCGAATTGCCGAATTGATTCTGAGTTTTGAGTTGCAGAGTGCGTGCCACAAATACGATCTATGACGGCTTATGGTCGTAAGGCGTAAAAGATTGCTTGAGCAGTTATCGGATATTTCACGTGAGAATACACGTAATTGAATAGTCCGTTTGCAGCTATCAGGAGATAAATTCTGGAACCTAGTCGAAAGGCATGTACAGCTGTGAACATTTGAACAAGTGAACCCGCGTGAATTCCCCCTCATCACATCATTCCATGCTCATGAGCCACTTGTCTCGTTACATGAAAGCCCCAAGATTCAGGAAAAATGGTTTCGATGTTTCGGAGTTGACGGTGAGTCGAGACATCCTTACCGCGGATAGAAAAAGCTTTTCTAAAAGCATAATCTCGAGCATACGTTTCGAAGCAGGGACACGCAATTGTAAGTACTGGAATAATAAGTGCAGGACTGTGTATGAGTGGCACATTGTGGATCTCGTCAGAGCTTGTCGGAAACTCAAAACATATATATCTCCTTCGAACAAATAGAACATGAAAATAATTGCTTTTGTTGTACCATCTTCGAGCACGTATCGATAGTTGATACAGATACAGTTATCCAGTGCAGCGAGTAATATATAGACCCAATCGAACGAGTGATCGGGGTATTAGCGTATCTCGGCAAGGTAGAATCTTGCGCGCATGTTATGTATGGGGTACGTGAATGATACCCCAGAGGCAAGTTGGCGAACCAACTGAAGTTGAAGTTGGTATCATCTATGAATTATTAAAGTCCTTGGTGAAAATAATTCTGCAAATTATTACGAATTTTCATGAAAATTTGTACTCGTCGTAGTTTTTCATAAGACATTGTCTTTTTTTATCATTTGAATGCCACGAATAACGAATTATTTCTGATTAACTATGCGAATTTGCCTATTATTTTGTACAAAAATCTACAATCTTCGTAACAGAAAACTATGAATCAACGTTCCAACTTTCCTACAAAATTCTCAGAAATTCGTTGAAGTAGAAAATTTCGCTGATGGTGTAAGGGCGTTACCAAAAGATGTTAGCTGCAAGTGCAGCTGTAAGTACCGAACCGTTCGAACTGTGCCTCCATCTGTGAACTACTGTGTGAAAGCGATCGATTCTCTGCACCTGCAGAGAATTTTTAGATGTAGGGTATCCAGAAAAGCGCATTCGGTTTTGTCGACTTTTTATCCAAGGATGTAACACAAAACGTCTGTTTCGAGTATTCGATGACCATCAAAGGATTCCGCGTCGATTAAGTCCCTCATAAGCTGTAATGGTTGGCAATTGAACAATATTCGGCTGACCTGGCGCTTGAATTTCTTTGTTAATTATTAGGTGAACTAATTATCACCAAGCAGTATAATGAGGCCGCTCATGGGCACCAATTGGCCACCAAACGATACGTTATATCGGCAATAAAAAAAAAAAAAGTTAGTCGGCCAACTCTGCTTTACGGTCTGGAATGCCCTAACAATTCTGTTTACAGACGAATTGGCAAGGCTGTGTATTTGGACTGGACAAAGGAATACAACTTTCGGTGCAATCTGGTTGGCTTGAAACAATTACCACTGTACGATAACGTATTTCGAGATTAACAAGACAGTTATCTACGCATCTGATATGTTATGTGACATATCAAGCGAATGTATAACACGTGCAAAAATAGCCAACTGCAAAGTTGAAATGTCTCACGAAAGCAGCACTACTGTATCCACACGTCGCGGTCGGTTGAAAACTATAGCATCTCGTGGTCCAGTTGGAAACCAGACGGTATCGTGTATCTTCAACACGGGATGCAGTCGGTTTTTCAGCTGGACTACGGGATAGCACAGTTTTCCACCTGGACACCGGTATCATCGGTTTTCAGTAACTATCCCACCGACTCCGAATCCTCAAACGACCACGATGAATACCGACAAAGTTCAATACCGACTAGGTCTGGCAAATGCCGGGGAAAACTACCTGAGCATAGCCGGGTAGTCTATCGATTTTCCCAAGCTTCAGCCCCTAGCGAGCAAACAAAATTATACGCGAGCTCAACAGATGGTGGGATCAGCTTTGTATATCTAGCTTCAACCTAGATATAAGGGTGCTGTTCTGATAAGAAAAAAAAAAACCAAAACCAAAATGTGTTTTGGATATTTTTTATCAATTTAGCGATAATGTATAGGCTCGTAGTCTGTCCCATTCCTTTTCTACCAATTGGACGAGGAAAAAAGAAATGCCCGCCGGTTCGTAGAATCCTATACAAGTTCTGTAATAGACGAATGAGGCGGCTGTTGTTGAATAGAGACTTTTGCGTGTGAACAAATTAGATTCATGAAAGAACCAAAGTGAATTGCACAGAACGAGTATGGGTTGAATTTGTGTCGATTTTCTGTTTGATTTTTCCAAGGCTATGAAATGAGAATACTGATATTCAACTGTATACCGAAAATTAATTGTCATTCAAATTTATACCGGACAACGCTGCGTGTTATGAGCATACTCGGATACATGCGGTAAGTTAATTTCATTCGCTGCCCTGGAGATATACATGAACGAACTACGACCCTAGAAATCCATTTTTGAAAGATGTCAGTCCATAATATTTCGCTAGCCAACTAAACGTCTTTCAATAAACATAATTAGAAATGATTTTTCATGCGTTTTTTGAGATGAGTCTTCATGCGATCATCACTGACAACGCGAAGACGATCAAAGGGTTTCGATGGAGGCTTTCCATGAACCCCACGCTCGCCCACCTTCACGACATTTGATAATTGTGCAAGAATACAAAATACACTACCACCGTTTATATGATGTAATGTTATCCGAAGATATAATTTCAAGTCCGAACCACATATCCAATCGAATTCATAGACCCCCTGGGATATATATCTACATTGGAAATTGGTCAAGTTCACAGAAAAGCGTGGTTTCTTTATTCTATGTCAATTGCTGCAAGAATAACGTAAGTCGACTCAGGTTGCTTCAATCGCCTCCACGATATTCGCGTTCTAGAATACCTGAACTTTATATCCAATGAGTTATAGATTTTTAGGGTGTTTGATTCGTGTGCAAAATTATTCTTCCTTTCTGCCTGGAGCGTGTATAGGTATGCAACGCCTGAATGCCGGACGGGATCTATATATATTATATGACATGAGAAGCGCTGCAATTTAGATCAATGAGGTATACATATACATACGATCCGATTTCAGTGCAAAACTAATTAGGTTCTAATCGAATTTGTGCTCGATTAGTATCTCGTTAATTATAGTGACATCATAAAAGATGTATCTGTAAATGAAAAATGAACTCATTGTGAAGTCGTAATAGCTACGACTCTACCATTTGTGAGAAAATTACTGTTTCTATGCAAGATTGACCCGAGCCGTTGGAAAATGAGGAAAAATTTCTGTTCCTGGAAGATCGCCCTTCGAAATGAGCAAGTAGAAATTTCGCAGTGATTTTAGTCGCCGATTTCGTTCAGTTTGAAAACTTTGATCGCATATTTTGGTAAAAAGTACCCAAATCGACTTCTCTTGCAGCCAAGTATTTAATTGCCCATCGGGAAGAACAAACACAATTGGGAGAAGCTATACTGTTTGTGCGCTGAGGGGCACACGACATTCGATACGAGACAATTGATTTCATCATTATATTCATCAAACGATTCCGAAAGTCAACAAGCGATTATAAGCAGGACTACAGAAATGTGGTACAAAAACAATAAACAGCTTGAAAAATTCACGGACAAGTTATATTCTGCATTCACTCGTAGCTAATTGATCCTCAGTGTTCGTCCTCAATATGTGAAGTCACTGTGACCATTCCCGCAATCAACGTATTCAGCGGGCGGAATATTTGATATTTTTTACCGATTCACAATCATTTCTATCCATATAACTCCGTCAGCGATGAAAAATAATTAGTTAAAAACTCCGTCAAATCGGAAATCGTCGACGACGCAACAACTGCGATAATCTTCATGAGGTCACACCTTCAGCTTGGGCTCATTGTAGGGAAATAAACGGACATACAAAAAACGCCAGATTGATTCAGGGGATAAGTAGGCCCATCACGTCGCAAAGATCCTCGGCACAAAGCAGCCTTATCTCAAATCCATCGGTATCCGAGTGAAAACAACACTTTTAAAAGTAGTCTTCTGCAAGATTTTGACAAGGCAATCAAGCGGACTGCACGTAATCCTCAAAAAATACAGATGCAGGCAGCTGGGATTCCACCATACAATATTCGTTTCGAATATTTTAGACACGTATTCGCGTCATACCGCATACATATTCATCCCGTTTTCAAATTATTCGTCACTACCTGAGACCCATAACAAGCTGAGTTGTCAAAATGTTTTCCATTCAGTTTCGGCACCAATGAACATCGTGGATCACAATGACGATGATCATTATTTACTATGAATCTGAATAGTACGATATAAGAAGCCTTCGCACCTCTTCATCCTGAAGAACTGGACAAAATTTGATTAACTGGATAGCTGTTTTCTTCGTTCTTGGACGTAAACTACGGTTATGAATGCGTAAGAATCACGATAACTCCTCAGCATGAACCGATTACTGAAGCTGACGCGACTGGAGCTATAATATAAGTATAATACACAAGTGAACTAAAAAACGAAGAATTCTGCAACGTCAATCCGTTTCGGACGTGGCAACGAGAAACAGATTATGCAAACAAGATATTGGCAGAGGCCGCATACTTTCTGTAATAATCCTCAAGATTATCTCTCATCCTCTTCTGTGATGGAGCCAGGAAAGCTGGAGACAGAGGATGATAAAATATTGTAGAAATTTTATATCTCGGAGCAGAAACACAGAGAGGTAAAGTTGCGTAAAGCCGAGAAAAAAGGACAGAAAAAGATGATAAGGAGAAAGACCCCAGTAAGAGAGGTCGATTCATTCTAATTCAGTTGTGAAGGCTACAGCGTGTCCAACACCTCGTATCTTCAAGGCTGGGGTGGTTCTTTCCTTGAGCTTAAGGCTAATATTTTTCACCAAATCCTCCCGCAGTGCGGGTTGCCCGGTCTTAACTCTATATACCGAGCTGAGCCTTCGCCGTAAATATCATAAGCGAGACACTCGACTGATTTCGTTCGTTCGGAAACACAACCGAAATTGCACATTTTATCGTGAAACTTCACTCACTCAAGTAATTCAATTAGCATTATCCCATATATCCTTTAACGTTCGGACGTAGATTTTGTATAATAAAAATCGTTAAGTCCGAAGAGTATCCTTTGTACCGAAGTGAGTTTCCGAACTCTATAGAGCTGCAAAAAGATGAATTTGGTGCAGCTGACCACAGATCAAGCCCACGTAATGCACAAAACCTTGCAAGTAATCCGGCAGGTATGGGAACGGGAAGATTTTTCGATCGTTGCCATCGTGGCGAAACGATCATCCGATCGTCAAATTTACACACAGATGATCCTTGATCGTTACCATTTCCTATTAGTATCCGAGCGCAGAGACTTTCCAAAAGTTGTAAATTCTTTTTTCGGGTCACTTCATCTTTCGCGGAGAGCGCAGAGATATACAGCAAATACTCAGAACACAAACATTTCGAAGCCCTGATGAAAATAATCCGCATGTTCACTATACAGAAAGTTCTAAATTATCGAGGACTGCGGCGTCCACTAAAGATAGCTGCTCTCTGAAAATTTGGTCGTTGAACAACTTCATCCAGTTATTAGAACTCATAGCAAAAATTACGTGAGTTTGAGAGAATTCCAGCAATCTGTCTGAACCTGTGCATGCGCACTCTTAAAAATACGGCATCAAACTTCACACAAATAAAATTCCATCGCCGTTTACCCCGTTTTGTGGTACAATTATCCTCTGAATGCACATAATAAGACATAAATTACCTCTCGTGCGTTAATTCAGCTTGATTATAGTATTATCATTATCTTTTCTGAGTCAGAGAGGAAAAGCAGAATTTTTTTATTGCGAAGATGCGGAATTGGAACAAGTACCCATGCGGTGTTAAATAATTCATCTCCATATCGTCCTTATTATCACAGAATAACATTTTCTTGAACGCTATGTGAACCGATACATCAGACCAATCATATCTGCTTGCAGCGCCGGCGACTTGACGATTTTCTTTGTGTGGACCCTTGAGACTTGAGAGATCAGGGATCCAAAAAATCTCCGTCATTTCATGTCAGCTTAATTACCCCTGACCGCTAGACTTTTTGGATTTAATTAACAAATTTTTGCTCGATCGTATAGCCTCCAGACTTTGCACTGAGTAGTCTGATTTCATGTGTGATGGAACCAAACGCCGAAAATTTCTAATGTGATCGCCTGAATACCAACAACTCAATACTTGTCGGCCATGTCCGCTTCTAGTTTGACCTTCTCGATGTGAAAACAAGCCTCTATCATACAATGTTCCGGTGTCACGAGAATTACTTGAAAACCAAGGTGTTATGCGCCAATTTTTGGATTTAACAATCCTCAATGCTCTCGCATCTATTTCATGGCACAAGACTCGGCACATAAGAAACAATTCCATTCTTCCGATGGAAGTTTGTTTCCCAAACAATTAGAAGCCAGAATTAGAATGGCGACGAAGCTTTGAGAGTTGAGACCACGGGGATCTCGTCTTTTACCTGTAAAGTATACTGATTGACTCGAGATGATGTAGTCAGGCTAGTGAAAAACTGCCTTCACGAGTCATAGTTCCATGTAGAAAATCTTCTATCAAAGTGTACCCATGGCCCCCGTTATAATGTATAACACGTATTTGAAACGTAGACAAAACGGGGGAGCCCATGTTCAGATAATTGAGTGATCTCAAACGCCTAGATAGGTGAGATCCTGGAGTATTTCTTGATGTGTGATATTGTTATGTCAGAGTAGCCGTATAATTACGCTGATTCCCGATAACATTGGAGAACACATTGTATCCGCAACAGTGCCAGGTCCAAATCAAGTCTCGCTATTCTCTGGTGACCAAAGCTACGACCCGTTGTGGCGCCGGTGATGAATGGGGTGGCTGTGAATGGAGATTGGGGCTCACGCCTAATGTCCTTCCGCGCACCGACACAACAAGATACTTAGTGCCATCCATCCAGGACGAGCTGAGCGCTACGACGACATGTGCGCTCGACAGAGCGCAACCAGTGCGTGGTTGGCTTGTATTACTCTGCTACCCCAACGCGGAATCCGCCACCTCCGTGCTTCCCGGGAGCAGCCCGAGTACCCTGGCTGGCATACGGCGAGTAATATCTCTGCAGGGACATCACTGGCCGACAATGAAGCTGCGCGTATGTCCTCTTCTAGACCGTCGTACGTCACGGACTTCTCCCGTTTTCATCCACCGCGCGCAGGGTGATCTCCTTCTTGTTGACCATTGTCATAATAGCTCTGGGTTTCGAGACGTAGCTTGGGTCTTTGCAAATTATAGCCTGAGGATGTCCCTTGGCTGAAGGACTCTTGAAGGCTGAAGCCGTTTCGTGGGGGCGAATGGAGGCATAGGGTAGGGTAACGACGGAGGGGAGGTCCTTGAGGAGTGATTGTTATTTGTAATAATTAGATAAGGGCTTTCGTGAAGTTGAAGTTGAAAGTACAGCACGCGACCACGCCTGGTTAAAACTCCGATGTATTGTTATACCTCATACCTTGTACGGACAGGGTTCAGTTTATCTGTACGACTGCACAGCCACGTCGGTTCCCCGTCGCCAAGATATCGACCGATTCCATCCACGCCACGACAGACCTATATACATCCTTATTATACTGGATTAAGCCGACGACTATGTATGCGAATCGAGACTCCGACAAAGTCCCATCCGACAAGGCTATTAGCATTTAGACTGGCTGTCGCAACTTTTGCTTTTTCCTGCGACGTTGGCGGTTCAAATGCATACCGATGCGGGCATATCCGTGAGGTACGGATGCTGCGCCCGCGCCCGCGCACAGTCATGTATATACCTACATATGTATATAGGTATACATACCTACATGCCCCGTAGCCATACACTCTATACATACCCCTCGAGGTGTGTGCGAAGTGAGCTTTCTAGCATGTGTCAACGTGTGCGGCATGCACGTATACAAATCGGGGCGCAAAAGGTGCTTGCGTATCCAGGAATACTCACATCGTTGCAGAAGATACCTATTAAAGGCATCTCTTCTCGAAGCTCTGCCGTAACCATGGTAACCTGACGCACACAACGCCGAGAGCAGCTACCGCCAGCGGAGTGAAACAACCCTCTAATAGCCGGGGCGGCGCCTATACCGAAACCCTAATAGCCCTATCTCGCCCTTGCCTCTACCGCCGCCTTTCCAACTCGACTCACCACCGCCCCTGGCTCACCACCATCACCATCGCCACCTTATAACGCGGTGCCGGCCCAACCCGCTGTTTGTTTATTTGATGCCTTTTCCCTCTCTATTAGACTCTCGTTTCAACATATTCTGATTAGCAGGTTGTCATCCACCTTAATACGTCTTTGCAACCATCTCCGTACCCCGTCAAACTGCTGAGGCCAAATCCAAACCTCTGCAGATGCCCACGCCAACACGAAATTCATGAAGCAGGTATTTCGCCATCGTGAAGAATCGGACGCAGCTGATCAGAAAATAGTATACTAGATATCGCAGTGTGCTTCTCCCGTAAAATGTATAAAACATCCCAAATAATATTCCGTTCAATCAAACGAAATGATGTGTCTCCCGCAGTCGAACGAAATTCCTTGTTCGAGCAGGTGAGCATATTGTTCATATTTTGTCATAGTACCTATATTGTAATAGTTCGTCAATTGTAATAGTATAAATTGTGCACCGGGAGCGAAAACGAGCGTTTTCGCTCCGCTGTCGAAGAAAATAATTGGCTACATCGAGAAACAGTTCATTCCATTCAACAAGCCATTTTTCCGAGTACATAGTTTTCATATTATTATTGCTGAATGGTTGCACGGTGAATTCGTTAGAACGACTGGCATTATCGGCTTTGTTCAATAGAATTTTACCCCCGTTGATTTGTTTGGGTAGTTGCGTTTGTTTGCCGTTTTTTCTTGGTGTTTTAACAGCGCGTACCTACCAGGGAGCAGGAGAATATTCGTGCGGTCCCGCGGAAAGAATTCTCGAACAATGCTGCACAAATTGCCTCGAAGCCTTGGAAATTTTTTTCTCGATTTTCCAAACGCCAAGTAACCGGATACAGTGGCGTGGATGAGAGTTGGTAGGGGAAGACATCGCCTCGTTTCTTACGCGAGGCTCGTTTCCAGGATAAATTAGTCTGTTAAGTCGAGTTAGTGTTATTACTTAAAAGGCGATATTTCCCCCGGGAAGCTAACTACTTGAGATGCTGAGTATTTTTTTACACTTTCTCGATGTACGAATCAAAGCTGAAATTTACATTTTTCATTCTATGGTATACAGTCAACGACTGCTCTCAACATTGAGATATAGTTTTATCAACTTGCTCATAGAGTCCATGGACTTCGGATATTGAACAATGGTAAAAAGTTATGTTTGCACCGCTATAATTTACCTAATTATACTTTAGATGGACAATGGTATACCGTAATAATTATCATATGGATAGATTTATCCGACTCTATATACAGCTCACACGCAGGCAATTGAACATACATTTCGGAAAACTCCTATGACTGATTTCGATGAAAACACGATTTCCCATTAGGGCGATGCCATTATTCAATCGATTTGATTGTAATCCTAATCTAGAACAATTGGAAGATAACTATCTGTTCACTCGGGTGCAATGAGCAAGAACATCACAATTAAGACCTGATCTCAAGTTGCTTGGTGAAAATTGAGAATCAATCGCTCGATTGAAAATTGGATGGTTTGTTTTATCTATAAACCGTATGAACGACGAGAAAACAAACAAGTAACGATCATCTCCGCATACTTGTTACAAAAGTATCCAAACAGAAAAGCTCTATAGAAATGAGCGTGACACGTGAGCCTATTGATTTAGGCGTTCCACGAACGAAGCACAAAACTAAGGTTACCAATTTCATGGTTCCGTTGTTTCCGAATTTTTAATTAAATCGTAGGAGCGTTAACTGTAACAATGCCATTTTTCCACTCAGTTTTCGTGCATTGTTAAAACTATGCCTCTATCTTTTGACTCGTAAAAATCGAGAAAAAACATTAATTAATGTTATATCTGCCGGTAACCGATCATTGCATCTGCCAAAACGGTATATTAATAAAAAATAGAAGCCACAAAATGTAACGAAGTGATTCAATGAGAGAAATCGAAGAATGGACAACTCGAAAATGGTAGAACGTCGACAAACGAAACAAGTGACGATTAGCCGCTTTTACTTGTATTTCAAACGGGCCTGAACGTAAGAGCCCTTCAAAAATTAGCACGACACGTGATCCCATCGAACCAGTCCGTCGCCGGAGCATTGTACAACAATAAGATCTACGGTATCGATGCAAACGCAGCAAAGGGTAGCTACCCCTGCAGACTATCGTCGATTTCGTACGAGCCTCGGGTAATGGGCATTAGTAAAGTGTCGTGTTACCTACCTACGAGCTGCCGCTGCAGGCTTACCCAGCGGGGTAGCGATAATAATAATTATAATAACAGGAGAGAAGCAACAACAGCAACGCGATCATGAACGGCGATGGTCGATGGTAGCACGTTACGTGAATGTATCAGGCCGGAAGGTTTTAATTGGATGAGCGACGGGAAAACGGTAGGACCGCTTGTCCAATGGTGAAGTATGAAAACCGGTTGAGTCACCGGAAGTGATCTGTTGCAAAGAAATCGGGTGAATAAAAACACACCGTTAAAAGAGACATGAATATTTGGATCCGAAAACCACGCGTCCGTGTCTTGAGCGAGAGAGCCAGAGTAGGTACCGAATCCAACGAAAAACATCGCTACAGCAAGAGCCGCGCGTAAGCGAAAAGAGATGAGAAAAGCCACCAAGAGTCGGGTGCTCCCGAACGAGTGCACATCTCTGCCAGCATAATGGAGACCCCCCGCGGCAGCTTACCTGCATTTACTAATCACATCGTATAATAGAGAATAATGCAACCCCTGTGAAAAGTGAAGCATACCTACCACTTACTTCTCTTGAGAGCAGATAATCCTCTTACGCGCTGAACACAAAGTAAAATAGCTGGTATCCTCTTTTTGGTTGCGCGAGTGGGTAGGTATGTGTGGCGCAGGGCGCTACACACAGCCACGTTCTCGCTGGTAGGTACTAAATACAAATATACCTACACATATTTACTCACTACCTACGGCGTATCTTCCGACCATAGTACGAGCGTGCCGCTTTCGAGTACATGGCCGCTCGATAAGTGTGTTTGTGTGCATACACTACACAGGTGTAGCTTTTCACCGTTCAGTATGAAAATAGGTGAAAAGGTGGATAGATATTACGTTGATTTTCGTATAAGTGTACGTACATATAGTGTCCGCTTATTCGTATTCGTATCCCGTGAATACGTACGCCTACACGCATTGTATACCTGAGCGAACTAACGTTGTCTGTATTTCTATATCTTGGAGGGGTCGCATAGCACACACAGTGGAATAGTACAAGCAGCTATTATGCGGAATTTGCGAAATCTCTTAAGCGGCCGAACAAATTGACCCAAATCTGTACGCTCTTTGAATCGTTGTGGTTTCCTCAATTCTTCCACCACCTAGTTACAACGCTCGATGACGGCGTGTTTTGTATAGTACGGGCAGTGAACCGAGCCGTGTTTGCTCGTCCCTGCAAAAATTTCTGAGAGCCCACCGAAATCGGAGTGTAAACTGCGCGCCCGGAATCCCCGCAAAAATTTTAGTTGTATACTAGTTTTGAAACGAACGTAACGGATACGTGCACACGCACACCGGCACGAGCATAATATTATATACCCATATCCTATTACTACATACAGATTTTCATCTAGACGTATAGGTATAATGCGCAGATATTAATGACATATACATACATGTTACACTTATTCAGACAACTCCGTGCCGAATAGGATATAGTCAGAATTCAGCGTACACGAACGAAAATAATAGGAAAAAGTTTTGTCGCTCGTGGCAGTTTCGCGAAAGCTGTGCTTTGTGCTGGGAGATATTCGAAATACGCGGTGCGCGGGGCGCGATGCTCCTTTGTTCGGCACTCGCTGTATACCTTCGACGTTGGCGCCGCAACCATCACCGATACACTGCACCGTGTCTATTGCGGCTATTTCTGCGCCACGGTATATACGAACATCTCATCCTTCTTCGAGAGCAAAATGCTTCTGACAAAAGTCGCGTGGCTGATCAGAGGCTCCTGACTAACTGTGACGTCTTTGAGTAAAGTGAGCCCTTGCTCGATTGTGATTGCGCTTAATGTATTGGCCGATGGGAGGGATCAAAGGCAATCCCTATACTTTATCGGCGGAGCGAGTGAAACGGCCTGCAGAGCTTTGGTTTCCATTTTTTTCTGTTTTTTTCGCTTTATATTGCTCCTCTCTTTTCCCGATATTTTGCTTTTGATTTTTTGCCAAAACGAAGACTACTGATCAACGAATTTTTGAAAGGATATTGTCTACCGATGCGAAACTATAGAACCATGTCGTAGCTTTAACCACAGGTACACTTTCGAATATTATCACAATCTACAAGAAACTGACGCATCAGACCTAGCCGTAGAGATTTTGTAGAATTTCAGGGAAATTCACATCATCACCACGTTATCGTCTTTCTTGACACCCTGAACGTGATATTTAGCGAAAATGTGAAATATGATTGCAGGAATCTTGATGTTGTATTGGACACTTTCGTGGTAATTCACGCACGTTACGTTTAGAATTAGGATTAATGATAATTTTCAGACCTGACAGATTTATCAATAATCTCAATTTAGAAGGTACTCAATGTTATTTCACAAATCTTTGAACTAATCGTAACCACCTATCCTATCAGCGGAAGAAAGCACTCGGTGGAAATTCCTCATACGATGAAATGATATATGAGTCATTCCATTCTCCGTCCCTTCTTCATCATGATCATCTTTCCGGTCACATATTAGAGCCCTCTCGAAATGTGTAATTGATCTTTCTGGAAAAAATGTTTCAAAATTCTTGGATAGAAATCAAATGTTTCGAGTTATGACAAATCCAGGCTTTTTTCATCCATGCATTTGTTCTCGAATGTTGCAAATTTTTAATATCACAAGCTTTTCACAGAATGTCGATATAACTTTCACTCAATTTCTGGGTTCCACGAATGATATTTCCCCGAGGGTATGCGATCGCGAAATTTGCGACACATCACATACAAGTAAAATACAATTATCCACTAAAATGACGACATATTTGAAAAATGAATTCGATAGCCTTTTATTTAGCGCACTTGGCTAACCTTCGTCGGCATATGTAAGACGCGAAGTTCAGAAAAACAAGGCAGGCTGAGAACTCAGTTTCGTAAAATTCTGACGCTTCAAAACTATTGAAAGAATTAATATTCCACACAGATATTCATCGGTTCATGCTATTTTATTCGATAAATTAATTTCATTCATGGGTAGGTAACGTGGAAGAGTCTGCAGTGGCGTACATAGCGGGTGCGTTAATTTATTTACCCAACATATCAGGCAAAAACTGCATCGATAATTTGGAAAAATTTCTCATATCCCGAATCTCAAGACACGAGAAAAAGTTTGATGAAAATGAGCGCTCCGATCAGCATTAGTTCGAAACGTTTATTTATTGTCCAGGAATTTTGAAAAATTTGATGAGCAATTTCAATCATCGCAACAACTTGAACCAACATCGGATTTGGATATTCAGACGGAGAGATTATCATCAGGAAGGACGCGCATGATTCTCAGAAAACTGCATTCGTGTGGTTAATTCAAGCCTACCTACTTGTTCCCTCGCAACCAACCAATACAACTACAGACTGTAACATTTATACAACAAGAATTTTGATACTTGACCCTGTCCCCAGATTTTGTTTCCTTTCAATTCCGAGCGACTGCAAATCGAAACCGATCGGAGAAGAGAATCAGAAAATATCACATGTATTTCTGCGAGTCTAGTGAAGATAGTGAAACAATATAAGAAGAATTGATAAGAGGCAGGATCAGAGGCTGATATGTGTGACTAAGTGCTCCATACATAATTTTGTTTCGGCAAAATGAAAGTAGGTATGTACGTGTCGTTGAGACATCTTACCTGATCTCCTCGCAAGGGAGAGATGAGCATTAGCTCTAAATCGTCGAATCTGTTTTCATAGTTCGTAGACGGTCAGGATTATACTGTCCATAGTCCATAGACGCTCACATTATAATCACAAGGTTGGTGCCCATGTATAACACTACCAACAGCTTACATGGTACTTAAAAGTAACAGTTTTCGATTTCCCTTGCAAAGAAAAGGTTGAAAGAAATCGATGAGAACTCGGTAGATATACTCTCATGAGTACAACTTCAGGGCGTTCGGAGGGTTGAGCTGGAAACAAACATCGAGCAAACGGGAACTCGTACAACCGTAACAATCCGCAGAAACCGGAGAATCCAAACGCTGCAGAGTCTTGCAGGCGCAACTCGGCTCACCGGAACCCATGTGCTGCAGTTAGTCCCAGGTGCGCACGGAGGCAAATAATTTTGTCAGCAACACCAGTGATTCCCTCCAGCCACAACGGTTTACGATACCAAGGGGAGCACCTTGCTCGAGATTTGGTTCTCGAACACTGCGTATCTCCCCGATTCTCAATATCCGCGAGTATATTTACCACCCGACTATGAGGTGGGTAGGTGCATTAATACCACGACACCATACACCAGTACGGAGTATAACGGTGTGCTGCAGACATGGCTATAGTACCGGCGAAGGTATAGCCGAATACCCAAGGTAGATTAGGAGGATGGTCGGTTGGGTGCGGGTGGATATACTGTGGGGTTGAAACGGGAGTGAGTCGTCCGGGGCGGCGGGGGGTGGGAGCAGCTATAAAGGCTAATTGGTTAAAAGCCTGCCGCGCTACAGGCTTGAATCAAGATCTTGGAGTGTTATAATGGATAAGTAACACACGGCACACGGTTGCACGTAGAGAGCGAAGTCTGTGGCATCGAGGAAACCTCCGCAGTGTGATTGGCGAACGAGGAAAGCTACCCCCGACGGGACGCCGCGACATGGGGAATCGATCGTTGCGGGGTCCAATGAGAATGGCGAAAATTCATCCCCTGAAAGGTAAGCCACGCCCTCGCCAACCCTCCTAGCTCGATTTCCGAGCTTAGCAGCCCTGTGGATGAACGCCGCGACGCCAAGGGGGCGCCGAAGTACGACGACGACGACACGACGCGACAACTGGCTAGCGTTAGTGTATGTGCGCGAGTTTCTGTCCGGTCCTCTTGTACCGCCGGTAGTCAAACAGTATCTGCCGTCAGTCACTTAAAGCAAAGGTAAACTGGCGCAGTCCCTAGCGCTTGAAAATTAGCCACGGCTTTCAGGGTCGATAATCATCCGAGAAGGAAGCACCTCGATCGTTTCAACCGCAGAAACGGCACCCTGAAACTTGATCGCATATGAAGCTGTACTGGACATGTCTGGACTCGAGGATCAACCGCACATATCCATGGACGCATATCAAGATTGAATCGTACGAATAGGAAACGAGAGAAATAGTAGTGTCTTAAATCGATCGGGCAGTAAAAGTGCAAATAATTTAGTCATCAAGTGCCAGGAGCTCACAAATTCGTGAAGGATTAGTTCCGATTAATCTGACGTTTTTCAACATTCTGACGAAAAATTATCGCGTGTTAGTGTGTCATCTCTACAGGTAGTTGTGCGAAACTTTATAGTTAATCCAAGAAAACTCTAGGAGGTGTGAGTTCTGTGTACAATGTGTCGAACACGAGTATCACCGAAACAATGCAATACGTGATCAACCCGACGATGAAAAACCAAATGCCATTCTCAATGAAGAAATAGAATAATAATTTATATGTAAGTAGTGGGTGCCACCGCGTTCTAATAGCGTGAGATTGTTAAGCCACAGTGTAAAAATGTCTGGAGAAACAGAAATCGAGGTGTCAGTTGTCTCCGAAGAGGACCTGGAGCTCGATCACGGTTCTCGCAGCAGCTCGGCACCAGCGGAAATCCTGATTCAGGACAAAAATAACTGTAACTTAAGTAATTCTTGTACACTTAATGGTGGCAAAGCTCCACTGAGGCCGGCCTGCACACCGCAATACACGTCATTCAGCATATCCAGTATCTTAGGACGATCCGAGTCTCCGATTGCCGTCGTCGCGTCTTCGCCCACACCGAAAGATCAGCCTGCTCTTCAGGGACTCCAAGTCAGTCTACCTCCGCAAAGTTTGCAGCAAGGCGCTTCGACGTCTCCAAACGAGTCATCGCAGCTTCTCGGCGTACCAAGACTTGGAAGTCTTAGCAGCGGCGGAACCACGCATGGAGTCAATGGGAACAACTCAGGTTTCGGCGCCGGTGAAGGGAACCCTCTGATGGGTCATACAACGGCGGATCTAGCGATGCTATCTAGGTAGGTTCGTCTCGGTGATCATCTTCGTTGTTGTGACTGTTTAGATTATTTTCAATCAATTTTTCGGGTAAGTTGAGTCAGTAAATGTAAACAGCGGGTCAGTTCGAAATGATCCGCTATTCATTAATGATTAACAACTGATCCAGCACCCGCTAGCCAGACTGGAAAGGGTGTAAAAAAATTGTCTTTCCCCGTACGGAAGTAGCCACTAGATATCCTGATTTTCGCTGTTCAGGCTCACGATCGGTCAGATACAAAATTGCTAGAAAAACGTAGCAAAAAGGAGAAAAAAAATTATATCTACGAGGACATATTGACAACCGCATAGTAGATTCGTGAACTGCTAGATTCGGACATAGGTATGTTAAAATTTGTCTTCAAGGGGACACAGTAGGTCGTTAATCTTGTGGGATTCGAGTCATGTGTTGTGTGATGTATAATAATGATATTGGCGGCGATTGGCTGCCGCGAATCTTAACAGCTTTGTGTACTTGAGAACTGCCACAAGTCAATACGATGTCCTGATTATAATAAAGTACAACTTACTTCACCAAGTGTACGATACGGCTATATTAGCCGAAAAACAACGAGTTTAATACAAAATCTAAAGTTCAACGTCAAGTTTTCCAGAATTTGAGTGCATAATTAATATTACAACGGGCATAGCTGTATTTGAGTATCCTGAGCCATAAAACTCCTTGCAATGACACTAATATATGAGGTAGACGAGGAACGGAGAAGTCCGCGTGTGAGCTAACTCAGAATAGAATTAAACTCAGAAGGAGCAAAACCCTTGCTGTTAAAAAGAACGTATGAATGTATTGCAGAATTTTGAATAGCAGGATATTAACTGCAGTGCCTACATTACAGTTAAATACTGCTGTAAATCCAACGCACAAGTTAATCCGCCAATGAATGATAATATGATCGGGCTCGGTATTCGCGATTCAGCAACATCCTGGTACATACATACATACCAGGTTCATGGATCGATTAAATAGCGTTACTCAACTGTTTCGCGCTGTTTTTCCCGCCAACTAACCACGGAATAATGCTATCCTTGCACTATCCCGTCACCTGTATCAACGTAACTTCAACTTCCCAATAGACAACAAAAGAAGCCCCCAGACTAGATACAGCAACGCTCGTCGGTACTATATGTATCCGCACTGTCCACATATTGGCACTAGCCAAATGCCCGCACAAGTGACAAATAAAAGCACCCGCCCTAGAGACCAGAAACTCCACATGATCGATGAGGTGGGAATCGAGTACCACACTGGAATAATAGCTAACTCAACCGAACTACGTACATGTATGCGTGCGTGTATATAAGTATAAAAGGGGGGGGGGGGGGGGGGTGTACTGTAGACGGTAATGGGTCTATTAGGCTGTCTCATTTAATAACAACGAATCCGGCTTCCCTCGCATTGCATTACTTACATCGTGTGGCATTAGATAGGTCTACTAAAATCTGCAGGAAACGAGGAGGGGGCGAAGCAGAGAAAAGGGGGTCACAGACGAGAGATCTGCAGCAAGAGGGTTCGGGATGATTTTATCAGATTTGCACCCTCTAACCCCAACGAAAGCCCCAATGGTTCCAATTGCTTGTTTTCCAGCCGTTTACCATTTGATTAGGCCTCAAGCTCACTCCCGTGTATCAAGGGTGACGGCCAATATCACATTTGCAAATATTTTCACCGCGGTAATTCAACGACAACATAATTTAAGTAAGCCTGAAAGCTTCCCGCTCTTTGAAATACTAACGAGACGAGTATCCATGCATAATTATACACTGTATGTTACGCACATCGCGCTCGAAACACAACACACACGTTCAGATTTACTTACATCAGACTCACGTCCTCTGGCGACGATGCGTGCTCACTTTTACTATTCATGCGCGCCGCATCTGTTCATAGTCCATCCACCAGCGCGTTTAATACCCGGCATAAACGCGAGCGACGAGTGACGGGAAATTCGAAACTCATTATAATTCACGAGTTACTAATTATCGTCGTTGGAAACATTCCATCACGAACCGCATGGAAAACTTGTCGAGCGAAGTATCAATTATATGTATCATACTGTTGTTACTTCGTCTTCCCCAGACGTCAGCCTCCACATCCGTTTGAATTGTGCATTCCGACTGCACGTTGGAAATATGCTCTGACGCGACTGGCTGAAGAGCCGAATAGGTAGGCTTTCGGTGAATGGATAATTAGCAGCGATTTCAATAGGGATAAAATCATCAGAGTCATGATTCCACGTCAGCGCCCTCGACGTTGCCACGACTAGGCAGTTGTGCGAAAGTATATGCCTCCGTATAGCTATGTATGTATGTACATATGTATACACGTCAAGAGAAATACGACGGAGATATCGTCGGCGTCTCTAGGTATATGGCATCGGTGGGCTGAGGGGGTGGCAGGAGGAATCAATTTGGTAGGATGTGCATAATAGATGCAGTTCGTAGAGTAGCCTAGAGTAGAGAGTACGTATAGCGCGGATGTAAGAAGCCAGGGAATCCCAAGAGAATATCGCGTCTTTTGCCTACAGGAAGGAAGTACCCGATCTGATTTATTATTGAGCAAACTCCCGCCGTGATAAGCTGTGCAATCCGTCTATATTATCTCGGCTTTTAAGACGCAAGTATCCGGACCCAAGTCTCTGGTCTGCTTCTCGTTAATGCTACTAGTAGACCGGTGGATCAGGAATATCCTGCGGGAAGTAGTTACAAATTAAGAGCTCTTGCGAGCGAAACATCTCAACAATCGCTCGAGGGGGTGTCGCGCGTATTTTCTTCTCTCGACAGCACAATCCTGGTGAATGTACATATCCTATACATACTCGTACCTCCGTCATAATTCCTTTTGCCTGCTGAACGTTAAGTACCTGGGCACTTGAGGATCCTTCAGATCTAAGGGTCTGGATTTAGGGCAGACCGTAAGATGAGATTGTGTATACCAAATAATGGTATGAAAGAAAATTTTCATCTGTACCAATAAGACCGTTTTGGCAGAAGTTTTCCAATTCTAAGCTCCCAAGCGTTTGACGCTAACGCGGTTTTCAGGCTTTTAGTTTTTTGTCATCGCTACACTGAGGTAAAAATATATCTGCAGAGTAAGATGAATGTTTCTTTGAACAGTGCCAAGGGAGTACCTATTCATTTAATCTGAACATCCGTTCGGTCCGGGTGATTATTTTCCTGCTGAAGAATCGTTGATTCTAAATCGGAGAATCGTTCATTAATTTCGAAAGGAATTACGCCCCGATGGAATAATTCATATTTTATTGCCACTGTTGGAATCAGTGCTCATTCGAGTTGAATGAATTTTCCGCGCAGTGTACCAATGGTACCCGCAATAATCTCTAGCCGCAAATGAGGTAATATTTCGGTGAAATTTTCACATGCTGAACCATGATGTCTGGCCATTTATGAACAGCAGTCAAACGAGGAGACAATTAACAAATTATTGAGTAGGTATGTCCTCAATTATGGAATATTCACCAGGAAGATAAACGCGATGATGTTGAATCGACGCACGAGAACTTTACTACCTACCCCACGGTGTTGAAAACGTTGCCGACTAGCATTCATTCAACTGCACTACAGTCGGAAACTAAGGATCCGAAGAAAGAATAAGGGCTGGAAAAGGGCAGGGATATGCTAGCAACTGCGCACGTTGATCGGTGTTTGTACCTGGCTGGCTGAGGGTTACGATGCTTACAAACAGTAGACGTCAGATTTGATTTTTATCTCTCGTTGGCATCTGCGGCCATCAGCCGCCAGCCCCTTGTAAAAGAGATATCGTTCGTAAGCTAACCCATATAGACATAGCTGCGAGTAGAATAAAGCTGTTAATTTGTTTGTTGTGTCGTGCCCTCGTTTCCTCCCCCGTTTAGTCGCTCTTTTCGTCGCCACTTTTGCTCCTTTTCAAAGATACTATTATATACAAGAAGCAAACGCGACGCGAGGCCGAGGGCGCGCAGACATTATAGGTACGAGAAACCGAGTGTCGATGTGCCTACGTGTATCTCCTGACGCCGCACCGTCGGCAGGGGATGTTTTAGGGCTTCGGAAGCCCTGGTTTTAGTATCTTCGTCTTACCGAGCTAGTAATTCTGAGCAATTGTCACCTTAGATCGACTGGCTGCCACTTTCGGCCAATATCTTTATACAGGCGCAGCTGTAAGCATGAAGTATAGGTACATATACAATATAAGTAAGTGTACCTGAGTGCTAAGTAGGCGTACTGCAATTATCCCCATTGTTTGTTTCTCCATTCACTCGTATTTGCGCGCGGAAAGTGACAATATTCAATTCCGAGGAAAAAGAGAGTGCAATGGTTTTCAACAACCAGTCTATGACGATCTTTGTGGTAACCATGCCCGCTACTCTCGTATCTATATGTGTTCAGGTGCCTACCTTATATCGATCGTGAATGGCCCGCCTACTTTCCGAGCTATCAGGGCCGGCTTTGCTAATGTGCAAAGAGGTAATTGCCTACGGGGGTGCCAGCTCTCTGGAGACCCTTTGTACCCAGTGTGACGGGTGAATTTCAGAATAACGGATGACAAAATACATTGTAGGCGCACATAGGTAGACTCGCGTGATCGCGAGAGCTTTGTACAATTATTGCCGACGTACTTTGGATTTAACGAACGACATTCCGTGACCCTCAATTTTCAAACTCCAACCTCTCAACTGCCTAGGAAAGAATCTACAAAAACCTGCGAGAAGCTGATCTTATCGTGAACTTTTTTCCAGCACTGTATACATAAACCTTCTCAAAATTCGAAGCTTGTGCCTATAACAGGTCGAGATAGAGCACTATGATCCTAACGAAATCCGTCTCCGATTTCTCTCGAGCTTTCTGAATCCATGTTTCAAAGAAATTTGGGACAAAAGTAGGGACAAGCTATTTGAAAACTTTAGAGAGCAAAGGTAAACGGCTACCTCGATGGGCATAATTGAATTAATTACTTTCTCTGCTGCTTTGGAAAAGTTCTGAAATTATATGGTATGGTACGCGGGTATAGAAACGGTTGAAATCATCACTCAGCATCGCTTGCTCTTTGAAGTCTTTCGTTATAACTCCGGAATTCCTGAGGCGTGAAATTAGACGCCGTATATACCGCCCAAAATGGCCGCCGTGGTTCCACCGGCAACTCTGAATTCGGAATAAAAGGCGAAGAAGAGAAGACGGCTTGCCTACGTCGCTGCTGACACCTAAATTGGAACCCATAGTCGTGCAGAAGCTAAGTATACCGCTTCCAGAATATGTCATCGCCCGACGGAAATCTTCGCGACGGCATATTTCTCACGGCTCGAAATTTTTCAAAATAGAAGAAATGAGATTCCGAGACCTCACAAATGAACCTATCATTCGCGAATCGATAGCCCTATCGTAATCTATAACCAAATCAATTCATTCGTTACCTATGACGAAGAAACTTCAAATGATGAGTATAGGTGAATGAAAGTTGGCTCCAAATTTTCATGAACCAGCTCACAGCTGTGCTTTGAAGAAAATTGAGAAAATAGAATAAGAGTTTGGAGCTAACCCTCACGAAAAAGCAATAACAGTTTCTTTTCTACCTCCTTTTCTTCTTCTATCGATTTTTTCTTTCCAACATGGATTACCCTCCCTCTTTCGAAAAATCACTGTTCCAGCTATACTTTTGCCGTGCTCACAGCAATTTAGATTCTATCCCCATGTGAACATATTACCGAACACTCCATCGATTTTACAATATCTTGACAAAATTATCAATTCGAATTATCCCCTCATGAACCAAGATGCAAAATCCCCCCGTTTCCCGCGAAAACGTAGTCGCCGCTTTCTGTTATAATTAAGCGGTGCAAATGTACTTTCACATCGCGATCGCGCCTTTCTACTCAAGGTGGAATCTGAGCCTCAGATTGTGGAAAGGATGTGAGCTACACCGGCGTGTCCCTCCCTAACGGCGAATTGATGCAGTGTTGCGAAAATGTTGCGGGTAAAGATTTGCGATAATTGAGCTGGTATTATTTCAGGCTTGGACTGATGTCTTCGTTGATAGCTGGCCGTTACCCAGTTGGAATTGGAAGTGTTTTCTTCCCGTCACCGCTTCAGCATCTTCATCAACATCAGCATCATCCGCGATTAGCCACCGCTGCAACGAACGTGGTCAGTGGTAGCCAGGAAGCCGCGGATGCCGAGAACATTCGAGGAATGCTCCCCACCAACGGGGGTTGGCCTTTTCACTGGAGACCCAGCCACACGCTGCAGGCTCTCAACCATCACTCGTCGAGCGATGGAAATTCCCATCGGCAAAGTCCATCGGCAACCTTTTTGCAAAGAGGTGAGCCCCTTCTGAATAATCGATTAGATTCATATCACGACTCCGGATCGCCTTCGAGGAGAGGAAACCACGGCCTCCGATTATTTAGGCTTTCAGACTTTCTGCCGGTATACGCATGTAGTTACGGAATTATGAATCGAACGGCTGATAACATTGTGGACACTTGCATCTCCATCGAGTCTAGTCTTGTATTTGTAAGCGGGCTGGTGAACCGCTTATTGGGTTCAAGAGGAAATTGAAGCGGTAGCAGAACGCGTCGTGGCATGTTGCAAGTGGATAGCGTGCGGTGCACGTAACTGTGACGGACAACCGGGTAACCGGCCACTCGAGAATGACCCCCTACCATCTACTCTGGCTATGGCTTCCATGGCTTCCGCAGTGACAAGCCAGCGTCAATCGACTTATCTATCAATCGCTTACCTATACATATACCGTAGCCCGTTGTCTACTTAAGTTGGGAACAAGTTACCCCCAGCCACGTTGTTTGCTCTCATCGGCCATGCCACTTGATTCAAGGGTCTCCGCGCTCGGGCACCGACCAGAGTAACGTCACAATCCGTTACGTTGCTCACGGTTGTGTGCATCGAAGGTGTACCTCAAAACGCATTACGTATCGATTGCAAGACTCGACTTAGTGATGCACCTGCACATAGACCGAGTGCGGTTGGACTTCTATAGCTGTATCAGAGTATGCATACGAGGTATTCAATTTCCGGCAAACCACTGCTAGGAGTCATGCTCACTGAACTTAACGCCTATTCGGAATTTGATTCCGTGTCATGATCGAAGATGTCACTTACGATTACAGCGATAGACGCGAAGCGATGCTGGAAATATTGCCAGTCTAAATTTGCAGTAAACATTTTTCCAATAATCTGCAAGCAGATACATCCGGTGTTACTTCATCCTTCATTCGAATTGGTTGAAATCATTTTTCTGATACGACGTTCGAATATATGACGACGAAATGCCTTGGCTTGAAAACTATCACTGAAATTTACTTCTCGCGTAACAACAGCTTGCCCTTTTTTACACTCGTTCAAGCAGCCCTGGAAGTAATTGTAATACTTTTTAAGCTGTGCAGGATTTACTTGCCAGTTACATAACTGATCAGTGTCTTTCATTTCTCAACCCGTGTGAGGTAAACAATATTGAACAATGCACAAACAACCAAACGGCATGACTACAAATCTTCATTTGGATTTGAGTTTAACTTCGACTAATTGTAAATATGCTGAAGATGGATAGCATTTATTTCGTGACCTTAATGTTGATAATATTGTGATAGGATTGCTTGTCAACACATAGTTAAGAGTCATCATCAAAAATATAAATTTGCTGTATCATGTATCACACACGAATTATAGTCATTGGAAATTGGTCTAAATATGTAATAATTTTATCAAATATCTCAAAGTAAATTTTTTGTAATTTTGTAACGGAAAAATGATTCTTTAAATTAAAGCATTAAATTTTATTGGTAGCCGGTCGTTCTGTAGAGATCCTTCTGAACAATTGAAACCCCATCAGCAATGTTAAAGCTACACAAGTCTCAACATCAGATGAATGGCATCGATCAGAATCAATCCTGTAGCCCAAACCGTGTTAGTCATGCGACGAAGAACAAAAAATGGGAGCTATGGGCGACTGGAAAAGACTACGAAAATTTTAGTAAAACTTGAATCGTAAAATGCCTGACCTCTGCGACGGAAATACATTCCAGATAGATTCCAGCATATTTCATATACTCGAAAAAGATTTCAATTATACGGTTGAAGAAGAAACGTTTTGTGAGTGAAAAGCAAATGAAGAGTGTCCATGGAAGACATTTACGTCTGGAAACTGTTGGAGATATATTTTCTGAAAATTTGGAATTATGACGTACTCAGCCGACTCAATGTTGCGAACTATGATGTAACCGAAGGTAGATTCTTCGGTGATAGCGCAAAAAATGGTCTGCTAGAGACTGATCTCCATTCCTGCTTTCCCTCTATCGTCAGGGTAGTTTTATTTATTAATTTTTTTACAAGAGTGCAGCTATGCAACCGAATTCTAACAGTTTTTTTACCAGTGCTCGAAAATTTGTGTTGACCTCCATCACAAACTTTGTCCGTCAAGTTTCAAAATATACGACGCTGATCTGTCCTAATGCATCATACACAGAATTGCGACAGGTCATAGCGAACTGAGACTTACTTTGATCGAGGGAGGGGTACAAACTTACGGACTATGTGTATGAGATATTGTGTCGAATATTCATAAATTTTGTCTGTATTTTGACTGCGCTGAAAACATGACACTCGAAAAGGGTAAATTTTCGAAATAATTTTTAACCGTTTGCAATCATTCAAAAATTGTACAGCTTTTCATCGTTATTTTAACAATTCCGGATTGATTGGTTGACAGAGGATGATGATGAGGACCACGGAGTGACCATGACCAGGGAACGAAGCCCATCGTCGGGTGATGACGGCCACGATGATCCAGCGGACGGTGATGTTGACGGCGACGGTGACGGTGATGCTAATTCTACGTTACACTCGTCTGGTAGCGGCCAACTAGGCGTCGGCGTCGATGGCAGAGACTCTGGTAGTATGAAACGGAAGAAGAAGACACGGACAGTATTTTCTCGGTCACAAGTTTTCCAGTTGGAAAGTACCTTCGATATGAAACGATACTTGTCGTCGTCGGAGAGGGCGGGCCTCGCGGCGTCTCTTCGTCTAACCGAAACTCAGGTGAAAATCTGGTTCCAAAATCGAAGAAACAAGTGGAAACGACAGCTTGCGGCTGAACTGGAAGCTGCGAATATGGCGCATGCTGCACAGAGGCTCGTGCGCGTACCTATTCTCTATCACGAAGCCTCCGCGAGCTCGGCCGCCACTTCTTCGTCCTCGGGAACACATCAGTCGGGACAACCGTCCCTCTCGCACTCTGTGGCCGCCTCCTGCAACCCTCCGCATCCCCAGAACCAGGCCATATTTTATGCCCATCACCACCACCATCATCATCCTGCTCACGTTCAGCATGCTTTGCTACCACACCAAGTTCACCCGCAACCTCCACCGCCACCTCCACCACCTCCGAATCCTCATCCACCACCTCCGCCGCCGCAAACCTCTACACAATAATACCCTGAATATATCTATACCCACGGAAGAAATTACGAAGAAACCTTCTCCCCCTCCCAATTCCCGACGACGAAGAGAAGGAATCACCAACTCCCTATATCATTTACTCACAAACGTTCATTGTCTATCGCATACAAAATTACTATTAACAAATAAATAAAATCTAATATATCTATATATTAACTTGTGAAAGCTACACGCGGCCGTTTCATTCTGTATACACCGCAGCTGGAAAGATGACGATATGCATCTTCCCTTATCCCGCCAGAGTGATATGTACCCGAAGGCTTGAAGTGCCTCGTCTGTTGTCTGTGATTGTGTCGGTGTTGGTATGGTGCGCGGCCTATACCGTATACAGTCTGTGCATCCACTACTATGGTGGAAAAGCGCGCTGTGAACTCGAGGCCACGTGGGACTCGACTCCTGGTGACAATGCGATGCAGCCAGGGCACGCGATGCACTTCAATCATCTCACTCGACCCTCTGATCTCTCAACCTTTTATTTAAGTATTGCTCTTGTCTTCTCAGTCTCTGCCTCGCACTTGCGATACACATACATACATCTACGTCCACGTACACTTGTGCGTATGATATAGATAATATAATACAACAGTATGAGTATACTTCGGGCGGCTCGACCTCCCTCAGCCCTCCGAGCTTTTCGCGGTTCATCTCATCTCACATAGTATGCAAAGTATGTAGGTGCATCTTTGCAACTCGCTTTTTCTGGATGCTCACTCTCGGCGGATGTGCATATCATGTTAGTGCTCTATTTTTTCTCCACCCTTCTCTCATATCCAGGCATCGCTTCACTTGTACGAGGGATACGGAACGCTCCATACTCCGAAATTTTCCAGTATGAAAATTCAAACGCTAGAACTTTGATGAATGCATATGGGGCGTTCCGTGTCAAAACGAACGAAAAAACGGGATATTTTTCGCGACCCACATAGATTTTCGTTCATATTCTACCCAATTCAAGTTAAATATTGAAGGAATCAAACATGACCTTTTTCAAAATTTTTGGAATCACAATTCTCCCGCGATGCCGTTGCAATAATCAGATTTCTTCGAATCAACGATTTGTCGAGTTAACATGGCCTGAAATCTGGATGACGTATCGGAAAAGTCCAAAATAGGAAAGTTTCGCAATTTTCTATGAAATTTTCAATCCTTATTTTTCCACATTTGTCATTCACCTCTGAAGTGTATTTTCGCTGGAAAATGTGCGTAAATCATTAACTACAGAAAAATGCCAAAATCCATTTGGCTGAAATTTTTACACAGCGTCTTATTCAATGCCATAGATTGCCTGTGAATCTCATAGTGGGCCGCGAAGTGGCTCGGTCGTCATGCACAGCCGTGGGAAAAATAATTTCTCTCAATATTTTCCAAGCAATTTGTGAATTAAATTTTTGAATATCTTTACAATAACGCCAAAAAAACCGTTTTTTTTTTTTTTTTTTTTCCTAATTTTTAGCGAAATTTTCTGAAAATATTAGCGCGGCTCTGTCATTTTCATAACAGACGTTATCAGAGGATCAGGCCTCCGGCACATCGACGTTAACAGTGATATTCAGCCACGCTTCAAAGAAATTGGATCTATTGTAACGCGGCTGGAATCAATATATCCCTGTTCCCGAATAAGGGTACACTTCGTCACCATCCGCGCGCCCAAACCCACCCGGGTTTTGCCTTACGTTCAACGTTCTTGTTATATTTGTACACGAATCTGATTATATAAACGAGTGGGAGCAAACTCTGTTCGTCATAGCGAAGCCTCAAGTATAAGAAAACCTATTAAAATGAGGCATGCAATGACTGGTCAGCAAGTGTTGAAGGGGGAGAAAAAAGTCCTCGGCATTGGACAGAAGCTGCTCGCTGGCAGAACGTTCGATAGAATTCATCCACTATGCAATCATTTCTCATTTCAACTTCGGATATAGCGGAGGGATTAATCCGTCACATACATATTCGCTGTTGGGTATACATACCTATATGCTCAACATATCCCGGGTGACATTGTGAATGGGCAACCACTTCGCTGATGACATTTCAAGTCACTCCAAACAACAGGTGTTCTCCTGTTTTAGTTCATTCATCGATCGTTTCTCTCCTGCGTTTTCCCTTCACTCTACTCACCTTTACCCGCGAGAAAACACGGTCAAAAGCAGTCATTCTAAAGATATAGTCTAACCGCGATGGATCAAAGATATGCATTCACATTATACGCCTGATGTGCACCCCAACCTGGTTCCCTGGCATATCTCTGCGCTTTCCGGCAGTGCTCATAATCGGGATGATGCAATCTAAAAATGGAGAATCCTGAAACGCGAGTCCCCTCATTTCGGCGGTACGGTACTATTGCATATAGAACCGTCAAACAAATCTAAGAGGCCGACCGATCGAGACTGACCCGGTTGACGTGAAACGCACCCCTACGGAGAGGAGTCTTACTTTTTTGCATTTTTAAATACTATTACAGAACACCTTGTACTCAATCATCGACAGTTCCACGGCCGTAGAAATGGGAACGCATTTTGAACTATGCCTAAACAACTAACACCGGAGCATCCAGTTTCAAGTTCTCGCCTTACGCTTCTCCCAAGCTCGAAAGCGCGTCGTGTACGTGTGCAAACTACGTATGTACATACGTGAGTACACACCAGCATGGAAATGTGTATTGTGCATACAGGTTTGCAAACACGATGTACACGGCTTGTGCACATGTATGCATATATGTATTCATATAGTCAACGAGTAGGTGTTCGCGTGCCTGGACCAGTGTGTACGGGTCGCCGTACCCTGTTAAAAAGATTTAGTCGATTTGTAGGGCGCGGCAGGTATTGAATTGACGACAGATTGAAAGTTTGTCGGCTTATTGTGCCACGACGCTAGGCGTCGAATTGCAGTCACGACCTCCGTGTTATTTTCTACTTACACCCCGCCCGCCGAAACTCACGGTGTGAATAAGTGAATGTAGTAATTTAACGCGCCTCCAACGAGGTAATGCTTGGTACGATTATTATAATAACAGACGCTGCCATAATACACCATCGAAAAAATACACGCTGCTTTTATGATCATATACATGCGCAAACGTATTGTGTACACAAATAAAATGCCAGTCCTAACGGACTTTCTATGGCACGTATGGGCACATCGGAAATTTACGAAGACCGTGCGGGACCATTGAGACGATCCCTACGACCATGACGATTCTACAGCTCAATGAGCTATGCAACCAGAAACCATATTATGTTCTACCAATGTAGAAGAACCCTGTTCTATTGCCCGGAGAAACCAAGCCGCGACACAGTGGTGAATTTCGAGGTCTCCCGCGGCCATGAACAAGCTAAACCTGGTTGGATGTGGATATTATCAGAAATTATTGGTTCAACACGTATACGCAGCAAATGAAGGCGAAGGGAAAAGAATCATCCGCGCATATATTTTCGAGTATTGATGATACCGATACCCGAAATCAGGTGGCACACCTGTATCACTCTTCATAATGCGGGGTGCGTAGATGCAAAAATGAAAATTTCCATACTCCATGATCTTTCAGATACCCGCTGCTGTCCGGTCCTGAAGATACGGGTAATTCGACGAAACCAAAGCTTTCTAATACAAAACCCTAGCCTAACCTGACGTGTCTTATCCATGATGTCCCAATTTTTGAATGTCCAAGCTCATACTCGTTTGAGTCATACTTCGAACGATAATTTTGATTTGCTGTTTATTTTGCCATCAATTTTTTTTCATGAAACAATTCTCAGAGACTTTGAATTGGAGCTTCCGATCCACCCGGCACAATAATAATAACATACGCATACATTATTTTTCAATTGTTAAACAAAAATCATTTTTTCCAAAATTTTGATCTTTTGTTTGATTAATTATAGCTAGAACAACATATCGGGCGCTAACATGAGTTGCGAACAGGTTTTCGGTGGTAAAATTAATTGGGCCGAGCGGGGATACGGAACAGCTTGGAACACCATTTTTTCTCTCTTTTTCTATAATTCTTTTTTCGAATACTAGGGATCTGAATCAAGAGGAGTTTCGAAATAATGTATAGTTGATGCTGTTTGTTTGAGCTCGACCGTATTTCACATAAATAATTTATCGATGTTTCACGGCAATCCAGAAGTAGACAAAACTCATCGGCGTAGTCGTAATAAGGATTTAGTCACGCGGTTGGTCGGACTCATTTTCATGATTCATTTTGTTTGGAAAAAAATGGAGGAACTATCGATTATAGCTAGTGTCTTCGTAACTTTGTATGATATAGAGAAAAATGTCACTCGCTTGCAAATAACTTGACGAAGACATATTTCAATTTCATCTTCTCCGTTGACTTGATGGTGACATACTTCTCGAACAAAATGATTCATTCGGAAATTGTATGAGACCAACGATGTGAGTAACTCTCTACGACAACGCTCAGGCTCGTCTACTTTTGATCTGTCAACAAACAGCATCAGCAATGAATTTTTGCGAACTCTAAAATTTTCGGTGTTCGAAGGAATGAAAATGAAAACAAAAAATTAAAGCTGTCCTATCGTTCGTCAAGAAACGAGTTCCACGGTATCAAAGTTTCATCGCCGTGCCATGCTGTGAGAAAGTAGTCAAGTCATTTGCACTGTAACAAATTTGTAGTGTGGACTTCTCTAGACTGGATTTTGGTGTAAATTTGACACTGTTGGAGGTGATTTGAACGCTTTTTGGTGTTATTGCTGTCAAATGTTCGATTTAACCACAATTGCTTTGCGAATTTCTTTACAGTGTAAGCTCAAGCTCATGAAACTATGACAGCGCTGTTTGACTCGAGTAAGTCCTATCAATTTAGATCTTTGTAGAGTCTCAATAGATCTCAACAACCGGAAAGAATGTTAGGAATTCGTTGAAGCAGAATTTGAAGAAAAATTCTCAACATTCACGTCCAAAGTTTGAGATGCATTATCTCTGCCGATATTATGACGACATGGCAACGATTTTGTCCGACCAATTTGACCTGTGCGTAAGCGATATGGGGCGTAAAGAGCACCGTGTGGTTTTGTCACGATTAAAGTTCAGGGTTTGTGGACCTAGCATTATGACTGAAATTATAGTATAATACAATAAAGAAGAGCTGCAAAGGGGAGAGATTTGACAACAGAGTTATCGTTACATTCGTTAGAATAAATGAGCAAATTATACAGTTAATTATAACAGCTGCTCTCGCTCGTGTCTACCGCGGGTGGAAACGGGCGTCGAGACGCCGCAGATGACGGCACAGCCACTTAATTTATCGCGGTCGTTATCGTCGAACGCTATCGTGCCGATTATTACCTGTAAGTTGGTCCTCTTAATTAAATAATTACCTTAATGGCAACCTCGTGGAATCTATCATGCACAGATGACAGAGCCACGCCCAGCAAATCCGCTCGTATTTCGAAGTACTACATGAATGGTTAGGGAGGCATCAGGCACCGAGCACCAAGCACCAAACACCAAGCATCAGGCGGTATAGGCATCGAGCAATGCTCGCACAAAGAGAACCATGGGGTAGCGAATCATCGGTAGATTAAAAAGAGGCTCCCTTTCGCTTGCTCTTTTGTATATTTTGCACCCCCTCTCCCCTCCCTTCCCCTTTCCCTCTCCTTCCTCCATATGCCCCATATATCCAACCACCCGCTGCAGCTATATCAGGCCAACGATTGAGTGAGTGCCAACTTTAATCCAGCCATCACTTTCCGCTTAGACATACATATCGGTGTACCTTTCATGTATATGTACGTACCAACCATTTGTGTTTTTGGCTCTGACGTAACCACCAAACTCTAGAAACTCTTATATGCCACTGTCTCTCTGTCACTGTCTCAGAAATAGGAGACGGTTTGAAACAGGAAAGGAAGGGAATCGAGGAACCTGACATGATGCAACGCAGCATCGCCAATCGTCATAGCCATTCTCGAGAATGGGAGTCATCAGTGCGAATAGATAAATGGCTGTAAGAAGGAGCCTGAGAACGGATAGTATCGTCGGCATAATCGAAAGAGGATCGAGAAAACGAAATTGAATAAACACATACTGAGGCATCGGTATACAAAACACATAAAAGGATAAAAGGAACTCAGTTTCCCAAAGCGCGAAGGTGAATTTTCAAGAGAAATGATATTAACGTTTCAGGAAGATCAAGGCGAGGGTGAGGCTAAAGCTAAGGTCCGTTTAAGAGCTAATTCGCGTGATGAAAGGCAAATGGTTACCGGTTTCCACGTCAGAATTTCATTAATCCTGAATCCCCGAGAAGAAATATGAGGTGAAATGAAATGCGGTATGAATATACCTCCCTCGAAGGTAGGACTAGATTCCATAACAAAATTTGTAATGCCAAAAGCCTTGGTCAAGTAACAATAACGAGCAGCACAATCTTGTAGTTTCGCGAAATCGTGATTATTAGAGAACTCAGCTTCTTGTGCCTAGCAGGATTCATCATAAACGTCGCATGTTCGTTCTTGCATTTTTTAAATTCGGAATCAATATTCTCCAATCCGCTTTCGCACTGAATTCCACACCGGATGGTATTGGACAGTCACTCCATCCTTGTGACTCGTATAAACTACAAACACGCAAGTCATTTAAAACCTCAACACGCAAAGCTGGCCGATGGTACACGGAGTCAGAGATAAAGCGATTAGCCATATATTTTTGGCAACGTATTGGTATACCAATACAAGCATGACGCAGAAAGTTAGGCGACGTCGAGAACGGTACAGTATATCCTCTCCTCCTCCCTCATTCACGCGCTCTCAAAATATACCTACCACGCTCTTTGCAAACAGGCTCATGCTACGAAGGTCGACAACATTGCAGACTTCCAAGCGTACTTGTTACAAAAAAAAGTACCTACTACTTAATCAATTACCTGGGTGGACACTGAGCTTACTCCCCCTTGACTGGCTTCGCTTTTTCTCTAATTGAACGCGTTTGGGTGTTGCGAAATTATCCGTAATAGCTACTCCGCGCTGTTCGCGCGAATCTGTCCCCCACAGGTATTTACACGTAGCTTATACACACACGTGTACATGAATAGCCGTCTATACCGCATACAGATATACGGAGGATGATGGCGAACGAAGAGTAAAAAGGATGTTTGGGTTAGCTCATAGCTGTCAGATTAATTAACACAGTGCACGCCTGGGGGCCGAGTGGATGCGAAGGATTTGCGACTCCGGTGTATCTGTATTTACGCCACACCAATATATGGAGATTTGATTTAGGTGGCTACAGTAAAGTACACCTATATACCACACGTCCGCATTTGCTGGGTGTCGCGATGTGATCCCCATCGCCACACTCGAATAGGCATCTCGGGTGTGAAGAGTTGGAAAAAGGTTTGTTGTTGGCAAAAATTGCAGCCCGTTTTTTTTCACAAACGCGATATCGCGCATCGGATGAACGAGATTTTTCCAAAATAACACAGTTGTTTCGGCAATCACTTTTCCCACTCATCAGGGATGTTAATTTTTCCCACCTCTCGACGGATGTGAATTTTCAGAGACAAAAATTACAGGTGGGGATCATGCTCGTTGCTTGCTCGTAACTCTGGGCGGGGACTGTGAAAAAACATCGCGAATCTATGCCGTCTGGTATTTTGGGTCGTGTGGAACTTCGAGAATTGATGAAAGCGTGGATACGGCATCATTTGTAGCGTGAAAAGACAACTCGTGGCTTGGTAGGAGAGAGGAGTCGTTCGACGTAGCATATCCTCCAAATATTGCGCCTTGACTTCTTACTGAGTTCAAGCAAGAAAGTACAATTGACAAAAGTGCAACCGAGTGTTTCCCATAATTCACGCTACGTTGGAATATTAAAATGAGAAATGAAACTCAGAAGATTACCCGTAGGTATCCAGGATCGGTCTTTCTTAGATTTTTCGTACATGAAACGTACAATCTGTTTGTGTTGGTACGGGGCGAACAATAACCGAGAGAAAACCGTCCGCCCTCTTTTCTCAAATCTGCATCGAGCTCATTGTTAGATTCTGAAGAAAATTGGGTAGGGAAAAAACAAGTTGAGAGATCCGCACGAGGTGAAGCCATACTTTCTTCAGAAGTATTATGTCCACTTATACATCCACATACGCCAAAATACGAGTGGGCGAAGAGACTGCGGGCAAAGGACCACGGGGAGTCGTAACTCGTAAGCGTGATTGATAGATACACGGGTAGATGCTGATGCTTGTGTAAGCCACGAAAAAGTACGAGATGGGGATCGAGGGTGTGACCCAGGCGACGTTTGGCCAAGCAGCAGACTGACTCTTAATAGACTACGCTCCTATCGTAGATAGTAGCTGGTGCTCGGCTCTAAACTCACTCCGTATAAGCTGTGGGGCCTTGGGGGTCTCCCTCTCAATCCCTGGAATGATAATTGACCGAAAATAACCCCTAGAGACAATTCGCGCACTCCCTTGACGCTCCTGCATCTGTTCGCCCATTCGTTTGTTAGCTCTCTGGCCTGCGAGCCCAAGCCCCCCACGCGTCCGCCTTGTGTGTCCGCAGAGACCTCGATTCCGAACCACTGTCAATCGTTCCTAGTCAAAACAACTGAACCGCGCAATCATTGCATCGTTATCGCTGTCAGTCACAATCCAAAACCCGACTAGGCGCGATCTTGTCAATCGGAATGTGGGCGCCGTTGAACGGGATATTTACCACTCGTCGGAGAACGATTGGGTATCATTTTTCCGTTTCATTATTCTTGCAGAGCTTGAGTGAGAGATTGCCGATGTGGTAGCTTGACAGGCTACCGACGAAACTTGAAATGGACGAAATGGACGACGACTTCTGAAATTAGCAAGCTAGGGAAATTTCATGGAAAATTACCTGCGTACCGATACACGTATCTATAAAAGCCCTCGCTCTTCTATATTTCCATATTGTGTGAATGATAATGGAATTAATCGCTGCATGAGCATGCTATAGGTCACATGTATTTATTTTAATCAACGAATGAACGCAGGCGTATACCTCTATACCTGTATTCCAGGGGAATCCTGTAATTAAGGACACTGTGACGTCATTAATAACCCTAAGTATAAAACGATCGATGGAAAAGATAAGAGCGTATACAGTTTCGGAAAGCATAAAAAATTACCGGCGATATGTACCTACGTAAAATACAGATACATGCGTTACGTTTTACCAGACGATTTCCAAAATTAAACCCTCCCAACTTGCCAGCAATCTGAGGGGTCATCTTCTAAACGCAAATGTTGAGCCTCCATTAAATCAAACATATTTAACCGTTTCGTAGTTCCACGGGGATTGAAATGAACATATTATGCATATTGCATGACGATGGCTCACCTCCCTCTCTTATCTTTTGCTATACCTACCACTCCACCTCACCTCCCAGCTGTATTCGAGAATTACAGCCCCACAATGGCGTGTCGCGAATCTTCTCATCAATCTAATGACCTCTGTCCACTCGAACTCACATTCTACCACCCCTTGAAGAGGTGAAGAGGCCACTGCGGGGTGTATAGGGAGGCATTATACACACAGACGCGGTAGGTATAAATCTATATAGCTACGTATGGCTGTATGTGTACGCATATCTGGATATATCTACTCGCAGAGAAGGGGAGAGGGGTGATAAGTCCTACAACACGATAGGGAAGATAGTCACTCCCACTAATTTCTTTGACGAATAACTATCGAATACACTTGACAACCTGGATAGAATCGGCAATAAGAATTGAGCTCGTGCTAGGCGGGACACATCAAAGAAAATGAACCCACTCTGAAAGCTAATTATCTCGAGTGTGAAACCTTCGTTTCAATCAATTTTTTAACGTGAAACTTACAATTAGTCAATCGAATCACTGCAGAAATTAAATTTCAACAATTCCGCTCACACGGGGGAACACTCATTGCAGAATGATCCATATGCATTTCAATGATCGATGACCATTTGCTATAATCACCACGAATAAAACAGTCACGTTCATGGGACATACCTACATGAAGGTTCGTAAAGCATATCGGATAGTAAAGTTCCGATGTGAAAAACTTTCTGAATCCATACAGGCATTTTCATTTGGTAAAATCTGCCAATTCTGAACGATCGAATCATCAAATTAAAAAGAAAATTTGAACAAACCGTATCTACTTGTGTAATATTCGAATCCTCGTATCTCCACAGCATTACGATTAGTAGACCATTTCGAAATTTACAGTTATATATGTATAATATGACTAAATGTTCATCTCGTGAACGTGCAACGGTTGTGTCAGCAACTCAACTGATATTATAAAGCGTAAAGAACTGTATTTTATCTGGTTGGATTGAGCAGATTTTGAAATAGCAAATTTTGTAATAGCAAATGTTCACCGTAACTAGCAAGTATACACTCATCCTATTATAACAACATTAGGTGAGAAAATATGAAGAAGATATCGCGTCACTAATACCGTATGGACGTGAGTGCCCAAACGTACGATTTAAAGGGCAAAAGGTCGCAAATTTTTGTTTCTCTGGCAATCGTTTGAAAATATCAAAATACGGCCAGAGCATCGAAATTTGACAATTGGCCAACTGCAGTCAAAAGGTCGTAAGTGACGGCGAATACAACCTTTTGGTTCTAGGAATTAAATTCTCTATTTACCACTAAAGCCAAAAGGTCGTATGTGCCTTTTGGTATGTCCCTTCTGGACACGACCCTTTTGGTTTCAAGAACGTCTTCGACCTCGTTGATGCCAACAAAATTTATCAATATAAAAAATATTCTGAGTTCAACATTCGAAACAATATCACAAATACCTGTGTCATTTTTTTCCGATACATTATTTCCAAAAAACAGATCAATTTTTCTATAATAGGGTTTCAACTAGTCGCAAACTCGTTTTCACTCATACGATTAAACGATGAAGAAGAAAATCAAAAAATTCTCGACTTTTTCCGAATATCGATAACACCTTGCGTTTCAGAAATTTTCAGAGTATTTGCGAAAAAACAAATTTTTGGTGGACACCACCTTACACCATTGGACACGCACATAGCTCTTATAAAATTGTATAGTTCATTTTATTACAAATAATAAAATATCGGGAAATCAAGTTACTCATTAACAAATAATATAATAATCAAGTAATTATTATTTTTTCCATTTAATCATTTAATTTCTGTTTCTGCCTTCAAGTTTTCCGTTTTTCAATTCCAGAATTTTTGAATTTAATAAATCCAAAAGCTCGTATCCGCCGAGGGCATACGACCTTTTGGCTTTGGTGGAAAATAAAAATTTTGATTCTTAAAACTAAAAGGTCGTATCCCCGTCCCTTGCGACCTTTTGGCTTCAGTCGGCTAATTTTCAAATTTCGATGTTCTGGACGTATTGTGATGTTTCCAAATGATTCCAGAAAAAAATACGACCTTTTGGCTTTAGGAACGCCAAAAAGTCGTATCTTGTCACTTACATCCTTATGGCATTACTGACGCGATACACCTACCTGCAATCTCTATAGAATAATATGATTTCAATACTCATGATCAGCATCTGCATTTATGTATTAGTATAAATGTCGTGTACACAAATATATCAATCGCGTAGTTATTCGTACAGATATAGCTATACAAACTTGACTAACGGATAAATAGAAAAGTAATAGAGACCGCTACTAACGGTACATTGACTGCGAAGGGGTGCCTTGCAATTACAGATTTTGAGAGACAGATGCTCGCCCGGCAGTCAGAAGATTAAAACAAGTAATCAAAGCTCCGTTGGGTCCCCAGCTCCCCCCTTTTCTCATCCCTACAAATCCCCACTCTCGTTGTGACAGCCCCACCCCGTAGATACGACGTCGCTGTGGCTGCAACCCCGTCGTAGCTCCCGCGACGAGGATGTACCACCTCAAGGGATCGGTCGAGACCGCGCCGCCAACCCGCGGTGAAGGTGTACGCATACGTAGGTCGATTGAAAACCAGCTTTTTTACACCGAGGGACTCGGAAGCCCACGAAATATCCAAATTACGATCGACGGTTGCTTGAATTTCGCCCAGTACCTAATTGCGCGCTAACTCGTTTCCGCATATTATACATTCATATATTAGATATGATTTAACACGTCTGGTTGATCGCTATTCGCTGTTACCCCTGTTAAATGGTCGCTTCCTGAGGGCCTTAACAGTTAAGAATTTGTACAAGATTAACGAAATCGAAGTTTTTGACGGTATTACTCATTGTCATTGGGTGAACATTCCTATTCCCCAAAACAAGAAAATTGTATGTTGTGTATGGTTGTGTTGATGATTGAGAAGATGGTCAAATTAGCTCAAAAATTCGAGTAGACCTCTTCTCACACATTTTCTTCCATTAGTGTGCCCAAATAATGAATCGACCCAAGGAATCTAGATGAACCGACGATACATTTTTGGAACTTTAGAATCAAGTTTTTTTAGTCTATGTGCAAGGGTCGAAATTCAGCTGAAATTTACAATTTCATTCCTTAAACCGAAATTTCAGAGGACCAAATGTTTTATCACAGAATTGCGCATTTGGCCTTGCCTTCAGAATGATGAACCGCGATCTCCGAGATCAAGATGTGGAAACAATTTACAGTCTGCTTTATTGAAACTACGAAGTGCTAGTCGCGCGATTCACACAAAAGTAGTGAAAAATACCGGCTATTAACGTTTTTTATCCACTGCGACAATATTTCTCAATCCGTTGAATGTTGAAGAGATTCGTGAAAGAAGAACTCCACAAATCAGAAATCAGAATCATTTGGGGAAAAATATTTGATCTAAACATAAACATTATTCATCTGTGTTCGATTTTCAATGCGGATCGTCTATAGACATGGAGCAATAAATTTGATGGACTTCTGATCTACCTGATGCAATTATATCAACTTACAAATCACTAGCTGATGTAGCAGTAACGCATTCGTTCTCGAAAGAAATGTTCGCGCTGGCATGGCGGAATTCCGATACCGAATTGTCATATTATAGCTGATTGGTTGAGTGAGTAACCTTAGATACTTACTTTATTCTGCCCTGTTTGGTGTCAGGTGAATATAGGATGTCGTGCAGAGTGGGATCCCGGCCCCGCGTAAAATGTCGAAAGAGACGTAAAATAGCTGGCAAGAGGGCGGAAGGGGGCTACAAGGCTAAGAATATAAGGACGAGATGAGCCGTTTATCCCTGGTGTCGCTTTTCCGTCTTCGCCCCATCCTCAGGCCATCAAAACCAAGACTTCCACCGCCTTTCTATTTCGCTCAGCAAATCCAACCCCCTTTCAAGTACCCTCCTGTCTTACTCGTGGTATATAGGCTTTGTTTTTTAAGTTTATTATACGGATCTTGCGTTTGCAGGTATGCCCTCTATCCTTCTATACATACACATACGGCCTGCGAGACGCCGCCTGGCAATAGGTAAACCATATGTCGTATTGATCTTTCGGTTGCAGATTCAAGTCTCATACTTTTTCGTAACATCACTTATGTGGGGGGAGTGGATTTACAAGGATCAATTTTTACGTCTATCCGTGTGAAAATACAGCAAAGATTTCTAGATGTTCGCGAAATGAACCACGGATTTCGGGTGTAGAAACGATGCGGGGCTAGGCTAGTATCGATGGTACAATTAGCTTGTTTCTCGAACATGGAACTATTTTCACTGCACGGGTACCGGGATTTTTTTCTAGATTGCGGGCAGGGACCATTTAGATTATCGAAGAATTGTTATCCAGCATGATCGATCAATTCGCAGTAATGTATAGCTCAAGATACAAATTTATACTCGAGGATAGTAAACAGCTATTCTCTGTAAGCTTTGGGAAAGTATCGACGTACTGCGATTTATTGCATAGCTTCGGGAGAGACTCCTCCCGATATAAATCTCAAGAGGATTAAGGGTACCCTTTAAAAATTAATCTGGAATAACGCTCGAAAAGACAGGCTTTCCTCGCTTTCTCCACACAAAAAAAAGGAGGTCATTCCACTCTGATAAACCTACTCTATCGAAGTGAAATTCATTAATGTAGTTATGGACGGAGTAGTGAATTTCAGACGCTTGGTCAGAAAATGGGGAGACATATCCGCAGTTGAATACAAGATATGACAATAGTATTCAAGTCACATTAGTCAACGGCTAATCATGTATCATTCTATATTTTAGGTATACAAGGGCAGTAGGTACACCTAGCTGCCATGCTGGTATGTTTCGAATTCCTGGAGGAAAACAATAGTTTTCTATTAGAAAAGTACTCACAATTGCTAGTTCTGGACCCGTAAATCCACGCTGTCGGCAGAAGCCTATCCACATCGCCGGTATGAAAGTCATGATATAAAAGATTGCGCCATTCGTTGTACTTTGCGGCCGAGTCCCTCCTGTCGAAAATTTTGGAAATTTGTCTTCGTTAGTTTGAAGTTTGTGCGGCGTTAATCTCAAACGAACGAGCATATAGGGTCCCTCTGGAAAATCGATGCGTCATATATAAAATTATTATGCTGATACCGATAAGTAATATATTCCTTTCTACGCAAACTGCGAGATACGGTCGCAGCGCACGCAGGACAGCGGCGAATCCCGCGTGTCTCCCGGTACAATAATCGACCGTATGTATGTAGCCTACATACATGCGGACTGTACCGACATACGCATACGGGGACAAATGGGCTGGCAAATGCTGTGAAGCCAAAAAATGCCAAGCATCAAAAATGAAGTCCTGCAAATGCCAAATCCTCGGAAGTACACATACATACGGGTATCCGTCCATCTATCCATCCGTCATAGCCGTAGGACGGCTGGAGCCCCGAATAAGCAGAAGCTGCTGAAAAAACCACCCACGGAATGCGAAAACGATTCAAAGTGGAGTGCGCATGGTGACGTGGTTATAGTATCATCGATACATCGATGAACATACGTACTTCAACTCCTTTTAATCCCTTCGTGACTTATTACGCGCTATAATCTAGATGATAACCGACTGTAGCATGCGGAGCATATCTATGTATGCATGTAACATACGTATGTACATGCATAGCTGGTAGGCAGGCATACAGATATGTTACGTGTAATTACGGAGTAGAAAGAGAGGAGATAATCCAGTACGGGACTCCAGTGACTAAATCCTCTATCGCTCCCATCACCATTCACCACAAAGAATCAAATCAACCGGCGAGAGATTGCTCTCTATTCAACCTATACCTCCCCTTCCCATCCCCTTGCCCCTCCTGCGGCTGATTGAACCAAGCGGGTCTCCCACCCCTCCAACCTACCCCTGATCTTCTTCCTCCTCGACCCGCGCAAACCCACTAGGTGGTCCCATCGCGGCAAGTACCCTAAGCTGAGCATGTTGCTCGTATAGACCTTCACATAGCCCGGAAATTCAGAGAATAATGGGAAGTTAAGCGATTCAAATCTCTGCTAATACGAGCGCAGAGTGAGAGCACAGACGATGACTTGCAATAGGTTAATCAAGAATAATCGGTGCGAGTGTCAATCGACAGAATAGCTAACCAGCGACCCGCCGCTGGCAGAACACACTCAGGAACAAACTCTCCTCTTTCAGGTTGTTTCAATGATTTTGTTAATTGAGTATACACAGTGGATTCGCGAGAAGATATATTATGAATCAAATCATGCGGGCATTATGGCGAGCCTGAAAATTTAGTTTGCATTTTATTTGAGAATCAACTGTTTTAAAATGCAAAATATATAGTATAGATCAAGGCGAGCTGTGGGAAAATATTAGTGAAATATCAAGCTCACGACGCGAGAAACAAATTACTCTCAACGGACTAAGAGGTAGAAAGTGTAGGGGCGCATGGCCGCGGTAGTCTGATCTACTCTCAGTCCGGAAATTTCAGACTAGTCGTTTTTGAACTGCGGCCGAAATGTACTTGTTAAGAAGATACGGATCGTTGTGACTTCGACAGTCATGCCTAAATTTAAAAATATATATATTATTCATTCTAAAATCATTTTATAACGTCTCAAAGTTGAAACAACATTCTCTGCCTTTGGCGGTCCACACGCCGTATACTAAAACAACTGCTACAATGGAGGAATTACTTAAGCAAGAGCGAGGAAACTATGGGAAATTATTGCCACTGATGATTTTTCGCCTATAGCTGCAGGAAGGATGGGATCTAGGATCTTCCTATGCAAATAATAATACAAAGTTCAATTTGGTACGTATTTGAATCAACTCAAGATTACAGTGAGACCACGCTTATATCCTGCTTCACGGAAGTAAGATTTTCAGAGCCCCTACCCCCCACCATACACGCAAGCAAAGTTTTGTTGAATCGAAGAAAAATTGCTTTGCCTCACAGCTGCACAAATTGTTCGTTCAATCAACCAAAAAATTCGTTAGATTGGTGAATGAATTGTTAATTCAGCAACAAATTAGTTCGATTCTAATAAATTTTTGTCCAATTTTCACTAAAAATTTGTTCGATTCGGTTGATTCGAGTGAATATTTTTCTGTGTGTACGCGATTTTTGGGCGAGGGTCCGCGCGTATTATTCTGTGCATACAGTCGTGGAAACGAGCGAGGCTCACCAATTCGTTCATTAGTTCAGGATAGTTCAAAATAAGCGCGGGGTTTCACTGGCCACTCCAGCACAATAATGTTTATTTTAGAGGTTTTAGTCTGAAGTGAACCACGCTTGCGTTAAGTTGCTCCAAGAGTAAAGCAGAGACCAATCAACGAGATGCGTTTGAATAAATTCAAAAAATATGTTGCGCTGATTGGTCTCTGCTTTACTCTTGGAGCAACTTGCCACGAGTGTAGCTAGCTTCATAACAAAACCATTAATATGAGCGATATATGCAAAAAATAGAGACCAATTTCAAACATCTCATGTGGGAACGCATTGTTGTTTTGAGCACCGCTGAGGCGTAGTACCGACGCCCTCGTGCATTAATTAATAATTTGAAGTCTCCGTATAATTGTTCAATTCAAATTATTACATTTACAGTATTCGGTAGAAACGACATCAAAATTCCAATTAGTCGGTTAAACTGATAAACGCAAAAGCAATGATTCAATAATTTACTTACCCCTATAGTTTCGTCTGCCGCGTCCTTAAGGTGCTATTAAAGACTCACTGCATTCAACAATGGGTAACAATACATTGAACCATCTGCAACAATTGGGAATTCATGCGTCTTTAATATCACCTTAATATGATTCGGTAACTTAAGCGGCCACTCAACGCGTATCAGGTACTCTGTACGAAGGGCTGCGCAGTTGTAAAACCAGTGCTCCATTCTATTCTGAATCGATCTCAAATTACTCTGAATCACTTGTAGTCACGTGAAATCAGTGAAATTACACGAAATCGTAACGACATCACATGAAACCTCGTTAAAATCACATGAAATTGTGACGAAGTCGTGGAATTTCAACTGGTTTCACGTAGTTTCATAATTTATAAATATTTAAATCGGAAGTCAAAACGGCACCTCTTCAGTGCGCGAAGAACCCCTCCCCTCACCCTGTACCCTTTGCTATGTGGACATTCATATATTCTATACGACCACGGAATAATGGTACTCACTTCAATTCTCTGATATCGAATATTAGTACCAATAAAATTGTACAAAACATTCACAACATTGGTTTCCCATTCGAGATTGATTCTTCAGCTGTGTTCTCAATTAGCGGTATTTTCCAGAAAAAAACTGTCGGAAAAATGATGCTATTATATTCATCACGTAATATTGACTCTAGATATTAATTTTCAATCAAGTCGTTGAAGCCATTGCTGAAAAATAGACAATTTTCGAACTAGTCCATTAGTAAACTACCCCCAAAGAAACTGCCTCACGTACAGGTAGACAGTTTAAATTGCTAAACACATTTTTTCCCATTCCTGAGCTCGTAAAATGGTGAGTTCCGCCATAATGTCAATTGCAAAGAGTTGCTTGATTATAGTACATTCTCTAACCATAGTTGAGGAAATCAAAATACAGCAAATCGAATTTTACCTCTAAAGTAATAATCTTATGGGAAGTTCCGCAAGCTTTGCACCGATTCTGTATGAGAGTTAAGGACACATATTTCTGATTGGTACAGCGGATACAAATGAAATTGTCCACATTATTATCAGCAGTCAGATCCAAAAGCATCCTACACACTTTCATAGGAAAATGAATTTATCGATGGATGGAACAGTGGCGAGTGAATATGCTCATGTGTCTGAATAATCTCAAATCACAGCTGCACGACTCCATCGAACAACTTGACGCAATGTTCTTGAAGGATGTGCCCAAAATCAGATTCTACTTACTTCCTTTTAATTTTATCAAACTTCATAATTCGTGTTCTATAATCTAAACTTTCATACATATCATCCAGCAGAATATTCCTGCAAAGTATCTATTTTACGTATTCAAATGTATATATATTTTTATCGTATTAATATAAACAGAAAGAGAGACGGGGAGCAAGATCACTGACTTGCATGAGAAAAAGAAACCACTGCAAAGCGTCGATCGCCATGCAATGCTTATTCAATGATTACCAGATCATGATGCCAGATTTGCATAATATTTTTGATGATAAAACTACTTCGCCGCTTAATTGACAGATTCAAAGTACTGTTTGCTGTCCTTGGGATTAGGCTTAATAGTTTTGCAGTCTGGTTGCCAATTGGCAGGACAAACTTCACCGTGTTTCTCAACAAACTGGAATGCTTTGATGAGCCGAAGTGTTTCATCTACGCTTCGGCCGACAGGTAAATCGTTGATACTTAATTGACGCAATATACCCTCTTTATCGATGATGAAAAGCCCGCGTAAAGCTATTCCAGCATCTTCTATTAAAACGTTGTATGTCGCTGATATACTCTTATTGAAATCGCTCAATAAAGGATAACGCAGCTCTCCAAGACCCCCTTGCTTTCTCGGTGTGTTTATCCAGGCAAGATGACTAAAGTGAGAATCCGTCGATACTCCAATAACTTCTGTATTAAGTGCAGCAAATTCACTTATTCGGTCACTGAACGCTACTATCTCCGTCGGACAAACGAACGTGCTGTAAAATTATAGCCAAGCTTTTAGAACGACCAAAGTATTATAACTTTATAGCACCTCACACAATGTATTGCAACGAGAGAATGAATTGAGTAATGAAGCCTCCAACCGTCACTTACAAATCCAACGGGTAAAAGAACAGGACGACATATTTCCCTCGATAATCTGATAACTTTATATCTTGGAAATCTCCGTTAACTACCGCAGTTCCAGCGAAGTTTGGAGCAGGCTTCTGAACCTGGGGTCCTGCATTGAGCAATCTGGAGCTAACAGCAAAGTTACGAATAGTTGCGTTTACTGCGCGTTGTGCCAGTCCTTGTTTCACCTGGGAGAAGACAAACATCGTTAATTAAATGCGTAGGCGTGGATTTCGTTCCAGTTATCGGAACAAGCGCGTTGCCAATCTTCAATTACGGTATTTAGTACGAGCGGAGGTTTGAAACAGGAGTGAAATTTGAAAAAAAAACTCGAATTATTTCATGGAGTGTCGATTGGAATGATTGTTAAATGCAGCTTCAATATAAAATGCGTTAGGCCGGTGGTAGATTTGAGGAAAATTTTTTTCAGAAAAATGAGTATCAGATTTATGATATTATGATATAAAAATTCCACGTGTCTTACCAAGTGCTTAGCTTGAAGCGAGATATTTTTCAACAATCCAGACATGGTGAGGTTGATATTTTATTTTCGATTATCAATGGAACGCAGATAATCGTTACACCGATGAAACAAAAACTATTAATTTTTATGATATAATGATCACGCTGATTTTTTTAATACTATGCGATTGGATGAGTTTGCGGTTAGTGCAAAGGTTATGTAATCACGTTTCGGTATTTCGAACAATTTCGAACGAACACTGCTAATGTAGTATATACAACGAACGTAAACGAGACACAGAAAAGAAGTAAAAGAAAGCTGAATATTAGAATGACAGATTATTCTCTAATCAGTCAGAAGCCTGATCTTACTTTTATTTTTATCGCCAATCAGTTTAAGCACAAGTCCTATGGTAACGTCGATAACGTAAAAAATAGCATCAATATACACGACATCATAATATCATATCGACTGGAGGCATACATACAATACCTATGTGGTCACGTCAGAGAAATAATTTTCAAAAAACCGGGGTAACAAAAATCTCTTCCACCGGCCCCAGAAAAATAATCAAATACCAATCATTTCCATCGAAAGTGAAGAATTCTTATCGTATTGGTTGTCAAAGCTGGTTATTTGCCTTTGTTACCGATCGAGAAGATTTTGCGGTATGTTTGAAAATAACGAGATGTAAATTGTGTAAATCAAATAGTGTTCGTCCCGCGTTCGAGAGATGGCACCGCAGTCGTGGGAAGTTCTGTAAATCGGTGTTTTGTAGTCAACACCCAGGGCCTGGGCTCCGGAATTTGTTTATAACAATATAACCTTGCAAAGACACTTCGGACGGGAAAAGTTTTTAGTTCTGATACAAATTTGCATGACATTTCGGACCTTTTAATTGATCCCGCATAGTTTTAATCGTAGATTATGGCTAATTAGCTACTATAATCGTGAGCTATGACTTCACGTTACGACTTCAATGGCAAATCCCAAGCTATAAGTATCGTTTCCTAATATCTGATACCAAACAGCAGTGGTTCATTTATCGCCAAAGAGGTACTGATCCCGGTAATTTTATAACCTTAAATATAGAATCAACAAAACATTCGAAATATGAGCGAGATTCAATACATACACTAAGTATATTGTCCTTGAATTCGAATTATCTTGATAATTTCATTGATCGAACGATCATAGTGTCAACAGATCTTATCATACACTTCAGAACCTTGCTATTAGAAGTTGGCAATTTGAAAGCCAAGAGCAATTAGATCCCCAGACACATCGCAAGATGTAACTACATATTATTGTATTCCATGATTCCCCGATGATCAAATAAAACGACATTGAATACCGAATAAAGACTTGGTACAGTTTTTAGCCATGTCTCAACGAACGACCAGATCCAAAGTTGGACAATCTCCACAAAAAAACTCTAAAAGAGCCTCCCAAAAAGTCTCCCCTAGAGCCTCTCAAAGAGCCTCTCACAGAGTTGTCGTGGATGACGATGAAGAGGAAGTGCCAAAGTCCCAAGCAGCTCGAGGCTTGAGCTCCGAAGAACAGAATCAGCTAGTTGGAAGCATTGTCAGATACTTACTAGCTGCTGATAGAAATAAGCACGTTATACAACGACAACATTTGATCAAAAATGTATTCAAAAACTACGCTAAAGAATATCGTAGAATTATGGTCATCGTTAAACACACATTGCTCGAGGTAATGAGAAAGAAGAAAATGAGCAAATGGAAAATCAATTCCATGTATTCAATGTATTTCGAATGTACATTTCTCCTTTCTTCACTTTTTTACAGATTTTTGGATTTAATCTCGTGGAGTTTGAAACAAGCAAATATATTCTAACAAATGCTATTCCAAATGATATTCCTCATCTGACTTGTCCGCCCGACGAACAACCTCGTAGAATTTTACTGATCTTAATACTCGCACATATCTTCATGTCCGACGACATATGCAAAGAAGGTTTCATGGATTTGCTTGATCAAATTTTATATTACATATTTATTTATTAGTCTGAGAATTCATAACGTCAACGCAAGAAAATCAATAAAAATAATATCGGCTAAAAGTGTGTCGATAAAGAAAGTAATATTTATTTGCTGGTGATTTCGGTTATCTCTGGCTCGGAAGTTGGGGATTCTTGAAATCGCTAAAGAATAAAGATTCTTTTCTCAATCGATAAAATTTCGGCCGATATTATTTTTCGGGATTATCTTCCATTGCATCATCAACTTTACCCTCACATTTATTCGATGTATTCATCCGACTTGAAAAAGGGGTTGAAGCGTATCCTCAGAGATAATAATTGAGTAATTAAGAATTGATTGAATGCTGAAGGATATTTTTTCACAAATGTTGTTATTTTAGGATTATTATGGTCCTTTTTGAGAAGACTGACAATTATTCCTGACGACCATTTCAACAGCAACCAATTTGGCGACGTACACAAATTAGTCACCGTTGTAAGTGTGTCAATTATAAATAATTCGAAATTTGAGATCTTGTGCTGAACAACTTTCGTGAAACAGCTTCACTGGAAATACATATAGAAGACTCTGATCCTTCAGTTTCAAATAACTTTCTGCGCTGTATCCTATTCGGCTATAATAACGTTTTTTGTTTTTCTAGGAATTTGTAAAACAGCAGTATCTAGATATGCTGAAAATTGGAGCGTCGGAACCACCGTTGTATGAATTTCGATGGGGTCCACGTGCAGAAGCAGAGGTTTCAAAGCGTCATATATTAGAATTTGTTTCAAAGGTAATTATTCAGAATTCAAAAGGATACTATAAACGAGACAAAAATTGATCTGAAAATAGCTGAAGTATATAACGAGAAACCATGTATTTTTCTGCTCCCAAATCATTTTATCAACATGAAAATATTTCTATCAACATTCAAGTTTCGACAATGGCCCCATTCGAACGTGACATAATTTGAGTTTGTACTTTCTTTTCATTTCTAGATGTACAACGATCGGCCAATGAATACTTGGCATAAGCAATTCTATGCCGTAGAAGTATCTGAACGCATAGCTCGAGAGCAAGATAATGGTAACTGACGTGAACACAATGACCAAAGATGAGGATAATAATACAAAAGATAAAAAACGTATACTAGTACGTCTAGCTTGAGAACGTTTTACTACATTTGTGTGATTATTATTTTACTTTTTGGTACATTATACGGATAATATGTATTATTAACTGTTCCTGATGAAAGTATATTTTAATATCATATTACGTATCACTCCATCTGAAGCAATGAATAGAATTCGTAAATAATTTGCGCACTATGCATAAAATGCCTGCACGTAAAAATAGTTAAAAGTGATTTGAGTGACAGACATCGAGTCTGCGATATATCATTTGCTGTAAATATAGCTTAGTAATTGCAAGGAATTAACTATTGGGGTTTTTACTTGCGAAATTTTCGAATTTTTTAAATCAACAACAGTATAATTTGCTAAAGCGCATAAACAATTATTCCTATCATGTAACGAGAAGTTTAATTCTGAATGAAACTTGCAGATGAACAATGAGCACTGGAAGAAAGAAACACTAATTTTGTTAGAGTTTTAATACATACTATCTGTTTCCTTCGTTTTTATGACCGACAGTTTCCTATTGTTTATATTCTACAACACATTCAACAGCAAATCGATATAACATAACAAAAATATGAAAGAGTAATATGAAGCCATTATATTCCGTTCTTCTTTTCTATTTTTTAATCTGTGTATCATCTTCAAAGGGGATACCTATACTCACTTCATGAAATCCAAAGTGGACACTTTGATAACGGTTGAGTGAAAAATTCGTAGATGTGTTACAGTGCCTGATCAAGCGCACATGATTCATGCACGCTATCAAGGCAACAAAATGGGCTTCCGATATTATGGCTGACAAAGTAGAAAGCGGTGGGGGGAAATCGCCCTTCCTCAAAACATTCCATCGACGTTTTGAAATCAAATGGAATTTACAAAGATGTATCTCTTGTAAATGAAACAAAGTATTGAAAGGTTTGTCCTACACTTTCAAAGCGTTTCCATGCTATGCACAGAACTTTTACGAATCATGTAATTCTCTTTCAACTGGGACAGTATTACAATGGAAATATTGGATGTTATATTTCATCAGAATTCGGATGCGCGAATTTTCTTATCCGCACGATTCTGAAGGAACCGCTTCACAGATTCGGCTGGAATTCCTATTATATGATAAGAATTGTGTATCCCGCGTAGATTGCTTCTCATCAGCTTCCCAACTCCCGATCATGGTGCGCCCTAATATGACGGTGGTCCAAATTTGTGACTTGCACACTGGTTGGGATATTGCCGAGTGTACTTTAGAATGCAAAGTATGCTGCTTCCACTATACATCTTTATTCATTCACATGAGAATGAAGATTCAATCTTACGAAACTAGAAGTTGATATTGTATTTTACCATTTATTTATTTTTTCTACGATTTCTAAAAGCAGAAAACTGAGTCTTCGTTGACGATATGAGGTTTTCAATTAACTTCCGCCACTTTCGCTCCGTCATTAACACGATCGTGTTTCGTAGTAAGACAGCTTGTTCTGATCATGCCTTATCTCTAACTCACAGCTAGATCATTACCCTCATCTCTTAACGTTTCTTCTTATTTTCCGAGCTAGAATAATAGAAACGGCGTTGCGCAGGGAAAGCGCGAAGGGAGGCAACCGTACTAAGGCATACTGAGGCAGGTGAGATTACGTTCTCGTTGGGGTTGGGGTGTGGTCAAAGTTCACGCAGAGGTCAGGGATGAACAACTAGCGGAGGTATATCTACGTATACCAACCCCCTATATCGCGCTGTTTGTAATCCCTGCGTTGACCCAGTTATATTATTAATGCGTTGACTCCGGGCTCCGGCATCCCAGGCGATGTACACATTTATGACTGATGTATTGAGAGCACCTAAAAAAGACTGATGCCTGCTCCTCAAATTCAAACTACAAACTTGATGATGAAGTCTTCTCCTTCCTTCTTTCTTTTTATCGGCTTTCGAATCTTCGGTTAAGATGCATATCCCGCGTTGGTGACAAATTCGCACACCGGCCTTTCTTCCGCTTTTCCGCTATACTGTATATACCTTACGCTATACGACTAAAGTCCCCTGGGTCTCCTGAAGCACCGTTCAACCGTTCGTCGTATAACTGAGCTGGTAAAATAATTCCGGGCAGTTTGACACGTGGATAAAATTTGAACGCCTTGATAAATCCAAAAGATTTTTCTTTTCCCGGTAACCAGAAAAATGTGGCTTTCATCTGGTATTTTCAAATGGAAAAACGAAAATATTTTCTACGCGTTGCTGAAATACCTACAAGCGTTCGTGAGCCTGATTCTGTTTTCTTTTCATTTTGTTTTCTGTTTCTTGATTCTAATTTCATTTTTGTTTGTGTTTATTTCTCACTCGTGGTCTTGTTTGAAAGGAAAAATGAACCGGTAGAAAAAAAACGGGATCCTTGTACAATATTTGTTCCAAGTTGTTGGCCCATTAGGGGTAGTGTCCTTTGAGTTCTCTTCGCCGTAACATTATATGTAACAAACTAGCTCCTATATAGATCTGTACGATATAAGTTATACTTATCCGTCGACGCTATTTCAGTTATACCTATTGTACCTACGCATAGATGGGCTACAAACTTAGCTTCGGCAAACAAAGTATAAACCAGCACTCGAAAACCTGGTCAGATTGAACCTAGTAAAGCGGTGAAAGACGATGGGGAATAGACCGCGTTAAAACGTTGATAAAATCCGGAAGTGTGGAGCAATTTCGGCGATTTTTTATATAATATAGATTGACTATGACGAAGCAGCCTCAGCCCGTCAACCTGTGATCGAACAAACGGTCAAAAAATGTATTTACAAACTTTAAAAAACGCGTAAAAATTTTTGATTGCAAGTCTCAATACTTTGACGAATCTAATAGACCACAAGTTCCGAATATCGATGATAAACAATATGGATAATCTGTTGTTATAACTCGTGCTGCCGCAGTCTCTGCCGCGCGGTTAAGACCCTGAGCTACGATAAGCAGCGGTGGGCACCATGCATAAGCAATGGAGATTTCCAAAAAATTTGCATCTGAGAAAACAGAAATTCTGAAGTCACCATAAAAAATTGAATTCAATGACATGTTCAGTGTTTCATTAGATCAGAGTTCGCGGTTCCCGATGCAAACATCAAAGCCCGCGCCACTTATATAAAGTCTCCCACTTATATGAAGAAAAAAGGATCGTCAGAATTGCTTCACGGATTCATACTATATTCACATTCCGAATTTCAAACAAGAGCAAAACGGTTCATTCAAACACGGCATATACCTATTTTGCACATTTCTAATTTTGCTCTCTTTTGTGTTGAACGTTAATCCGTATCAATTCTCATTGAAAACGTGTCAATTCGGTAGCAGTAGCTGCCACCAATTTCATTTCAAACTGTGACCCATTGTTATCTGCATATTATAGCGTATTATATAATCCATCCCTATATATGAGTATAGAACTGTTACGCAGCAAAAGTAGACAATCATACTCGCGCGCAATTTTCTTGGTCTTTAAACCGCAGAAGCTAGGTCAAAGGTCTGTAGCCCCTCGGGTATAAGCCGCTCGCGTTGGTCTACTGCAAGGTGGGATCAAAGAACGAAACGAGCACGGCTTCGGAAAGTCCCTTAATCCGGACTGTGAGACACCTTGCAGCTTACACTGTAGCGAGGGCTGTAGTCTAGGTCCTTGCGTCGTCGACTATTTTATAAAGTGTCTGACGTCGCAGCTAATATAGAGCTTTGAGTTTGATTCGAATTGGTCCCGGTAACCGCGCTGCGAACCACAACCACCGGCTGGTAACACGCCACCCTTTCCACCCCCGACCCCACAACCCACCCACATCCCCCACGGCTACCCTCCAGGGCAGGCAGGCAGCCCTTGCACGGAGAATTTATGTCACCTCAGTGCATCTTTCGTGCTCGCTCTGCAGTCTGCTTCCGCTTTGCGCTCCCGCGAAGACCTCGCGCGGTTTTCTGCTCATTATTTTCGAGTATCTCATCGCGCGGGGATTCGTTCTTAGCCGGGAGTCGCGTCAGCGATGAAAGTGTCTGCCAGTGATAAGCCACGAACCTTTCCGTCGAATCGTTACTACAGGAACTAAGTATTATCTTAATCATCAAAATCATTGCTGCAATTTTTAATAAACAAGTAAGTGTTGTTTGATTTTCTAATCTTGCATTCCTCCATTTCTCGCTCTTACTGATTTCATACAAATTTCATTTGTGGGATCCGTATTGTTTTAATAATTTGCTCCATTGGTATAATAGTTAGCATGTATATTTATATTTTTTAATCTTAAGAAAAATTTGTTGTATGAGAAACTCATTTAACTAAAACGATTTTGTCAAGTCAAACTCCACGAGGATTTTTGATCAGAGCGAGTCCGACCGAATTCATTTTCTCGTAGGCTCGATTATTTTCAATTCTTCTCAGTTCATTGCTATCCAAAAGCTTGACAAAAATGAATTCGTTTCAATAAATCGCCACTTCCAAACCGCCGTTTACACGCCCATGAAGTAATTAATGAAGTCCTCGTAGTGTTCTGATAACCGTTCTGAAAACCGACATTCATGCGATCAGACTCAGAGATAATAAACTCTTGCTCGCGGTATCCTCTCCATAGAAATTTGATAAAATAACTCCATGGGTCACCGCACTCATTATATGCTATCATTATATTCTCCTAGTTCCTATTCACAGTAAAGGATCTTTTAATCTTTCGCTCACTGCAGATCCCTCCATTCGTGTGAGTTATCGTTAATCTTGTTCGTATATTTGGCTCATTTCATATATTACTATAATTACCAGCCAAAAAGTAGCCCAAAACTATAGCTCATACCTATGCATTTAATTTGAACGGATACAGGTAGGTTCAAAGAGAAAGCATTTGTGGCATTCATGCATCGGGCTGATTCTCTATAACGCATACCTGCAGAATCACTGTAAAATAACTGCGAAACGATAGTATAAATGTTGGAAATCTATCGTACGATTGATTGTTGACAATGACGACAGCAGCTATTCTTGCAGTTGCAATAACCACAAAGTTAATAAGTATCCTGGGACTCGATTCTTGAATGGTCATTGATCAATGACCCTAGATCTGGCATGCGAAATTGTATGGTATCTGTGACGGATACTGTGACGGGTCATGGATTGAAGAATACAAGCCCCGATTGCCAAACAACTCTCGAGGCAGTCTTGAGTGACGATTAACGGATTTGGTTCTTTGAATATAAAATAATCGAAAGTTTTACTTTTCGGAAAAAATTCTGAAAGATGCTTCCGATTGCATTTAACTCTGATAACATGTCGACAGCTTAATTAAGGAGGTAACATCGAACCGATGCCTACCAATAAGTTAATTAGGTGTAATATATAGGTGTTTATTTATTATAAACCAAATTTGTTCCAAATTGGACAAGAATCTTGGCGTAGCCCCTCAAAATCATTTGAAACTCGAGATATTGTTCGTTGCATAAAATAAGCACGCACGCATCATTGCATTTTGATCATATATTTTTGTATGCATATTTTTGCCGAAGAAGTTACAAGATTAGACTTTTAAGTATTGAATTGCAGTTTCGTCGGATAAATATCAACTCAATTTTGGTAAGAATCGCGGTCCCCAGAAGAAACAGAAGATTTTCGTCCCAATTCGAGGTGGTATTAAGTATTTGAACACTCTTTGGAAATCTATAATGACGAAATGAAAATATCTGAAAAGTTTCCGACACGCCACCGATTCAGAAAAGACAAATTTCAACAAATTTTGTCTGAAAACATTATGATTTCCTGAATTCAAAAATTTCACGCAACATCAGAATTCATATCAATGACATTCGATTCCCTATAAGTTTCTTTGCGCCGTGGCACGGATTCACACACTTGAAAATACATGTCTATATACCTATAAGAATGGGATTAGAGTCAGAGTTTTTGGGGGCGCGTATTATTTCAGCGAAGTGAAGTCGTTAATCGACGTCGCAACCCAGGACAACGCAATTTTGTTCTGTCTGGGAATAATATGTGCGAGAGATGTGAGTCGTCACACATTATCTTCTACTAACTCAATTATAGAGGTTGTCGGGTGAAGTTATAAATCTATAGAAAAACTCTAGACTCGTGAAAATTTTTGCTTCTGCAACTCTACTACGTCTGAGCAATCGCCGACAATCTAAATCTAAATCATCATAAATGTAGTTTGTATCGGTCATTATAATAGCCTCAGGAAAACAGCCGATAGTGCCTTTTCCAAACCTGTATCTCTTCAATCGACCAAAGTTCAGAAATTACCTGAATTGTATCTTTTTTCAAGATTACTTGAACTGGTATTCATATGTTAGGCCTTATTATTTTGCTTACGGCGTGAAATGGGCTAACTGATCTCGATCTTTAAGATAAAACCTGAACAGGAGTACAGGGTTTGTGTTAATGGTTTTTTCGCCACGTGTATAATCGACTATCATAATTACTATGGGAAAGATGTCGTTGTTTTTTCAGACTTGGGACCAATTTCGTCGCGTGAAGATGTTCAACCTATACCAAAACATGAACCGCCGAACAGTCGACGATGCTGAAAATCGTCGAGAACCAGACCTTACCGGGCATGATCGTTTTTGTCAAGAACATCCCAAGACCCGACGCAAACGACGACCGGTAACTCGACGTGCCCAGAGTGCCATCGAGTTGGACACCGAGGCTATGCTCTCTGCAAGAGGAGCACTTCTCCGACGAGGCAGAAGCGCCAGTATTGAAGACGACGAAAGCGAAGAAGAAAAGGGTTACCAACTGACCAATAAACTCGATAATCTAGCCAAGATCTTATTCAATCGTGTGACGGCAGCTCGCAACAGAGAGCAGAACGAGATGAGGTATACAACTAGTTTCATAAGACATGAATTTCCAATTCAACCACTTTGCGATCATTTTACGTTGTATGACGAATATGCTTCGGAGCGAAAGATTCCAAACTCTTCACCTAATGATATTTGTAAAACAGGAAAATATGTGTAGATGTTTTGAAAACCCGCCCTGTAAATCTACTTCTAAGCTATGTACATCAATATAATTTGTTATATTATACACGAAAACTAACAAAAACATAGTGATTGGTAAAGTGTTGGCTGAAAAAAAAGCATAGGCAATTATATACCTAAAGAAATCTGCATCGAACGACTGATTGATAATTTTACGGATAGGGTAGAGAGATAATATATATCTACCTACATTCAAACGTATCTGACATTCGTATGCGTAATCCGTCTATGTGATGCATATCCGTATATATATATTGTGTGGGAAACAGTCCATTAGTGAGGAAAGGATGCGTGCCTAAATCAGTTGAGGAAATCGTCGGCGAATGGCGGATCAGCCAACTCACGGGAGTCGCAACAGAATGATCGATACGTGATAAATTCATCGATCATCGTTAAATTGTGTAAATTGCCAGCGGTACCAGCTCGGTGTTATCGTTTTAATTTACGAGGAGTGTTATAATCGCCGGCTTAACAGGCCCGCCGATAGATCGTATACCGGAATTGGTCTGAGTGAGCCTATAAAAATCATTATTATGCCCAAAACCAGGCGACCGCGAAGGTATCGTAATTTGCGATGAAAATATATTCTTTTGAGTTTTGTATGAAAATATTTTCGAGCACGAAACACTCGAGTCTTCCTATAACCGATGTAAGAACGTGTTTCGCGAGGACTCGCGGAATACTTCAATGTGACCCGCCGCACAACCCCTCGTGTATATTCATCAAATTGACATAATTACTGTTGTGACTGGCTATACGCAAGGATACACTCTTTTGCCTGTGATTAGAGATGTATGATATAGATGAATCTCGAAAGTTGTGTTATTCATGTGCTTTTACATAACTTTTCATGCTTCAAGTAGTTTACATAATAATATATATTTAGTGTCGAATGTCATTCGGGGCTCATAATTATAAGGCGATTAACCAAATTGCAATAATATTATTATACCTACGACACCGCAGTTTCTTTTTTTTTTATTGGATGAAACCTTTGCAGTCGCCCAGATTTATGGCATAACAATAATGAAATTGAGAACGAATTCTGGCATAACAATAATGACGATTCCCGAACGAATCGACGACGCTCTTACATCTTGCGGATAATCCGATGCTGGCGAGAACGGTCCACATCTCACGATCAAGAATTAATTAGACGACGCGTTTGCGGCTTGCATATGCGTCTCAATTATATGGATCAGATGAGGTAGGATTCGATATTCAATTCCAATCCGCGGATAACTGCAGATCAATCAAAAGATCAAATATGAGACAAATGCTCAAATTTCTCGAAAGCACAAGCAGAACACAAATCATTGTTTTCAATATTATCGCACAATTACTGTGATATGACATATGACGTATGTATATACATACTGCGGAACCAATAGTTTTATATACTGATACCAATAGAGATACTCCAGAATGTGAAAATGATCATTATCTCCGGAGGAAAACACAAAGCTCCGCGGTCCACTGAATTCTGCAGTGATTTTGACTTCTGGAAATTCGCAAGAATTCCGTAATTGACGAAGTAAACGTTTACAGAATAAGTATAACAATTTAGTAAAAGAATCGGCTAGCCGGGATGTAAGTGTACATAATGAGGTATTCCACGCGAAAGGGGACGGGTTTTGGCCGATGGTCAGCGAATTTAATGCACTTCCGAAATTTAGTTCCTTTTCATCACGGAACAAGCCCGTGGCAGTTATAGGCGAAAATATCAACTAGTTCAAGAGATATCGCCGGTTCAAAAACACGGAAAAGTTCACAAATCTCATATTCAACTCCGAATATCTCAGCTATGCATGAACCGAATAGTGACTTTATGCATTGCATTTTACGCGGAAAACCGAGCTCTTTTCAAATATTTCAAAAATTTGTAACCATGTAAAATCAACGAAATATGTGATTTTGTTTATTTACTACCAGAAGGGTCTGATCGATGTCCTTCAAATTTTCACAGAATATGCTTCGAGGTGAAACGAAAGTTTGGTGAAAATTACAGCGAGACGGTTTACGTAGTTTTTTTATTTTTTTATTTTTTTTTTTATCAAATAAGTAACAAAAATAATTGATTCTCATAATTCAGAAAATAACAAAAATGACGAGTTCGAAAATTGTTTGATCGATTTTCCGCGTAAAATGCACTATATAAATTCACTATTCCGATCATGCATAGCTGAGATATTTGGAGTTGAATATGAGATTTGTGAACTTTTTCGTTTTTTTAAACCGGCGATATCTCTCGAACCAATCAATATTTTTGCCTATAACTACCAGGGGCTTTTCCCGTGATGAAAAGGAACCAAATTTCAGAAAGGGGTCAAATCTGCTGACCAGCGACCAAACCCCGTCCCGTCCCGTTTCGCGTGGAATACCCCACATAGCTATAGAGTTTCTTGAAAGCATGTGAAATAATAAAAATGATTCTATCGATCGCGTTCACGTTTCAGAAACGGACGACATCAATACACTGCACTAGATTGCTATGGTCCATCAGCTTGCGAGGATGTTGGCGAGTGTATGGAAATGGAGAAGAGATCGAGGGATCAAGCGTTGATAATTTGTCAAACTTATATCAAAGGGTCTGCACGTTACAATTTAACTAAACAGCTCAATAACGTTGGTTAGTTGCATTGGATTTCATTTTAGAGAAATAGGATAGAGAACCGAATTGGATATTCAAATGATCATTAATATGCACGATTAATTCAATAATGCAGGATCTCGCGTGGACAAGCACTGGTTCGCAATAAGGGACACATCGCTGAAAGCTGACAGACTTTTAACACTAGTACCGTTGAGCAGGAACTGTCCCATCAGCGTCTGTTCGACCATGAAAGAAACTTTGAATCATTTATTCCTTGCTTTACAACATCCGTACATCTGTCCCGTTCTTGATCTCGAGTTCAGTAAATTCCAGGGACAGAATTACGTGATCCTTGTCCAGCCCATCAATCAGGGCAGCTTGAAAGATCTCATATACGGGGTGAGCCTATCGCTATTTGCCACATCGTACGAAACATAGTTGTCCACATTTTTCATAACAACTATTGAAATATGTGGTAAAAATTCGCTCATTCAATCTTTCAGATCGAAAGAAATTGTTGGAACGAAGATTGGAGTCAAAAATACGTGACTCGCGGCAAAGGTTTACCACTGCCTCAAGTCCAAAGATTAGGTCGTCAAATTTTGGAAGCGTTGGTATTTTTAAAAGAGCGTGGTTTTCCGACGGTGACTCATTTACATTCTGGCAATGTAATTGTTCAAAACGGAGTGGCTCGACTTGCTGGTTTGGAAAACACTCTGCTTGGATTTACCAGCCGCATCTATCCCGTCGTCACTTCACGATCGTCGCACTTAAACTTCATCGACACGATATGCTTCGGTGAGAGTTATTCACACTTTCTTCGTCCTTCATAAATTGCGCCGAATTATTGGTAATTAGCGTGAATTCCCAACACGTGATTTTAGGGAATAAAATTGTGCCCAATTTTTTCTTCGGTTTGATTTTCTGACACTGCAAGATTTAAGTGTATGATGAATCTAGCTCTTTGCCTTACACTCTCATAATTGGATCTAGTCGCATATTGCAGTTTCCATGTACTTTTTTGTTCAGGCCACGTATTATTCGAGATGTGCGCTGGCTACGAATTGTGCTCGTTCAAACCAACAGAAACTCATTTCTCAGACATCAAGAAGTACCCTCAGGTCTGTTGCATTCGTCAAATTAATTTTGTTCTTCTCGAAATTATGCATGATTCTCCATCACACGATGTGCAAAACTCCACAGCTAATACATTACAAATATAAAAGTAGGCAATATACTTTATCTATCTGAATCTGACTGGTGCGGATTCATCACAAAAATTCAATTTCACAGTTGCCTGACTATTTCCTGTTCTCCATGATCAAATTACCGCTTTTACGTGATAATTTCTTATCCATTCCCAAGCCAAAGTGGTGAAAATGAAAATTGGCAAAATAATAGGATTAAACGCAATGAAACCCATCTACATATTCAATGTGGTCTGAATCTTGAATACTTTCGACAAGTTGACGATTTTCACATTTCGTGACTTTTCCTGCGTTTCGAATAAAAAAAAAACCAAAATTAACCCAGCCCAAATATTCTAATGAACCAGAGCTCCCTCCGATCTAGATTGTTCAAATTTTGAGGCTGATCTTCGACCAGCAAGACGGTCGGTATCCAAGCGTAGAAGAGCTACTGTTACACGATTTGTTTCGTAACATCGATCTTCGTGAGATGCGAAGCGCACCAGTAACGGTAAAGATTTATTCTAAACAGTGACGAAGATGAACATGTATCGATGAATTTCTATGAAATTCGTATTCATACGACGAATATACACGCTGGTGAAAATATATATCTGTATTATTTTCTCGAAAAATTCGGAATCATTACTCATGAAGAACTCTGAAATACTCTGTAAATAGTTGCATGAAGTTGCCAATTGTTTCCAAAAAGATTCTCGAAATTTGAACATTTTATGAGTGTAAACTGAGATTCTGTAACAAATTTCCAGAGTTCCTCTGAAAATGTTAAGGAATTTTTCAGAGGAATAGTGAAAGATTATGTTTTTCCACGAGGGTTTGGTGTATCATCACATTTTTTTTAATTATCCGATCTACGTATAGAATATGAAATATCTTGAAATAGTTTATTTTTCTCAAACTTCAGTGCAACTCTATGGAAAACTCTGTACAGTTTTACTCAAATCTCCCCATAACACTCGTAAGACTGTCCAAATCTCGAGTCTTTTCATAGATAATCGGAATTATTGCAACTTTCTACAGAATATTTCAGTTCCCTATGCTCAAAGTTATGATTTCCGTCTACATACATACATACATATATACATAGATAAAACGCAAGACAAAAAACTTTAAATTCATTGTGAAGTAATCTTTTCTTGATATGCACGACCAATCAATCCCACATTGATATCCAATGTCTACATGCTTGGAATTACAGATGTTCCGTCCGAATCTAACGCCTCCTGTAGTCAATCTGCTGGACGGTATTAAACGAAAAAATGTGGGCAAGAGGTAAAGACGACTCCACTATTTCGATATTCATAATCATATTCCGATTTTCTTCAACTTTATGTTTTTCGCACGTATTTTCGTTGCTCATTAGTCACCATTTAATTAGCATCGAGTTTATTTATACCACAATGGTCATTCTGCAGTTGAGTATTCCAGCGTACGACATTTGGAAAAAAAAAGAAAAATTCATTGCAATCAAAAATCAGTTCGAGTGAATTGTGGTGTGAGTAAACTGTGACTCTTGATCATAGTAAATTTCGATTTTCAAACGTTAATTTCCAATTTTTTTCTTCAATCCCTATTGCATGCTAGCAGGCACAGATCTCATTCTGCAGGTGACGTTCCAACGGCACGAAGAAGTCACTGGTAATGAGACGTCATTTAATTATTCTTCAATGTTATTGGTGCACTTGTCTTTTATCTTTTCTACAGACTCGAGAGTATAGATACCGACGATATGATATCCCTCGACAGTCCCGCAGCCGAGTACAGAGAACAAATTGATGAATGTTCTCTTCTTGCTGAGATATACGATGATCTTTCAACTACGACTATATAGATCAAGAGCAATTCTTCACTTATGTCAATCTGTTTCATTGTCCTCAACAAAATGTATGTTTATCTTCTTAATAGCATTCAACGGATGAACCCATCCCCTCCGCCTTCAAACTATCGATGTCTACTTTTTTTAGTTACTTTTAGAATATTGCAAAATGTATGTATCCACATTATGTGGGAATAAACAATCGATAAGCTCGATACAGTATTATCTATAAACTGTTAGTTCAATAATTGCAAATGCTTGCAGAAAATAATAAAAACAAAGAGGAAAAAGAAAAAGGAGTAAAACTTCAGAGTTGTCACGGATGTGAGTGTATCAGGTTTCATAAGACTACAGAAGTGCCAACTACTGAATACACTATCAGTAATCATGGCCGAATCAAAATGAACTGCAGGCTATGCTTGTATTATAGAAAAAAAATTTAATCTTTCAAAACATTATGGTATTGAGAATTTTTGAACACAGATAATCTGACATGAATTGTACATCAATAATGAGGTTTTGTTATTTTCATATTTAGGTATGTTAGATGTGTAATTGAAAAGTAATAACATTCATTCACTCTGTGAAAACATGTCTAAAGTAAAATAGTTGACCCACGGAACTAACAATTCCGTCTTCAGTGTGTCAGCTGGTCTTTTGTCATTTTCCATTATTTCGGAAGAAAGAAAACCAATCTTCAGATATTATTCCAGATTCATAACGGCGTGTATGTAGAATAAAAAGACCTGTTAATCCTGAATAGACGACAAATACATTCGAATATCAACTGTTCGCTAGAATTTTGCAATTTTTATATTAAGAAAAAACCTTATTAGTCATCCTTTACGAATCGTGTATGGCTGTATTCTCCTTTCCTCGTATTTGACAATCATTTCTCTGTAACAAATGTCGCTTTCAGAGAGAATCTTATAATAAGGACGAATAAGGTTTTTCTTCTACACCCGTGATATGCAAAATCATAGTTACTATTAGCCTCATAAGACCTAGGGGTCAACTAATCAGATTAAAGAATAGAAATACCAAAATAAAGAAGACAACCGTGGAATAAAAATAAGTGCGACATAGATGCCTATAATGAACATTTTTCACTCAAGATACTTGCATAAAAATCTTGAGGCGAATGGCATGGAGATAAACATAAACGTTTACACAGATGGTACAAGCACATTATGCGGTACAACTTGATACATGAAATGAGATGATAAACCATAATCGGGTAATCGTTTAAAGAATAGGTAAAAACCTTAGGTAATAAATTACTTCCAACAAATTATGAGGCTCCGCCTTCAAGTTCACTCGCTGGCGTATCTGGCTCCTCATCATTGTAAATATTTTCTGCCATTTGCCAAACTTGCATTATGTTATCTTCTGATACGGAACAAATTACCCAAGGCTCATTCGGGTTCCAAGAAAAGTCGCTTATCTTTGCTGTATGTCCACCATGGATAAACTAAAACAAATACATTCGTTTTTTTAATATCAAGATATTAAAACTCCGTGTCATTTTCCAGATTCTATTTGATTTAAGAGGATTCAATTGCCGCTATATTGATCAATGAAAAAAGATATACCGAACGTTAGCGATTCGATAATTCTGAGTTTCCACATTATCAGTATAGTCTACTCATTTTATGGAAGCGAATCGCAAGCATCAATTCATGAACGAGAAGAAAGTTATGGAATGTAAAGAATATTACCAATAATTCTGGAGGTCCATCCTCAGCATCTTCGGTGGACTGCTCTTCTCCAATCTTGCTAAGATCCCAGACATGTAAGCGTCGATCAGTGCCGCTACTTGCCAAGATTGTTTCGTTATGCGGTGACCATTGTACCTGGAAAATCTCATCTTTGTGCGACTCGAACGAGTGCAATTTCAATTTCAAATTTCTCAAATCCCAGAGAGCAACTGTCTTGTCAGCACTGCCTGTAGCTAAAATGAATTCTGAGTAAGGGTTGAAACTCAGACAGTTCACTTCCGCCGTATGAGCGTCGACGGTATGACTTGGTTTGCTCGTATTATTACACCTATGTAAAAACATTTGAGCGAATCAAAATAAGAAAATTTTCACTGTTATTGCTGATATTTCAAACTTCACAGACTTCAGAATAGAAAGAAGAATCATAGATTTGAACGGCAGACTGGAACCTTGGTGTATATTTGATAAACTTACCTAGTATCCCATATCATGAGCTTTTGATCATCTGCAACAGATCCGAAAAGAGATTCGTGAAGTAAATGCCAGGCTACATCTTCTACAACAGCTGTGTGACCGGTGAAGATAGTCTTAGCATCAATTACTCTATGCTCTTTCGGTGTCGCATTAATGTCCCATAAGCAAATCGTGTGGTCGTCAGATGCACTCAATAAGTAACCATTCAAATTCGGATTCCATGATAATCCGTATCCTTCTTTTTGGTGGCCGCGTAACCTGCAGGATTAATTATTATACTCTCAATGAGACATGCGATAAGCAATTTTGGCCTATTTCAAGCAATTTCACGTATGACTTAGATCGTAATGAACAATGCTTTCTGTGAATCATTGAAAAATGTTTTTGTCAACAAAGAGATAGATTTATTGTCTCTCGATGGAAAAACACATGGAATCTAACGGTTTTTCGATCGAATCGCACCTGAGGTCTGGATGACATTCTCCATTAGGATCAGGTTTACTAGGATGTTTGGTATAATCGAAAACTAGAACGTCGCTGGAAGGTGTTTTGGTGGCTATAACACATGGATTCTGTGGCATATAACGTGCTCTGTTAACTTCTCCTTCGTGATTAATTTTTATCTCTATTTCAATCTTCCCACTGACTGAACCGAAGCCCCCAAACTCTCCCTTCTCATTATCGTAATGCGAAGCATCAAACTGTGCATCTTCATTCGGCAATTGAACACTTGCAATAAGTAAATGATTCTGTTCGTCCGAAGTATGAGTACCAAGGATCAAACGATGCACTGAGTAATCCTTTCCTTCGGGTCGCGTCACATCTGGCAACCATTGAGCTGTGAGGGAAGGCCATTCCAAAGCGTGCGTCATAACAAGGTCGTACAAAAATGGAGTATTCTTCTTCCATATTTTATACTCCTCATTAATCACTCGCTCTTCGACTGCGTCGTCAAACGTTTCTAAAAAATATCAATCAATGCACAAATGATTAGTGAAATGTGCAATTGGTGTCAGAGATCCAAAGTTGGAGAAATTGTCATATTCTGTTTTCAGATTTTCTATTTGAACGAAATATCATTTTGAAAAAATGTACCAGTTTGTCTGTATAGATACGAAGATGCGAGGGAAGTTACATAGATCTATTCTTCCAGGGTCAGGATATTTGTATTAGAAAATTGCAAGAATTGTTGTATGATCTTGGGCATGTGATTTGAAGTGATGTTTTCATTTTTCATGAGCCTTCTCAAGAATTCAGTTGACTGATGCAAAGTGGATAAAGAGCATAATGCGATTCAGTGTTTATTCAAAATGAAACAGCCGAGAGTCGGGTAAACGTGAACCCGTAGTTTATTGTTATAAATTAAAAAATTGTGTTTGTAAAGAAAGTATATCGTCGATTGAACACTGACTAGCAGTATACTGGAAAATATAAAGTGCGTGAACAAAAGATAAAAAAATTAAATAACGTAGTTTACATGGCTTTCGTAATATGTCAATTAAAAAGTTAGTGTGGCTTAATAGATAGAGAGAATACGGTATGAATATATTTGGAAATTCTGCTATTGATGCTCACCTCCGTCTTTGTCTCCCATTTGTATTACGTTGTGGACTTGTCGTACAGAAGTTTGGTAAACTACTTTTAGGCTACCTCCAAACAGACTGCGCCCGCCAAAAAGACGCGAAAGCTCCGAAACCGGGAACCGTCACTCGCCAGAAAGCCGAAGCTTAAACTATACGGAATGTAGATGACCTACTTGAGTCAGATTTAGAGTAAGTCTACTCTACGCAGATCAACTCTAACTTGTTTTTAGCGACGGAAGTAAACAGAATATGGTGATTGCGCATGCGTGAACTTTTAGAGAAAATTTCAAATTAACAATGCTTGTTTCTTTACAGTTTGTTTTAATTACAACGCGAATAAAATATTATATTTATTGCCGAACCAATTGATCAAGAGAAACAATTTTTCTTCAATATAAATTTTTCTACTACTAACTAATGGAAGATGGAAAAATAACATTATTAACCCTCCGTACACTACTGGAGAATTTCATGATAGTCACACTGAGTCGATTCTACGCAGTTATAGTTTTCAAAAACCGATCGTGAGGAGACTATCCGTCCGATGTGGATGGAAAAATTATGGAATATGCTTTAAACATCCTAAATGACGTAGAAAAATCGATTTATAAACAATCAAATTGCAGCATGTGAAATACAAAATCAGAAAGAAATCAATACGCAAGCAAAACACTTTGCACTCTGAAAATCATAACTTTGTCAATTCTTGATATCTTCAACTAACAGTTGGAGGTTGGAGGTGATACTCCTTAGATGTGATCAACACTCCATAGGGTCGATTTTACACTAGGTGACTACGTAGGGTTAATATGAAAGTTTTAAAAGTTCATTTTATTATTCAACTTATGAAATTCCGGATCATCACACAATTCCTTCTATGGTAAGGGGAATGCATACAAAATATTAGGTAAAGTGTCGCCCAAATTATTACTTTTCATTCTTATTATGATTCTAACCAGGGCTCTTTCATAGGAAGGACATTTGCAAAATCGTAGTGGGATTCTTTATATGATAAGATATCGCATATGATTTAAATACTGTACATTCGGCTTTATCCTTCTTATATAGGTATTTAAGCCTAAATATTATTTACACACATGCTACCTAAGTTTTAAAATAATTATTATATGCTATTTTTTTATACTAAGTTTTTCCCTCACATATCATGGGAAAATAGTGAAAAATGTTAATTTTTATGAAGAAAAACGCCCTTACAAAGACCAAGTATCGCTTGTTATTTATTTCTTTTTCACTGCTATGAATTACAATCAGTTTGCGATATTATAATTATCATATGATCAATCTCAAGGCAGGTATCTTCAGAACAATTCTTCTTTTCGAATCTAGTGTAACTGAATACTTGGCAAAACGAGAATAATCTGCAAAATGAAAATCTACCTGATTAAATACATTACGATTGTTTTCACTTGTGGGTATCAGATCCAGGTCAATGAATTTTCAGATAAATGGAATCCAAACCTCAAAACCATTTAGAAACAGAGTTTCCAGTAAACATTACAGCCGAAATAAGTGGGAAATAAATTTATAAATTTAATTAATTCCTTGATAAGCGCTAGTCAATTGATTGAGTCTGCATTGAAATAATTAGTCAACAACATTTCGTACTGGAGGAAAGTCAATCGAATAATAATAGAAGAATGACAATCGATGATAGAAAAATGAAATAACACATATTATTGTGAATGAATTTTCGTAAAGTTTGTCCGCGTCTGAATTATAATCTGTACTTATATAAAATCAACTCGACTGACAATAACAATTTAATGATCGTTGACGTAACTTCACCCATTATCAGCTTTTATAAGTTCGTGCGAACGATGATGGAATACGAAGGATATGCCACTGGCCCAACATTGTCGCAGTGGTATATCTGGTAGATGACGGGCATTGTGGGCATGTCTCCAATCTGACAAGTCAGAATTACAATCTGTTCCTTCGGGTGGACCGCGAACTTCAACCCCATTGACACACCTTTTGCATTTGAATCTGTACGTACATTACATATGAATACAAATCTTCAATGAATACCATCCGTGAAAGAGTCCTTCAGTATCCAACAGGAACACTTACTTTGAATGGGTGTCGGAAATCGTATTTTCCTCCAAGGTGAACAGATCGCGCAGATCACTTTGAGTAAAATGCCTAGCGACATCATCTTCTTGATCGACTACTGTCGAACTTAATGCCTTTTTGTGCGCTTGCCTCTGGAATATCTTTTCCTCTATTGTACCAGTCTATCAATTTAAATAACATACATTAATTCAAATGTATGTATTGACTATCTTCAAATGCTCCTAGAATCTCAATTATATTAGAACTAAAAGTCAGTATTCGAAGAGACTTCAGTGAAAAGGGATCGGAGGAAAGGCCAAATCTTTTGATAAGACAAGAAAGTTTTTGCAATTCCCTCCCTCTTTCAAACTGAAAGTCCGATTAGAAAGAGGAAATGAAAAATTGGATACTGACACATAATAGTCGATATATAAAACAAGGTTTTTTTTGGCCGTCTCTCCAGACTCTGGCCATAGCCTGATCATCATTAGCAGGATTCCAGTCAGGATCAAACATAACTAGCCGATTTGCGCCGATTAAATTTAGCCCACATCCTCCGGCCTTGGAACTAAGCATAAAGATAAAATCACCACTGTTTGGATCGTTGAAGCTATCCACGACTTTTGATCTTTTTTTTATAGTCATACTTCCATCAAGCCTAACGTAACGGTAGGCACGCTTACGGCATAATTTTTCAAATAAATCCAAGGTTTGTGTGTAGTTTGATACCAACACCACCTTGTCTGTTGTCGTTGACTTTACCAACGCTAATAAACAATCCAGAACCATTAATTTACCGGATAACTCTGGCAGAACGTCTCTGAAAAATGCACAATAATAGACTGTAAGATGTGGTGTTGAGCATTATTATTAACAGATCAACTAAACATTGTAATTTTTCTGCTGAAGCAACAAGGAATAAAAATCTAGCATGAGAAAAAAAATTGAAGCGGTTTACTACCTTGATAATATTATACATACTTCACACTGTAGTTCGGAGGTAAAAGTTCTGCAGCACGTTCGAAACCTTCTGATTTTTCCATTATTTTTTCATACACCAAATCAGGATGATTGCAAAGTTTTTTAAGTAGTGTAATTGCAGAGAGGGCCGAAAGGCTACCTTTTTTGCCACTGCCAATATCATCACCTGGACAGGTATAACTTGATTACCAATTTGTAACTTTTTTTATTTCACATTTCACTACGAGTGTGGTGTGGAGCCAGCGGCCACACACTTATTAAAATGCTGCTGGACTTGATTTTCGACTTTCAAGTGAATTTACGGGATTCCAAATGATTTCGCGCTATTTGAAATTGATTTCAGATTAGGGCAATGGACTGATGTCGCAAGTGAGTAGCCACTCAGTATGAAGTATATTCACCAGGAACTCGATTATTTGCAACATAATATTGTGTTAAAGTGCAAATATGTAACGTACCTTGCATAGATTTTCGTATGCTATCACTTTGGATGAAATTTTGATACAACTGAGTTTGCAATTTATTCATCTTAACACAAATGACCAGTTCGTGTTTCACAGGCAAATACTTTGATAATAAAGCACTTGTTCGCCTTATCAAACACTTGTTTACCACGGTTACCAACTCCTGGAGACATTCCTGTGCCTTTTCACGTTCAGAGTCACTCGCGCCAGCGTCTTGACCTCTTAGTATCGGGTTTTCAAATTTCCGACGGAATTCCTAATATTTAAAATAATTGAGTTCTGTCCAACGACTCACAGACCAGGGACATTGGAAGAATGGAAGGAGCTTCAAGTTTACCTGAGCAGTCCCAAGAAGTCCTTGATTTACAAAATGAACAAGGGAAAAATACTCAAGGAGATCATTTTGGATGGGTGTTCCACTGAGCAAAACTCGCCTTTGCGCTTTCAGACCCATCAATGCCTGATAAGTTTGGTTTTCACTGTTCTTAAGACGGTGGCCTTCGTCACACAATACCAAACCAACTTCATCTTGATGCAATACGTGAGCGTGCAAACGAAATGTTTCATAGCTAATTATGAGAATTGGGTTTGCGCACCTTCATAAGAGAAATTAATTCATTAACATCCGATGAAAGTTTGAATAATTGAACATCACATCTAGTGAAATTTAACATTCTGCAAATCCTACCTACGTCCATAGGTCTTCATAAATCCTTTCAATTTGTTGTCTATGTCTGCTTTGCTACCACCATCAATAGCCAAAGGACTCACCCGTTTACCAAGCCATTTATGTATTTCATTATACCAATTCTTGACTAAAGAACTGGGTGCCACAATCACAGCTTTTTCGATAAGTGGCTTACCTTCAGGTCCTTTTAGATTGGAAACAATTAATCACTATAAAAATATTTCCTCCAACTAGACTGGCAGAAAAATCGTCATTGCTTCTATTCTCGATATCAGATCTTACCTTGTTTCAACAAAGTCCACAACAACGTTAAACATTGCAACGTCTTACCAAGACCCATTTCGTCGGCCATTATACAACCGTAAGCATTTTCTATTCGTTTCCCGGTTACACATTCGTACATAAATTTTACACCCTCTCTTTGATGGGGTCGCAATATATTACACAGGGCTGGATCTACTACTACATGGACCAGCTGTTTGCTCCTGGATTAGAAATAAAAAACTCTATCTCAACAAATCTGAATAGAACAAATCTACAAACGAAAATAAATTGCATACGCATCCAACTTCAGCTTATCGTGTTCGGATAACTCAGGTGGTGTATAAACAACCAAAGCATTAGCTTCATCAGGATCATGGAGCGATACTCTTGGACCCGATAAACGCATGCCAAGAGATCTGCCAGACAGTTGATATCCAGGTATTGGAATTTTGAACGGCCTGTTTAATAACTTACGTATTCTTTCTTCCTGGATATGAAAAAATGAATCTGTGAGTTTCTTGATCAAGGCGAATTCGCAGATATAATCACGTGGCAAAACTATGCCAAACATTGAGTCCTAATCTGTTGAAGACTTGATAATTTTTATAAAGCATTCTGCAGAGGAATTTCATATATCTCACAGAGATTACTGTGATTCGTGAGGCTCAAGTTTACTTGCGAAAGGTCTGATATTATTGTTCATGACTTCAGTGTGTTAATTTGATGGGCTACACACCCCCATTGCAATTCCACAAAAAAAGCGAATTTTTTAGATTTTCCAGAGTTTATCCAAAAATATCCGAAAACTCATGAAGAAGCTCTAAAAATGATTTGAAATGAAAATTACTACATGAAAAACTTTGCAGCTATTCATATGGCTTTCTGTTTCCCATCTTTTACTTAGGCTCTTCAGATGGCAAAATCATCAATGATTGCTTCACGGTCATTCATACGTTTTAAGACATATTTTTTGGGCTAAATTTATTGACGATTATTGATCAATTGTTGAATATTTCTTACGTGCTCTGACAATGATTCCGGTGTGGCAGCAACCGATGTTTGTACGAGCGGTTTTCGTGAGATTTTGACATCTTTGTATTCAGTTCTTGATCGTTTTTGTCTCTGCATTAAGGCAGAACTAGGTTGAACAGGAGAAAATTCTCCAGGTCGTTTAATGTTTTGGATTGGTTGCAGAGGAGAAAGTTCTCCGGTTTGTTTACCGTTTTGGATTAGTCCGAAGGGAGAAAATCCTCCGGGTGGTTTGCCTTTTTGGCTTGGTGCTCCTGATCGCATCTGTAATATGTTATATTCTAATTCTTTATTTTTTAAAACATTCCAAAATATTTTATTTAAACCCATAAGATTAGTCTGAACACTGATGGAAGAAATGTAGTAATATTATTTTGAATATTCGGCACATCAATGTTGTCTGGAGCTCGAATATATTTGAAAATACTGGTCATATCACTGAAGATCGAAAAAAATTATCAAGATTCAATTCATAAATCGATTTTGTTATAACTATAAATTATGGCAGGTCGATTCATAAAAATATTCAGTTTGACATCAAAACAAATAGCTTAGGTTAGATTTATCATCAGCTAATCCAACGCGTGCGTATACTTATGAGCAAATACGAATATTCGGCTGTAATAAATAACATCACTTACCATTTTGCTAGGGTTTTCGATATTGTCAGAACATTGTACAATACAAGTAGAGGTTTTAAATTAGGAAAGAAAAGATTATGTGTGACAATTTCGTTTCGGTTGACACGCTTGTTTGGGATTGAAATTCTGCAGATTGGCGCGATCATAAAGTATAGCAACGAAACAACACGTGGTTGGAAATGAACGACAGCCAATTACATACACGGGCGACTTTTTTGTTGTAAATACACCCTACAACGAAACAAATCAAAACAAAAGAAGAATTTGAATGTATAGAACGCTGATGTAGCTACTACCTTTGGCTACTACTATCTTCTACACTCAACGCTACTATCTAGTAGCGTTGAGTGTAGAAGGGTTTCGAAATACGTCGGAAATTATGAATATCGATACAGACAAAAATATTCGTAAATATTTCTTGGATGAAGAATCATATTCCGCCTTTTCCGAGCGTTGGGTAGCCAAATTATTCCGTACAGTATATGTATAGAAACCGGGAAAACAGAAAACCGAGAGAAAAAGTTTTAATTCTTTCACTTCAAGATTGAATCAATTATTGAATTAAAATTCATTTACGAGCGTGTTGAATAAAAAATTACGCACTTTAAAAATGTAAATTTATATTTTCAATTCGTAGGCTACTGAAAATAGGTGCTTTTCGTGGACACCGATTCTACTCTAACCTATATTTCGGGAAAAAGCCTACGGCTTCAGTGTGATTACTTTAGTTCCAGGGAAATTGGAAAACACTTCTAAATACCAAGACATATTTCTGAATGATATATATTTTTGTACAATAGTCTATCGAATGACAAAAGGGATGCGACAATTAAGCAATCGTATTATATATCTAAAAATATATTTTCCATGAAATCTTCGGAAACTTGATTTTCGCATTTTGTCAAAACTTCTTTGAAATACTTACCTGGCCTGGCATCATAACAGCATTCAATTAATTCCTCAGAATTATGATTAGTATTTGGTCTCAAGCCATAATAATTATCAATAAATTCGAGAACAGATTCTTTATTCTGTAAATTATTAAAATAGCATCTATCTTTTTTGGGAAGTATTTTTTCTAGCATGAAAACGAAATGATGATGCATACATAAAAAATGTGTTGGAATGTTCGATGTGATGTCCAACCAATCTTGAATACACGTCAAGGGCGTTTCTCTGAATCCACAGTACAAAGCTGGATTAGTTAAAAGTCCATTCGCCGACATAACACCTTGGCATTTAATATTTTTGTACAAATATTCTGCATCTTCCATATTCTTAACATCCCCATTAGCAATCAAAGGCATCTTTATAGAATCCCTGACAATTTTCAATCCCTCCAAGTCTATCGGTTCATTACGCATTTGTGGAGTTCTTGCATGAACAGTGATGAAGGATAAACCCGCTTTTTCTAACGTTTGACACAGTTCTATTGTTTTACGAATATCTTTGAGCAATCGTATTTTTACTGATACTGTAAAAGGCAGAGGGATTCGATTCCTAACTTGCAATACCAGATCCTTGATTAACTGAGGTTTAGTCAACAGGTCAACACCGTAGCCATCTTTTACAGCCCATCTCTGTGGACATCCACAATTCAAATCTACGCCACCAGCATATCTGTTCAAAAGTAAATCCAATTCAATTAATGAATACAATTTTTCTTTGTTTTGTATGCAATATCAATAACTGCAATTCTCATTTCCAGCATAAAGCTGTATCATTATATGGCTCCTAGAAGAGGCTAAACTAGAGCCAGATTCTATCATTCTGAAATTGTAAGATCAGTGATTTTGTCTTCTATCCTATAAAATGTGTAAAAATTGAATCGATGCACTGCTAAACCATTGTTTCCAGCTATATTTTTCCCTCTACAGCATGTTCATGGGATTAATATTGATATAGAAAAGACGATAGTTGTATGAACGCTTACGGTGCAACCATTTCAGCTGCTCCAACAAAATCATCAACTTTTTTCGCAGCAAATTGAACGACTAATGGTACGTCATTCTTATTTGTCGTGAATTCATTATCACGCGCCTTTGCAGATTGGACGAAAGAATCAGCCATTATCATTGGGGTAAAGCATAGATCGCAATTATACTTCCTAACCAACGTCCTGAACTGCAATCTGTAATACATAAACATGTGCGATATAGTACGACAGCTCATGAATTGAGGTTAATATCAATCTTGGTTGAATCAATTACGTAGAAGTTACGAACTTGCTGTATCTAACCATAGGTGCACAAACTTTAGTCATTTGTGGCTCCTGTAACAGTTCTATAATATCTATCGTCATCCTTGAATTCACTTGATAGACGAATTAACGATAAAACTTTTGAAATTTCGAATGACAACAGATCTTTTCGTTCATAAAACGGTTGCTCGATCGATTTGAGAACAGTCGATGTTTTCAGAAAAGTTAGTAGCTCACTGCGTGCATTACCCTTGAACCGAACTATATTTTTGATTCACAGAAGTTGAGTCGTATAATTTTTTCCTCTCATACAATGACAATTGTTCCATTAATGCATTAGAGTATCCAGAAAAAAAGAGAAAATTCTCGAACAATCAGACCTGCGAAGATATATGCAAAAATATCCGCCCCCGGGTGGGCTCGAACCACCAACCTTTCGGTTAACAGCCGAACGCGCTAGCCAATTGCGCCACGGAGGCACATTATAGACAAATAAATCCTAAAGCGTTTCATTTTATCGCGTGAAGAAAAACGCGAAATAGTTCATGATGAGCGTCTTTATTTATGTCAAATGGATTAAAATTAATTCGTTTCAGATTCATCGACTGTACTACATCTGTAGCAAGGAGGGGCGAGATGTAACTATCATATAACGTGATGAAAAAATAAAATATCTGAAATGTATTTTCAAGAGAATTGATTGAAGCATTAAAAATGTTACTTTATTAAATAAGTACGTTACATATGAAAATAATTTTTTTAAAGTCATTCATTATTCATTTAAAATGTTTAGGGGTAACAGAAGCAAATCGATCCGAGTCGCACGGTTACAATGATGGCGGGTGTATACGGTTGTGTTCTACATTCAGTAAAATGGAAATATCATGTTTTGTAAATTTTATTATAAAAATTAGAAGTAATAGAAAATTTTTATTATATTTTTACGTTCAATTTGATGGTCCTAAAATAATAAATATGGTCAATTAAGAGTAAATGAATTTTCTATTGGAGGTAATTTTTTGGCGGGAAGCATAGTAGACAGGGGAGAACCTAGCGGCACGCCTCGCAGTCATTCACTTCGCTTGGTCCGCGGACGTCACAGCCACAACTGCGTCTCCCGTAGCCCCGTCCCGCGCGCAGGCCTTTGTCTCCGACGCAAACCTGAGGTGAGTCCCGTCTACGTATTCTGTACAAATATTTTATTTCTACATAAGTAAATTTATTTTGCTTGGCCAAAAATCGCCAAAAATTATTAGTTTATTCGTCGAATTTAACTTGGATTTTTCTTAACCGTTACTCCAAATACTAGCAGAGATATTAATTGAGATCTGAAAATCACCAACGCGTACGGGTGATGCCATTGTAGCTATGGCGTCTTTCGGTAGTCGAGCTCTCATTGAATTATTTTATACGTAATATCGTCAATTTCTCTTTCGGCTAGCTTTCGATGAAATTTTTCTACCGAACAATTACTCGCTAAAAATTTATCGCTACATTTATATTTAGTTTTCGATTGTGATCATACCGTGGATCGACGGTCGGGTTCAATCGAGTAAATTTACAAATCGCATTAAACAAAGCGTTTTGAAAATGGCGGGCGCGGAATTTTCATAAAATTATACCTTTATTTTCAAACATTCATTTTTCTCTTTGTTCTGTTTATCTTCCTTTTAATACCATAAAACGAGAACGAGCCAAATGACAACCGCGAAGTTGCAGAGTAAATCTTACTTTTGGTATCAAATTTTCTTTAATAGTTGTGTACCCAAGTACGCGATGCCTATGTTTTCTTCGATGCGCACGCTTCAAGAAAGATAGATATTTTCTAGGGGTAGATTCCATTCCAGAAGCTGAGAAAATCGATAAGATACCCTTGCATCGCAATATTAACCGGATAGCCAATTCAATAATTGATGAAGGAAGAGGAAAGAAAAAACAATTGAAATTTCTTGAGCCGCGTACGCCGCGCAACCTATAAATAATAATCTAGAATACACCAACGCGCCAATCATTCCGTCATGTTTACCAGGCGCGGCGGACTATTCTATTTGCTGTCATTTTGACGACAGATTCCTAACAATCGGAAAAAGAAATCTTACTATAAACGAACCGTTACGTCGCATAATATCATATAAGAAACTGATTCTGCGTTGATAATTCGGTGCATGTGACGTCATATCGCACGTATTTCAATACTGTTTATACACGCGAGTCGGCATAGGGACGCCACAGTGATATTTTCCCTCCCGCGCTGGCGCCATTTTGAAAAGCGGTCTACGAAATACATAAACAATCTTAATCCCTTTCTTCGTATCTTCTGAATACATTGGATTGAGGTTATACGGCGCGTACATATACTATGTGATGGGGATATACAGGTGTTCAATTTATAGATAACTGCGAGAGCGGCCTTTGATTTTAACGTAAAAATCGTATTGCTTACATTTGTACTTGTTACAAGTGTGTCACGAACGGCGCCATTTTTGACGACGCTGACACAAGTGCCGCATCCGTTTTTTGCGGCGGCTTGAGTAAGCTCGCTTCGTAGAGAGGGCAAATTTGATTGCCAATTAACTCGCGAAGTATGTAATGATTTCGATTGTATGAATGGGGGAAGAAAACGTCTGCCTCCAACTTTTGACCACAATTTTTACTCCAGCATTCCATATACTCTTAATGACTCTATTTTTCGATCTATCTCCAAATTTTTATCATATACAAAGTAGACTAAAAGAATACGAATAATCATATTATTTGTTCAAATAATTCCCATGTTCCAAGGTTTTATAATGATTCAACAATAAACTATATCTCGATATCAATTTCTCATCGATATATGTGCTGTAATGAAATATTTGGTTCATGTGTCAGGGGATCTTCCACGTAAACCGGATCAGTCACCTCTCAGATATTTTTCTAATTTTGCATGTCGATTGTCCATGGGGAGTTGGAACTTTGTGCCAAAGGATTTTCGAATTGGTGCAAATTTCAGTTTGTTATTAACAATCGAAGAATTGTGCAGAGTTTTCTATAAAAATTCATAACTTCGGCCAAAATGACGTGAGATTCAATTTTGTTTATGGAGCTTACGCGGATAGCGCCACAGATTTAAGAAAAAAATTAATGATTTCAAAAAAGTTCATTTATCAATTGCTTATCTAACAATTAATTTTTCAATGACTTTTAAAACACTTGGTGATAACACCAAAATTAAAAAAAAAAGCTAACATATACTTCGAACTATACTACAGCCTGTGAATCAATTGCAGAAATGTGTTCGGCTTCGTTTTCGAGTAAAAAATTATCAAACTCGGCGACGCGCGTCAATTCTGACTCGCCGCCGCCTGAGGCGTAATGGCGCGTCAAACTACCGACCGCCGATACTTCGCAGACGCTCAGCGGTGGCATTCGCGAGTCATTTTTACGACGAGCGACACCATTTAAGAATCTTGAAAAACATACTATTGCTTTCCCATGACTTTCCCGAGCGATAAAGTCAAGTTCCAAGAATGTGCTTCTCCTCGTTTTTGAGATATTGCAAATAATCGCACGTCTTACGCATGAATAACGGGTACGACAAGGGTCGTTATCTGCACGTACTTGCACTTATTCAGGTATAAAATTAATCCATTATGCACCTGACTTGGATTAATAATTTCATTCTACGAATTGTGGATTTCTTAATCCTATACTTCTAATTACTCAAAGAATACAAACAGGTGTTTTTGAATTCCGAACAAGGTAATGCAACCGTGTAAATAAATTCGCCGAAATTAGGTACGTTACATTGCGCCTGCATTATTTATACCCTATTGGTAGAATCTGACCAATCACATGGTTTATTATGTGAATCAACCACTATTTGAAACGAATATAAACCCATAAACGATTCAAAATTTATAACGTTCAGTCGACTGCGAGTGTATCGGCAAGTGCAATCATATATTATCTTATTCTTCACACCCGTATCCAGTGTTTTAAAACTGAGGAAATGTTTTCTGACGATGATTTCGGAGCAGAAATCCTAAGTGATATGCGAAAATTATTCGAAAACGCGACTTGCGCCTCTGACAAAATAAAATATCTCACAATGACACCTCGTAGTTAATCAGGAAACTGGAGTTAGAGTTCGAACTTCATATAGAATGGCTCGGAAAGCCAAATCATTACAAATTGAGTGTGGATTCGGAGCCTCTTCAAACCCAAGAAAGTCTCGCAATCTTGACAGCGATATTGTCTACCGGGTATTAGAATTTTATAGATCCGATGAAATAAGTCGGATCATGCCTGGTATTAAAGATTTCGTGACTATCCGTGATGATGAAGGTTCGAAACATCAAGTTCAAAAACGGTTAGTCATGTGCAATTCAAAGGAAGCCTATGCCACGTTTAGGCTAGAATTTCCAAACGATAAAATAGGTTTTACAAAATTTGCTGATCTTCATCCGAAAGAATGCGTTCTAGCTGGACCAACGGGCACTTATACTGTTTGTGTTTGCAAGACCATCAGAATGTCAAGCCTATGTTGGCGGCGGTCAATTCAATTGGTAAATCATTCAAATGAAGCTATCACGATTTACTTGAGCTGAACATTATGTGCCTTTCCGAATCACTTGTGTTATCTACGAGAATGCGATAACTGTCCGGGCTTTGATGTGGTTAGACGTGAGATAGAAAACTTGTTCGATGATAATTTCGTCGAAACAATCACCTACAAACGTTGGACGCATACCGATCGTTCGGTTTTAAAAACGATCTAAGCCGAAAGGGAAGCGTTAATCGAAACATTAGAAGAACATACGATGGCCCTTAAAAACATGACTTCATCACTAAACAGCAAAGCGCATTTTTGGAATACAGAAAAAAAAAAAATTTACAACAAGGGGAGTTTCTAGTTCTGGGTGACTTTGCTGAAAACTGTGCATTTGTTATCCAAGATGAAATTCACAGCTTTCACTGGAATAATAATCAAGCAACCGTTCGTCCTTTTGTTGTATACTATGTCGAAAATAGTGAATTAACCCATAAGAGCTTTGTTATCATATCAGAAAGTCTTAGTCACAATACAGTCGCAGTTCATCTTTTTCAGAATGAACTTATTGGTAGGCTCGTCGAGTTGTTTGGTAGTGGGGGCATTAAACAAATTATTTATTTTACGGACTGTGCTGGCGCACAATATAAAAATAAGAGTAATTTTATCAACCTGACTCATCATTATGAAGACTTTGATATTGCGGCGGAATGGCACTTTTTTGCAACCTTACACGGCAAAAGTCCATGTGACGGGGTTGGTGGTACAGTGAAAAGATTTGCAGCACGTGCTAGTTTATAGCGACCGAATGAAGACCATATCCTAACTCTAACAATAAGGTAATTGTTCGACTGGAGCGTTAATGCATTGAAAAATATTACATTTGATTACTGTACTACCAGTGAACATGAGGATAAGAAAAATTGTTAAAGCCAAGATTTAGCAAAGCAATAACGATTGAAGGCACGCGACAATTTCGCTCATCTATACCAATATCAACGAAAGCGTTAGAGTGTAAGGTTTTCTCTTGTTCAAATCATTCATGTATCCCCAAATCTATGCGCTAAATTTCGTTATTAAACGTTTTATACACATTACTTATGTACTTTATTCCCAGTCGTCAATAAATCCCGCTCCCATAATATGTATTTTAAATTGTAATATCTCGAAAACGAGGAGGAGCACATTCTTGGAACTTGACTCTATTGCTTGGGCAAGTCATGGAAAAGCCATAGTATTTTTTTCAGACTTTCAAATGGTGTCGCTCATCGTAAAAATGACTCACGAATGCCGCCTCTGAGCGTCCGCGAAGTATCGGCGGTCGGTAGTTTGACGCGCGCCATTACGCCTCAGGCGGCGGCGAGTCAGAATTGACGCGCGTCGCCGAGTTTGATAATTTTTTACTCGAAAACGAAGCCGAACACATTTCTGCAATTGATTCACAGGCTGTAGTATAGTTCGAAGTTTATGTTAGCTTTATTTTTTTAATTTTGGTGTTATCACCAAGTGTTTTAAAAATCATTGAAAAATTAATTGTTAGATAAGCAATTGATAAATGAACTTTTTTGAAATCATTAATTTTTTTCTTAAATCTGTGGCGCTATCCGCGTAAGCTCCATAAACAAAATTGAATCTAACATCGTTTTTGACGAAATTATGAATTTTTAAAGAAAACTCTGCTCAATTTCTGGATTGTTGATAACAAATTGAAATTTGCACCAATTTGAAAATCCGTTGGAACAAAGTTCCAACTCCCCATGGACAATCGACATGCAAAATTAGAAAAATATCTGAGAGGTGACTAATCCGGTTCACGTGGAATATCCCATGGTTAAAAATTATTCGAGAAATTGAAAGAATGCAATTTTTTTGCCGTATTTTGAACAAATGCACAAATTTTTTTTTGTATCTTCGAAATATTCTATGAATTAATTTTTTCAGTGGAATTTTGAAGATTGTCCATTCACAAATAAACAAAAACCAATAACCATGTCAGACGATGGTTCACCAGTTGTTGAGGATAAGAAGAAGCGTGGTCGCCCATCGAAAAGCCCTGTGAAAGAAGCAAATAAGAGGAGAGGGAGACCTCCAGTAGAGAAGAACAATGTAGCAGTCAAATCTGATGATGAGGACGACGCCCCAGCGCCTGTCAAAAGAGGCAGAGGACGCCCTAAGGGAACGAATAAGAAGAAGGTATAATCAATTTCACGTGTTATCAATAATCAATTGTTCTGGCGGTAATATCTACGCTTCGAACTTCCGATCAAAATTGTGATCTCTATGTTGAATTTTTTTAATTTCCTCTGTATTGCGTGACGTAATTTCTTCTTATTTCAACAGGCAAGCGCAGTCAAAGTATCAACTCCAACGTCTGGCCGTGGTCGTGGGAGACCAAAGAAGGTAGAAGAAAAGCCAGAGAGTACCGGCGAGGAGGAAGATGAACAGGAAGAGGAGGAGGAGGAGAATTGAACTAGCCGATTCTCCTTAGCTTTCATTCATTCTCAGATCCCCTGAAAAAACAAAAACAAAAAAAATCCTTGTTCCTTTATTTCCTAAGTTTTTATATTTCATGCTCCATGAAAGCTCAGGCTAAGTGACTCAAAAATTCACAATATTCCGAGATTCAATAACTGAAAATGAAAAACGCAAAGAAAAAAAAAATGAAATAAAATAGAGAAGAAAAAAACGAGAAAAAAATGATGATCGAAACAGCTAGCGGAAAAATTATTTGATAAGCGAAGCTTTCAAGAAAGAATACTTGTATAAACCGTATGTAATGTATTTTTTAGTGTTTAGATGATTTTTGATTTAATCCTAAATATTATTGATAATATGAACAAACGTTTTAAGACTTTAGGCATCTAAGCCCGAGTTAATCTGTATTGTAAGTCCCAATCTCATTTTTAACAGTGGTTCTTAGTATCATCAACTACATACCGTTATATTGTATTACCTTATGGCACTTCTATAATATTATTATTAATTGTAAGTAAATGACTCTGCTTTAAAATGAGAGGAGATCCATCCGGTAATTAATTTACATTTGAAAAGACCCATGGAATACTTGCCATGTTGGAATAATGTTGAAAGCATTGCTACAATGTGAATACAACAAGAAAAATTCTTATTTCTGAACAAACATACACTGTGTGAATGTCAAATTTGTATTAAATAAACTATAAACAAAACAAACTATCCTAATATTCTAATCACCCATCCTCTCATCCTAAGAAAATTCTCGAATTCTCATGTGAAGAAGCCTGAAGCTTGGGATGAATAGGAGTCCACCCCTTTTTTTGCGAATTCCTGTGGGTCTAACATATTTATAGTAATTGAGCAGTTTTGTTTACCCTATGAAGCGGGGCCCCGGGCAACAGGGGACGTCGGCAAAAAGTGCCTTTTATCGATACCTTATAGTTATTGACCGTCCAGGTAGGCTGCTGTAGGAAAAAGATTTTTGGGACATGCAACCGCCACCACTCCTAGATTTTGCGAGAATAGAGGTAGCAGAGTCTACCTGGCAATCACAGCAAACAGGATTAAAGGATTAGACTCTTGCCAAATAAGAATACCCATGTTTACCCTATTCCATCAACTGATCTAGAAATAGCAGAACTACATACCTAATGAATTTCAAATTTGCCGCAGATCTTGACAACAGATGGTATCGAAGAACTGGACCGAGATTATGATGAGCTTTCATGCAAGGGATTAACAACAAAGACAACTATTTAAAATTATTTGTGCATTTATTATGCAAAAATAGGCATAATAATAATACGATACATGACTGACACTATTGTGAGCTATTGAACTGTAAAATATAAATACCGAATCTAGTACGTAAATTACTTGAACTAATGTTTTGACTAGACATAATTAGTTTACAATTTTAATACAATTTTATTACATACTACGGAATAGATATTTTTGTCTCATATACATCGTCAATGTAGCATAATTGCTTTATATCTAATTACATACATAGTTTAATAACTATCGAAATTGCAATATACGAATGATATAAAAGTTAGATTATCTTTGGCTGATTGTACGTAGGAGTAATGGATGCTACTATACATCTAAAAATACTAATATTTCACTTACTCTAACAATAAGCAAAACTTCCTAATAATACTAAGAGAAAAAAAACACGATCATCTCTTGATTAAAAATAATTTCAGATCAACTGTCATGGATAGGTGAGATATATAATATTCTAATGATTCAAATATCACATCTGGTGTTGAAAATAATTATAATATAGTGCAGAATATAGTATAATTGAATTTCAAAAGATTTTTCTACATACCCATAAATTAGATAGGTCATTATTCGACTCAGTAAACTTTTCTGAGCTTCTTTAGCTTTCAATTGTATTGTATGTATATACGTCTCTACCTATTGAGATGAAGGAAGTTCTTGTTCTAGATGGAATTTTTTTGCTTGTTTATAATATTTAATATAGTAATTGAATACTATTCTGTAGTAATGAATAATAATAATAATAATAATAATAGTAATAAATATTATGATATTAAAAGATTTGAACTCTCTGGTTCATAATACTAGTCCTTTAGCGGCTGCTGAACAATTCTGCATTCTCTTCTGTGTCCATCGATTGATAACCTTGCTGAGAAAAATTTATCAGTTGTTATTCCAATATTTTTTATATCCATTAATACTGCGCTTATAAACGCTACTTACTCTCTTCTGACGACTATCGAAATTCTCATCAAGTAACTCGGTTTCCCAATCATCTTCTCCCTCCTCGCCTGGATCGAAGTTGTATAACGGCATTAGCCTGTGCCTAAGTCGTTCCAATTTACGCTTTCGAGATATGATTAATACCTAACAAATTAGTAAGCCAGTAATATTATACAATCCATTACATTCTCAGAGGAAGAATAAACCGAATTGTATTGCTCTAGAGTGATCTACATTCGAAATTCACATACTGAAAGCAATGCAATTTTTACAATTGTATAGAATCCTCATTGCTCGAGCGTAAAGGTGAGAGGAATAGAGAATCTTTCAATTCATTGCCAGTTATAATGAAATAATTGCGCGCAGTTGCCATTGATCTTCCAATTTTAGTATTCTTCTATGTCCCCTGAATTACTTCTTTACTAATTTCTTTTACCGATGTTTCTTAACTTTCTTGGAAAAATGTCTCAGCAATTTTACGAATTTTGAAGGTACGTTTATTGCAAATCAAGAACAGAATGAAAATCGTCGAAACTGAAGTTTCGCACATGCATTATTCTCATTGTGTCTGACTAAGCTGTTATCATCTCCAGTTGACACAATGGCATGCATTGGTAACGGAATATCATTGTACGATATGATAAAAAATGATACCTCAACCTATAAAAAATATTTTCTGTTTGCAATTATTTCTATATCTCGACGCTTGGATTTATGAACTGTAAAAAGTAATACTCAGCGAAGAGAGAACATATGTATTGAGTGAAATAATGAGAAGAATATTTTCAGTTATTCTCACCACAGCAGATAGTATTATAACAAAGACCATAACTCCTAGAGGAACAAAAATATATTGGACTCCTTCAGGTGGTCCAAATTCATCAAATGGTTCTTCCGTTGTGGTACAGATTGTAGGTTTTGTAGTTATATTGACAAGAGTAGATTGCGTAGAATTTACTATACTGTCAATAACTTTGGTCAAGGCTTGAATGCTGTCCGTAATCTTAATTGAATTCACTGTGCTCGATGCAACTGAGCTTTGGTTTTGCTCTGTAAATTCTATGGACGAATTTTCTGTCATCCCATTGTCTATAGCACTTGCAAATTCCAACGATGTATTGGATAAATCATTCAGCACTGTTGTCGCAAACGTTGTATTCATGATAAACGAATTATTTGAATATATCGCTTCCAGATCTGCCATGATTTTGTCTAGAGAAAAAACGAAAAGAAACTTATTTTGCGAGATTTAAATGTCTTCTCAAATTGGACAAAATTCTTGAAAAAAGGTGAGTAGGTCAGATAAATATAGGTATAATTGTGTATTTACTTTTTAGCTGGTTATAGCTCGTAGAATAATTGCATGCAGCAATGTGAGATAGCAGTATGATAAAGGGAAGTGATTAATACGAGTTATTTATGTAATGAAATGAGTAAATAGAATTGTCGAATAATTGATAATTGTGTTGCTTTCTACCTCGGGTCTGCGAAAAGTGAGGTTGTTAACGTTTGAGGTTAATAACACAGGCAATAACGAGGAGATAATTCCATTCACATTTAGGAGATGATTATTTTCACGAGTAAATACTATCATTTACGATATCGGATCAATGTTTGTGCTGTGTAATGAGAAAATACGGGTCACATGAACGCGTGTTATGACATTTTTGACATTCGAGTTGATTACCGATTGGCAAAAGGAAGAGCGAGCTTAAACTGACTATGTGCAGGCTAGTGACTCTGAGCGTCGTAGTTAAGTTTTTGTTTTTCTCAACTCTCGGCTCGATTACGGACGTTCGTAGTTTCGTACTCAAAAAATTCCCGAGGCTCAATGGCGTGGGACGAAAAAAACAAGTTTTGTTGACAGTGAATAGGAGATATTCTCTCGCAGTAATTTAACAGTGAAGTTTGACGTAAGAAGAGAAAACCTGATGACTGGTTGGATTAAAATTAAACGCTCCCTGGCTTTTATTGTTTAGTTTTACACGCATACGATGCATAGATAGAATACATGCATACACACGTATGAATGTGTTTGCGATGTAAAAAATAAGAACAGGACAAATTAAATGGCGCCAGCGATAGTTCTGCATAGTACCGCAAGAGCGCGCAGTTCGCAGTAAAAGGAGAAAAAAGAGAGAGAGAGACAGAGAGGAAAAAAGAAATGGTGATGATTTGGGTGTAGTCGGGTGATTTTCTGCTAAATAAATGTGAGTAAGAGTGAATTAAGAACTCTCGAGTGTTGTTAACTGATTAACAATGAGTTTAACGTATAAGGATACCGATAGGGGATCAGAGCTCCGATGAGAAATGGTAAAGGTGATTAATTTTTTCTCTATAAGCCAGTCGTGTAGGTCCTGTCGCTCGTGCATCTCCGCATGACAAGTAGGTACCGATGGTCCTTTACGAGGTTTTTTATTAGTCAAAAATATCGAAGAACACTCGGAATGCACAATACCTACAAACGTATCCATAGATGGAATAGTTTATAATCATATTTCGGGTCAAACAATATGCAGAATAACCCCCCACGCGATATTTTTGGGATAGATGTCACATTGCGGTATGGATGTGTTAGTGGGTGGTTGATTTCAACTCTCTTGAACGTGTGTCACACTAGAATGTCCACGTACACTCGGGCACGTTAGTACGCATGAGAATGCGAAAGCCTTGACACTTGCTACATCTGTCAAAATTCTTAAAACTTCGTTCATCGTTATTATTATTATTATTATTATTATTATTCATCTTATTATTATTATTTATCGTCAGTCATATTTCTTGTTTATTGTTGTGATGGACATTGCGTATAGTACGCGTGGATATTCAAGTTAGGTGAAGAAAAAGAAAAAGAACGAAAAAAACCGTACAGATATTTTATCATCACCCTCGAGAAGTGAGAAGAAGATGCTCACATACTTGTCTCGACTTGTTTTCTCTTGTATTGTATACACCTAAATGACAAACGTAAGAAATCCCAATAGCAATATTTTGCACTCAAATTCTAAGAATTGAAGTTTATAGGAGATCTTTGAGGCTCTTATTTTTTACCCAAAAAAAGTAAAAGCTAGATTGAGAAATTATAGAGATAGACTATAAATGGAGCATACCATACCATAACATAACATAACATAACACAACTAAGATAATAGACATTTAATAGCTTTCAAAGAATAAAATAGCTAGCCTCTGATAAAAATAAATATGCAAATTAATACCTTGAAAAATAATTGTCAAGCAAAAGGTGTGTTACTTATAAAGGTACCTACTCTCAAGCATAGTAATATACAGATGACATTTATAATTCAATATCAAACAACTCCTATATTATGTAGCATAGGACTGACTGACTGACTGACTAAACTGACTATATATCCGTGTAATACATTACCTAATAAGAACTCGCTTGTATGGTTATACGTATATACATATATCAAAGTTGTCATGCTGTCTTATATCCATTGCAATATATAAGACATCAAGATATACATATAGCCACATGACCTGAGACGAGCCATTTAATTAAGTGGAACAATAACATAGAGGGAAAACCATCGATGTTCTTCTGTCTGTCTGTCTATTTACGTCTTTCAAACTGCTATAAGAGACCTTTTATGTAATTTACTATTACCGCATCATTAATTTGGCGAGCCAAATTTTACCTATTCACTTTAGTTTCCAACTACCTGAATGTCTGCATCTAACACATTTGAAGGAAATTTACTGGTAATCTATCTTACCAAGTTGCAATAGTCTGTAGAGTTTGCTTCGACGTGATCTTAGTGTTGTTGGTAAAATTCTCAGTTCATGCCTTCTCTCTGTCATTTTATTATTCTCCTGAGATTATTTTTTTTTCTTTATTTGTCCAATCACACAGCAAAATCATATAACTGTTCCCTGGATATGAATCATTGAGTCTAACTTTTTCCTTCATATGCTACCTTTATTCAACGTTTTCTTACAGCTTTATGTTGTTCTTCTTTCAGTTTATATATCCATTGATCGTTCGATTACAAAGATTACATGGATCACTTTCATTTGTCGGACTCTTGGAAATCAAATTTTTGTTAGTAAAAAAAAAAACCTGCTTTGATGCGTGTAGAGTTTATTTCATCTCTGTTAGTGCCGCATGTATACCTGCATTCCTTTCGAAAGTCTCTATTACAGATTTTCCTGAAACTAAATGTTCTAAAATATCAGAGTCAATACTGTACGCAGTTAAGAACACACAGCAAACGTACTGTGAAATTTTGTATGGGGGTCTTGGAGAATGTAGCTGAGTCTGTATCGCATATTTCTAGAGTTTCGCTCTAATTTGTTTCATCCATCTTCATCCAGATTTACAGTGAAATTGTCTGTATATGCCTTGGGCCGAATCCATTCCTAAAGCTCGTGAGAACGCTGGTATTATCTGTGAAGTTTGTCTCTAAGAATACCTGCATCTGACAGTTGACTGATAATGACAATTATGAGAATCGAAAGAATAATATGGATAGAGGTGGATTAAAGATATGATGTCTCTAGGCTTATGCAATTGATCATCTGGATATTTGCATCTTTGATGTCGTTAAGATAGAATTACCGGCAATAACTTGTACATACTTAGTAGTAATGAAGTGAAGAGAGAAAACAATACTTAGTAAATTATTATTATGGGGTTTGTTTGCACAGAATATTAGTGAAAAAAAAATGACGAGGAACTGCAGAGGCAAGAAAAAATCGAAAGCTGGAATTCACTCAGCACCGTACCGTCTTTAGCTACAGTCTACAACAACCGACACCGACTACGACTACGACGACTGCTTCAACCAATCTGCAATTAACCATCGCTCGTCGCTTACTCACTCTATGCTCGATTATCTTACAAAATATGAGACAATCATTCTGAAACATCTATTTAAAAAAGCATCACCACATCTAAGGAAGCTACATCACTAATATGAACCTTTGAATTCATTGCTCATTAAAATCTATCCACATAAGACATCGTTCAACATTTTCTTCATTTTATCGAAAATCATTTAAGAGAATGAGACTAAAGGATGTTAACTTACTTTTAAATATTTGAAATTATACAAATTTGGATTTTTTACGCTAAAATATTTTCAAACTCTTTAAACTGACATAGCCATTCAACATAGAAGTAAAAACTCTTCAACATTCGGCGCCCAAAAACGTAATACAATTCCAACGCTAATACTATTGGATTATCAGTAACGGCTCAGTGTGTACAAGATTGTATTAAATGTCCATTGATAGTTTTGGCGATTGTTATTTTCTGATTTTTGAAGCACCTGGATTGAGCTTGGGATAAATTGTGGACTAAATAAAGTGTAAAGATCTGATTTTGAATAGTATGAGTAAATGAATTTTGTAAAATTGGGAAGACAACTGCATGACATCATTATATATCCACATTTCAATAATAGTGAAAGTAAACAAACGGGATATTGATAAATATTTTTGACGGAGCATAGTTTTCTCAGTAACTGAAGTTGAAGTTAAAACAAATTGATCGGAGATCCATTGCTATGCTCTCATATTTCACTCCTTGATTGAAAGAGCAAACTATAACTGAAAATATGCACCGAAGCTTTTACTAGCTGCTAGAACGTAAGATTTAAAGAGAGCAAGGAAATAGAATAGAGCAAATTCCTTTTCAAGTTGGTTGTGTACGTGCAATGCCGAGATGCTGTAATGAGAGAAAAACATCCAGTCCGGTGACCAACAATAACCAAAACGACAGTGAGGATATATCAATTATACGTTCAAACACTTTGGAACGTAACAACTTTTCCATTCCGTGTCAATCGGAGCCGGACGACGACCTTCCTATTGTAGAAAGGTCTCATAGAAGACTTCGGTGTGATTTGAGTCCAGTACCCACTAGCACCAGCCTTAGTTATAAACTTCTCAGTATCAAGGTACGCAATCAACAAAGATGAATTGTCTAGTTCCAATTTGCACTCATATATCATCAGCATCATCGTATTCAATTTCAGTTCTAGACATGTAGCAATAACGTGACCTCTATTCTGTATTTTATGTTTTATTTTATACCTCTTGCTGTCTTAAAATATTTTTCCATGCTTATGAATATTCAATTGAAAATAAGGACTCCAGCTCTTACCTGAGCACAAGAACATACTTTTTCATTTTCTTGAATATAAAATGAAAATTATTTCGTATATTATCATGCTGCAAAGTTTATCAAAACTTTTGTGTTCCATTCTGTCATCAATTGATTCTTTCCTCGTATTAGAAATGGAAGAGTAAATCACTCTTTGCATTGGCATATGACGCATAATTAATTTGCAATATCATTATGAAGAAATGTTTGGGAAACATGAGCTACGTGATTTCACCATGTATTGCACTTTCATTTGTGTCTGAATAGATTTATTGATATTAGCATGTGATATGTGATGCTTCTCATATAGACTATCTTCATCAGTTCCGAGTATGAAATTTCTCATCATTCTATAAGATCTGCACAGAATCCTGTAGCATTATAATCTCTCCAATTCAACACTTGATTTATTTCCCATGTGCTAAAATACTATACTTGCAGATGAAATAACGAATCAAGTTGAATTGTCTACGTAATTGTAATAATGTTAGAGCCATTTACCTGTCAGCGTAATGGCTAGTATAATGTTTAATCTTGATCTGTAATTTTTTCCGTGATCGAGAAACATTCTTAGCATTAGAGGTTGTAAAATTTATTTCAGTTATTCAGAGCGAGGTAAACAAATCTATGAATATACCATTCAATACATAAGAACCATAAATTATGGAAAAGAACTGTTTGTGTTAATAAAACACTTAGCACTCAAAACTCTACAACCGATATGTAAAAAAAATACAATGAAGGTGATGACTTCCAGTGAAAAATTCGACACTTTAGAATGCGGACAGGATTATATGTGTCACAGAAATATAATTCTGATGATATTATACAAGATAATATTGTGAAAATTTGGTACATCTCTGCTTTATACCCCATTGACGGACCTTGCCTATTTCACTAAAGACATGCAAGAGACTCACCTCGGTAATTAGCCAGCACATACGCAAGCTCAACGAGTGCTTAAAACATGCTTCGTCAAGGTTTACCAGACTTAGCAAAAGTCTCTGAATAATTTTGGCTGTTCCTCAATCAATAAATAATAAATTTGGAAAAAAGCACTTAAAAATACAATTTGAAAAAGACCACGACAGATATCTTTTGTAGGTAAGAGGAGGAATAATTTACATATTTCAATTTATAGGGTGAAAAAGGAAGACAAGCCAGGCAGTTACAGCAACAGGTGATAAGTGGAACTGTCGGTGGAGGCTGCAGTGGCAGTGGCGGTGTTGGTGGTGGGCACAAAGAAAGCAAAAAGAAAGCAGCTATAGGCAACGCGGTGCGTGGACTGTTTCCATCTGGCCATAGCAGGCAGGACAGGTACAACCATGTCTGTATCAACAACCATGCTTTTATGCACCATCATTTTCATATTTCTTTTTATCACTTCATGTTACATCTCCTAACTTATCTATCAATACATTTCATCACTCTATTTTTTTGCCAATAAGGTTATTTGAATGAGTTCATACAATATGAAAACCTACTCAACTATGATGCACACTTTTTATTCATTCCCATTCATAGACTCTCGTCACGTACGTACAATTTTCAGGTGAATACACTTTCAAATATTCTCCTATTGACACATGTTTTGATTGAAAATCACAAATGGGACCATCCTGATCATAACACCACATGATGCAACATTATTGTTAGTCCAAATTGGTAATTTCCTGCTACTTTTATTGTAGTAGATTTAGTTTCTCTTCATATTCACTTCAATGTCCGTACTTCAAATGTAATTCTCTTCTCTCGAAAAAATGTTCCTGGTGATCCATACCTGCTGTTATGATTCAATTTTAAACAGCTAATGACGCCAAGTGATTTAGTACTTCGAGATAATTCAATGTCACTAATAATAATTCCTACGTTTACATTGGCCGTATTTTAAACCAGGAATTAGATCGAGGGTTTATATTTGTTATATCTTGTCGGGATTGATAATCGCTTGGTATTTTCAAGAGCCTATAAACGGTGTATTTTGAGTAGAGTAAAGTAAATATAAATATGATCAGACGATATAACCTAATCCTAAAATTAATGTACGATTATTAATCATAGTCCAAAACGATTTCGAATCAATTACCAAAATGTACCTAATGAATATACCTATAATCTGATTTGCTCGACAGTGGTCATATTTGAAAGTCAGAGTTTGGTTTTACATATTATATGAACTCAAGGTGCTTGTAAAATGCAGAATGCTCATATTAATCCATATCCGTGGTCCATTCAAGTACAGCAAAATGATAAAAAAAATGTGGTTTTTGGAACACTTCGCGTAAATCTTTCCATAATCCACACAAATTTTTCGTTTAATCCCAAAACCCTCATGCCAAATTCTCTATAGATGCAATTTCAAATTTCATCGGTTTTGAGTAGCAGCTGTTTCAAACTAGCAACACAATTTCTTGTGCCATCGATCTTCTATACCTCAAAGTCGTTATTTGCGTTCCCTGGTATTTTGCTGAGCATTTCAGTAACGAGAATTTTTCAAACCCATTTACTTAGAAAATTTGTGAGTCCGGTATGCATCGTGAGTACGTAGTCAGATCCTTAATTTAGATATGTTTGCTTTTTCAATTTCTACTTGATTGTGCCGTATCTGTGATTAAGCGAAATCTCATCAGGTAATATCAGTCATCCTCTCTCATAACTCGTTGTATCATTCACACGCTTAACCAATTGTTAGCAATGGTGAAATAATTAGTGTAAATGAATTACGTACTTTGAGGGTATAACTCATAGCAAAATACTAGATCATCATTTTATACCTATAATATAACAACAAGACCTTACGATGGCATCAATTATTTGATTATTTTCAAACAAATGGAGCATAATGTCGTAGCCTCAAATGGACTTAAGATTCAAATGAAACGTCACTTTGCCATTTAGATAGACTGTTTTGCATTGGATAATTTATTTGAAAGTATTTTTTGAATGAAACATGCAACACAAATACAACTGCGTGAATATTCACTTGAAACGTTGTTCAGCCTCGGTAAAACTGTTACTAAAAAATATTTCCTATTAGTCATCGTATACTTCTGAAACTATATTTTTAACTTTTACGTTCTGGTGGTGATGCAGGGATTCTCTTAAATTGCTATTATATCTGTATCGTAGATTTGTTATTGGCTGTTAGGTTTGGATTTTCAAGAATATTTGCATTTGTGGTTAATCCTTATGCCGGAAACTCTCACTGAATCAATAATATTGTGTAATACTCTGGACATTTCACACCACACAAATATTTTACTAGGCACAAGAAATTGCAAAGACAATCTCTCCTCTTCTTTCCTCCAACTTTTTTTGTTGTCTTTCTCATTTTGAGGGAATGGGGTATATTCTTCTCCAATCGAGTTCATGGGTACACGTATTACGACTATTGAGTGAAAGAGAGTTAGGTATAGATTGCTTAAAGCTCATGCATGTCATTAATGTCTCGTTAATCTTAACTTTACAATTAACAATTGCCATTGGCAAGTTATAGAAATTGATTCAACTTTCAGGTATGAGACAAGCAGGCAGCGCTCCCCAGGTGGGACCGGTGGTGGCATTGGCTTGTCCGGCTTGTGTCCAAGGCTGGTGGCGGGTGGCGGTGGTACTGGCAGCCAGGGTGGTGTGGCGGTGGGGGTGGGCCACCTAGCCCCCCAGGAGGGGGGAAGCACATGTAGCGTTGTAACAACGCAGAGACACCACAATCACAATCACAACAGCAATCACGGGCATAGGCGTCAGCGTAAACTCTCGGTTATTTCACAGGCTGGTTCCAGTACAAATAATACTGGAGATCGAAAGGTTGGTAGTATTATTTTATATCAGGATTCCTCAATTCGGAGGTCTTCTAATAATACTTTTAATTGTACTCTATGCAGCAGGTCGTTATGTTGCTGATTATATAATGTATCATTCAGAGCCATTCGTTATTTCACTAATTATATAGGCAAAGAATAATTGAGATATTTCCATGTCTGTATTAGTGTAGACAACAAGTTTCCACATGTTGTAGTCCCCACTTTCACGGAGACCGTGTGGTATATTTCAAGTAGATAAGAAAATGTTATTTGTAGTTTGTTTAATATAACTAATGCAGAGACAAGGAGACATGTGAATATGGTCAATGTGATAATTTCCACAACGTCATTTAGACGTGTTTAATGCAATGCAACTAATGAGTTAACATAACATTAGAAATTCGTTGCAACTCTAATTGAACAAGTCGTTAGTAAATCTGGAAATGAATGATTTATTTTCTGTAGGAATGATTTGCTCTATTTAATTCATTTCTCTAGCAAAACAATAGGGATGACTCCATGTGTTTGAAGCATAATCACGACTCCTGGCTAATGTGATTATAACTCGTTATCTTGTGCATTGGAACGACTAATATTATATTGTGTATTTTAAGGAGCTATCGAATCTAATCAGTTTCCAGAATTTAATATTAATCGATAATCAAAGATTGAATGAGAACTTGAATGATTGAAAGCCATAAAGTAAACGTTATTTATATCCAGCTGTGTAAATTTGAGTTGAAATAGTAGCTGACGTTTTTCCATATTCACACACATTGATTATCAACATTTTCAGTATGTCTGATCCAAGTGGAGAAAGCATTTGTGCGAAGTAAAATCCGCGCTTTGTATTTACGATTTAAAAAGGTAATTCTAACAAATGCTGTCATCCAGCTACGGCCTTCACCACAATATTATAATACAAGACAAAGTATTGGCCCAAGATTTTTTATTACAGAATAACTAACATACGAGTCTTTTCATTATTATAATACATCAATTCGTCTCTGTTTCAAAATTGACAACCAATTTTTGTAGAATTTGAAAAGTACATACAACGAATGAAAATAAATCACAGAACAATATGTATATTACAAAGTAAAATTAAAGCATTCATTAGGGTCAGAATGAACGTTTGACTCAATTATTCTGCACACTGTTTTGCTTCGCCGGAGACTCAATTTCGAAGAGAAAATAGACCGACGTGCTCCGTAGATATTTCATGATTTAATGTAACCACAACATGCAGTCTTTTTTTTTCTCTGCTCTTATGCGCACAATTATGAGGTCCTACAAGTTACTCAGTTTACAAATCAATGAGGTGTATCTTATATCAATTCTGATAAGAATTACTGTGTAGAAGGTTTGACACATACTAAACTAGAGTTAATTGTCATATTTGATGGCAAGATGACCAGGAAGGTATGAGTATGAGTTTATTGTATGTTCAGTGTATATCTCTAACCTTCAATTTCAGTTACTGTCATATTATCTTGAAATTGTATACATTAAATGATAATACGTCATTCTGATTTTATTTCTAAAACAGTAGTATGCTATTGTAATCAGTGTTGATTAGCTAATTATTGCCATTTATTTTTTCTTGTATATACATCACTACCGAAAACTAAAATCAACGTGATTCCCGACTTACTTCACTCTCCAATGTTAATTTTCTCTTTCATTTTTTGGAAATGCAAAAGCTTATGTGACGGCACAGTAGTATTATTACTACAGCAATCAGCAATGCAGGCAGAAGATCTGCTAAATCATTGTAATTTTATTACTGCAGAAGAAGGGAATAAAATTTTGCAAGATTCAATGCCCAAACTCCTAACTTACTGCTGTAATTTTACTTGAATTATTCTTGTATTAGATATCACCAGGTGTGAACCGTTCATCAGTAGCGATCTGCAAAAGGCAGACCCGAACGAGCCGCATAGAGCACAGTGTGGATTCTGTATCTACAGGAAGTTCTCCTTCGCCGAAGAAAAAGGCGCCGTCCGTATTGTATGTCTTGGATAAGTCTTCGTCGCAAAGCTTGAATTTGAGTCCTTTTGAACAAGAGAATGATCGCAGCTTTAGTGACGCAGAGGAAGCAATTACAGCGGCAGAAAATTTTTCAAAGATACCAGGTGGGCTTGCAATTATTCATTTAGGGTTTTTTGAACTTGCTAATTCATTCAGTTATTATTGTAAACTATTCAACAAAATTAAAAGTTCATAGTCTAACCATTTATAAACGCATTCTTTGATTGACCTAAAATTTGGTATAAATCTAGTTCAGAACCTTCTTAAGAAGGACTTGAATTTGCGGACAGCGTATGTCTAACTGTTTTTACATTGCACCACTGAAATCAACCCTTTGCAAAAAGATCCTCAATTAAATTAAATGAATTTAAATATTGATATTTTATGAAAGGTGATTTTTTATCTTTGTTCCAGGTACCAGTTCTTCTACACCGTCCACCCCAGTCGGTAAAGTAAAACCTAAGAAAGTGAGCAAAGACGATAAGACTATAAATCAGAAAATGTCTTGTCAAAGTAGTGAAGGAACCAAAAGTACCGACAATACTCGTAAGGTGACTGAGGAAAGCGGTGAAAGTTTGCAAAGTCTGAAGAAGTCACCCTTAGAATCTGGAGAAGTTTCAAAAACGTGTTCTACTTCAACAAATGTATCAGTGGACAATGCTGAGAGTGATAAAAGTGTTTCAAACGTACAAAAAACATCGGATAATCCTAAGACCTCGGAAACTGGTGAAAATTGTGATAAGAAATCTAAAACAAGACGTGAAAGCAGCTCTGATAGCAGCAGAACAGCTTCAGGTGGAAAAAGTATTCCTATAAATCTGGTAGAAACTCGAAGAACGTCATTAGAATTTATAGAAGGCTCAAAATCATCGATATCTACACGAAAGATATCGATCGATAGTGTAGACATGAGTAAAGGTAAAAGAGACAGTTCGTCAATATCGAAAAAAATATCTACTGAATCTGTGGAAAATAAAAGTGTGAACATTATCGTGAGAAAAACCTCTACAGGAACGGGGACAGATATTGGTACGTCGATAAGTGAAACTAAAAAGATGACGAGAAAAGTATCAACAGAGTCTATTGATACTGGCAAAAATGATTCAGGGGATATATCTAGTCTAGAAAAAGTGAGAAACTCAAGGTTTGTGACATCTCGTGTCTCAGAGGACGTAGCCGACTTTGAAACGAAGCCACAACAAGAGGAACAAGTTACTATTTATGACGAGGATGACAATGGGACCAGTATCAGTGACATTGTTGCCGCGCAAGCTATGCATGAATCTTTAAGTAAATTGGGAAAGGTTCCTCTTATAGGTACAGAAAACGTAAACACTATTGTCGAGGAAATTCGGGAACAAAGTCCCAAAAAAGAAGAAAGTACTAACGAAAATGATAACAAGTACAGTGAAACAGGTACGGACGAATCTTCAGTCGAAGGATTCATTGGGCCTTTGTTGGATGAAAACTTTAAAGCGGATGAAAAGTTGACACAGAAAACTATGGGAATGGAAGACATAAAAAGTCTGCTTCTGAAAGTCAAAGTACAAGCAGTCGAGGAAGATGAGGACGAAGAAAAAGCTATTGGTATTTCTCCCGATGGGAGATTTTTGAAATTCGAAGAAGAAATTGGTCGAGGAAGCTTCAAAACTGTGTATCGGGGTCTTGATACTCAGACAGGCGTTGCAGTCGCTTGGTGCGAATTACAGGTGCAGTTTTATTCCTAATATTGTTGCACCTTCTCTTGCAGCATATGCTTGAAATAATTCAACATGATTTCGGTTTATCTAAACTACAGTAATTTGCATTTTCAGGAGAAAAAATTGAATAAAACGGAGAGATTGAGGTTTCGTGAGGAAGCCGAAATGCTTAAGGGGTTACAGCATCCAAATATTGTCAGATTTTACGATTACTGGGAAGTCACTCTCACACGCCGAAAGTACATTGTACTTGTTACGGAACTTATGACATCAGGCACATTGAAGACGTGAGTTTAGAAGTTAATGCATACTGGTTATTTTGACAATAAAACACTAAATTTCTTTGTGTATCATACCGAATTGCGCTCATTAGTTCAATGTACGAGGTGTCCCCAATATTCCCTGACAATATAGGGTGAATTCTGTAAACTATAAATGTGTGAAATTTTCACAAAATAAAAATTCTGTAATATTTCTGACACGTTAGGCTAGTTGATAATTTGTGGAGACCGCGTACAATGTTTTATATAGCGGAAGCTAAATTATTATTCATGAGAACTCCTGTTGAAGTTTAAAATAAATGGGTGGTAATGTATGGTGTGGAACCAGATATCTACGGCGGTTCAAAAAGATCAACCCGAAGGTGGTTAAGTCTTGGTGTCGGCAGATCTTGAAAGGGTTAAGCTTTCTCCATTCCCGATCGCCACCCATCATTCATAGAGACTTGAAGTGCGACAACATATTCATCACTGGGACAACAGGAAGCGTAAAAATTGGTGATTTGGGATTGGCAACTCTGAAAAATCGAAGTTTTGCCAAGAGTGTCATCGGCACTCCTGAGTTCATGGCTCCTGAAATGTATGAAGAGCATTACGACGAATCCGTGGATGTGTATGCTTTTGGTATGTGCATGCTAGAGATGGCTACCAGCGAGTACCCATACTCGGAATGCACTGGACCTGCACAAATCTACAAACGCGTTGTATCGGTAACTAAATTATATATCACTGTAAACGAATATTGCAGTTTGCTCCAGTATCTGGCGTGGACATCTTTTTATTCAGTTCTATGGATTAATTCGATCTTTATACGACTTTCCCTTCGCGATTAAGTATCTGTGACCGTGAAATGTAAAGTTTTGCACTGATGTAGTTTTTTGTTTTGTACATAGGGTGTAAAGCCGCAGAGCTATGACAAAGTCGAGAATCCAGAAGTTCGTGACATAATTGAAATGTGCATTAGATTGAAAAAAGAAGAACGGCCTCTAGTCAAAGATTTATTGAACCATGAATTTTTCGCGGACGACGTTGGACTGAAATTGGAAATGGTTTCCAGAGAAACTGCTGTAGCCGATGCCGAACTATCCCGTGTAGAATTTCGGTTGCGTGTCCTTGATCCAAAGAAACGAAGCAACAAACACAAAGAGAACGAGGCGATTCAATTTGATTTTGATATATTAGGAGACAATGCTGAAGAAGTCGCATCTGAAATGGCCAAGTCGAGTTTAATTCTTGAAGAGGATGCCAAAGCTGTAGCTAAGATGTTGAAATCACAAATTGCCACGTTACTCAGAGAAAGAGATGATCGAAAAGCTAAAGAAGAAAAGGGACGGCTGGACCGAGAGGCTGAATCAAATGCTGCTTCTGAAAATTTATTACAGCAACAACAAATGCAACAGCAACAATTACTGATTCAACAAATCCAGATGCAACAACAACAAATTCAATCTGGTATGGGCATGCAGATGCAAGGATCGTTGCAGATTCAGGGTCAAGTCCAAATACAACAGCCAATGCAAATGCCTATCCAACAACAGATTCATCCTCAACAACAACAGCAGCAGCAGCAGCAGCATCAACAACAGCAACAACAACAACAACAACAACAACAACAACAACAGCAGGTACAAATGCAACAAATGTCTCAACAGCAAAATATGCAACAGCATAATCTACAGCCTCAACAAGTACAGCTAGTTCAACAGCAGCCACTTTTGCAACAGCAGACTTCTGTTGTTCAACCTCAACAGGCGCAACAAATTCAGCAAATACCGACACAACAACAAAATCAATATTCCCAACAACAATACCAACAGCAAATACAACAAGGCTTGCAGCAGCATGTACAACAGCAACATTATCAACAACAGCAGCAGCAGAATTTACAGTACACTCAACAAGTCGGCCAGAGTTTGAGCGCAAGTTCTTCACAATGTTCAACTCCACAGAGTCTGCAAGGTCAACCTCAGTTCCCACAAGTTTCTCAACAGCAACACCTGCAACAGCAACAACAACTTCATCAACAACAGTACATCCAATTAAATCAAATGAACGTATCGCAACAGTTGCAACACCAACCACAAGTTCAGGCACATATTTCCCAACCAATGCAAATTCAACAACAACAAATTCCGCAACAGCAACAACAAATACCTCAGCAACAACAAATGCCGCAACAGCAACAAATTCCCCAACAACAGATCCCCCAGCAGCAACATATTCCCCAGCAACAACAAATCCCCCAGCAGCAACAAATCCCACAGCAGCAACAAATCGCCCAGCAACAACAAATTCCTCAACAACAAATCCCCCAGCAGCAACAAATCCCCCAGCAACAACAAATCCCCCAGCAACAACAAATTCCCCAACAACAAATTCCCCAGCAGCAACAAATCCCTCAGCAACAACAAATTCCTGGGCAACAACAAATCCCCCAGCAGCAACAAATCCCCCAGCAACAACAAATCCCCCAGCAGCAACAAATCCCACAGCAGCAACAAATCGCCCAGCAACAACAAATTCCTCAACAACAAATCCCCCAGCAACAACAAATCCCTCAGCAGCAACAAATTCCCCAACAACAAATTCCTCAAATACAAATTCCTCAACAACAAATCCCCCAGCAACAACAAATCTCACAGCGGCAACAGATTCCTCAACAGCAAATTCCCCAGCAGCAACAGATTCCTCAACAACAACAGCAGCAGCAGCAACAACAACAACAACAACAACAACAACAACAACAACAACAACAACAACAACAACAACAACAACAACAACAACAACAACAACAACAACAACAACAACAACAACAACAACAAATGCCCCAGCAACCGCAAATTGCACAGCAACAACATGTCCAACAGCAGCTACAGCAAAATCAGCAACAAATGCAGTATTCACAATCACAGATTCATCACATTCAACAAATTCACCAACACCCAGTGGGTTCTCCACCCATTCAAGGACAACAGTATTATCAGCAAAGTACAACTGCTACTGCTTCATATAGTGGCACACCAATTTATCAACAAAATGTTGGACAACAGGTGTATCATTCGTATCAAACGTCTGCCGGTTCGGGAGCTCATATGGAAATTTTACCACCAAATCAAGGTACTCAGCAAGTATTTTCGCAACCTAATCTTGCGGGGAACTCTGGTATTGCAACACCTCAAAGCTATGCTCAAGTAGTAAGTCAGAATCAGATGGGACAGACCGTCGTTGGCTCAGCAAATTTAAATATTCAAAGTTCGACCACGGTAACTCATTCGCAAAATATACAGTCGTCAAGTCCAGTGGCAGGTCAACCTCCGCTGGTATCAAATATACAAAGTTCACCAGCACTCCTCACTTCAAGTGGTCATCAATCGCAACAAAATCTAATCAATCAGTTACAATATTCTCAAAATTCCAACACAATTCCGGCCGCTGTTACTGTCACCCAAAGTATGCCAGCGATGGCCAATCCCACTAATATTGTGCAACAACAGGCGCTCACAAGGATGGATTCGTGCACAAATATCATTGATCGAACACTCATTAAGCAAGATACCATGGATTCTGTACCATCGTTGCCGTGTGAACCACTCTCTGCTATTATCCAGACGAATTTGCAGCCCGACCAAACTACAACTGCGCAGAGTGCTAATTATAATGAAGGGTAAGTTGAACTGTTACTTAAAAATTTATCTACTCCGCAACAATCAATAATTATGGATCGATTTTTTTGTAATACTAGTTTATCCAACTAATATTTCATCGTTGTAATAGTGTAACATCAGAGAATTCTGAGGCGACCACAGCCCCTGAGCGTAGTAGGGTAAAACGTTCTGGAACTAAACGTCGAAAGCCTGGGATAAAATTGACGGTATTGTCAGTGAGCAATGAAAACCAATCTATGACAGTAGAGTGTCAATTAGATACAAGTAAGCAGAAGACTGTGACGTTTAAGTTTGATCGAGATGACATGGTCCCTGTTGATATTGCCAACAATTTGGTACGTACTATTTGATGAATTCTTCTGATTTTCTTTCTGTCATGAAATGCTTGCTTCAACTCTAAAGATTTATACTCCTATATACAGGGTAATCTTTTTTAATCGCCGTGGGCAAATATCTAAAAAATTATAAGAGATACAAAGAAGTTTCCTACAAAACTTGAAGGGTACCCAAGGGGGAAAATAATTCTGATATAAGTTCATCTCTGGTTTGGCCCACTTCCAAGAGATACCAAGGAACTTCTCATTTCAGATAGAGAACTCGGCTTTTAGTTATCAGTGGCTGAAAGCTGGATAAAAGACTAATTAAAAAACGTAAGAATAAAAATAAAAATAAAAAAACAGTTTTTTTTCGATTATTCTTTTAATTTGATGAAACGAATTTTTGGTTGAAAAATTTTTTCCATCGAAATTTAAAAAGTTTAATTTAGGTTTTTTTCTACAATTTTCTTGTCTAACATTTTTTCAATTATCTTTCGATTGAATGCAGGTGATAGTAATATGTGTACTTGTGTGCGTTCAAATTACGCTTCTTTTGAGAAAAAGAAATTTTTGAAATCTTGGTTACAAAAATTTGAAGAAATGTTTGTAAAACAGAATATTTCGAATGTTGAAAAAAAAAAAATATTAGAACGTATACAAGTACACTCATTAATATAACCCACAGTCGAAGAATAATTTGAAAAATGTTATACAAGAAAATTTAAAAAAAAATGGCAAAGAAAATTTTTAAACTTGTTGGAGGAAAAAATTTTCCAATGAAAAATTCGTTTAATCAAATTGAAAAAACAATTGAAAAAATTAAAAATCGGAAAAAAAATTGAAATTTTTTGTATCTCTCACGTTTTTGAATTAGTCTTTCATCCTGCTTACAGCCACTCACATCCAAAATATCAGGGGTGTGCGGGTAACCACTTAGTCAGATACCCGAGTCAGGTATTGAAGTTATGCGGATGCCGGTCAGGTATCGCTGTACCCGATGTTGACTCAGGTACCCGAATTAGAATCGAGTATCCGAATTAGAATCGGGTATTTGGGTAAAAAATCAGGTAGCCTGAGTAAATTTTGATCTAGATATATGATTCTATGCACAAAATCAGTTGAAAACTAATGGGTATACCGGGGTAGAGTGGGGTACCCGGGCTGGACTCTTGGTTGGGTATCCGACCCAAGGGGCGATTAAAAATGATCACCCTGTGTGTATAAATACGGTTTGTTTACTTATCTCCGACACTTTGTAAACAATAGATCTATGGGATTCTAGATTGCTGAGAATCTGTTACCGCAGTCACAATGTGATACGTTTGTCGAATTGATTGGAGACATAGTGATGCAGCTACGTTTAGACCCGGAAAGGAGTTTGCCACTCGTGGCGCATGGTCCACCCGATCAATCGGCAGGAGGCAGTCCAGTGAATAGTCGGCGACCTAGGGATCGTGACCACAGTCTCGAAACATCCAAGGTGAATTAAAACAATGGAGTTACTGGGAACTAGATAAGCTTTATATCTCATAACTGCATTCTCATTCACAATTTGTCATTCCAAGTTATTATGTGGGGACTATCTCGTTTTAGTGCTGATAATCTTAGATTATTAGTAATTCGCTTTCCTCTACAAGGAAATACTCATGACATAATGAATAAAAACCTCTCACTCATCTAGCTCTTATGTTAGTACTCGCTATACAAGAAATCGATTCGTATTGAAAATTTAATGCATCTTTAATTCCCTGTATTGATGAATGTGTGATGCATGAGTCCACAAAGGCGAAAGGAAACAAAAAAATTCGTGAATTTCATTTACGTGTTGAAATTGCCGTGCATGTTCATCACGTTGAAATTACGTAAAGGTAAACAAATGTTCAAATGAGGAGGAATTATATTTGAGTCTGTGGATTGAGGTAATGAGAACGCATAATTAGTGTGTGTGGTTTTGGACGCAGCAGGTGAGACACGGCTCGTTAACACGTCAAAGCAGCCATCGATCATCGTACAAAGTCCACCGTAGGCACCGTTCGGTGAGTCTCTATCTCTTCTCTCTCCGATCTTTTGGTTCGTTCCATCTTCCTTTGTTTTGGTTTATAGGAAACAATGCGGTGGTGTGCTTGTCTCGGTCTATTTCTTTCGTTGGAGGATTTTGTCTTTTTCTCCATTTTTTTTCTTTATTGTAATTTCAGTGTGTTGTACCTACTACGATTATGTTGTTCCTTTGTCACCTGATGTTAAGTATAATACATCTATTAATGTTTGTAGCGAGAAAATCCTACTGTACTATATCATACTATACGTGTATATAAAAATGGTCACTGTGCAGGAAGCGTATTCAAGTTATTGGAACATTTTTTATTATTCGAAAGAATAAATATAACAACTTTCCATTGCAAATGCAGCTATGGAGAGCATGGAGAATCAACGATATGCTACAATGCAGTTTCATTTGATCTATGATAAAAGTATCGTGTCTGGAGATATTTTCATAAACTCGAAGGGTGGAAAAAAAGTGTCAATAATTTCTAACTTGAATATATCAACAATTTAATACGGAATTCTGAGTTTTTATTCAAGTTTTTGCATGTTTGACATATGATAAAGATTTTGTGTAGTATAAAATGTGTTCGTTTTCAAATGTGTAAAAAAAAGCATAAAAGATTATTTGTAGATAGTAAACGCTGGGAATAGGTAATGTGTCAAGATTGTATGTGGACTAGTTCGGTGATCTCTACCACTTTCCTCGTGTCTAATAATTGTTTTTCGAATTTTCAGAGAGATGAAACATCAAACACTTCAACACCGACGAAATTACTTCCGATTGATCAGATTATTTCCCACATGGCGAATGCGCCCAATGAAAAACAAGGCGTTCAAACACCAGATAGTCAAATGGGACCTGAGAGCGTATCATCAGAGGCATCTAGACGATCTTCCACATCCACCCAAAATACTGACACCTTAACTCCCACAAACATGATAAATGATCCAACTGATATACATGAACATGCTGTTTCTGCAACATCTACTGAAACTATTTTGGAAGTCAATCATATACCCGAGACGATCGAAGGTGCTAAGATTTATCCAAATGCAGTAGATACCACACAGTATCAAACCATATCAACGACAGTCTGTTCTGTCATGAAAAATCTGGATACTTCAGCAGTTGAGACTGATAACACACAAGATTCTGTCGATACCCTAAACGATGATAAGGGTCATGCCAACAAAGTGCCAGAAACTTCTGTACAAGAAGATAATACTTTAACTACGCCACCTTTACGTAAAATATCACGTTTTCTGGTCAGCCCTGTAATTGAACAAAAATCAGCTACATCAGATATTGCATCTAACATACCGCCTGTTATTTCAAATGAAGATACGGAACAGTATGATCCTACTGTTTGTCAACAAATATCTCAAGGAAATTCAATTTCAAATGCAGAGACATTGAACACGGAGGTGGACGTTGTAAATGTGCAAGTACTTTCGGAGCCAATAAAAGTGAATAAGGTGAATTCGAATGTTAGTGAAATAGATCCAGCGATTTTATTACATCAAGATACTGTCAATGTAGAACCCATTCGAAACATGACCACCTCGTTCAACGAAGCTGTTAGATATTCCCAACAGCAAGTACAGATGAATGTGGATCAAGCTTCAAACTCTATTCATGTCCAACAATCTGCTACTCAAATCCAACAACAGGTTCAACCGAGTACACAACAATTTCAACAACCGCTTCCGCAACACGTGGCTCAACACCCGCATATACCTGCTCAGGTTCATATGACACAAATTCAACAAAATATTTCTCAGGCACATCAATCTGTAAGTCAAAATACCACGCAGGTACAACAAACCACAACGTTAATATCTCAGAGTCAACAAATCCATCAGGGTACACCGCCAATACAATCTAATGTACCTCAGATGCTACAGAGTTTATCACACATCCCGCAAAATGTGGTTCAGATTCAACAAAATATTGAACAAATGCCATTGGCCCAAGCTCCCCAAGGTACCATACCAACGCACCAATTGCAATATTCAGAACAGAAATTGTTGCAACAACATATCATAATGCAACAGCCGCAGCAGCAACAACAACAAATTCAACCGCTTCCCATGCATCAGACTATGAGCCAACAACACCAAGTACATCCACAGCATTTGCAGCAACAGCCTCAAATCCAGCATCAACACTTGCCACAGTTTGTCCAGCAACAGCAGCAGCAACAACAGCAGCCTCTTCAGATCCAACAACAATATGTTGTACCACCGCATATGCAACAAATTCACCAAAATATTGACGATAGAAATCGTAGGGTATCCAATATTTCAACGATTTCAAATGTCTCGTCTGATTCCCAACTCTCAGATGTGTCCGGAATTACTGAAGACAGGAGAATGTCCACACCAATTCATCTCCAACAGGTACAGCCGCAACAGCAAGAAGCACACGGGACAAGCGTATTTGTTCCTCAAGCGTTGGCTGATGTTCCTCAACAATCTTCACTACCTCACCATGTTGGTGGACAGGTTCAAGTACCAATGGTAGCTAATGTTGAAGTCCCACCGAAAATAACAACGAAACCAAAAGAAGTATCATCAACGCTTCCTGATCTAGCTCAAAATCTTGCTAATATTCTCTCTAATCCAAAGTCAAAGTCTGTTCCTTCACATACCGTGAATACTAGTCACGAATCAAATCCAAATACAACTGCCATAGATCATAAAACAACATTGCATCCTGAGCAATATTTTCAACCTATACAACCTGAAACTACTCAGGTATCTCAACTTCCGCAATCCCATGTTCAACAGAATCAACAAAACTCACAAAATCTACCGAACGTCTCATTGATTCTTCAAAGTCAACAAGCTATTCCACAGGCCTTCCAGAATCAGCAACAAGTGCAACAAAATTTGCAGACAAATGTACAACCACTACATCAAAGTATTCAGAATCAACAAAACTTACAGAACCAACAACAAATTCATCCGCTTGTGCAACAGAATCAAACACAGTTTCAAACAAGTCAGCCGCCTGTACAACAAACTATCCAAACTCACCAACAGACGCAACATAATATGCAGAATATTGAGAGTATACAACAAACAGTAGTGCCACAAAATGTTCAAAATCAGCAGCATAATTTACAGGTGCCAGCAAATGTCCAACAATGGACTATTCAGCAGCCAAATTCAACGTTGATATCTCAGAATACTATGAGTGTACAACAAGTACCACCAGTGCAGCATGTTCATCCGATACAAAGTCAACCCCAGGTTCAACAAGTGATGCCTATACAGCGACAATCTGTACACGATATCCACAGCGATTTCCCGGTCATATCAGACCAGCAACAAAATAGTAATTTCAATAACAGTATGCCAGCAGTGACAGAGGCAGAAGGGAACAACACAGAGAATCGCAGCTCAAGCAGGTAACGGATATAGACTAAAAGTATAACAGACATTTTGGATTTAACTCTGACAATATTCCAGTGCTTCTTACAATATCCGGTTTCTTTATAATTTCATAGGCGCACCAGCTCAGACTGTCAATTGTTCTCGTCTGAGTGTGACAATTCCAGTCATGAGGCAACACCTGAACACACACTTACCGAAGCAAAGGAATCTGCGTCATCCATACAACAACATCCAAGATTGAGCCAGCAAAACTCACTAGACAAAATTGCTGATGCCAGTGGACCACAGACGATTGCCGATTTGCAACAGAAGCTGGTACAGTTAACGAGTCAACCCTCCGAATCTCTGAGCATAGGAACTCCTCCAATTAGTCACCCGTCTACACCGCATTCCCACCAAATGGCAGCGGGATATGATACTTATATGCATACCCTGCAGCAAAAGTTGGCCAATATTGGCATGCCCATTTCAACTAGTCAGTCTTCATTGGTAAGTATCAATGAGCACAGAGTCTATTTTATGGACAATTTGTGTATTTTGTACAATCTCTTCGGACACTCAGAGATGCACTTGTTACATAAATGTAAAATAACACATTTATGTCAGTGTACCCATAATGTTATACAATAATTGCCTACAAAAATTCATATTCGTGTTATAATTCATATCCGTGCATGAGTGGAAATTGCCTCCTCCTCTGGTCTCTGGATTCGGAGTGAATTTTTTACTCGAAAAAGGCGGAATTCCAATTTAAATGATATTGCCTTTTCATTCCTTTACCATTCAAAGTGGCATTTGAATTTTTTGGAGTGAGAAATTCATTCCTCTAGTCCTGTAGAGAGGCATGATTTTCAGTCCAAGAAATTGACAGGTCATGGAGGATGTCTGTGATGGATATTGTTAGAGGATTAATTAAGATAGCATGAATAAGATAGCATTGCATTGTTAATGGATTAATTGTTCATTCTATGAAATCACACAATCTAACCAATTACGAACTTCAGATGCAGCTGCCTTAGCTATAAACGGAAAAGTACCTCTTGAATCTTTGAAGAGTGAAGCAAATTTAATAGATCATTACAAATATGCATTGTGGAATCATTGGATTCACCACTAATTAGCAATCGAATAAAATGCTTCGTCTTCGTATAATTTAGGCACCCTTGTCTCCACAAACAACGGTACATTCATCAACCACTGGTCTCACTCCTGCAACTACATGCAGTGATATTATGAACATCGGGATTCCTGTTGATGGTGTTATTCATAATCAAGAATCATCAGTTTCTGTTCTTGCACCTGTACCAATAGTGAGTTAATAATTAACTAATTATTGTTAGAGCCATTAATCTCAACAATTGTTGCATGACAACATATGGGGGATTCCATGATATTTCAGTGAATGCTCGGCATTTTTCCTTTTGATTTCTTCACTGATTCCATCTTGTGTCATTAGGGATGTATACTGTATATAGTTTTTTGGATTCAGCTAATTACTTTTAATTGGACACTTCCTGACCACTCGATAAGAAATAAAGCTGAAAGAACGAAATTATGAATTTCAAAATTCGAAAGAAACATACCTAGATGCAAAAAGCTTGCCATTTCCCGAAGAAACAGCTCAAATTGTTCGTTTTCATGCTAATAATCGTAATGAATTTTTTCATCAAAATAGAAAATGGTCTACTTTGTGAAATCTCGGTTTGTATACTTTGAAGCATGACACCATTGTTCATAGTGGTTCCGGAGATCGTTTTAGATTTGCTGTTGAGAAGAAATGTTACAATCCGAATTTGTTGTATCAATTTTCTTGGATTGATCTGGGGATGGTTGGCGGAAATCGTCAATTTTTTTAAGATTCATATTAGGCAAATCATCTGAGATATAAAACTAAATATGATACTTGGAGCTATTCCTTATATCCCAATAATATGATATAAAATCAGCACAAAAATCAGAATGAGTCATCAAAATGAAATGGACTATTCTCCATATATTTTGCACAATTTACGGTTGATATTATCTGTCATATACTTGCCTAGACTGCCGATATTGCCAGTAGTATTTGAAGCCGATATATTCTTGTACTGAGCATTAATAATGAAATTTCCAAAATTTAAGTCAGCCAAAAAATCTGAACACATTTCCAACAAACATGTATGAAAAATTTAGTTTGGCGAGGTCATAAGCATTTTCAGGGTGTCTGCCACTTCTGGAAAACCTGGAAAACCTGGAAACCTACCTGAGTTTTAAAATGCTCGAAAACTTCTAGAATTCTCCTTGATTCAATATTCATAACCTTGAATTTCGTTTACCGCTGTAACTTTTATTTGGAAAATACTTGTGTATTTTATTAACGGCGCTGAAAATAACGTCAGTTCACCATATACTGCTGGATATCATACATCATATATCGGAACGCCCCCGTGACGGTATTTCCAAATTGAAAGATTATTTAACTACAATATTAAGTTCCGAATATTAAATGTGTGTCATTTTTAGTTTCATATGCGGCAGCTACTAAAAAAAATATGAACGAATATTTAGATTCCATCGTAATATAGTTTCGTATATTAGTGAAAAACCTCCTGAAAAATTCTTATTCCATCACCTGGAAATCCTGGAATCCTCCTTGAATTTTTGTGCATTCACGTGGTGGACACTCTGATTGTCAATCTGTCTGGCAAAGCTTGGACATGAAGTACTTGTCTAATCACATCACTTTAGAGTATAACCGATTGTGAAACTTATCAGCTATCAGAACATACATCATGTAAGATATCCGTAGAGAAATCATGTAAGATATTGAATAGTAAAATAGCAACTGAAACAGATTATTTGTGAGTGACCGATATTCTTAAATCATGACGTATTTTTCCACCACATATACACATAAATTTCGTATTCAAGTGAGCTTCCTTATTTGCTCTATTTTTGAACGTATTATGCTAAAAGAAAAAATATCGAAAAATAAACAGAATTCAGAGTGCACAACGGACAGCTCTTCGGTTACTGGAGTTCTGGACGTGATGTCGCCGAGCAAAGAGAGTGTTAAGGTGCGTGCACAACGGCCAGGATCTCGTCTGCAAGATTTGGAGCAAGAATTGGCAAAGATTCATCACAGAGGTCCGTTAATTCCCTCTACATCTTCACAGCCTTCTACACCGCCTGTACCCACAGGACAAGTATTCCCACAACAGCAAACATCACTGGCCACTGTACATCCTGCATCTGTACCTATTGCTACAATTTCACCAAGCATCATTAATTCTAGCTCTGGTAGTGAAACTCCTGTAAATCTGGAACAGTCGCACGATAATGTTCCCGAGGCGAGTAGAATTTGAACATTTGTAATAAATATTACATGCAGAATAGCATTTCATCATTAGAGAGACCAAAACGCTGGGATTGTCGATCAAAGTGATTGTTTATTTGCTACTTGAATATTCTCACACTTGATTTGAATTTGTCACAGCAAACGCCAACAGATCAACCGGTGAGAAAAATATCAAGATTCATGGTTTCCAAAGTAGCTGGTCCACTACCTGCTGATGTCGTACCTACTAGTCAACAACAAACATTGCCAGCCATGTCTGATCAGCAACGGCAACAACAGCAGGAAGATATGATGACGAGGCGAGCCGGACGGTTCAGCGTAACTACACATCAGATGGACGAGGCTCACAGTAAGAAACATTTGGAAATATGGAAGAAGATAAACGAAAAAAGTCACTAATTGTTTCGGTTTCTTGTATGCCTAATTTCTTTAGGTCCAGGTATACAAGTTCAGGTGTTGCATAGCAGAGAAGGTTCGTTACCACCTGCTACTTCTGCTACTTCAATCAGCACCCTTGCAACTGAGGTGAGTTTTTGAAATATTTTTTAGGTACAGCTATTTCCCCTTAATAATTATTGTAAATCATTGATGGAACTAGGATATTTATTGTTCTTTAACCAAGTGTTGTGTTGTACGTCTTGTAAATTACTAATTTTGAGAGGCTATTGATATACCTATGGCATGGTAGTCCCCTTTGGATATTTAATTAATTCATTTTATTTTGAGCGTAAACTGTAATCTTTTTATGGTATCAACTAATGTCAGCATCAGAGTGCCATATGATTCTAACTGTATCTTTAATAACCTTAGACTTTTTATCAGTTAGGGTTTTTTTACAACAATAACAGCAACGTTTCAGGGAATCATTATTAATTAATTTTTATAAATAATTCAAACTCTAATAAAACTTCAGCGGCAATAATGTGTAATTATTGATGTGTTTGAAATCATAAGGAAAACAAAGCAAACTTCAGCGCTTCGAATTTAAATGCTGATACTGAAGTATAAATGTATGCATTAGTGGGCACCTTGAGTAAAGCCTTTGTATTGTGTTTGAAAAAAGTATTTTTTTTTTTATTTTTTATAACTAAAATTGTAGATTTTCGAAAGATATTCAACAGTTACATACGATATAAATGATTGCCTTGCTCCTCTCTTGTCCTCTTATCAGTAGTCAGTTTTAAGTATGCCCTTATATTCTTTTCTCCCATATTTTTTTTATTTTACAACATTTTTGGGGTCTATTTTTTTTGGGGGCCTGTAGTCTCCAGGCAGATTGGTGGACTCTCTGAGGGTGAGCAGTGAAAGTTTGATGGTAGCTACGCCGCCGGGCACCAAAAGCTTTCCCTCTTCCTATTCTTCATCTCTCACCTCAGATTCTTGTTCCTACTATAATAACCAAAGTCCTTTTCCCAAAAGACAATACAGTCTACCTACTTCACCAAAAACAGATATTAAACTTCCCGTATTCCAACCTCACCAACGTGAATCATACAACTTCCCGCTAACAGCCCAAACTGTTCTCAATCAGAAGAATATCTCGGCTCATAGCGCGCAGTATTCTACACAATCTTTAGACCAACAAATTCAAAATATATTTCTGTTAAAACCCCCTCCGGGCTCTAAGCAGCATGTGATACCACGAGATGTTGCTAAAACCGCGCATGACTTTTACACTCAAAATTTGTCTCCCCAAATTCAAACACATAAAGATATCCTGCACGATCCTTTGAACCTCGGAGCACAAGCTGAAATTTTGTCGCCCATCATGAACCGACTTCAAGATAAAAATCTTCAGCAACTTTTACAGAATCAGGTACAGCAACAGTTACCATTGACACAGCAGCAACAATTTCAGAATGTAAATAATGAACAAAATGCTTCACTGCATGTTAGTATTGCACAATCTGAAGCAATAAATAATAATTATTATTATCAACCGCAGATTGGCTCTATCAATCACCAAAATTATCATCTTAATACATCGGATTATTTTACAATGCAAAATGTACAAGCTTCTGGGTCATATAACGCACAAAATACATCAATAGCAACAAGCCTACCGGTTCAGAACAGTTTTAGTACGCACAAAATTAACGACAGCGCTCCAAGTGCACAAAAACCACCACAAACACACATTGGTAGTCATAATATAAAAAATTCAGCAGATGTCATTACGCCAGCGCCCCTCATTCTTCCAAATCTACAGCACGATGATTCAGATCATGCAAGTTATATGGAATTTGACACAAATGCACCTAAAAATATTATAAATCAAGTTCAATCTGGTTGTCAGCCAGGTGATGTTAGCAAGCCCAATGTAAAACGAATTGACAATAATGATAAAGGTGCATTCCAACGTTATCCCGAATCATCGAATACCAGACCTACCAAAAGTGTACTTTTGACCAAATTTGTACCTCTAAGAAGGGAATGCATTTCTGAAGCGATAATACCTGGCTTAGACAACACTCGGACATTAAATAGTCCCGCTTCAAATTTGGTTACTAGAATATCTAATAATGTATCAGAAATGCCTAGTGGCTTACAAACCTCAAACAAATGGTCCGCTTCTAGTGCAAACACTAACATACCGGTATCAGCTTTTTCTCCTATGAATTGGTCTGCTATACAAGGTCCTGCCTGCAACCCGACCATCAACTTTTTCCCAGCGCAAATCTCGAATACTTCAATGATCAATAAGAACACAGCTACAAATAAAACGAGGGATGTATCACAGCAGAGTCAAGCTGTAAAACCTCAATCATCAGCCAATATCGCATCTAATACTACCTTAACATCACAGCATGTTACAAACATTAGTAAGAACTCACTGAAGATGAATCCAGCCCTGGCTGGTTCTTATTTGAGAGTAAATACTAGAAACGTTTATGAAAGTTATCGTATGAAATATCCGAACAGTCAACATGCGAGAAATGTAAATTCTCTTCGACATAATCAAAGACATAGCAGTTCGACTGTTGACTTAAGAACAACTTCACCGCTTTCTCATGAAAGTAGGTACATAGAAAAACTGACGCAACAACCAAGACAAAGAGAGAACCTACAACAGTCCACAAGAAGAGCAAGCTCGCAATGGGATTTAAGCTCTTCAAATAATTTACCTTCATCCGAAAGAGATCTTTCAGAAGCCGTTGGTAGTGCACATCAACTTGATGACTCTAAAAAAGTCTCTAATTCAATGTCCGATCTCAGATTTTCTGGTAAACGAAATCCTGAATTTGAAAAATCTGATCTGAATTTTAGACTGAAAAACTCCAAGTTGGCATTTTCTGTAAGTGATTTATCACCAAGTGAACAAAGCGCAAATGCTTTCACGAAGTTGAATTCAGAAAATTTTGTTTGCAGTAAACCCATGAATTTACAATTACATGATCGCCTTGTGATGTCAATGATTGATTTGAGATTATCTGATTCGTCCGATTCAAATTCACATACTAGAACCAGGAATAATGATTTCAATATGAATCAAAAGATGGAGAAATCTTCCTTGAGAAGTGATAGACACATGGAAAAGTCTAGGATTTTGGAACGAGACGAACAAGGATCTGTCGGTCCAATAAGAAATCGGAGAAAATCGGTTATCGTTCGTGACCTATTAGAAAAAAACAATGATTACGGAGAACGAGCACATAAACGTAGAAAATACTCTATGACCCAATTTCCAGATTACATTCGTCATAGAGTGAAGCCAATCAAACGTACTCATAGTTATAAAGTATGTGAAGATGAACATTATCTAACAATCCTTGAACAATTGAGGGAAAACCATGATCCTTTTTGGCAGGAGACTCTACAGTTGGAACTAGGCTTTCCAGCGAAATGTTCAAGTTGTGATTGTAAATTGAATACTTCATGTCGAAACAGATCAGCGAACCTTTCTCCATTGTTGAAATCTCCAAGTTGGAGTACCAAAAAACAACAGATCAGTACTGGTACACATTTGTCTGGCGAACCGAGACACTTGCTGAAAGTTAAATTGAAGCAAGCCAAAAGTTTAATAAACTTAAGTCATAGATATACGGATTCTTCAAAAAATCATGAAAACAAAGGAGCTAATCCAGTTAGAGATCGAAGATTGCCAAACTCAAGGCAACAAATCGATAAAAATGTGTATCATACGATACATGCAGGAATGAAGGTACAAAGTTTTTCCAATTTGTTTAATGACGGAAGTCCACGTGATTCTGATGTTAGCGGAATTGATAGTGACATTGAAAGCTCGAGTCCTGATGGAACTTTTATGTCTAATGATGAATTTTGGGCAAGAATCAATGATCATGGTCGGCAAAAACAATCAGCTGAGTTGCGCAGGAACAGTTTTAACTCGCCCAAAAATTCTCAAAGTAGGTCAACAACACCAAAACATTTTATGAGTAAAAATCATAGTGTAAACATGGATAGGTCAAACATGAAAGGGGAGAAACAGAATTATCAACAAATATATAATTATTCTTTGAAAAATGATTTACCATTTTCAACTACGCCTTTTCCCGTATATCTTCCAGAGAACCATAGTTTTCTACAAAATCAGTCCCAAAACGTAACTCCATTTTCATTAAATGATCATTATGCTCTTACTACCCCTCATTGTAATTCTATGGTGTCCGGCGCAACTGCCTCCCAACGGGCAGCACAACCACATCAGAATCATGTGGTGCATAGGGTAAGACCACCATGGCTTAAAAAAAAAAAAAAATTCAACATGTCAAGTGCCATATTTCTAATAAAAAACAAGTTTCATCTATGAAATCAGAATTCTATTTCTCATCAGTAATTTTAAAATGTGTTATTTCAATCTGTTAGAATATTCAGTTTCACATGTTGAGGCACATATTTCTAAGTGCCGAAGACATAAAAATTGTTTGGCAAACACCAAAAAACTTTTTAATTAATGTTAGTGATTGTTTATGTACTCTGGAGACGTTTTTATACTGATAAATACGAGATTATAAAACGATTGGAAGATATTCTTATTATTTATTATAAATATGGCCTGTAATATGTTAAAATGAATCATGAAGAGGTGATGCTGAATATTTGGTGAAGGATATAATCTGTTTACGTTGAAGTGTCAGTAGAAGACTTTGACGGCGTTGATATATGTCACATAAAACTGTGGTCACAACAATGCTTCACAACATTTACTTTGTTGTCGATCAGGATTTTATTCAAGAACTGTCGACAATTCAAAGAAGATTAGCCATTCTGTTGATTCCGATTATATTAATATATGAACATGTTATGGCAAATAATCAAGCCGTGGAATACCATCCTGCTCAACACTTATCAACAGTCGGAAAAAGTTTGTCCAGAGTATTTGTAAAAATGAAAAATATGCACACAAATGATTGCAAATTTTATCGTGGACAGATTATAACAATTTATAGAATAGTAAAGTCTATGATACAGGTGTCTGATGGTATATTATCATTTATTTTGGTCATAATTTCATGTTTGCATCCACTTGTGGACTATCAATATTCACTTTACGCATACTAGCAAATCTCATGGTTTCAATGTGATTCGTGTGCAGTGGACACCTTGAATATTCTTGCAAAATGACGCATAGCCATAATAGTTTCCATTTCTATGTAGATGCTCATAGTATACATCCCTACATTGCATGCTGCTTGTAGATTTAACTGCTTACATAAGGCTTGGCAACCATATTTATTTCCATATTTTCTTCCATTCTTACACATTTATTAGAAAACATTATCCCGGATCTGCTTTTACATGGTGCTTCGGTGAAAATTGCCTGATTAGAATGTTAATTAGATGATCAAATTGAAATGGGTCAGTACATCCAGCCCCTTAAATATCTTATCCCAGACTGAAAATTTCCTATTTTCGTGCGGTTGGCTATTACCACTGTGACAATAAGTTTCTTGAGTTTCATTGGGTAAGACAATATGTATGTCCTACCAAAAAATTTACAACCGCAATAGAGAATCCAAAAATGTGGGGCTGGCTCAAATTTTTATACTGCTGGCGGTAATATTGCCAGATATCTATGAATTCAGGGAAATTGATTGGGCTTGAACGGTTGGTATGTACAATTTCTACCCAAGACAGAATGTGTTTATATTAACCAGCTATCATAGATGGGTATCACGTATCATCCATGGTGCTGGGTGAAGAAGCAAGTTGTCAGAAATAAAGAAAATAGAGCAGAAATATCATCATGATTGATCGTTATCATGAAGTAGATCTCTTTTCTCTAATTCTTAATCTTACTTGCATTCTTTTTCTTGAACAGATTGATACAAACCATAATTATATTGTTCAATCTGCTCGTTGCTCATATCATATGATATCATGAGATATGATCTCAATATAATATGAAAATAACCTTTGAGTGAAGGTGACGTTAAATCACTTATTATTAACTTTTTCAGTCTGAAAAAGATGAAAAAACTCAGTTATTGACACCCAGTGAGGAATATCAGCTTCTTATCAAAAGGTATGCTTTCTTTCCCACGTATTTTACTACAAACATGTTCAATTCTCGTACTAACGTAAAATGGATCATCAATATTCAATTCATAAATAGGCAAACAATGGAATTGGAAACCTTGCAACGTCGACATAGAGAAGAACTGGAAAGGTTCCAGCAGCAACAATTACAACTATTAATTCAACAGCAGCAACAGGCCGCCTTGCATCAACATCAACATCATCCACTACTTTATCACACAGTCGCCACAACAGTTGCTGGTTTGTCTTATGTTCTAATGAAATTCTGACATTATGATCATTAATTATTATTCATTTATTCCATTTTCCAAACGACTTGGGATCTTTCAGGGCAAACACGACCGACTGGAATGGAAGATTATTTAATGTTTAGTACAGCACCTCAGACACCATTGGAAAGAATGCCAGGTCAATCGCCAGATACGGAAGAAACATTAAGGCTGGCTATGCAAAAATTGAAACAAACACCGCAGCCGTCTCATCAACAAACTACTAATATTCCTCACGCTTACGTAATTCCCATCCCAGTTATGCCTTCTGAAAATATGCAAAATATAACACAAAATCAAAGTAATTATACCAGTGCGACGTCGAATGTTAACGAAATATCAGAAACAATTGGTTCAACAAATGGCCCAACAACTTTAAATCCTACGTGTTATCAGTTTGCGCCAATTATCCCAGATGGGGCAAACATCACTGGACCTACATCTAGTAGTTTGATAGCTCCCACACCTATTTCTGGCGCGACAGCTAGTAGCGGCTATGTTCACTATCATCAGGGACCAACTTTGGCAAATTTTCAAACATTTGGATACACGCCACATGGTGGATTCTTCTTACCTGCAGGCTACCGATTGATCTATGCGCCTACTAGCAGTCCTCAGTCTCAACCCGCTACACCTGCAACCCCACATTTGGGTGATTCACATAACGGTACGCCGCCCGGAGAACCCCAGCATTGTTCCGAATATAATACCACTATTCAACCCGACCAGTAATATTGAATATCCATTCTTCTTCAGTCTCAGTCGATACAATATCTATAATTTGCTATTGAATATTATTATCACCACATAATATATTATCACAATCGTTATCATCATTGTCCATCATCATCATCACTATTTCTATTATTATTATTATTTTTATTATTATTATCATTATTATTATTGAAAACTATTGCCTATTACAAACTATTGTTACAAGACGCAATGTTGATATGGAACATTGCACTATAAATGAGGAGGTGAGTTTGATATAGACACGAGAGTAAATTTGTTATCCGTGCAAAAGTTGGATTGTAGCGTATGTATAAGTATAATTTATTTTCAAGCATGTGTAATAGTGAAGCTTGGGAATAATATGTGAATTAGCATGATTATATCTTGGTAATGAAGAAAAATAATTAAAGGAATAAAAAATTATAACATGAGAAACAAAGATGATATTCAGAATAATTTTGAGGAAATGACAAATATTTATATCGGTGAGAGAATTTTTGCTGCCTGAGAAGTTTTATATCAATCAACGTTAATACCGGAGACATTTGTCTCATTTTAGTGTGTAAAAAACAGTATGATGAGGAAAAAGAAAAATATAGCATTTATTTGTAAGTATTAATTTGTTGTCAAAAATAGAGTGTTTTATTCGACACGAATTCCTGGTATCTCTGAAAATGTAATGAAATATGTGTCTCTGCGAGAGGAAAGGAGAAAAGTTGTGGAAGTGATTTTTTTTTTTTTTTTTTTTTCGAGTTGTGACCAGAAAACATGGCGTAGAATATGTTTAATACGCTATATTTGGTTGTATATTTAATATTATTGAGATCATTAGTCACTGCGGTCTCTGGTATGAATGTTACGAAGACTTAATATTTAAAGAGCAGCTTCCACATGGCAAGAAATGATTCATGTTGGAGGGAGAAAAGAAAATATCATTGATATAGTTACTTTTTATGCATTAATGTATTACTAGAAATTCTTAATAATTGAATGAATAATTTGTTATTGATTGATGACTGCCTATATCATCCTACCTATTCTATTACTTCAATATACATGTATATTTTTGTTCAGTGTATAAGTTTTGAAGATCTACCGCTATTTTCGTGTATTATAATTTATGTTTATATACCTATATCTAGTTAAATCGTTTCAATGTGCGTTATATATACTGCAGTGTGCAGAGTTCTATTTTAGAACCTAATGAATTCTAAAAATAGTTTGTAATAAATAAACGATGACTCTCAAGGGTCACAGTTTCCAAAAAGTAGAAGGGCATGATTATCTTGTTACGAACTGAGTGATAGAAGAATAGGTAATGGATAATAGACTTATGTTTGGTGTATGAAGTCACAAGATGGTACATCTCAAATACTTCACTTTTTAAATAATCATATGATATTACTACTACAGAATTCAGCTCTAGATAATTCTCTCGTATATAGGTATTTCAGAGCATCGACAAATTTCCATTATCACATAATTTTTCAATTGACATCTATCAATTGATAAGTGACTGATAGTTGTGGTTCGAATTAACTCTGAAATATTATTCAGCACACTGCAGAATTACGCTATCTATGTATACCTTTTCATCAAGAATTCTGCTAAGTATCTTTCACAGTGATGCAGCATGCCTCGCATTATTAATATAATTCAATATTGTTACTATTTCGATTAGTCCGTTCCTTGTATTTTAAGATACCATTCTGTCCTTTTTTTTTTTTCAATTTTTACATTATCTTGCGCGGGCTTCTTAATAATCCACAAGTACCAAGAAACGAGAGATGAAATGTGAACCTGAGAATCTTATGTAATTGTATAGAAACTTCAATCAATGAAAAGCTTGACGGAGACTAGTCGTCGGCATTGGTATACCTAGATAGATATTTAAACTTTGATCGGCAAAGTTTTGCATATAAAATTGGAAATATTACATACTCATGAAAGAAATTATTCCTGTTTACATAATTACTACAAAAACAAAAAAGCTTGCTCCCTCGTATACCAGCAGCTTTGCTTGAGAGCATGTATTGCTTATTGTAATTTTGCAGCAGAAGATAATATGGAACACTATCGAGAAAATCTGCTACCTATGAATCAGAAGCTTTCTTCTAAGAGTGAATGAATATTTATGGTATAACAAATGCAGTATTGAAATAACTAAATTTTACAGACTTACCACGTATTTGATGAATGTGTACCCTCGCTGAAAGCAATTCTCTCTTAGCAATAGGAAGGTTTATTGTATGAAAGAAGTTACAGTATCATCTAGAGATTAGAGTAATAGATTTCATTGAAAATAGAGCACTGTAATTTGGCAATAAATTGTATATCCGCGTTTATATTCATCTTTCTTTGAATCTAACTAAGTATGAAGAAGGAAAAATGAATTAGACAATTGAAAATAACTTTTACGCGCTGCTATAGCTAATCCATATTAAATTTAAAATTTGATTGCAGATTATTCTTGTTTGCAGTTATAGTTCATTATCTTCTTTAGGTGATCGGATCTTCTAAACTTTTCTATCTATAAAAAGAAACAAAAGATACCTAGTCCCTACAATAAACACTCGCATTCACGATTCAATCACTTATTCGAACAATATGCCATAGAAAAGATTCTGCTCAAGCGATTCAAGTACATGTATGCATATATTATTGTAATATTCGTCAATATCAAAATTACTTGATAACTGATTCCACAATTTTAGAACTACACTTTTTGGAGCTTCGGAATATTCACGAATAAGCAATTGAAACTGAAAAATTGTAATGAAAGACATTTTTATTACTAGTGGTTATTAGAGGGGACCAAAGTGTACTAAATCTTAGTTATAGAAACTATACATACCTATAACATCTGGTACACGTTTGTCCACAAATCAAATGCACACAGACAAATGCCTTTTATATAGAAGATCTGATTTGATATGATTGTTTTGAGCCTAAAAGCAATTTGCTATCATCCAAAATTTGTCTCGTAATTAGAACTCATTGAGTGTATTAAACAACTATAAGTTACACAGATAATTTATTTTCAATGAATTTAACTATCAACCAATCTGAATTATTAAAATAATATATTTTACTCATTATCTCTAATTGATAATATGAGTATAGAGAATAGAACAGTAATATGACGTGTTTGGAAAATTTGAAAAAATTAATGACACTAATTTGCAGCAGTTTTATTCTCACTAATCTAGTATTTCTGTGTAGTACTTCGAAAAAAAGACAAAATTATATGTATTCATATATATATATATATATACAGGTATATATATTTATGATTTGAATTGAATTGAATTGCAGATATATCCAATGGACGTTTAGTAGTACATGTATAGGTATACATATGATGTATCTGGAAATACACCAATTTTTATTTTATTTTTGTTAATGAATTTTTTCCAATTTCATTGGCTTATTATAACAATGCATTCTATTGCTTGCCAAAAATATTCAACACGAAGCCTAATCTTGAGTCTAACAATACTAATCGCGATTATGGAATAATAAAAGGAGGAAAAGCAAAAGAAATAGAAATCGATAAATATTTAAAACTAACAAACTCGAGTTGTACAGTAACTATAAAGTAAATTAGGGGTAAGCGTAATCCAATTGAATTAATGGGTTTTATCAAAATATTAATTATTATTAAAATAAACTTGAATTAATCATTATAGACAAAATAAAAAAAAGGGAGAAAAACCGACAAAAAAAAAACTACTCATTTTCTAAATAATTAACTATTGTAATTGTATCTTGTGCCGGATGGGAAGTTTTTAGTTAAGAGAGGTGTGATGCAGAGTCGAGCAAGTTAATTCACAAAGACTGATTAGGTAAAACAAAAATCGGTGATTTAAGGAATGAAATGTTAGTAAAAAAAATAAAAAATAAAAAATAAATAAATAAATAAATAAATATCGGTGTATGAGAATCAATATTTTGATGTTTTGATAACTAAATATTTCATATACCGGTATTATATAGCAGTTGTAAGGTATTGGGTGTGACGGGGTGATACTAACAGTTCAGGGCAGGTGATTTCCGAATGCTAATGTAGAAAGACATTCAGTTGGTAGTATGGTTTATAAATGCAAACATACACTTTGTTATAGTGAAAGAGGAAGATAATGAATGGAAAAAGCAAGGAATGAATAAAAATAAAAACAAAAAAGCACTGTATTAGCTATTCTTATATGTATAGATTATCGTAGTGATAATAGCGTTGTGTAATTGAGAAAATCTGCCTGCGAATTTGATTTATTATTGTATGGTTCACTCACTTTTGATTGATAAATGCTATAACTAACAACTACTCTTTTGCCTCCGAACCCCGCAAGCTGTTTACTGTTGGTTTTTCCATTTTCATTGAAACTTTTCCAATTTTCATTCTTTATTATTGTCAGTCTGTAAATAATTTTTAAGTATATATATGATCACATATTAGATATATTATTATTATTATCAAAGAGAGGATGCAATTTATATAAAAGAAAAAAGCAAAAGAAAAAAAGAAATCCATAATATTATTTTAATTCTACTATATACAGAGGAGAAAAACAATTAGAGAGCTAGAATTGGTGCATAAATGAAACACATACATATACTCTACGAGTACGTACATACATACATGTCCATATAAACATGAAACATACCTATACTATTTACATGTTTTGTTAGTATAAACTAAATGCTAATGAATAAAAATAAAAACGTTTTAGAAACTCGCTAATCTACTACAGATCTACTATAATCTTAGCGAGTAGAGATTTACAAACATCTGAATCGTGAACGATTGAAATGATGAAACATTGTTTATTCAAATATTGGCAGATATATTTATTGACGATAGAAAGATTATTTTGTATGTGGTACACATGGCAAGGTGTTTGTAGATCTCTAATTCCCATTTTCGTCGGTATATAATCTACTCCCTTTGGTAAATGGTGAAAAAAAAGCCAAAAACGAAATGAATTACTCTTCGTAAAAAGTAGTGTGCTTAAGAATGACCCTGCGGAAGCTACGGAACAAATTTACGTCCTAACAGAATAATGACAATTAAATGAAAGAAATAACAATAGGTATTCAAATACATCGAGAAAGCTGAAGACTACTTTGATGACTGTTGAGTTGAGTGACGAGTGTTGAAACATTAGATACGGCTGGTAGCAGTGTTTCTCAATATGAGTATTGCCATTGTATATTATAGTCTACTGTTCATTTCTCTCGATTAATATGGAAAGTCATAAGTTACTGTCAAAATGCGCGAAACATGCATGCAGATCTGGTTAATTTCAGCTTATTTATGTAATAGCTTAACAACGGTGATATCATGATATACTGTCTACCTCGTAGAAGCCACAACAGTTCCTTCCTCTTATTATGACGTCTTTAAGTATAAGTTCACAAAATATGGTAATATGTATACACATGTGGTACGCTCACACAAAACCCATACAAAAAAATTTACCCTCACAGACTGATGTTTACGGGTTATTCGAAACCACGTAACATAAATGATAATATCATACATGATTGAATCATCATGAAACTAAGACACAACAATATGTGTTTTGATAATTATATCTTTGACGAATATTTATAGCTTGTATAATTATATTGTCTGATTATTATATCTATTGTTGTTGCATTGTTTCAGAAGAACAAAAATGCAATAACATTATTCTCGTTTTTGATTAATGTCATGGATCTGTATTTCGGTCGCTTCACCCTACCAGCCGTTCCATAGCCAAATCATTTGATTTATTTTCAGAGAAAGAAAAAGAACATGCTTCTTATACAATGGGATTCTGAATTCTATTGCGGTAACAATTTGCTCGACCCTATTGTAAATCAATGATGTTGTCTTGATTTTATTTCTTCCTACTCGTACATACCTATACTCTTTTTGAAGTGGTAAATTAAGCTTTCTTGTGAATGTACATCAATAATATCACCTTTTTCAAATTGTGTTTACCGACTGACTGTAATTTGCTTCAGGTGGTGTTCATTTGTGCCCTATCCACTGATTACAGTCCATAGAATATTAATTATTATAAAATATCAATTAAATATTGACGAAAGCATGCATGGCCGACTCACATTCTACCATACTACTGTAATGGGTTGTACTTTCGCGAGTAAGTACGCTATAATAAAGTGTCTGTGCTAAATGATATAAATAAACTCGTATCAGTTGTAACTACAGCGAAGAAAAGTGAATAAAAAAAAAATTTGGAAAAATACCATGGGGCGAAAAGTATAATTTTTTCTGAGTAGTCTTTATTTTTTTACAAATATTCCCATTTTTTAAGCATACAAAATCTCATTTATATCTACTTATCAGTGCATATACCTTTATCATATACTCATTCATTCATGTACAGCTATAATTAAATAATCTGCTGCTATCTTATATTTTACGGGAATAATGAGCAAATCTTGTAATTTGAAATGCTTCACATTTTTGGGTTCAGATCGCGTTCACGTTATTGACAAAATGTTTGAGTACATATTTGAATTGTTTTAAATACATATTTTCATCAAGAATGATACATAATTCGCTTCCAGAAATCTGTAAACAAAAAACATTAAGGCCTCATTTAGAGATGGTAAAATATATATTATTTAATAGCCTAATAATAGAGTAGAGTTAAGTTAATAACAATCACCTAAAGAGTATCGGGGCTCTGTTTACGCGCATAAGCACCCATACATGCGAAAAAACCCATAATGCTTAGGAATAGCCCTAAAATTAGAGCCAACGTATCGCCAAAGTCGAACCCATTTGATGCCGCCGAAACTAATGTTACTCTTGCAAGTAGAGCCAGTAAAAAATAGAACCACATTTTTATTGATTTATTTATCTATTCGGCGCGTATTCAACACGTTATTTTCCAGAAGTTTATTTTGACAGTTCGTCGTGTAAGTTTGACCGAACGAATGTAAGGTTAAAAACTGTTTTCTTGAATGACGCGTCATAGAAATATTTGCTGATTGGTTAACAAGCGATGAATTTCACCCCCTCCGGTATAGTCTCGTAGGTGCCTTTAGTACATGGCTTAAAGGTGGTAGAAAGGCCCCTGAATTGACCGCCAAACGCTGAGTTTGGGTTCAGCTTGCAAGGTACACTTGTTAATCAAGATGGCGATGCTTGCTCTGTGGAGAAAGGCATACTGACGCGTATCGACCGAGTAAATACTAACTTTTGAAGAATTCTGGTTGATTTCAAGTGGCCAATATTAACCTGAAGATAGAATTTGGTATGTTATGTACAACTGTATGAATTTTTTCTCAAAGTACTCGATAATTATACGCATTAAAATTCTCTTCAAATAAAACTGTGTGGAAGCACTCTAGCCATTTTGTTATCAGTTGATAAATACAAGCCAGTTTCGTACCGACAGGCGAAAACCCGGTTCGCGAATGAACATTTGTTTAAAAAAAATAGAAGATTCTCGTTTGTTTATACGCCTATTATACCTGCACAATGTTTACAGAATGTTTAACAATTCACAATTTCATTCTTTATAATACTTCGGCCCTTCCTTGGGCCTAATGTCCACATGCGATATTACTCATACGTTTATAAAAAATAAATGTAGGAAAACAATCATTATAATTACAGTGAACGATGAACGATGAACGAAAGGCATTCACATAATTCTGTCATACAAAACTAATATCTAACACCCTGATTATGAATTGTCTGTAATCTTCAATTTAAAAGAATCCTGTAGAAAATAGCTTTTGGAAAATCAAGTATCAACTACTTTTCAATTGAATGTAATGTGGGTCGCTGAAAACCCAGAAATTAGGCACAATGACAGGAATTCTTGACCGAAGATCTGTAATACAATATGTTGAATTAACATTTTTAGAAATAAATTGGTCAAATATTACGACAAAGTAGTTCTTGCTTCCCAACCGGTACTCGGCGTGAGACTTTTCTTTCACGTCATGATTTTATATTTCATCGAGCGGCAAAAGCAGTCTTGGCAATATCATCTTAGGATTATTTGTGCAATTTTTTTTTAGTCTAAAAAATCTGTGAAAGTCAGAGTATTTAAAAATTCACATCTTGGAAGAATCCTGAATTACAATTCATCCAAGTCTAGGCTACTCGCATCTTTTTTGGTATATACATACTATGAATAAAAATTTCAGGTAAACACGTTTCAAAATGGAGGTAGAAACAATTGAAGCGAACAGTAAAGATTTAGCAGAAATATTGAAGCAGGCTTCTACTTCTGGGGATGAAATTATCTTTGAATCTGATGTAATCGAGGATGGAGAGAATGAAGAGGTGGAAGAAATTGTTGAGATAATTGAAGAGATTGAGGAAATTGAAGAGGTTGAAGAAGTCGAAGAAGTAGAAGAAGAAGCTGTGAAACTTCGAAGAACGGAAGAAGTTGAACAAATTGAAGAAGTTGAAGAAGCCGAAGTAATTGACGACGATGAAATTGATGAGCATATGAGTTTGAATTTATCTGAAACAGAGCATATTGATCAGAACTCACTTGAACATGGCGAGATTCATAATTGTGAAAAATCTACGAAGCAGATTTCAGATGCGGATGTAAAAATATCTCAATCTAGATCTGACTATATAAAAAAGCAATTGAAAAATCATTTCAAGAACGGAACTGATAATGAGAGGTGTAAGCAGGTTGTTACTTATGACGTAGATGAAGATTGGGAAGATGAAGATATGGATCAGGCTCAACAGCAGAGTTCTGAAGCTAGCTCTCAAAATCGGGGTTTCAGAAATACAATAATCAATAAATTAGAAAGGGGGGAGATCCCCCCGACGCAAAATGGCAATAAAAGTTTATCAAGTTCAAACCATGGATCTATATCTCAATCCCGCAAGTCTAGAACACAAGAAAAAATACCAAGCCAACAATCCAGTGCCGATGAAAATACAAACGAATATTGGGACGAAGAAGAAGAAGAAGTAGAAGTAGAAGAAGAAGAAGAAGTAGAAGAAGAAGAAGAAGAAGAAGAAGAAGAAGAAGAATCTATCGTAGGGTATGAGGATGATCAATCATGTTCACAAAACGAAGAGAATGCAGATTCTCAACATGAAATTGTAAAAAATACTGAAAACAATTTGGTCTATACTGTTCTCGGCTCTAAAAAGCAAAATGCTTTGGCTAGACGTGGTCAGGGAGAAAGGTTCGAGAATACACAGTTCATAAAGGTAATACATTCCCATTATCATCAACTTCATTGGTATTTTTGCTCTATGCTCAAAATCATGAAACTTTGAATTACTTTATTCCCAGATGGAACAACTAGACGAAAACCAAACTGAGGCAACTATATATTATGAAAATGAAGATATGGAAACTTTGTATGTTGGCGAATCTACTGGCGATAATGACCAATACCAATATAATAACATTATTATCGCTGATCAAGACCAGAGCAGAGATGGTAACCGTGAAGACGCAGTGATGGACGATCAAGACGAAGAGCCACAGGTACAACTACAATATCTGATAGTGAGTTGTAGTTTAATGCAACAGAACGCTTCGATATTTTGCAGGAGCAAATATTTCTTCACGAGGATGAAGATGGTCAGCTTTACTTCAAGGACGAGAATGGAAAGCTGCAACCTGTTTACTTGACTGAGGATGGAAATTATGCAATAGCTGAAAATAGCAGTGATGATCAGGAGAGTCAAGATCAAATACAACAAGCAAACAACCTGAGGCAACCCGAAGGTGGTGCTGTATTGATACCTGGAGTGGATTATGTGCCAGCTGCTCCAGCCAAAGTATTACCATAATTCAATCACATAGCCTTCAAGAGATCTTGATATAAAATCTGAATATTTTAGATGTCTTACTTATCTGATAACGGAAAGCATTGTGTAGTTGAATTTAAATTGGACCATCATTTTTGCTGGTTTGTTAATCGTCTTACTTTATAGACTGCTGCTGTGCCAGCGTCAGCAAGAACAGAGATGGACAATGAGGATAATACTGTGACAATATCTTTAATCATTTCCGAAGACGAGAATGGGCAGAAGAGGACACAAGTTATCATTCCAACAACAGATAATCTCAAGTGTGAAACATGCAATAAATCATTCAAAACCTCGTTTCAGTTACTTAGGCACAACCGATTGAAACATTCTCGAGATGAAGAAATTTCCAGTAGAAATTATTCCTGTGACTTATGTCCAAAAAGGTAATCAATTCTTATTAATGGAATTGAACTAAGTTCGCACTTTTTTCTTACGAGCGATTAACAATATTTAAATGAATTTGATTATCTCCAGGTATCCGGATCAAAATTCATTGGTTCGTCATCGCAAAACACACACAGGCGATAGACCATTTCAATGCCTCGAATGTCACAAGACATTCCCCAGTTCGACTGCGCTGCGACGTCATCTCACTCTACATAATCCTCAGTCACGCCCCTTACCTTGTATCTACTGTGGCCGTCGTTTTCTTGATAAATCAAGTCTGGCAAAGCACGAGCAATCACATTTAGGTGGAGAGCAACGTACCCATACCTGCGATATATGTCACAAAGCATTCATGCACGCTAGCGACTTGGCTTTACATAAGAAAAATCATGATCCCGAGAGGAAATTTGATTGTGAAGTTTGCGGACGTGAATTCAACCGTCTAAATAATTTACAACGTCACATGATGGTACATCAACAGGTATATTCATACAGAAATTCTCTGCATTGAACTGAATAAAACATAGTGAAAAATTCGGAATATAATATTAAAAATTTTTATTTTTTTTTCATTATTAGCAAGGAAACAATGACGAAGCGTTGTCTTGCGACGTATGCGGTATCACTTACAAGTTTATGAGTTCATTGACGAGACACATGGTTACTACGCACATGAACCCAGAGAAGATGAGACAGCAGGCGGAAGAGCAGCGCCGAAAGCGTGAAAACAATTATCGACGTTATATGGAAAATCGTAAAATGTACGAGTGCCAGCCTGCTCCTGCAGGATATTCGAACAAACGTACATTTCATCATAACACAGTCGCAATGAGCATGCAAATGAGTGACAATGATGAGGATGCTTAATTGACAATTATTCATCCATGTGATTAAATTTTACGATTGACAAACTTTATTCATTACATAAATCTGATTACTTCGTAATTCTGTGCGATGTTTTTATTTCTTAGTAAATCACAAGCGAATACATTACCCAATTGAGATAGTGTACCGGAAATTATATTAATAAAATAGTACAAACTTATGCTAATATCAATTAAATTAGGAAACCCTAAATCAAGGACACAGCATCAATTGTAGGCACTCTTAGTCATGTCATTTTTTTCATATGTTGCACTTGAATAGGATGAACAGCATAGACAGAACATTTCTTTTTTTCTCAATCAGTTATTAGTTTCAGAATTTTTGTATTTCGTTCGATTACATCTAATTCAAATTCTCAGGCATATCACTGTTTTTAACTTCAAACTATTTCGTGTTGCCGCGATTCGAGAAACGAACAATACTCATTGTTAAAATCAAGTATAAGTTTTTGAAGTGTTCCTTTGGTTTGCCCCTTACGATGAAAAATTCTCCACTTTTTCTGAGGTTGCCGTGAAGCAACAGACAATACAGATTACTTGAGCCCCAGGCCAAATTGGACACAGTTCTTTTTCTATTATGTGAAATGACGAGCAAATAAAATTACAGTTTTTGGTTTAATTGAGCGCCATGACGAGAACGCTCTTCATATCTGTAGAGAATCGTTTGCATTTGTGGCAAACGTCTTGAACATTTTCTGATTATAAAATTACAAATATGTTTATACCTACATGAGTATGCAATTGATTGGCTGAATCTTATGATGAATGCTCGCATGAGCGTTTTCCTCACGCTACGATTCTTGAGACTATCTTGCGACTGTATCAACAATTCCATAACGAACAAACGGAAGCGAAAAAAATTAAGAGTTTTTTATTGTTTGAAATATGAAATTAAAACTACTATATTCTAGAAAAAATACTTGTGATCTGAAGGTGTCACGAAATGAATAATAATCTTCCGGCTATTACCTTATTCCAAGTGATTCTGATGGATCTGACAATGAGTGTGGATGTAGCATTTGGGCTAAGCAAGTTCAAATTATGCTATTCAATTGTTTTTGCATACCGTATGCATTTGCTGGCGACGATGCATACTTCTTTAGGGCCGATTGTTCCATCTTTCGGTAAAAATTTATCCTCTCGGTAAATTCTTTACCGGCCACTGTGACTGGCTGGTAGGGCATTTACCGAGAGGATAAATTTTTACCGAAAGGTGGAACAATCGGCCCATAAACTTGTGTACTTTGTTGACGTGTGACAACAAACCGTTCCACGTATTTCGACACGATGCATATTTTAACACACACATTCATGTAGATAAGTTTGATAGCTCCGGCATGCGAGCAGTGCGTGCAGGCCATGAGAAATTTGCGAGTTCCAAATAATGGAATAAATCATTGTTATTCTGTAGAATACTACTTGTCAGTATGGAAGCCCGCGTGGTAGACCCGTTATTATTCGTTCCAATAATTCTGCTGAAAAAATTATTTATTAATAACAGTAACTGATTTCATGTTTATTTTGAGTATTTCGTGTCTTACATAACCTACAAAGAAACGACGTATTATAACTTCAATAATTTAGTGTCTTTTCGAATAGCGACGTAAAATGGCACCAAATCTCTTAAAGAGCAGTTTAGAAAATGCTTCTTTCAATATTATATTTCAGGTAATGTTGTTATTTCATTATTTCCGTATAATGGTTCATTTTCACATCTGTCAAATCCAGTAGACTGTCATCTACATATTTTCTTCATTTTTTACAATGAAATAATCAACCACTTGATTAAAGCTATCATTCAAAAGCTCGTATTTGATAAATCTTCTGACTGAAGCACATTTTTCAAAAATAACCACATACCTAGAATCATTCTTTATGTTTCCATCGAGACCCCTAATTTTCTGAAGGATTCCCTTTTCTGGAGACAATAAAATAAATAAATTTAGTTGTCTCATTTTTACAGATAGTATGCCGCTGTGTGACCTTCGTTCTGAATGCGTTCGTTGTACGACACGTGGGTCAAGCCGTGCTTGGCGTAATGAACGTCAGGCTTCTACTACTAGAATCTATGATTCTATTTCTTTCTCGTGAACCATTCATGAAAGCATGTCTGACCAATACAGCTGAGCACAACTGGGCACAAGTTGTTAATTTGTTATGGGTGACGTTAGTTCTTTACCCTAAAGCAACAATTCAATGAATTATAGATCAATACAGGCGCGAAATTTCGAAAAAATAAACACACTTTCTAGTAGATGGAATGATTTTTTAAATTTGGGAACTCATCTGAGGATTGAATCTCCAATAACATTTACGCCAGTCTTGTCTTGTCAAATTATTTAACAATTTTGAACTATTTCTAGTGTTCCAATATGTTTGGTCATGTCTCTATTGTTCGGATATACATGGTTATTCGTATTAACGCCATCTGAAACATTACCACTGTATTACACATTCGCTGTCTGGGCTGTTGCTATTTCTTGCGTTATTGAACTTTCTTCTTTGATTGTTCAACTGGTCGCAAGTGCTTTCTTATTTGTGAGACTTAAAGTAAGAGTATTATCTTTCTTTGCGTACTTTTGTAATATTATTGTCCATATAATTTTCCACCGGATGAACAAAAGAAGATTTTTGTCTTTACAGGTAGTCTTGGATACGATTATGATTGCAATTCGGACACTTACTTTCGTGCCTATAATACTTTATCAACCAGAAAATGCGTTGTTTGCTTTTGGTGTTGCACAACTTGTTGCGGCAATTTTTTACACCACAAGCCACTACGCTTATTTCCATTTTTACATTACCAAATTAAATATGTCTAGAGATAAGGAGAAATTTTCAGTTAAAGACGGTGGCGACGAGTCTGTTTTAACAGAATTTCCATTCAAATCGATAAGAGATTTCTTACCAGGACAATTGGATAACTCGGTATGATATGTATCCTGGATGAATCATTGTGTGCTTACATTAATGCCCGATTTTACGTAACTTTTAACTTTGTAGGGTTCGTTACTAGATAAAAAATTATCGATATTAACATGGAGTTTTTTCCGGCAAGGTGTTTTGAAACAAATATTGACTGAAGGTGAAAGATTGATCATGACTATTATGCCTATTTTAACATTTGCAGAACAGGTATTTGAATAAGAGAATTCCAATTATTTGTAAATGGTGTTTTTTTCAATTCACAAGCATCAAAAATTTTCGAATTCCTTATTCTGATATCAGAGAGGGTTTTTTTCTGTCAGAGCAGGTTCGTTTTCATGTAGTTTCACGTATAAAAGTGTTATGTTTTACCAGAAAATTACAAGCCATATAGCTTCTTTGTATTGAGGAAAATGCGCAAGTTGATTATTGGCTGCCTAATCAAAATGAAATATTGTTTTTCCATCAAAGGGTACATACGAAATTGTCAACAATCTTGGCTCCTTAGCAGCCAGATTTATATTCCGTCCAATAGAAGATAGCGGTTATTTTTATTTCACACAGATGGTCAGAAGAGACAAACCGATATCCGATCAGAATTTGGTGAGTAAAATGGATTTATCTTTCAGTAAATCTTTTTTTCGATACAAACCGGAACTTTGCATTTATGTACGCCATCATGAATCTTATTTTTGAGTCGAAAAATTAATCCAGAGGTAACAATGACAATTATTCACCAGGTTTGATTACTCCTGTAGATTAACACATTTCGTAGGATATTTCAACACCCCTCTACTCTGTAATGTCTTTTTCGACTAACTCTTTCAGAAGCTGGAATAAATTCTTTTTGTATTCCAGGTGAAAGTACAGGAAAGTGTTAATGTTCTAATGCAGCTTTGCTCAGTTGTGACATCAATTGGATTGGTTGTTCTGGTGTTTGGTCAATCTTACTCTTCGCTTTTATTATTCTTGTATGGGGGATCAAAGCTAACAGCATATTTGCCCGTATTATTACTGAGATCGCATTGTCTCGCAGTATTGTTGTTAGGAATAAATGGAGTTACAGAGTGTTATACCAACGCGACTGCGGACAGCAGGACCATTGATAGAAATAATTATATTATGATCTATGAGTCTGTAGCATTCCTAGTAGTATCTTACTTTCTGGTCTCTTGGTTCGGACCAGTTGGCTTCATTTTTGGCAACTGTGTTAACATGGCTTTGAGAATATTACATTCAATCAGATTTATAAAAAGGAGACACCAAGGTACCAAATATTCACCTTTGTTTGGCCTTGTTCCTAAACCATTGTTCATTGGATGCTTGATACTCACAGCCATTGTCACAAACGTGTCACAGGTAAGATAGAAAGATTAACTGTATGAGCCAGAGTTTTCAGTCCATTCCATGGTATTAGAATTACGCCTATGCCATTGGTCAATTATTTATATAGCAGAGTCATTGATTGCAAAGATAAACGAACAGAGTGAGCCTAATGTGAACGTTTTTTGATTTCCAGGCCTACTTTTTCCCAGATGGAAAATTGATTCACTTAATCATTGGCATTTTGATGTTTATGCTTGTAATGGCATCATGGTTTTATGAACATCAAGACTTGATCCAACTCGGTATAAATAAATGGCGTGATAGGCGAAACAAAGATAGAAAGAGCGACTGACCAATGAATCATTATTTATTATTTATAATATAAAAATTTATAATATACAAGTATGTGTGAATAGAAAGAAATATAACTATCCTCATTTTAAATTGACTTATGGATACACGTATGAAAATACGAGTTCAATATATTTATATTTTAGGGTGAAATGGCTTTGTAGATTGCGCCAACTATAGGTCCTTGGCGCTGGATTATGCATTGCCTAAAATCATGAATAGATCTGTGTCAATTAAAACCTGTGGGAGATTTGTTGAATCCTGAGATTACATGAGGCTGCAGTTCTTGTGAAAATGTTCCAATGGTAGAACAGCTGATATTATTCTTTGTGATTTTGTTGCTACAACGATATAAACTTTAGCCTCATGTGATTGTCGAATATGACAATCGACAAATATGATTGACATTAATTATCAGATAGAGATTTCAGATAATCTTTCTAAATTTGTTTACTGAGATAATCTGCAGAACGCACCGATTGTCACTTTCTAAAGCAATAACAGGTGCTTGAGAATGAGGCTCTAATTTGGCGACCTCATCAGCTATCGCCGCAATTAGACCTGCGCTTTCTCCAGATGCGCTTCCCTTGACTAGAGATTAGACAGATTTGAGAAATAGCAGTCACAAGTGGTAAGATGCTTAAATCCAGGGACGAAAATTAGTAATTTCGAAAAGTTACCTCCTAAGCATAAGCCCTGGCGATCAGCCAAAATGCATCCGATTACGCCTTCGACGTTTGTTCTGCAAGTGAATTATTATTTCATATTGAATACACATAAATGCAGCTTTTTACCAAATACCATCCGAGTTTTTGGTGATAGAAACTATTGAGACAGTAATCTGTAAAGTGTCACGGCTTGAGCTCAAAAAAGTTCGGAGAAGGATGTTTTTGACAGTCTTGATTTGTACACGTTCACATAATTTTCGACCGCTGTTCAACTCTGGTGAAATTGGGTAAAACAAGAGAAATACCACTTTCCATCGAAATTTTTCAAATTTTTGGAACATCGTCTAACGTTAATCATTATCCGACACTGACGATGAGACAAATGCGGTTTTTCAATCAAATTCACTGATATTCAACGAACGACTTGAGATCTTGGAATTAAGTTTTTTCATCTCATAGATCGTGCTTTTTAAGGTGAACTTTCAAATATTCAGAGTAAAATCTCGCAATCCAGGGGATGATTGGAAAACAAGCAAACAAAAATTGGACGGTATTTGGAGAAGTCCGTAATATAACCTCAAATTTAGAAACTTCATCCAATAGCTCACACATTGTCCATTGTTTTTTCTAAGTTACGTTCCATTTTCGAGCTGCTAGTAGCTCTAGTTGATCTTGAGTTCGTTAAGAAACAAAAACTATCTACAAACAATTTGTTGAGGTAGTGACAGGCACAAAATGGCAACAACTTATGTCTTATGTCAGATTGTCATATCTATGATGCCAGTATGAAACCGCAGATCTGAGGGGCAATATCGTGTTCGGACTTTACCGACATCGGTAATTCGGTAGGTAACGATTCCTGATTGGTTTCGCGATTTGTTTCTATTTTTGAATTTGCTTTCGTGATGTTCATTCGATTACATATCTAAGGATTTTCGTAGAACAACAAATAATTGAATAGAGAATAGTATAATAAGTATTTACTCAATTAATAAATCGGGTTACTAATGCCATGAGGTCCTAAGCTTCACTATACGACTTTTCGGCCACTAAAATTGATATTTCGGCGGTCACGACTTCGTGACATTAGTAGAGAGATATATTCCGCAAATGAATGACCTACTAGCATTGCATTCCCTCGAAAATCAGTTTCACTGGTTGCAGTGCAGATGATTTTGCACAAGTTCTTCATCAGACTGCTATCGTGCAGAATACTTGATCTCGCAATTATTAATAATTCCACTAATGCCTGATGCAACGAAAATGAGGAAAGAGTGTGGAGTTTGAAAAAAAAGAAAATAGAGGTTTCATTAACAACACACTTTCATAAACATTAGAGTGAAAATCAAATCATGGGATCAATAGTTCACGGTTTTCAAGCGACTTCTTCTACGAAGAAAGTATTCCGGGAAGGATATTCAGCATGCGATATCAAACGGTTCAAACTATAGGATGAAATTGGGTGACCTCTAACTATACAGGAAATTATGGCAACTTTGAAGGCGGCTTCTCTATTGAGTGTATTGTGAACGTGAACGACACATAATAAGATATAAACGCGAAAATATGTATAAATACAACAATATATATTTATCAATAATATATTTTCGTTATACTTAAGTATATCTGTCTTAAATATTAGAGTACACAGTTTTTAACAAACAAGTATATATTTTTTCCTTCTCTTTTTTTGATAAAGGCATTATAAAAGTGATTAAAAAATATATTATTATATGAGTCCAAAGTATCACAACAAACCTCATTAAGTTTGGTTTGGCACTGGAGTTATGTGGAACGATTATGAGAATAGGAAATACTTCAAGAAATGTAGCCTTGCAGACTGGAGAAAAAAAAAAACTTAATAATAAGAAGAATACAAGAAATCCATTACGTTGGAAATTGATCAATTGGATTCATATCAAATCACAAGTAAGGCTGCCAGCCATAAAACAAGCGAGATAGATTAGCTGGATCACGAGCCTCTTGGATCAACTTTTCTACTTGCCCAGCAATGCTAGAAGCTGAACCCTCTTCAGTTCCTCGTAATTTCTGGTCCAATCGTAATAGTGCTCTTTCTGCAAGTTTATTCGTTTCGCCAGAGGCTGTAAAATATACATATATATATAATGGTTTTGCAGAAACAAATAGAAGAATATTTGGTATCATTTTTTCTGAGCCTCAACTGTGTTACAGCAGTGTCTAGCGACGTAGGCTTGCTTTTTTCATATATCTAAATGTACAATTTATAAAATGAGGGAATAAACGTCATAAAAGTGAGATGTACCTTCTCGGCCCTCTGAGGATCCTCGTGATTTTCCTTTCTGAAAACTGTACGCCTTGGCTGGTGTAATAGCCCAAGAAAACAGAGGGTCATACAACAGTACTTGCAGGAGTGTTAGAATCACCTCTCTGTGGTTGCGGAGCACTGCCATTGTCTTCTCACAACTTCGCCTTAGAACTCCTTCTACACCGGACACTCCCATCGCAGCTTCGATATCTCTGCTTAATCGGAATGGCACTGTTTCGGGTGTTGGCAATACTTTACCTTGCTCAAAGGCGATACCTATCGAAAATCATTCAGTCCCTCGATAATGTTTCTTACGTTCAAAGGATGGACAGAATTTAATTTCAGTTTTTTGAGGACCAGATTATCATTGTATGAAGAATGTTCAATTAATGTGATCTTTTAAAAATCTACCGTAATGATTTCAGTTTATATTAACGAAAGGTAAAGCCATCAATTATGTTTTTCCACCACTGGTGGACCATCATCACTTACCAAAGTCAATATGAATCACTTCAGCTGTTGATTTGTCAATTAGAATATTGTTTACATGTCTGTCACCCAACCCCAAGATGTAGCCTATTATTGAAGTCGTTGCTACACTAATAATAAAACACCGACATAAGTAGAGTACATTTTTATAATCAGGTCAGATAATTATTAATGGATCGTTTCATCCCCAGCCTCGATTGAAAAAGCCTGTTTTTTTTTCTTTTTTTTTTTTTTGTAGAATATAGTGTTGTCTACCTGTGAACGTATGCTAATCTTCTTTCGAACCAAATTTCGGGCGATGAGAACGTTTCTAGAAAGAAGAAGTGAAACACTGGATGAAGGTGTTTACAACATTCCATAAATTGCCTGAGTTTTTCATCGTTGGATTTCTTGGCTACTCCCTGAAAGAAGTGAACAAAATGCAAAATGCTGTGTGATTCTCTTAGTGAAAATATTCCAAACCATGAGAATTTTCAAAGACATGTTTACATTTTGTTCTTACCGCCATACGCTTTCTACACTCTACCGTTGGATAATCTTTCGGATAATATTTCTGGTGAAGTCCTGTACTTCTTCCGGATCCCTCTAAAATTGCGCCTATTGGTACTGTGTTGTCGCACCATTCCAAGATCCCACATCTTTGAGTGAGCGGCACTACCTAAGAAACATAAACGCTATTAACATTAATGCTTTACATTCACTGTGATCCAGTAACAAACCTTATATGTCCGCACGTTGAGCTTTCTCTTGTTGGCTTCTTTGCTAGTTCTGAGAAGGATATTCATAACAGTGAATACTTGTTGCATAACTGCGTCTTGTCTCAAATCGTCTTTTCCCTGGAGAATAAGATCAAGAGGGAAAATCATAAGAATTTATCTTCACCGACATAGTTTAACCCTAGACAGAGACTCTGTGGTCATTTGCGCCCCAGCCATTTCTATTTCTTTCTGCACCGAATAGAATAGTAAAGACCGCTGCCTCCCTTGAGAATGAGCTTTGGGTTCATGAAATATTACACAATTCTTTGAAATTATTCAATAAACGATAACACTTTGAAAAACGTGCCACATGAGAAAGATCCAATATTGTCTGTTGAAGGATGAGATTTATAGAGGGTCTGTCCAGAGTTTAAGATGAATAATTTCCATACTGATAATTATAAATTACCTTGACTAATTGATTCCTCTTTATCCCATCAGTTCCAATACACGTAACCTTTTTTGGTGCATTTATACCTCCAACAAGTTCAAAAGAACTGACATATTTTTGTATACTAATAACTCGACTATAATCTTTGTTCGGTTCTATATCAATCGACAATGTTGGGACAAAAATATGCTCGAAATTTTTAATGTGTAGAATTGATTGAGGCTGATTTGGCACAGATATTTCTACACCAAAATAAAAACATGAATAAATATTATACAATACATACATACATACTAATACATCGATTTCACATCAAGCCATACTTACTTTGAGAGTTACCTTTGCCGGTTTCCAAGTTGGCTAACGTGATCAATGAATATGAAAGTTTAGACATTTCTCGTACAATGGGTTCGATATTGGTAGTCATAAGGTTTTCAATCAATTTTTTAGCCCCAAGAACCCGCGGCTCAGGTTTATTCATTGGCTTTCTTTTAATTTTGTAAAATTCATGATCTTTGTGCAAATTCATCAATGACAGAAGCACTGGCAAAGTATGATGCGGATGTTCCAGTGCACATCTTCTTAATAGATGATAAATCTGCGTAGAAAATACGTCATCCGTATCCGTCATATGCGGTGCCAGCTGTGGCACGAGTAAAATAAACTTATAGGATGGTAGTTTGTTCAAATGTGCTTGTAGAAGTTCGTTCAAATCTTGATCATGAGTATTATCTAGCCATAAAGATACTAGTCTGAATACCAAGAGGTTGTAATCTTCTCCTTGGTGCAGCGTGTGGATATAATGCCTACAAAAATGATTTGAATTGAGTATGAGAATTTGATATATTTTCAGTTTCGAAATTCAAATCTGAAAATGATCATTTACTTCATTGCCAATAGCAGGTACATGTTTTTCTCTTTTTCAATATTTTCGAGCTCTGCCATATCGTTGCTGCTCTGAGCTTCATTAATATATGCAGCTCGTTTCTCATCGTGATCCTTAAAGGTCGTCAACAATTTTTGTGCAGTATGTTCAGAGTAAGCAACACACTCTTTGAAACTCTCAAATTGCGGGGATTTCATGTATGTTAATATTTGCTGATATTGAGTATCAGCAAATTGAGCTAGCGCAGCTTGCGTATCCAGTAAATTCTTCATGTCACTTTTTGTCGGATTTTCAATCTTCGTACCACACTCCAGAGCAGCGAGATAATATTTTTGAATAACTTTCTGTATGAAATGAAGAAAGTTATTAATCATCTTTGATCAAACACGTTGATCAATTATTCCTGCAACCCTGCATTGCGAAACTTCAATATTCTGTGTCATTACCTGAGGATTTTCTGATTTCGTTTCCGCCATCCAATTTCCATATGCAGTCAAGACTTGCATATGAATATTGGGACTCAGGGACTCTTTGAATATTAGGTTACGCAAGAGATGACGGCCAAGTTCCTGGTCGCCACGCATCCACGCCAATAGTGCTTCTTGATATTGTAACACGTCAGTTACTTTGGCTGATAGTTGTACTTGTTTTGCTAGACTGCCTATATAACAAAAAAAATTATCATTGAAAACATGCCCGAGAAATGTTTCAAATTTAACAAACCTAAAGCTCTAGCAGCCATTTGCAAATGTCCTTGCTCCTTAGATAGTTCCGTTACTTGTAGATATGTATCAATGAGAGCATTTTTAATAACTTTGCTATCGACGCCTTTAGCTTGTAAGAGTATCGATCGTTGTGACAATATCGGTTCAATATATTCAAAATCATTTAAGCCAATAGAATCTTGATTGTTCCATTTTTCGATTATTGAATTATATGTATCAGGCTCTGCGAAATAGATCTCTTCAATTTCACGTAGCATTTGGAGTTGTGATAGAGCAGGATAAACTGTCTTGCAACTCTCTGGAAAGATACTTCGTTTATTATTTCCAAAGAAGCAAGCATATATTTAACATAATATATGTCATTTCTTACCCAAACTGACATTGCGCAATGTTTTGATAATGCTAACCCGTGCGCTATCCAAAGTGGATTTCAAACCATTAGTATCACGTTCGTGAACAGATTTTAATGCACGATAGTGAAACACAGGATAATCATTGCTGACTATATTTTGAAAACCGACTGAATTATCTTGATGGAAATTTATCATTTGTTGATTTGTCGGTATATTCCAATCGGATAAGCGCCAAGCACATTCATACCGATAACAATCTATATCTTCTGCACTGTTGTCAATGGTCTTCGCAAAAGCACCCAACAAATATTGAAGACCAGAATGTTGCAGTGCATCGAGTAAACCTATCATCGAATGAACAGAATTAAAATATGTAAAAAGTATGATTATAAGTCATTGTATTCTAAAAACTAATCTTCGCTTACCTTTAGTAGCAGTTTTGTTGCCAAGGGACAGTTCTATGTCATGAGCAAGAAGTACTTTATCCCATTTACGAAGCTGCACGTAGTGTTCTATTCTCGCAGAAGGATCTTGGAAGGAGGATGCTCCACATCCATAAATAGCATCCAGATCACCAATTTTTATACACGCTTCTCGGAGGATTTCTTGCAAGACTCTTCCATTTTCAGGTTCAATTTCACAAATATAATCAATAGACGTTAAGTTGTCGATCGTTGGACATTCCCTGAGGAGTTTTTCGCACCATAGTTCGGCGTAGAGTACTGATGTAAAATAGGCTGAACAATATTGAGCGGCCTTTGCTATGTGCAAGTAATTTAATTTCGACTCACGGTTGTCTGCATATTGCGATCTGATGAAGTCCACAACATTCAGCATGCACTGAACTGACTCGTGAATACAGGATGCATTTCTTTGTAATCCAATTGAAAATAAATTTCTTTTGAGCTCACGACTATTTGAAAAATGAGCATTAAAAAACTCGTTTATATTGTCATATATTTTTGTGTTTAATTCTTTCTCTGTATGGAGTGCCAATTGGATGATCCATGGTAAGATTTTTTCACAGAAGGATACATTCACCTTACAAATTGGGATCAAATTTTTTAAGTATGAGCCGCTGAAACAATCCAAAATATTGCATGTGATGTTTTTTATCCAATCCTCGTGTGAAGTGTTCAATTTTCCAGTCCACAATTCTTGATTGTTGTTCACACATTCAATGAATTTTTTTCCATCAATTGTATTAGTAACTCTTGATTGGCTCGGGTTGATTATGAAAGGTCTGATGTATTCAAATTGCAGCAATTCTTCGGTACCTTCTATCAATGCTTCAATATCATTTCTTTTCTCGTATATTTTTTTACCCCAGGAAGAAGCCATGATGATATACAATGTCTCCGAGGTTGCAGTGAAAAGTTGCATGTCAGAATGAACTAGAAGGTTTGATAAGAGAATAACTACTCTGTAGGTGAAGAGCAGCAGCGGATCCGACAGTTGCTTCGAATGGTTCTTTTCTGGCTGTAAAATCATTGTTGATAAGTCGGCTGGTCCGATTTCACCCAAGCATTTTGCTGCTCTCAGCGAAATGTCTAGATCTGAAGATGTTGTTAACTTTACTAGAGCACAGATCAATTGATGTAGTATACTTGAAGCACAGTCTTCTGAGAATCGGTGCGTTGATCCAAGACTGTGGTACAATTCTTTTAATTTTGTTTTTTTCATGGATAACTGTTCTTTAAGGTGTTCAAGTTCTGTGCAACTGCAGTATTCCGTGTTTGTCCCTCTTGTATTTAAGAAATGTTGTATTTCATATTGCAAACTTGGTTCTTGTTCCATTTTGATTTTCAAATTGCATTGTATCTGTCGCACTTCTTGAAAAACTCTATCCATTGGGAAAAACTCCAATCTTTCAATGGCCTCTCCTAATAAATCACTTCTCTCGACAATAAGAAATCTCATTATTTCATAGGCATGCTGTGTGTTACCAACTTTCACAATTGGAATTAAACAGCCCACTATCAATCTTAAATTTCGTTTAATTTCTATGAGCCTTTTGGGTGGAATGCTTCGGAGAAGATGGTAAAAGTAGCTGCAAGCTGCTTGCGATATCGAGGGTGAGTTTTCCTTCATAAAGTAGACCATTGTGTGGCAAATATCTCTAACAACGTAAGCTGACATCTCATCAAAGTAACGGTGGTCTATCTTCTCCAATATCATCACAACAAAATAGACGTAATGATGCAGAGCCTTCAATTTATGTTCAACGGAATTTACTTCATGTATACTGCATTTTAGGTTCATCAAAACTTTTTGTAGTATGCGCTGCTTTGTGGTGGCAAGAAGTTCCACTAAACAATGGCTGTTTTCAATGATTTGATCTTCAAGGTATTTAAAACTACGATCAATATCTTTTTGCTTGAAATGTGGAGGATCGGAGGATGGATAATTTACTGGAATGGTTAAAAACTGCATGGAATGTTCTTCGTCATGCAACCGCTTGATCAAGGTGAGTATGACACTCTCAAAATTGTTCTCGAGTAATGTAGAGATTTTGTGGACCGTCTGGAATTCATTTTGATTTAGCTTCATTTGATTGAAAACATTCGTTGCACGTTGAATATCAGTGGCACTAATGCCTGCCGGTGGCTTAGATGGATCGAGAGAAATGTAAGGCAATATCCATGTGATAATGCGTGGAAAAGAAATTTCGATCACCTCTTTAAATGACATACCGAATTTGTTACAAAGATCTTGGGCGTCTTTCAAGGTACGTTTCCGAATAAGAATAGGCACGGCAATGTGTACGTGCTTCTGGTAAAATTGCTCTTCAGATGTACAGTTTGCCAAAATCACAGGAAACTTGTGTAAAGAATAATCTTTTTCTAACCAGTGAAATAGGAGGTAATTTATATTATTCTCGACGAGAGAATTTAAATTCTTCATTCCTAAAGACGTACTTACTCTTTCTAGGATCTTTTTCACAATGTTAGAATTAATATTCTTGTCTACAGTGAGTTGGAACACGAACAGTAATGCTTTGCTGCGATGAATCGCACTAGAAGAAATTACAACAGCCATCATATGTAGTGCACTCGCAGTTCGATTCATTCTTTCATCCTCTTTTACTCTTTCTGTGAGCTCTCCTTTTACAATGAACAAGCCAAGGCTTATAGCACCTAGTTGGTTGAAAAACTCTGTGAGCCATTGAAGATTCATATCACTTGAAGTAAATAATATACGCAAGCAATTCATTGCCTTGAGACGAACTTCGTGAAATGGACTCTGAAGGTAGACTAAAAGCTCCTGAACTACAGGTAGTCCACGCTCTTCTTCAGAGTCACTTTGCCACCTGGCCCAAACAAATGTAGGATCAATTTCAGTAAGTTTTTCAAGACACTGGATGAAAGCTATGTCTACCATCGGCCCATATCTATCTTCTTGGAGAAATTCGTGAAACTGGCGTAAAAAACGTAGTGAATTCTGTCGCTGTATGCCCGTGCCTCTGTATTTCAAGTGAACTAAGAGTTTAGACATGATGTTCAGAATATTTCGAGAAGCTTCTTCATCCCTATTCCTCATACGAAGCAACTTATGTAAAAGTTTCAACAAATGACCAATAACATTTTCAGCAAAGTATGAAACCTCGCAATCGGTTAACGACTCTAAAACGGTTACAGCCATTTTGGAGTCAAATCTTTGTCCCAGATCATAATTGTCCGGATTTAGTAAAGCTATCTGTAATTTTTCTTGTGTAGAAGACATAACAGACCCATTACCCATAGCACAGAATGTCGCTAATATCGTACAAGCTTTCAATCTTATATTATTCAAATCTGAGGCAGAATTGGTGTTCTGACATTTATTCATCGTTCCAATAAGCCTATGTCTATCTGACAAATCATCGATATTCTTGATGTAAGTGATACTTATGTTGCTATCGTCTATTTGTGATTTTCCATCAGTTCTTTGCAAGTTTTCAATATCAGTCAGATGCAAGATGTTCTTCAACATGAGAGGCTCGGTTGACGATCGAATAATATTCATTATGTCTTTATCATACGGTGTTTTATAAAAGAGATACAAAGCCTCGAAGATATTCATGATATGATTGACTTTCAGCTTCCTTTCAGTCTGTACAATTTCCATGATTGATCGCGATATTTCTTGCAACGAATTTTGTACTATGGTGCGGAACGATTCATTGATATTTCTCGGAGCTATATTCAACTGTTTCAAGTTGGAAAATACTTTGGCAATTACCGTTGTCTTTATCATGAGAAAATGAGCGCTGTCCCTTCCACGAATCATAATGTTCTCCTCAAATAAATCTGTGATTAGCAAATCACGATTTTCTTTAGTATACAAAACATTGTCTTTTACAGTTCTGCAATTAGGATTTGTTTTTGTATCAGATTCGTCATACAAACTATCTGCAAATGCTGTCAGCAAGTAAGTGTTTTCGATACTAGTAAGCCCATCTCGGAGCTTTTTCACACACGGCAACTCAGAATCGCTATCTGACCTTCGGAGTCTGGTTTGGTGTGAAGTATTCATGACACTACTCTGGTCAGTGTTGTACCAACATTTCAAAGTTAGACCGACTAATAATTCGCAAACATCTTCAACAGGGAACTGAGCACTCCATTTATTTTGTGGAACTGCTAAGACCCATTGCAAAAGACGTACTTTCACTGGTACATCATTATTTGATGCAAGGCTATGTTCATTAGACGGTTTTACTGAATCTTGTATTATATGGTGTTTACAAAATGTCAATAAAGTACGAATACTCGATTTTGACCATGTAACAGTTTCTTTGAAGTATAAATTCAAGAAAGCATTAGAGTCGATTACTTTTTTATGACTGATCAGCGTCTGTAAGAGCTTATGCACTTGTTCCTCGTACTTGTTGGTGCTTGCTGACCTAAAACAAATATAGAAAGCAATATCTCAGTCTACTGACATTCTTCCTCGATACAACGTGAAGCGATGTGGTTGCAGGAATTTGAATTACAATACTATAATTTACACATAGATTTAATATTAACCTCAATGTAATGCCCCATATTTTTTCCCACATCAATTTTATTCCATCATTTTCAACCAAGTTGTTAGAAAGTTTGCTCTCAAGTATTACCATGACTCTTCCTAACTCCCATAATTGGTCTATAACGTAATTATCTCTGTATTTATTTAAAGAATCAATCAAAAATTCGATCAACAGAAGAAAATTGTTTTCTTGCATGGATTCGGGGTATTGTGTAATCAGCGCAATCAGAATTTGTATCGATAGTTTAGATTCCTTAAGTGGCGGAGCTGTTAAAGTATCGATCATGCCTTGAATACCGATTATAGTTCGTCTACGTTTCGATGGTCGTTCATAACAGCTTTCATCCAAATGTATCTCATCATCGATACACATACCATCATCCTTTAATTGCCACGACACTGTAAATCATTTCTCTGCTTGTAATCAAATTCTTTGTGGTTTAATTATGAACCAGAAAGACTTTGGTGTGGTCTCATGCTTCTGATATATGGTGCGTCACAACGTAATGAATAAATCTCACCTGCGCAGGCTAGTTGCACAAAGCTATCAGATGAGAACTCTAATTTGCAATCGTTCATAACCATACAATAAATCAACCGCATAATATCGATCCATTTTTCCCAATCGCAAGCATAGGAAGCATCGTGATCTTTAGATACACCCCCGGGATGGTGCGCTTGGACCACAAGCAGGATCCAATCATATTTGTCACAGCTGCTATTGAAATGAATTACAGATCTGAGAACATCTTCTCCAAACTCACAAAGAGCCATTCTACTTTCTGGGCCAACTGCATGACATACAGCAGTGAACAATTTAAACATATTTTCAGCAAGATTTCTGGGATCAACTTTTGCATCGAGGCTGATTTTAACTGCAAAATCGAAATAATTGATCAAATTCAGTGTAGTAATGATATCGGAAGAAAAATATGGATTAATATTTTGTATTTCATGCATAAATACCTAAAAATGGAAAAATATTCTTTAACCGTAGAGTAAGACGTGACTGTTTGCAACCATATTCCACTACTTGGCACAGGGCTTTTAAAATTAAATTCTTATCGATGGACGGATGTGCATCTTCGTACAATTGAGTCAACACCTCCAACAATTCTTTCCAATGAACAGATTTCATACCAGCTTGATATTGTTCAACAGAAAGTATTTGGTTTATTAAAATAGTGAGATATGTTCTTTGGTAATCAATGTATTTCTGACTAGCGAGAACTTGGAGAACTATTGATACTAGATCATTGCACTTGAGATGCGTTCCTGAACTGTTGGCTTTCTTAATGGTATCCAACATACTCATGGAGTAGTTACTCCTATTAACCGAATCTTTGTTATCTTTGGCTAGTGAAGATTTAGACGTTGAAGCTGTAGATCGTTTCTCATCTATCTGCACTGCTCTGTTCGCTTCCTGTGCAACAAAACCAGTACATAGTACAACAACAGTATTTATTCCATAATTCATCTAGAGGCTACTCACTCTTCGACAGAGTGCTGCATAAGATTCCCAATTTCAAGTGATCTCAAATGATTTCATGTGATTCCAAGTTCGTAATATCTATTTCACCGCTGACACACTAATTTCACTATAAGTGAGTAGCCCCTCGTCCTGTTTATACATTAGGTGATTCTTTAAATTCATAATAATAAATTTTAAGGCTGTTAAATCAGAACCGCATCTGCCAGGGATGTAAACTGTCCAGGCAATTGAAAGAACGGTCTCATATCCGTGCATTTAAGCCTAATAGTTACAAAAGATTACGGTTTCTGATTGCTGATGCTTAAAAAAATCGCCCTCATGAAAGTGTCAGACAGATATGGATAGAAACAGATAGGATTTGGTATAAAATATCAGATAGGCTATCTGACATTTTTGTCCAGGATCTATCCACATCTATCCATTACTATCCGTATCTATCCATTACTATCCGTATCTATCCAACATTTTCATGAGGGTAGATTAAAAATGGACTTATCGTAATAAATTTTTGTTTAAAATTTGCTTTCCTTGAAAACGACGTAAGTCGTAACGTACATTGAATTATCTAGAGATTGCACGGCAGATTACTTTCGGAAATGGAAAATTGGGGAACAATGCGACAAAATAAGCACAATATGAGCTAGAAAGGGTTCATGTTAGGGAACATTTATTTCATGAAGTAATTTTTGAATACTTACATATAATAAGACATTGTGTACAGAATGCATGATTGTAGTCCAATTGATGGCGCCACTTCTTTTGGTTCTCGAATTTGCATGAAGCTCTTCAATAGCTTCTGCATTCTCGTATAAGTCTTTTAATTTTGTAATACATTTCTGTGTAAAAGAAGAATAAAATCAACCGTGTGTGGAAAAAAACAAGTTTTGTCTCCTGAGTATATCACAAGACATTGAATGTTTCGTGAAAACGTTAAAGTGGCCGAATATTTTGGACATTACTTTTCCTGATTTTGTTCTATTTATGCTATGAATTGTAGCTTCATTGAAATTTTGTGACTGTAGATTACAAGTCTGAGAATAGGTCCCACCTAGTAATCACATGATGGTGTGAAAAATCCGCAACACAATAACAATGATTTATGACGTACTATAATTAACGACTGTCACATTAAATTCCATTTTTATAAATATTATGTTGCATACCTTTCTGTCGGTTATTTTTTTAGAATCTGCGAGTGAGCAAATCTCGCGAAATGATTGCTCGAATCTCGGCATGTTGATATAAGCTATCAATCAATCAGTTAGAGGTTAACCACAGTATACCACCAAGATATCTTCAAGGCTTGGGTGCCGACAAAAGTCTGCGAGCCCTAAATTACGGATCATGAAATGATAATTTTTGTTCCTCTATCTAGTTTTCACATGTGACTGTTTCTTTCCTCATGTTTGTACGGTTTAGCGGCTTTCTGCTTTCTGCGTACCACCGGCCTGGCAGTTAATTGTTATTAGTTGTCACCAAAATTCACCATTCCGTGTTCACGAATTGAATATGCGCGAATCTACTCAAAGCCCGTAAATTATTCTACGAAATGTCCATTCACCAATCACTTGTCTGTTTGATATTCGAAAATTGTTGTTTTTTTAGTTATTTGCGCGATTTTGCTGTTATCGATAATTCGTTCGAGAATAGAGGGCGAGTTATGAAATATTTGAATTTGAATTACCAAACTTGCCGAGTACGTTTACACAGCGCTGCTATTCCGGTGTTACTGTAACCGTTGTACCCTTCTACACTCAACGGTTAAAGCACGATGTATATTCTTACATCGTGATCTGAGCCCAAGAGGTGGCACGATTTTTTTCTTCTTCGCATGTGTATGGGCACGGGAGAGAGGACACATGTATCTGTTCCTGAATTTTGAGATTTTTAACCGAAAATTCGAATTTGTATCAGGATAACATCTGAGCCCAAGAGGTGGCACGATTTTTTTCTTTTTCGCGTATGCATGGGAATGCGAGAGAGGACGCATGTAGGTGAGAGCAGAGTCAGGCAGAGGCATGTATCAGGAAAACATCCGAATCCAAGAGGTGGCACAATTTGTTTCCTATTCGCGTATGCATGGGAATGTGAGAGAGAACGCATGTAGGTGAGAGCAGAGACAGGCAGAGGCGCGAGAAATTTTTCCACAAATCCTAGATGTTCAGATTTATAACGGAAAATTTGAATTTGTATCAGGAAAACATCTGAGCCCAAGAGGTGGCACGATTTTTTTCTTTTTCGCGTATGTATGGGAGTGCGAGAGAGGACACATGTAGGTGAGAGCAGAGACAGACAGAGGCATGTATCAGGAAAACATCCGAATCCAAGAGGTGGCACAATTTTTTCCTTATTCGCGTATGCATGGGAATGTGAGAAAGAACGCATGTAGGTGAGAGCAGAGACAGGCAGAGGCGCGAGAAATTTTGCCACGAATCCTAGATTTCTAGATTTGTAACTGAAAATTTGAATTTAGATCAGGAGAACATCTGAGCCCAAGAGGTGGCACGATTTCTTTCTTTTTCGCGTATGCATGGGAGTGCGAGAGAGGACGCATGTAGGTGAGAGCAGAGACAGGCAGAGGCATGTATCAGGAAAACATCCGAATCCAAGAGGTGGCACAATTTTTTCCTTATTCGCGTATGCATGGGAATGTGAGAAAGAACGCATGTAGGTGAGAGCAGAGACAGGCAGAGGCGCGAGAAGTTTTCCCACGAATCCTAAATTTTGAGATTTTCAACTGAAAATTTGAATTTGTATCAGGAGAACATCTGAGCCCAAGGGGTGGCACGATTTTTTTCTTTTTCGCGTATGCATGGGAATGCGAGAAAGGACGCATGTAGGTGAGAGCAGAGACAGGCAGAGGCATGTATCAGGAAAACAGCCGAATCCAAGAGGTGGCACAATTTTTTTCTTATTCGCGTATGCATGGGAATGCAAGGGGGGACGCATGTGGGTGAGAGCTGAAACAGGCAGAGGCGCGAGAAGTTTTCCCACGAATCCTAAATTTTGAGATTTTCAACTGAAAATTTGAATTTGTATCAGGAGAACATCTGAGCCCAAGAGGTGGCACGATTTTTTTCTTTTTCGCGTATGCATGGGAGTGCGAGAGAGGACGCATGTAGGTAAGAGCAGAGACAGGCAGAGGCATGTATCAGGAATACATCCGAATCCAAGAGGTGGCACAATTTTTTCCTTATTCGCGTATGCATGGGAATGTGAGAGAGAACGCATGTAGGTGAGAGCAGAAACAGGCAGAGGCGCGAGAAGTTTTCCCACGAATCCGCAATTTTGAGATTTATAACTGAAAATTTGAATTTGTATCAGGAGAACATCTGAGCCCAAGAGGTGGCACGATTTTTTTCTTATTCGCGTATGCATGGGAATGTGAGAGAGCACGCATGTAGGTGAGAGCAGAGACAGGCAGAGGCATGTATCAGGAAAACATCCGAATCCAAGAGGTGGCACAAATTTTTTCTTATTCGCGTATGCATGGAAATGTGAGAGAGAACGCATGTAGGTGAGAGCAGAGACAGGCAGAGGCGCGAGAAATTTTCCCACGAATCCTAGATTTTTAGATTTGTAACTGAAAATTTGAATTTGTATCGGAAGAACATCTGAGCCCAAGAGGTGGCACGATTTTTTTCTTTTTCGCGTATGCATGGAAATGCGAGAGAGGACGCATGTAGGTGAAAGATGAGGCAGGCAGGAGGCGCGAGAAAGTTTCTCACGAATCCTAAATTTTGAGATTTTTAACTGAAAATTTGAATTTGTATCAGGAGAACATCTGAGCCCAAGAGGTGGCACGATTTTTTTCATTTTCGCGTATGCATGGGAATGCGAGAGAGGACGCATGTAGAAGAGAGCAGAGACAGGCAGAGGCATGTATCAGGAGAACAGCCGAATCCAAGAGGTGGCACAATTTTTTTCTTATTCGCGTATGCATGGGAATGCAAGAGAGGACGCATGTGGGTGAGAGCAGAAACAGGCAGAGGCGGGAATAGTTTTCCCACGAATCCTAAATTTTGAGATTTTCAACTGAAAATTTGAATTTGTATCAGGAGAACATCTTAGCACAAGAGGTGGCACAATTTTTTTCTTATTCGCGTATGCATGGGAATGTGAGAGAGAACGCATGTAGGTGAGAGCAGAGACAGGCAGAGGCGCGAGAAATTTTCCCACGAATCCTAGATTTTTAGATTTGTAACTGAAAATTTGAATTTGTATCAGGAGAACATCTGAGCCCAAGAGGTGGCACGATTTTTTTCTTTATTGCGTATGCATGGGAATGCAAGAGAGGACGCATGTAGGTGAAAGATGAGGCAGGCAGAGGCGCGAGAAGTTTTCCCACGAATCCTAAATTTTGAGATTTTTAACTGAAAATTTGAATTTGTATCAGGAGAACATCCGAGCCCAAGAGGTGGCACGATTTTTTTCTTTTTCGCGTATGCATGGGAATGCGAAAGAGGACGCATGTAGGTGAGAGCAGAGACAGGCAGAGGCATGTATCAGGAAAACAGCCGAATCCAAGAGGTGGCAATATTTTTTTCTTATTCGCGTATGCATGAGAATGCAAGAGAGGACGCATGTGGGTGAGAGCAGAAACAGGCAGAGGCGCAAATAGTTTTCCCACGAATCCTAAATTTTGAGATTTTCAACTGAAAGTATGAATTTGTATCAGGAGAACATGTGAGCCCAAGAGGTGGCACGATTTTTTTCTTTTTCGCGTATGCATGGGAATGCGAGAGAGGACGCATGTAGGTGAGAGCAGAGACAGGCAGAGGCATGTATCAGGAAAACATCCGAATCCAAGAGGTGGCACAATTTTTTCCTTATTCGCGTATGCATGGGAATGTGAGAAAGAACGCATGTAGGTGAGAGCAGAGACAGGCAGAGGCGCGAAAAGTTTTCCCACGAACCCTAAATTTTGAGATTTTCAACTGAAAATTTGAATTTGTATCAGGAGAACATCTGAGCCCAAGAGGTGGCACGATTTTTTTCTTTTTCGCGTATGCATGGGAGTGCGAGAGAGGACGCATGTAGGTAAGAGCAGAGACAGGCAGAGGCATGTATCAGGAATACATCCGAATCCAAGAGGTGGCACAATTTTTTCCTTATTCGCGTATGCATGGGAATGTGAGAGAGAACGCATGTAGGTGAGAGCAGAAACAGGCAGAGGCGCGAGAAGTTTTCCCACGAATCCTAAATTTTGAGATTTTCAACTGAAAATTTGAATTTGTATCAGAAGAACATCTGAGCCCAAGAGGTGGCACGATTTTTTTCTTTTTCGCGTATGCATGGGAATGCGAGAGAGGACGCATGTAGGTGAGAGCAGAGGCAGGCAGAGGCGCGAGAAGTTTTCCCACGAATCCGCAATTTTGAGATTTTTAACTGAAAATTTGAATTTGTATCAGGAGAACATCTGAGCCCAAGAGGTGGCACGATTTTTTTCTTTTTCGCGTATGCATGGAAATGCGAGAGAGGACGCATGTGGGTGAAAGCAGAAACAGGCAGAGGCGCGAATAGTTTTCCCACGAATCCTAAATTTTGAGATTTTCAACTGAAAATTTGAATTTGTATCAGAAGAACATCTGAGCCCAAGAGGTGGCACAATTTTTTTCTTATTCGCGTATGCATGGGAATGTGAGAGAGCACGCATGTAGGTGAGAGCAGAGACAGGCAGAGGCATGTATCAGGAAAACAGCCGAATCCAAGAGGTGGCACAATTTTTTCCTTATTCGCGTATGCATGGAAATGTGAGAAAGAACGCATGTAGGTGAGAGCAGAGACAGGCAGAGGCGCGAGAAATTTTCCCACGAATCCTGGATTTTTAGATTTGTAACTGAAAATTTGAATTTGTATCAGGAGAACATCTGAGCCCAAGAGGTGGCACGATTTTTTTCGTTTTGCGTTTGCATGTGAGTGCAAGAGAGGACGCATGTAGGTAAGAGCAGAGACAGGCAGAGGCATGTATCAGGAATACATCCGAATCCAAGAGGTGGAACAATTTTTTCTTTATTCGCGTATGCATGGGAATGCAAGGGAGGACGCATGTGGGTGAGAGCAGAAACAGGCAGAGGCGCGAGAAGTTTTCCCGCGAATCCTAAATTTTGAGATTTCCAACTGAAAATTTGAATTTGTATCAGGAGAAAATCTGAGCCCAAGAGGTGGCACGATTTTTTTCTTTATCGCGTATGCATGGGAGTGCGAGAGAGGACGCATGTAGGTAAGAGCAGAGACAGGCAGAGGCATGTATCAGGAATACATCCAAATCCAAGAGGTGGCACAATTTTTTCCTTATTCGCGTATGCATGGAAATGTGAGAGAGAACGCATGTAGGTGAGAGCAGAAACAGGAAGAGGCGCGAGAAGTTTTCCCACGAATCCGAAATTTTTAGATTTTCAACTGAAATTTTGAATTTGTATCAGGAGAACATCTGAGCCCAAGGGGTGGCACGATTTTTTTCTTTTTCACGTATGCATGGGAATGCGAGAGAGGACGCATGTAGGTGAGAGCAGAGACAGGCAGAGGCATGTATCAGGAAAACAGCCGAATCCAAGAGGTGGCACAATTTTTTTCTTATTCGCGTATGCATGGGAATGCAAGAGAGGACGCATGTGGGTGAAAGCAGAAACAGGCAGAGGCGCGAATAGTTTTCCCACGAATCCTAAATTTTGAGATTTTCAACTGAAAATTTGAATTTGTATCAGGAGAACATCTGAGCCCAAGAGGTGGCACAATTTTTTTCTTATTCGCGTATGCATAGGAATGTGAGAGAGAACGCATGTAGGTGAGAGCAGAGACAGGCAGAGGCATGTATCAGGAAAACATCCGAATCCAAGAGGTGGCACCATTTTTGTCTTATCCGCGTATGCATGGAAATGTGAGAGAGAACGCATGTAGGTGAGAGCACAGACAGGCAGAGGCGCGAGAAATTTTCCCACGAATCCTAGATTTTTAGATTTGTAACTGAAAATTTGAATTTGTATCAGGAGAACATCTGAGCCCAAGAGGTGGCACGATTTTTTTCTTTTTCGCGTATGCATGGAAATGCGAGAGAGGACGCATTCAGGTGAAAGATGAGGCAGGCAGGAGGCGCGAGAAAGTTTCTCGCGAATCCTAAATTTTGAGATTTTTAACTGAAAATTTGAATTTGTATCAGGAGAACATCTGAGCCCAAGAGGTGGCACGAATTTTCTCTTTTTCGCGTATGCATGGGCGTGCGAGAGAGGACGCATGTAGGTAAGAGCAGAGACAGGCAGAGGCATGTATCAGGAATACATCCGAATCCAAGAGGTGGCACAATTTTTTCCTTATTCGCGTATGCATGGGAATGTGAGAGAGAACGCATGTAGGTGAGAGCAGAAACAGGCAGAGGCGCAGGAAGTTTTCCCACGAATCCTAAATTTTTAGATGTTCAACTGAAAATTTGAATTTGTATCAGGAGAACATCTGAGCCCAAGAGGTGGCACGATTTTTTTCTTTTTCGCGTATGCATGGGAATGCGAGAGAGGACGCATGTAGGTGAGAGCAGAGACAGGCAGAGGCATGTATCAGGAAAACAGCCGAATCCAAGAGGTGGCACAAATTTCTTCTTATTCGCGTATGCATGGGATTGCAAGAGAAGACGCATGTGGGTGAGAGCAGAAACAGGCAGAGGCGCGAATAGTTTTCCCACGAATCCTAAATTTTGAGATTTTTAACTGAAAATTTGAATTTGTATCAGGAGGACATCTGAGCCCAAGAGGTGGCACAATTTTTTTCCTATTCGCGTATGCATGGGAATGCGAGAGAGAACGCATGTAGGTGAGAGCAGAGACAGGCAGAGGCGCGAGAAATTTTCCCACGAATCCTAGATTCTTAGATTTGTGACTGAAAATTTGAATTTGTATCAGGAGAACATCTGAGCCCAAGAGGTGGCACAATTTTTTTCCTATTCGCGTATGCATGGGAATGTGAGAGAGAACGCATGTAGGTGAGAGCAGAGACAGGCAGAGGCGCGAGAAATTTTCCCACGAATCCTAGATTTTTAGATTTGTAACTGAAAATTTGAATTTGTATCAGGAGAACATCTGAGCCCAAGAGGTGGCACGATTTTTTTCTTTTTCGCGTATGCATGGAAATGCGAGAGAGGACGCATTCAGGTGAAAGATGAGGCAGGCAGGAGGCGCGAGAAAGTTTCTCACGAATCCTAAATTTTGAGATTTTTAACTGAAAATTTGAATTTGTATCAGGAGAACATCTGAGCCCAAGAGGTGGCACGATTTTTCTCTTTTTCGCGTATGCATGGGCGTGCGAGAGAGGACGCATGTAGGTAAGAGCAGAGACAGGCAGAGGCATGTATCAGGAATACATCCGAATCCAAGAGGTGGCACAATTTTTTCCTTATTCGCGTATGCATGGGAATGTGAGAGAGAACGCATGTAGGTGAGAGCAGAAACAGGCAGAGGCGCAGGAAGTTTTCCCACGAATCCTAAATTTTTAGATGTTCAACTGAAAATTTGAATTTGTATCAGGAGAACATCTGAGCCCAAGAGGTGGCACGATTTTTTTCTTTTTCGCGTATGCATGGGAATGCGAGAGAGGACGCATGTAGGTGAGAGCAGAGACAGGCAGAGGCATGTATCAGGAAAACAGCCGAATCCAAGAGGTGGCACAAATTTCTTCTTATTCGCGTATGCATGGGATTGCAAGAGAAGACGCATGTGGGTGAGAGCAGAAACAGGCAGAGGCGCGAATAGTTTTCCCACGAATCCTAAATTTTGAGATTTTTAACTGAAAATTTGAATTTGTATCAGGAGGACATCTGAGCCCAAGAGGTGGCACAATTTTTTTCCTATTCGCGTATGCATGGGAATGCGAGAGAGAACGCATGTAGGTGAGAGCAGAGACAGGCAGAGGCGCGAGAAATTTTCCCACGAATCCTAGATTCTTAGATTTGTGACTGAAAATTTGAATTTGTATCAGGAGAACATCTGAGCCCAAGAGGTGGCACAATTTTTTTCCTATTCGCGTATGCATGGGAATGTGAGAGAGAACGCATGTAGGTGAGAGCAGAGACAGGCAGAGGCGTGAGAAGTTTTCCCACGAATCCTAAATTTTGAGATTTCCAACTGAAAATTTGAATTTGTATCAGGAGAACATCTGAGCCCAAGAGGTGGCACGATTTTTTTCTTTTTCGCGTATGCATGGGAGTGCGAGAGAGGACGCATGTAGGTGAGAGCAGAGACAGGCAGAGGCATGTATCAGGAAAACAGCCGAATCCAAGAGGTGGCACAAATTTCTTCTTATTCGCGTATGCATGGGATTGCAAGAGAAGACGCATGTGGGTGAGAGCAGAAACAGGCAGAGGCGCGAATAGTTTTCCCACGAATCCTAAATTTTGAGATTTTTAACTGAAAATTTGAATTTGTATCAGGAGGACATCTGAGCCCAAGAGGTGGCACAATTTTTTTCCTATTCGCGTATGCATGGGAATGCGAGAGAGAACGCATGTAGGTGAGAGCAGAGACAGGCAGAGGCGCGAGAAATTTTCCCACGAATCCTAGATTCTTAGATTTGTGACTGAAAATTTGAATTTGTATCAGGAGAACATCTGAGCCCAAGAGGTGGCACAATTTTTTTCCTATTCGCGTATGCATGGGAATGTGAGAGAGAACGCATGTAGGTGAGAGCAGAGACAGGCAGAGGCGTGAGAAGTTTTCCCACGAATCCTAAATTTTGAGATTTCCAACTGAAAATTTGAATTTGTATCAGGAGAACATCTGAGCCCAAGAGGTGGCACGATTTTTTTCTTTTTCGCGTATGCATGGGAATGCGAGAGCGGACGCATGTAGGTGAGAGCAGAGGCAGGCAGAGGCGCGAGAAGTTTTCCCACGAATCCTAAATTTTGAGATTTTTAACTGAAAATTTGAATTTGTATCAGGAGAACATCCGAGCCCAAGAGGTGGCACGATTTTTTTCTTTTTCGCGTATGCATGGGAATGCGAAAGAGGACGCATGTAGGTGAGAGCAGAGACAGGCAGAGGCATGTATCAGGAAAACAGCCGATTCCAAGAGGTGGCACAATTTTTTTCTTATTCGCGTATGCATGGGAATGCAAGAGAGGACGCATGTGGGTGAGAGCAGAAACAGGCAGAGGCGCGAATAGTTTTCCAACGAATCCTAAATTTTGAGATTTTCAACTGAAAGTTTGAATTTGTATCAGGAGAACATGTGAGCCCAAGAGGTGGCACGATTTTTTTCTTTTTCGCGTATGCATGGGAATGCGAGAGAGGACGCATGTAGGTGAGAGCAGAGGCAGGCAGAGGCGCGAGAAGTTTTCCCACGAATCCTAAATTTTGAGATTTCCAACTGAAAATTTGAATTTGTATCAGGAGAACATCTGAGCCCAAGAGGTGGCACGATTTTTTTCTTTTTCGCGTATGCATGGGAGTGCGAGAGAGGACGCATGTAGGTGAGAGCAGAGACAGGCAGAGGCATGTATCAGGAAAACAGCCGATTCCAAGAGGTGGCACAATTTTTTTCTTATTCGCGTATGCATGGGAATGCAAGAGAGGACGCATGTGGGTGAGAGCAGAAACAGGCAGAGGCGCGAATAGTTTTCCAACGAATCCTAAATTTCGAGATTTTCAACTGAAAGTTTGAATTTGTATCAGGAGAACATGTGAGCCCAAGAGGTGGCACGATTTTTTGCTTTTTCGCGTATGCATGGGAATGCGAGAGCGGACGCATGTAGGTGAGAGCAGAGGCAGGCAGAGGCGCGAGAAGTTTTCCCACGAATCCTAAATTTTGAGATTTTTAACTGAAAATTTGAATTTGTATCAGGAGAACATCCGAGCCCAAGAGGTGGCACGATTTTTTTCTTTTTCGCGTATGCATGGGAATGCGAAAGAGGACGCATGTAGGTGAGAGCAGAGACAGGCAGAGGCATGTATCAGGAAAACAGCCGATTCCAAGAGGTGGCACAATTTTTTTCTTATTCGCGTATGCATGGGAATGCAAGAGAGGACGCATGTGGGTGAGAGCAGAAACAGGCAGAGGCGCGAATAGTTTTCCAACGAATCCTGAATTTTGAGATTTTCAACTGAAAGTTTGAATTTGTATCAGGAGAACATGTGAGCCCAAGAGGTGGCACGATTTTTTTCTTTTTCGCGTATGCATGGGAATGCGAGAGAGGACGCATGTAGGTGAGAGCAGAGGCAGGCAGAGGCGCGAGAAGTTTTCCCACGAATCCTAAATTTTGAGATTTCCAACTGAAAATTTGAATTTGTATCAGGAGAACATCTGAGCCCAAGAGGTGGCACGATTTTTTTCGTTTTGCGTTTGCATGTGAGTGCAAGAGAGGACGCATGTAGGTAAGAGCAGAGACAGGCAGAGGCATGTATCAGGAATACATCCGAATCCAAGAGGTGGAACAATTTTTTCTTTATTCGCGTATGCATGGGAATGCAAGGGAGGACGCATGTGGGTGAGAGCAGAAACAGGCAGAGGCGCGAGAAGTTTTCCCGCGAATCCTAAATTTTGAGATTTCCAACTGAAAATTTGAATTTGTATCAGGAGAAAATCTGAGCCCAAGAGGTGGCACGATTTTTTTCTTTATCGCGTATGCATGGGAGTGCGAGAGAGGACGCATGTAGGTAAGAGCAGAGACAGGCAGAGGCATGTATCAGGAATACATCCAAATCCAAGAGGTGGCACAATTTTTTCCTTATTCGCGTATGCATGGAAATGTGAGAGAGAACGCATGTGGGTGAGAGCAGAAACAGGCAGAGGCGCGAGAAGTTTTCCCACGAATCCTAAATTTTTAGATTTTCAACTGAAATTTTGAATTTGTATCAGGAGAACATCTGAGCCCAAGGGGTGGCACGATTTTTTTCTTTTTCACGTATGCATGGGAATGCGAGAGAGGACGCATGTAGGTGAGAGCAGAGACAGGCAGAGGCATGTATCAGGAAAACAGCCGAATCCAAGAGGTGGCACAATTTTTTATTTATTCGCGTATGCATGGGAATGCAAGAGAGGACGCATGTGGGTGAAAGCAGAAACAGGCAGAGGCGCGAATAGTTTTCCCACGAATCCTAAATTTTGAGATTTTCAACTGAAAATTTGAATTTGTATCAGGAGAACATCTGAGCCCAAGAGGTGGCACAATTTTTTTCTTATTCGCGTATGCATAGGAATGTGAGAGAGAACGCATGTAGGTGAGAGCAGAGACAGGCAGAGGCATGTATCAGGAAAACATCCGAATCCAAGAGGTGGCACCATTTTTGTCTTATCCGCGTATGCATGGAAATGTGAGAGAGAACGCATGTAGGTGAGAGCACAGACAGGCAGAGGCGCGAGAAATTTTCCCACGAATCCTAGATTTTTAGATTTGTAACTGAAAATTTGAATTTGTATCAGGAGAAGATCTGAGCCCAAGAGGTGGCACGATTTTTTTTTTTTTCGCGTATGCATGGAAATGCGAGAGAGGACGCATTCAGGTGAAAGATGAGGCAGGCAGGAGGCGCGAGAAAGTTTCTCACGAATCCTAAATTTTGAGATTTTTAACTGAAAATTTGAATTTGTATCAGGAGAACATCTGAGCCCAAGAGGTGGCACGATTTTTCTCTTTTTCGCGTATGCATGGGCGTGCGAGAGAGGACGCATGTAGGTGAGAGCAGAGACAGGCAGAGGCATGTATCAGGAATACATCCGAATCCAAGAGGTGGCACAATTTTTTCCTTATTCGCGTATGCATGGGAATGTGAGAGAGAACGCATGTAGGTGAGAGCAGAAACAGGCAGAGGCGCAGGAAGTTTTCCCACGAATCCTAAATTTTTAGATGTTCAACTGAAAATTTGAATTTGTATCAGGAGAACATCTGAGCCCAAGAGGTGGCACGATTTTTTTCTTTTTCGCGTATGCATGGGAATGCGAGAGAGGACGCATGTAGGTGAGAGCAGAGACAGGCAGAGGCATGTATCAGGAAAACAGCCGAATCCAAGAGGTGGCACAAATTTCTTCTTATTCGCGTATGCATGGGATTGCAAGGGAAGACGCATGTGGGTGAGAGCAGAAACAGGCAGAGGCGCGAATAGTTTTCCCACGAATCCTAAATTTTGAGATTTTTAACTGAAAATTTGAATTTGTATCAGGAGGACATCTGAGCCCAAGAGGTGGCACGATTTTTTTCTTTTTCGCGTATGCATGGGAATGCGAGAGAGGACGCATGTAGGTGAGAGCAGAGGCAGGCAGAGGCGCGAGAAGTTTTCCCACGAATCCTAAATTTTGAGATTTCCAACTGAAAATTTGAATTTGTATCAGGAGAACATCTGAGCCCAAGAGGTGGCACGATTTTTTTCGTTTTGCGTTTGCATGTGAGTGCAAGAGAGGACGCATGTAGGTAAGAGCAGAGACAGGCAGAGGCATGTATCAGGAATACATCCGAATCCAAGAGGTGGAACAATTTTTTCTTTATTCGCGTATGCATGGGAATGCAAGGGAGGACGCATGTGGGTGAGAGCAGAAACAGGCAGAGGCGCGAGAAGTTTTCCCGCGAATCCTAAATTTTGAGATTTCCAACTGAAAATTTGAATTTGTATCAGGAGAAAATCTGAGCCCAAGAGGTGGCACGATTTTTTTCTTTATCGCGTATGCATGGGAGTGCGAGAGAGGACGCATGTAGGTAAGAGCAGAGACAGGCAGAGGCATGTATCAGGAATACATCCAAATCCAAGAGGTGGCACAATTTTTTCCTTATTCGCGTATGCATGGAAATGTGAGAGAGAACGCATGTGGGTGAGAGCAGAAACAGGCAGAGGCGCGAGAAGTTTTCCCACGAATCCTAAATTTTTAGATTTTCAACTGAAATTTTGAATTTGTATCAGGAGAACATCTGAGCCCAAGGGGTGGCACGATTTTTTTCTTTTTCACGTATGCATGGGAATGCGAGAGAGGACGCATGTAGGTGAGAGCAGAGACAGGCAGAGGCATGTATCAGGAAAACAGCCGAATCCAAGAGGTGGCACAATTTTTTATTTATTCGCGTATGCATGGGAATGCAAGAGAGGACGCATGTGGGTGAAAGCAGAAACAGGCAGAGGCGCGAATAGTTTTCCCACGAATCCTAAATTTTGAGATTTTCAACTGAAAATTTGAATTTGTATCAGGAGAACATCTGAGCCCAAGAGGTGGCACAATTTTTTTCTTATTCGCGTATGCATAGGAATGTGAGAGAGAACGCATGTAGGTGAGAGCAGAGACAGGCAGAGGCATGTATCAGGAAAACATCCGAATCCAAGAGGTGGCACCATTTTTGTCTTATCCGCGTATGCATGGAAATGTGAGAGAGAACGCATGTAGGTGAGAGCACAGACAGGCAGAGGCGCGAGAAATTTTCCCACGAATCCTAGATTTTTAGATTTGTAACTGAAAATTTGAATTTGTATCAGGAGAAGATCTGAGCCCAAGAGGTGGCACGATTTTTTTTTTTTTCGCGTATGCATGGAAATGCGAGAGAGGACGCATTCAGGTGAAAGATGAGGCAGGCAGGAGGCGCGAGAAAGTTTCTCACGAATCCTAAATTTTGAGATTTTTAACTGAAAATTTGAATTTGTATCAGGAGAACATCTGAGCCCAAGAGGTGGCACGATTTTTCTCTTTTTCGCGTATGCATGGGCGTGCGAGAGAGGACGCATGTAGGTGAGAGCAGAGACAGGCAGAGGCATGTATCAGGAATACATCCGAATCCAAGAGGTGGCACAATTTTTTCCTTATTCGCGTATGCATGGGAATGTGAGAGAGAACGCATGTAGGTGAGAGCAGAAACAGGCAGAGGCGCAGGAAGTTTTCCCACGAATCCTAAATTTTTAGATGTTCAACTGAAAATTTGAATTTGTATCAGGAGAACATCTGAGCCCAAGAGGTGGCACGATTTTTTTCTTTTTCGCGTATGCATGGGAATGCGAGAGAGGACGCATGTAGGTGAGAGCAGAGACAGGCAGAGGCATGTATCAGGAAAACAGCCGAATCCAAGAGGTGGCACAAATTTCTTCTTATTCGCGTATGCATGGGATTGCAAGGGAAGACGCATGTGGGTGAGAGCAGAAACAGGCAGAGGCGCGAATAGTTTTCCCACGAATCCTAAATTTTGAGATTTTTAACTGAAAATTTGAATTTGTATCAGGAGGACATCTGAGCCCAAGAGGTGGCACAATTTTTTTCCTATTCGCGTATGCATGGGAATGCAAGAGAGAACGCATGTAGGTGAGAGCAGAGACAGGCAGAGGCGCGAGAAATTTTCCCACGAATCCTAGATTCTTAGATTTGTGACTGAAAATTTGAATTTGTATCAGGAGAACATCTGAGCCCAAGAGGTGGCACAATTTTTTTCCTATTCGCGTATGCATGGGAATGTGAGAGAGAACGCATGTAGGTGAGAGCAGAGGCAGGCAGAGGCGTGAGAAGTTTTCCCACGAATCCTAAATTTTGAGATTTCCAACTGAAAATTTGAATTTGTATCAGGAGAACATCTGAGCCCAAGAGGTGGCACGATTTTTTTCTTTTTCGCGTATGCATGGGAGTGCGATCGAGGACGCATGTAGGTGAGAGCAGAGACAGGCAGAGGCATGTATCAGGAAAACAGCCGATTCCAAGAGGTGGCACAATTTTTTTCTTATTCGCGTATGCATGGGAATGCAAGAGAGGACGCATGTGGGTGAGAGCAGAAACAGGCAGAGGCGCGAATAGTTTTCCAACGAATCCTAAATTTTGAGATTTTCAACTGAAAGTTTGAATTTGTATCAGGAGAACATCCGAGCTCAAGAAGTGGCACGATTTTTTTCTTTTTCGCGTATGCATGGGAATGCGAAAGAGGACGCATGTAGGTGAGAGCAGAGACAGGCAGAGGCATGTATCAGGAAAACAGCCGATTCCAAGAGGTGGCACAATTTTTTTCTTATTCGCGTATGCATGGGAATGCAAGAGAGGACGCATGTGGGTGAGAGCAGAAACAGGCAGAGGCGCGAATAGTTTTCCAACGAATCCTAAATTTTGAGATTTTCAACTGAAAGTTTGAATTTGTATCAGGAGAACATGTGAGCCCAAGAGGTGGCACGATTTTTTTCTTTTTCGCGTATGCATGGGAATGCGAGAGAGGACGCATGTAGGTGAGAGCAGAGGCAGACAGAGGCGCGAGAAGTTTTCCCACGAATCCTAAATTTTGAGATTTCCAACTGAAAATTTGAATTTGTATCAGGAGAACATCTGAGCCCAAGAGGTGGCACGATTTTTTTCTTTTTCGCGTATGCATGGGAGTGCGAGAGAGGACGCATGTAGGTGAGAGCAGAGACAGGCAGAGGCATGTATCAGGAAAACAGCCGATTCCAAGAGGTGGCACAATTTTTTTCTTATTCGCGTATGCATGGGAATGCAAGAGAGGACGCATGTGGGTGAGAGCAGAAACAGGCAGAGGCGCGAATAGTTTTCCAACGAATCCTAAATTTTGAGATTTTCAACTGAAAGTTTGAATTTGTATCAGGAGAACATGTGAGCCCAAGAGGTGGCACGATTTTTTTCTTTTTCGCGTATGCATGGGAATGCGAGAGAGGACGCATGTAGGTGAGAGCAGAGGCAGACAGAGGCGCGAGAAGTTTTCCCACGAATCCTAAATTTTGAGATTTCCAACTGAAAATTTGAATTTGTATCAGGAGAACATCTGAGCCCAAGAGGTGGCACGATTTTTTTCTTTTTCGCGTATGCATGGGAGTGCGAGAGAGGACGCATGTAGGTGAGAGCAGAGACAGGCAGAGGCATGTATCAGGAAAACAGCCGATTCCAAGAGGTGGCACAATTTTTTTCTTATTCGCGTATGCATGGGAATGCAAGAGAGGACGCATGTGGGTGAGAGCAGAAACAGGCAGAGGCGCGAATAGTTTTCCAACGAATCCTAAATTTTGAGATTTTCAACTGAAAGTTTGAATTTGTATCAGGAGAACATGTGAGCCCAAGAGGTGGCACGATTTTTTTCTTTTTCGCGTATGCATGGGAATGCGAGAGCGGACGCATGTAGGTGAGAGCAGAGGCAGGCAGAGGCGCGAGAAGTTTTCCCACGAATCCTAAATTTTGAGATTTTTAACTGAAAATTTGAATTTGTATCAGGAGAACATCCGAGCCCAAGAGGTGGCACGATTTTTTGCTTTTTCGCGTATGCATGGGAATGCGAAAGAGGACGCATGTAGGTGAGAGCAGAGACAGGCAGAGGCATGTATCAGGAAAACAGCCGATTCCAAGAGGTGGCACAATTTTTTTCTTATTCGCGTATGCATGGGAATGCAAGAGAGGACGCATGTGGGTGAGAGCAGAAACAGGCAGAGGCGCGAATAGTTTTCCAACGAATCCTAAATTTTGAGATTTTCAACTGAAAGTTTGAATTTGTATCAGGAGAACATGTGAGCCCAAGAGGTGGCACGATTTTTTTCTTTTTTGCGTATGCATGGGAATGCGAGAGAGGACGCATGTAGGTGAGAGCAGAGGCAGGCAGAGGCGCGAGAAGTTTTCCCACGAATCCTAAATTTTGAGATTTCCAACTGAAAATTTGAATTTGTATCAGGAGAACATCTGAGCCCAAGAGGTGGCACGATTTTTTTCGTTTTGCGTTTGCATGTGAGTGCAAGAGAGGACGCATGTAGGTAAGAGCAGAGACAGGCAGAGGCATGTATCAGGAATACATCCGAATCCAAGAGGTGGAACAATTTTTTCTTTATTCGCGTATGCATGGGAATGCAAGGGAGGACGCATGTGGGTGAGAGCAGAAACAGGCAGAGGCGCGAGAAGTTTTCCCGCGAATCCTAAATTTTGAGATTTCCAACTGAAAATTTGAATTTGTATCAGGAGAAAATCTGAGCCCAAGAGGTGGCACGATTTTTTTCTTTATCGCGTATGCATGGGAGTGCGAGAGAGGACGCATGTAGGTAAGAGCAGAGACAGGCAGAGGCATGTATCAGGAATCCATCCAAATCCAAGAGGTGGCACAATTTTTTCCTTATTCGCGTATGCATGGAAATGTGAGAGAGAACGCATGTAGGTGAGAGCAGAAACAGGCAGAGGCGCGAGAAGTTTTCCCACGAATCCTAAATTTTTAGATTTTCAACTGAAATTTTGAATTTGTATCAGGAGAACATCTGAGCCCAAGGGGTGGCACGATTTTTCTCTTTTTCACGTATGCATGGGAATGCGAGAGAGGACGCATGTAGGTGAGAGCAGAGACAGGCAGAGGCATGTATCAGGAAAACAGCCGAATCCAAGAGGTGGCACAATTTTTTCCTTATTCGCGTATGCATGGGAATGCAAGAGAGGACGCATGTGGGTGAAAGCAGAAACAGGCAGAGGCGCGAATAGTTTTCCCACGAATCCTAAATTTTGAGATTTTCAACTGAAAATTTGAATTTGTATCAGGAGAACATCTGAGCCCAAGAGGTGGCACAATTTTTTTCTTATTCGCGTATGCATAGGAATGTGAGAGAGAACGCATGTAGGTGAGAGCAGAGACAGGCAGAGGCATGTATCAGGAAAACATCCGAATCCAAGAGGTGGCACCATTTTTGTCTTATCCGCGTATGCATGGAAATGTGAGAGAGAACGCATGTAGGTGAGAGCACAGACAGGCAGAGGCGCGAGAAATTTTCCCACGAATCCTAGATTTTTAGATTTGTAACTGAAAATTTGAATTTGTATCAGGAGAACATCTGAGCCCAAGAGGTGACACGATTTTTTTCTTTTTCGCGTATGCATGGAAATGCGAGAGAGGACGCATTCAGGTGAAAGATGAGGCAGGCAGGAGGCGCGAGAAAGTTTCTCACGAATCCTAAATTTTGAGATTTTTAACTGAAAATTTGAATTTGTATCAGGAGAACATATGAGCCCAAGAGGTGGCACGATTTTTCTCTTTTTCGCGTATGCATGGGCGTGCGAGAGAGGACGCATGTAGGTAAGAGCAGAGACAGGCAGAGGCATGTATTAGGAAAACATCCGAATCCAAGAGGTGGCACAATGTTTTCCTTATTCGCGTATGCATGGGAATGTGAGGAAGAACGCATGTAGGTGAGAGCAGAGACAGGCAGAGGCGCGAGAAATTTTCCCACGAATCCTGGATTTTTAGATTTGTAACTGAAAATTTGAATTTGTATCAGGAGAACATCTGAGCCCAAGAGGTGGCACGATTTTTTTCTTTTTTGCGTTTGCATGTGAGTGCGAGAGAGGACGCATGTAGGTAAGAGCAGAGACAGGCAGAGGCATGTATCAGGAATACATCCGAATCCAAGAGGTGGCACAATTTTTTTCTTATTCGCGTATGCATGGGAATGTGAGAAAGAACGCATGTAGGTGAGAGCAGAAACAGGCAGAGGCGCGAGAAGTTTTCCCACGAATCCTAAATTTTGAGATTTTCAACTGAAAATTTGAATTTGTATCAGGAGAACATCTGAGCCCAAGAGGTGGCACGATTTTTTTCTTTTTCGCGTATGCATGGGAATGCGAGAGAGGACGCATGTAGGTGAGAGCAGAGACAGGCAGAGGCATGTATCAGGAAAACATCCGAATCCAAGAGGTGGCACAATTTTTTCCTTATTCGCGTATGCATGGGAATGTGAGAGAGAACGCATGTAGGTGAGAGCAGAAACAGGCAGAGGCGCGAGAAGTTTTACCACGAATCCTAAATTTTGAGATTTTCAACTGAAAATTTGAATTTGTATCAGAACAACATCTGAGCCCAAGAGGTGGCACGATTTTTTTCTTTCTCGCGTATGCATGGGAATGCGAGAGAGGACGCATGTAGGTGAGAGCAGAGGCAGGCAGAGGCGCGAGAAGTTTTCCCACGAATCCGCAATTTTGAGATTTTTAACTAAAAATTTGAATTTGTATCAGGAGAACATCTGAGCCCAAGAGGTAGCACGATTTTTTTCTTATTCGCGTATGCATGGGAATGTGAGAGAGCACGCATGTAGGTGAGAGCAGAGACAGGCAGAGGCATGTATCAGGAAAACATCCGAATCCAAGAGGTGGCACAATTTTTTTCTTATTCGCGTATGCATGGGAATGTGAGAGAGAACGCATGTAGGTGAGAGCAGAGACAGGCAGAGGCGCGAGAAATTTTCCCACGAATCCTAGATTTTTAGATTTTTAACTGAAAAATTGAATTTGTATCAGGAGAACATCTGAGCCCAAGAGGTGGCACGATTTTTTTCTTTTTCGCGTATGCATGGGAATGCGAGAGAGGACGCATGTAGGTGAGAGCAGAGACAGGCAGAGGCATGTATCAGGAAAACAGCCGAATCCAAGAGGTGGCACGATTTTTTTCTTTTTCGCGTATGCATGGGAATGCGAGAGAGGACGCATGTAGGTGAGAGCAGAGACAGGCAGAGGCATGTATCAGGAAAACAGCCGAATCCAAGAGGTGGCACGATTTTTTTCTTTTTCGCGTATGCATGGGAATGCGAGAGAGGACGCATGTAGGTGAGAGCAGAGGCAGGCAGAGGCGCGAGAAGTTTTCCCACGAATCCGAAATTTTGAGATTTTTAACTGAAAATTTGAATTTGTATCAGGAGAACATCTGAGCCCAAGAGGTGGCACGATTTTTTTCTTTTTCGCGTATGCATGAGAGTGCGAGAGAGGACGCATGTAGGTGAGAGCAGAGACAGGCAGATGCATGTATCAGGAAAACATCCGAATCCAAGAGGTGGCACAATTTTTTTCTTATTCGCGTATGCATGGGAATGTGAGAGAGAACGCATGTAGGTGAGAGCAGAGACAGGCAGAGGCGCGAGAAATTTTCCCACGAATCCTAGATTTTTAGATTTGTAACTGAAAATTTGAATTTGTATCAGGAGAACATCTGAGCCCAAGAGGTGGCACGATTTTCTTCTTTTTCGCGTATTCATGGGAATGCGAGAGAGGACGCATGTAGGTGAGAGCAGAGGCAGGCAGAGGCGCGAGAAGTTTTCCCACGAATCCGCAATTTTGAGATTTTTAACTAAAAATTTGAATTAGTATCAGGAGAACATCTGAGCCCAAGAGGTGGCACGATTTTGTTCTTTTTCGCGTATGCATGGAAATGCGAGAGAGGACGCATGTGGGTGAGAGCAGAAACAGGCAGAGGCGCGAATAGTTTTCCCACGAATCCTTAATTTCGAGATTTTCAACTGAAAATTTGAATTTGTATCAGGAGAACATCTGAGCCCAAGAGGTGGCACGATTTTGTTCTTTTTCGCGTATGCATGGAAATGTGAGAGAGCACGCATGTAGGTGAGAGCAGAGACAGGCAGAGGCATGTATCAGGAAAACATCCGAATCCAAGAGGTGACACAATTTTTTCCTTATTCGCGTATGCATGGGAATGCAAGAGAGAACGCATGTAGGTGAGAGCAGAGACAGGCAGAGGCGCGAGAAATTTTCCCACGAATCCTAGATTCTTAGATTTGTGACTGAAAATTTGAATTTGTATCAGGAGAACATCTGAGCCCAAGAGGTGGCACAATTTTTTTCCTATTCGCGTATGCATGGGAATGTGAGAGAGAACGCATGTAGGTGAGAGCAGAGGCAGGCAGAGGCGTGAGAAGTTTTCCCACGAATCCTAAATTTTGAGATTTCCAACTGAAAATTTGAATTTGTATCAGGAGAACATCTGAGCCCAAGAGGTGGCACGATTTTTTTCTTTTTCGCGTATGCATGGGAGTGCGAGAGAGGACGCATGTAGGTGAGAGCAGAGACAGGCAGAGGCATGTATCAGGAAAACAGCCGATTCCAAGAGGTGGCACAATTTTTTTCTTATTCGCGTATGCATGGGAATGCAAGAGAGGACGCATGTGGGTGAGAGCAGAAACAGGCAGAGGCGCGAATAGTTTTCCAACGAATCCTAAATTTTGAGATTTTCAACTGAAAGTTTGAATTTGTATCAGGAGAACATCCGAGCTCAAGAGGTGGCACGATTTTTTTCTTTTTCGCGTATGCATGGGAATGCGAAAGAGGACGCATGTAGGTGAGAGCAGAGACAGGCAGAGGCATGTATCAGGAAAACAGCCGATTCCAAGAGGTGGCACAATTTTTTTCTTATTCGCGTATGCATGGGAATGCAAGAGAGGACGCATGTGGGTGAGAGCAGAAACAGGCAGAGGCGCGAATAGTTTTCCAACGAATCCTAAATTTTGAGATTTTCAACTGAAAGTTTGAATTTGTATCAGGAGAACATGTGAGCCCAAGAGGTGGCACGATTTTTTTCTTTTTCGCGTATGCATGGGAATGCGAGAGAGGACGCATGTAGGTGAGAGCAGAGGCAGACAGAGGCGCGAGAAGTTTTCCCACGAATCCTAAATTTTGAGATTTCCAACTGAAAATTTGAATTTGTATCAGGAGAACATCTGAGCCCAAGAGGTGGCACGATTTTTTTCTTTTTCGCGTATGCATGGGAGTGCGAGAGAGGACGCATGTAGGTGAGAGCAGAGACAGGCAGAGGCATGTATCAGGAAAACAGCCGATTCCAAGAGGTGGCACAATTTTTTTCTTATTCGCGTATGCATGGGAATGCAAGAGAGGACGCATGTGGGTGAGAGCAGAAACAGGCAGAGGCGCGAATAGTTTTCCAACGAATCCTAAATTTTGAGATTTTCAACTGAAAGTTTGAATTTGTATCAGGAGAACATGTGAGCCCAAGAGGTGGCACGATTTTTTTCTTTTTCGCGTATGCATGGGAATGCGAGAGAGGACGCATGTAGGTGAGAGCAGAGGCAGACAGAGGCGCGAGAAGTTTTCCCACGAATCCTAAATTTTGAGATTTCCAACTGAAAATTTGAATTTGTATCAGGAGAACATCTGAGCCCAAGAGGTGGCACGATTTTTTTCTTTTTCGCGTATGCATGGGAGTGCGAGAGAGGACGCATGTAGGTGAGAGCAGAGACAGGCAGAGGCATGTATCAGGAAAACAGCCGATTCCAAGAGGTGGCACAATTTTTTTCTTATTCGCGTATGCATGGGAATGCAAGAGAGGACGCATGTGGGTGAGAGCAGAAACAGGCAGAGGCGCGAATAGTTTTCCAACGAATCCTAAATTTTGAGATTTTCAACTGAAAGTTTGAATTTGTATCAGGAGAACATGTGAGCCCAAGAGGTGGCACGATTTTTTTCTTTTTCGCGTATGCATGGGAATGCGAGAGCGGACGCATGTAGGTGAGAGCAGAGGCAGGCAGAGGCGCGAGAAGTTTTCCCACGAATCCTAAATTTTGAGATTTTTAACTGAAAATTTGAATTTGTATCAGGAGAACATCCGAGCCCAAGAGGTGGCACGATTTTTTTCTTTTTCGCGTATGCATGGGAATGCGAAAGAGGACGCATGTAGGTGAGAGCAGAGACAGGCAGAGGCATGTATCAGGAAAACAGCCGATTCCAAGAGGTGGCACAATTTTTTTCTTATTCGCGTATGCATGGGAATGCAAGAGAGGACGCATGTGGGTGAGAGCAGAAACAGGCAGAGGCGCGAATAGTTTTCCAACGAATCCTAAATTTTGAGATTTTCAACTGAAAGTTTGAATTTGTATCAGGAGAACATGTGAGCCCAAGAGGTGGCACGATTTTTTTCTTTTTTGCGTATGCATGGGAATGCGAGAGAGGACGCATGTAGGTGAGAGCAGAGGCAGGCAGAGGCGCGAGAAGTTTTCCCACGAATCCTAAATTTTGAGATTTCCAACTGAAAATTTGAATTTGTATCAGGAGAACATCTGAGCCCAAGAGGTGGCACGATTTTTTTCGTTTTGCGTTTGCATGTGAGTGCAAGAGAGGACGCATGTAGGTAAGAGCAGAGACAGGCAGAGGCATGTATCAGGAATACATCCGAATCCAAGAGGTGGAACAATTTTTTCTTTATTCGCGTATGCATGGGAATGCAAGGGAGGACGCATGTGGGTGAGAGCAGAAACAGGCAGAGGCGCGAGAAGTTTTCCCGCGAATCCTAAATTTTGAGATTTCCAACTGAAAATTTGAATTTGTATCAGGAGAAAATCTGAGCCCAAGAGGTGGCACGATTTTTTTCTTTATCGCGTATGCATGGGAGTGCGAGAGAGGACGCATGTAGGTAAGAGCAGAGACAGGCAGAGGCATGTATCAGGAATACATCCAAATCCAAGAGGTGGCACAATTTTTTCCTTATTCGCGTATGCATGGAAATGTGAGAGAGAACGCATGTAGGTGAGAGCAGAAACAGGCAGAGGCGCGAGAAGTTTTCCCACGAATCCTAAATTTTTAGATTTTCAACTGAAATTTTGAATTTGTATCAGGAGAACATCTGAGCCCAAGGGGTGGCACGATTTTTCTCTTTTTCACGTATGCATGGGAATGCGAGAGAGGACGCATGTAGGTGAGAGCAGAGACAGGCAGAGGCATGTATCAGGAAAACAGCCGAATCCAAGAGGTGGCACAATTTTTTCCTTATTCGCGTATGCATGGGAATGCAAGAGAGGACGCATGTGGGTGAAAGCAGAAACAGGCAGAGGCGCGAATAGTTTTCCCACGAATCCTAAATTTTGAGATTTTCAACTGAAAATTTGAATTTGTATCAGGAGAACATCTGAGCCCAAGAGGTGGCACAATTTTTTTCTTATTCGCGTATGCATAGGAATGTGAGAGAGAACGCATGTAGGTGAGAGCAGAGACAGGCAGAGGCATGTATCAGGAAAACATCCGAATCCAAGAGGTGGCACCATTTTTGTCTTATCCGCGTATGCATGGAAATGTGAGAGAGAACGCATGTAGGTGAGAGCACAGACAGGCAGAGGCGCGAGAAATTTTCCCACGAATCCTAGATTTTTAGATTTGTAACTGAAAATTTGAATTTGTATCAGGAGAACATCTGAGCCCAAGAGGTGACACGATTTTTTTCTTTTTCGCGTATGCATGGAAATGCGAGAGAGGACGCATTCAGGTGAAAGATGAGGCAGGCAGGAGGCGCGAGAAAGTTTCTCACGAATCCTAAATTTTGAGATTTTTAACTGAAAATTTGAATTTGTATCAGGAGAACATATGAGCCCAAGAGGTGGCACGATTTTTCTCTTTTTCGCGTATGCATGGGCGTGCGAGAGAGGACGCATGTAGGTAAGAGCAGAGACAGGCAGAGGCATGTATTAGGAAAACATCCGAATCCAAGAGGTGGCACAATGTTTTCCTTATTCGCGTATGCATGGGAATGTGAGGAAGAACGCATGTAGGTGAGAGCAGAGACAGGCAGAGGCGCGAGAAATTTTCCCACGAATCCTGGATTTTTAGATTTGTAACTGAAAATTTGAATTTGTATCAGGAGAACATCTGAGCCCAAGAGGTGGCACGATTTTTTTCTTTTTTGCGTTTGCATGTGAGTGCGAGAGAGGACGCATGTAGGTAAGAGCAGAGACAGGCAGAGGCATGTATCAGGAATACATCCGAATCCAAGAGGTGGCACAATTTTTTTCTTATTCGCGTATGCATGGGAATGTGAGAAAGAACGCATGTAGGTGAGAGCAGAAACAGGCAGAGGCGCGAGAAGTTTTCCCACGAATCCTAAATTTTGAGATTTTCAACTGAAAATTTGAATTTGTATCAGGAGAACATCTGAGCCCAAGAGGTGGCACGATTTTTTTCTTTTTCGCGTATGCATGGGAATGCGAGAGAGGACGCATGTAGGTGAGAGCAGAGACAGGCAGAGGCATGTATCAGGAAAACATCCGAATCCAAGAGGTGGCACAATTTTTTCCTTATTCGCGTATGCATGGGAATGTGAGAGAGAACGCATGTAGGTGAGAGCAGAAACAGGCAGAGGCGCGAGAAGTTTTACCACGAATCCTAAATTTTGAGATTTTCAACTGAAAATTTGAATTTGTATCAGAACAACATCTGAGCCCAAGAGGTGGCACGATTTTTTTCTTTCTCGCGTATGCATGGGAATGCGAGAGAGGACGCATGTAGGTGAGAGCAGAGGCAGGCAGAGGCGCGAGAAGTTTTCCCACGAATCCGCAATTTTGAGATTTTTAACTAAAAATTTGAATTTGTATCAGGAGAACATCTGAGCCCAAGAGGTAGCACGATTTTTTTCTTATTCGCGTATGCATGGGAATGTGAGAGAGCACGCATGTAGGTGAGAGCAGAGACAGGCAGAGGCATGTATCAGGAAAACATCCGAATCCAAGAGGTGGCACAATTTTTTTCTTATTCGCGTATGCATGGGAATGTGAGAGAGAACGCATGTAGGTGAGAGCAGAGACAGGCAGAGGCGCGAGAAATTTTCCCACGAATCCTAGATTTTTAGATTTTTAACTGAAAAATTGAATTTGTATCAGGAGAACATCTGAGCCCAAGAGGTGGCACGATTTTTTTCTTTTTCGCGTATGCATGGGAATGCGAGAGAGGACGCATGTAGGTGAGAGCAGAGACAGGCAGAGGCATGTATCAGGAAAACAGCCGAATCCAAGAGGTGGCACGATTTTTTTCTTTTTCGCGTATGCATGGGAATGCGAGAGAGGACGCATGTAGGTGAGAGCAGAGACAGGCAGAGGCATGTATCAGGAAAACAGCCGAATCCAAGAGGTGGCACGATTTTTTTCTTTTTCGCGTATGCATGGGAATGCGAGAGAGGACGCATGTAGGTGAGAGCAGAGGCAGGCAGAGGCGCGAGAAGTTTTCCCACGAATCCGAAATTTTGAGATTTTTAACTGAAAATTTGAATTTGTATCAGGAGAACATCTGAGCCCAAGAGGTGGCACGATTTTTTTCTTTTTCGCGTATGCATGAGAGTGCGAGAGAGGACGCATGTAGGTGAGAGCAGAGACAGGCAGATGCATGTATCAGGAAAACATCCGAATCCAAGAGGTGGCACAATTTTTTTCTTATTCGCGTATGCATGGGAATGTGAGAGAGAACGCATGTAGGTGAGAGCAGAGACAGGCAGAGGCGCGAGAAATTTTCCCACGAATCCTAGATTTTTAGATTTGTAACTGAAAATTTGAATTTGTATCAGGAGAACATCTGAGCCCAAGAGGTGGCACGATTTTCTTCTTTTTCGCGTATTCATGGGAATGCGAGAGAGGACGCATGTAGGTGAGAGCAGAGGCAGGCAGAGGCGCGAGAAGTTTTCCCACGAATCCGCAATTTTGAGATTTTTAACTAAAAATTTGAATTAGTATCAGGAGAACATCTGAGCCCAAGAGGTGGCACGATTTTGTTCTTTTTCGCGTATGCATGGAAATGCGAGAGAGGACGCATGTGGGTGAGAGCAGAAACAGGCAGAGGCGCGAATAGTTTTCCCACGAATCCTTAATTTCGAGATTTTCAACTGAAAATTTGAATTTGTATCAGGAGAACATCTGAGCCCAAGAGGTGGCACGATTTTGTTCTTTTTCGCGTATGCATGGAAATGTGAGAGAGCACGCATGTAGGTGAGAGCAGAGACAGGCAGAGGCATGTATCAGGAAAACATCCGAATCCAAGAGGTGACACAATTTTTTCCTTATTCGCGTATGCATGGGAATGCAAGAGAGAACGCATGTAGGTGAGAGCAGAGACAGGCAGAGGCGCGAGAAATTTTCCCACGAATCCTAGATTCTTAGATTTGTGACTGAAAATTTGAATTTGTATCAGGAGAACATCTGAGCCCAAGAGGTGGCACAATTTTTTTCCTATTCGCGTATGCATGGGAATGTGAGAGAGAACGCATGTAGGTGAGAGCAGAGGCAGGCAGAGGCGTGAGAAGTTTTCCCACGAATCCTAAATTTTGAGATTTCCAACTGAAAATTTGAATTTGTATCAGGAGAACATCTGAGCCCAAGAGGTGGCACGATTTTTTTCTTTTTCGCGTATGCATGGGAGTGCGAGAGAGGACGCATGTAGGTGAGTGCAGAGACAGGCAGAGGCATGTATCAGGAAAACAGCCGATTCCAAGAGGTGGCACAATTTTTTTCTTATTCGCGTATGCATGGGAATGCAAGAGAGGACGCATGTGGGTGAGAGCAGAAACAGGCAGAGGCGCGAATAGTTTTCCAACGAATCCTAAATTTTGAGATTTTCAACTGAAAGTTTGAATTTGTATCAGGAGAACATCCGAGCTCAAGAGGTGGCACGATTTTTTTCTTTTTCGCGTATGCATGGGAATGCGAAAGAGGACGCATGTAGGTGAGAGCAGAGACAGGCAGAGGCATGTATCAGGAAAACAGCCGATTCCAAGAGGTGGCACAATTTTTTTCTTATTCGCGTATGCATGGGAATGCAAGAGAGGACGCATGTGGGTGAGAGCAGAAACAGGCAGAGGCGCGAATAGTTTTCCAACGAATCCTAAATTTTGAGATTTTCAACTGAAAGTTTGAATTTGTATCAGGAGAACATGTGAGCCCAAGAGGTGGCACGATTTTTTTCTTTTTCGCGTATGCATGGGAATGCGAGAGAGGACGCATGTAGGTGAGAGCAGAGGCAGACAGAGGCGCGAGAAGTTTTCCCACGAATCCTAAATTTTGAGATTTCCAACTGAAAATTTGAATTTGTATCAGGAGAACATCTGAGCCCAAGAGGTGGCACGATTTTTTTCTTTTTCGCGTATGCATGGGAGTGCGAGAGAGGACGCATGTAGGTGAGAGCAGAGACAGGCAGAGGCATGTATCAGGAAAACAGCCGATTCCAAGAGGTGGCACAATTTTTTTCTTATTCGCGTATGCATGGGAATGCAAGAGAGGACGCATGTGGGTGAGAGCAGAAACAGGCAGAGGCGCGAATAGTTTTCCAACGAATCCTAAATTTTGAGATTTTCAACTGAAAGTTTGAATTTGTATCAGGAGAACATGTGAGCCCAAGAGGTGGCACGATTTTTTTCTTTTTCGCGTATGCATGGGAATGCGAGAGAGGACGCATGTAGGTGAGAGCAGAGGCAGACAGAGGCGCGAGAAGTTTTCCCACGAATCCTAAATTTTGAGATTTCCAACTGAAAATTTGAATTTGTATCAGGAGAACATCTGAGCCCAAGAGGTGGCACGATTTTTTTCTTTTTCGCGTATGCATGGGAGTGCGAGAGAGGACGCATGTAGGTGAGAGCAGAGACAGGCAGAGGCATGTATCAGGAAAACAGCCGATTCCAAGAGGTGGCACAATTTTTTTCTTATTCGCGTATGCATGGGAATGCAAGAGAGGACGCATGTGGGTGAGAGCAGAAACAGGCAGAGGCGCGAATAGTTTTCCAACGAATCCTAAATTTTGAGATTTTCAACTGAAAGTTTGAATTTGTATCAGGAGAACATGTGAGCCCAAGAGGTGGCACGATTTTTTTCTTTTTCGCGTATGCATGGGAATGCGAGAGCGGACGCATGTAGGTGAGAGCAGAGGCAGGCAGAGGCGCGAGAAGTTTTCCCACGAATCCTAAATTTTGAGATTTTTAACTGAAAATTTGAATTTGTATCAGGAGAACATCCGAGCCCAAGAGGTGGCACGATTTTTTTCTTTTTCGCGTATGCATGGGAATGCGAAAGAGGACGCATGTAGGTGAGAGCAGAGACAGGCAGAGGCATGTATCAGGAAAACAGCCGATTCCAAGAGGTGGCACAATTTTTTTCTTATTCGCGTATGCATGGGAATGCAAGAGAGGACGCATGTGGGTGAGAGCAGAAACAGGCAGAGGCGCGAATAGTTTTCCAACGAATCCTAAATTTTGAGATTTTCAACTGAAAGTTTGAATTTGTATCAGGAGAACATGTGAGCCCAAGAGGTGGCACGATTTTTTTCTTTTTTGCGTATGCATGGGAATGCGAGAGAGGACGCATGTAGGTGAGAGCAGAGGCAGGCAGAGGCGCGAGAAGTTTTCCCACGAATCCTAAATTTTGAGATTTCCAACTGAAAATTTGAATTTGTATCAGGAGAACATCTGAGCCCAAGAGGTGGCACGATTTTTTTCGTTTTGCGTTTGCATGTGAGTGCAAGAGAGGACGCATGTAGGTAAGAGCAGAGACAGGCAGAGGCATGTATCAGGAATACATCCGAATCCAAGAGGTGGAACAATTTTTTCTTTATTCGCGTATGCATGGGAATGCAAGGGAGGACGCATGTGGGTGAGAGCAGAAACAGGCAGAGGCGCGAGAAGTTTTCCCGCGAATCCTAAATTTTGAGATTTCCAACTGAAAATTTGAATTTGTATCAGGAGAAAATCTGAGCCCAAGAGGTGGCACGATTTTTTTCTTTATCGCGTATGCATGGGAGTGCGAGAGAGGACGCATGTAGGTAAGAGCAGAGACAGGCAGAGGCATGTATCAGGAATACATCCAAATCCAAGAGGTGGCACAATTTTTTCCTTATTCGCGTATGCATGGAAATGTGAGAGAGAACGCATGTAGGTGAGAGCAGAAACAGGCAGAGGCGCGAGAAGTTTTCCCACGAATCCTAAATTTTTAGATTTTCAACTGAAATTTTGAATTTGTATCAGGAGAACATCTGAGCCCAAGGGGTGGCACGATTTTTCTCTTTTTCACGTATGCATGGGAATGCGAGAGAGGACGCATGTAGGTGAGAGCAGAGACAGGCAGAGGCATGTATCAGGAAAACAGCCGAATCCAAGAGGTGGCACAATTTTTTCCTTATTCGCGTATGCATGGGAATGCAAGAGAGGACGCATGTGGGTGAAAGCAGAAACAGGCAGAGGCGCGAATAGTTTTCCCACGAATCCTAAATTTTGAGATTTTCAACTGAAAATTTGAATTTGTATCAGGAGAACATCTGAGCCCAAGAGGTGGCACAATTTTTTTCTTATTCGCGTATGCATAGGAATGTGAGAGAGAACGCATGTAGGTGAGAGCAGAGACAGGCAGAGGCATGTATCAGGAAAACATCCGAATCCAAGAGGTGGCACCATTTTTGTCTTATCCGCGTATGCATGGAAATGTGAGAGAGAACGCATGTAGGTGAGAGCACAGACAGGCAGAGGCGCGAGAAATTTTCCCACGAATCCTAGATTTTTAGATTTGTAACTGAAAATTTGAATTTGTATCAGGAGAACATCTGAGCCCAAGAGGTGACACGATTTTTTTCTTTTTCGCGTATGCATGGAAATGCGAGAGAGGACGCATTCAGGTGAAAGATGAGGCAGGCAGGAGGCGCGAGAAAGTTTCTCACGAATCCTAAATTTTGAGATTTTTAACTGAAAATTTGAATTTGTATCAGGAGAACATATGAGCCCAAGAGGTGGCACGATTTTTCTCTTTTTCGCGTATGCATGGGCGTGCGAGAGAGGACGCATGTAGGTAAGAGCAGAGACAGGCAGAGGCATGTATTAGGAAAACATCCGAATCCAAGAGGTGGCACAATGTTTTCCTTATTCGCGTATGCATGGGAATGTGAGGAAGAACGCATGTAGGTGAGAGCAGAGACAGGCAGAGGCGCGAGAAATTTTCCCACGAATCCTGGATTTTTAGATTTGTAACTGAAAATTTGAATTTGTATCAGGAGAACATCTGAGCCCAAGAGGTGGCACGATTTTTTTCTTTTTTGCGTTTGCATGTGAGTGCGAGAGAGGACGCATGTAGGTAAGAGCAGAGACAGGCAGAGGCATGTATCAGGAATACATCCGAATCCAAGAGGTGGCACAATTTTTTTCTTATTCGCGTATGCATGGGAATGTGAGAAAGAACGCATGTAGGTGAGAGCAGAAACAGGCAGAGGCGCGAGAAGTTTTCCCACGAATCCTAAATTTTGAGATTTTCAACTGAAAATTTGAATTTGTATCAGGAGAACATCTGAGCCCAAGAGGTGGCACGATTTTTTTCTTTTTCGCGTATGCATGGGAATGCGAGAGAGGACGCATGTAGGTGAGAGCAGAGACAGGCAGAGGCATGTATCAGGAAAACATCCGAATCCAAGAGGTGGCACAATTTTTTCCTTATTCGCGTATGCATGGGAATGTGAGAGAGAACGCATGTAGGTGAGAGCAGAAACAGGCAGAGGCGCGAGAAGTTTTACCACGAATCCTAAATTTTGAGATTTTCAACTGAAAATTTGAATTTGTATCAGAACAACATCTGAGCCCAAGAGGTGGCACGATTTTTTTCTTTCTCGCGTATGCATGGGAATGCGAGAGAGGACGCATGTAGGTGAGAGCAGAGGCAGGCAGAGGCGCGAGAAGTTTTCCCACGAATCCGCAATTTTGAGATTTTTAACTAAAAATTTGAATTTGTATCAGGAGAACATCTGAGCCCAAGAGGTAGCACGATTTTTTTCTTATTCGCGTATGCATGGGAATGTGAGAGAGCACGCATGTAGGTGAGAGCAGAGACAGGCAGAGGCATGTATCAGGAAAACATCCGAATCCAAGAGGTGGCACAATTTTTTTCTTATTCGCGTATGCATGGGAATGTGAGAGAGAACGCATGTAGGTGAGAGCAGAGACAGGCAGAGGCGCGAGAAATTTTCCCACGAATCCTAGATTTTTAGATTTTTAACTGAAAAATTGAATTTGTATCAGGAGAACATCTGAGCCCAAGAGGTGGCACGATTTTTTTCTTTTTCGCGTATGCATGGGAATGCGAGAGAGGACGCATGTAGGTGAGAGCAGAGACAGGCAGAGGCATGTATCAGGAAAACAGCCGAATCCAAGAGGTGGCACGATTTTTTTCTTTTTCGCGTATGCATGGGCATGCGAGAGAGGACGCATGTAGGTGAGAGCAGAGACAGGCAGAGGCATGTATCAGGAAAACAGCCGAATCCAAGAGGTGGCACGATTTTTTTCTTTTTCGCGTATGCATGGGAATGCGAGAGAGGACGCATGTAGGTGAGAGCAGAGGCAGGCAGAGGCGCGAGAAGTTTTCCCACGAATCCGAAATTTTGAGATTTTTAACTGAAAATTTGAATTTGTATCAGGAGAACATCTGAGCCCAAGAGGTGGCACGATTTTTTTCTTTTTCGCGTATGCATGAGAGTGCGAGAGAGGACGCATGTAGGTGAGAGCAGAGACAGGCAGATGCATGTATCAGGAAAACATCCGAATCCAAGAGGTGGCACAATTTTTTTCTTATTCGCGTATGCATGGGAATGTGAGAGAGAACGCATGTAGGTGAGAGCAGAGACAGGCAGAGGCGCGAGAAATTTTCCCACGAATCCTAGATTTTTAGATTTGTAACTGAAAATTTGAATTTGTATCAGGAGAACATCTGAGCCCAAGAGGTGGCACGATTTTCTTCTTTTTCGCGTATTCATGGGAATGCGAGAGAGGACGCATGTAGGTGAGAGCAGAGGCAGGCAGAGGCGCGAGAAGTTTTCCCACGAATCCGCAATTTTGAGATTTTTAACTAAAAATTTGAATTAGTATCAGGAGAACATCTGAGCCCAAGAGGTGGCACGATTTTGTTCTTTTTCGCGTATGCATGGAAATGCGAGAGAGGACGCATGTGGGTGAGAGCAGAAACAGGCAGAGGCGCGAATAGTTTTCCCACGAATCCTTAATTTCGAGATTTTCAACTGAAAATTTGAATTTGTATCAGGAGAACATCTGAGCCCAAGAGGTGGCACGATTTTGTTCTTTTTCGCGTATGCATGGAAATGTGAGAGAGCACGCATGTAGGTGAGAGCAGAGACAGGCAGAGGCATGTATCAGGAAAACATCCGAATCCAAGAGGTGACACAATTTTTTCCTTATTCGCGTATGCATGGGAATGCAAGAGAGAACGCATGTAGGTGAGAGCAGAGACAGGCAGAGGCGCGAGAAATTTTCCCACGAATCCTAGATTCTTAGATTTGTGACTGAAAATTTGAATTTGTATCAGGAGAACATCTGAGCCCAAGAGGTGGCACAATTTTTTTCCTATTCGCGTATGCATGGGAATGTGAGAGAGAACGCATGTAGGTGAGAGCAGAGGCAGGCAGAGGCGTGAGAAGTTTTCCCACGAATCCTAAATTTTGAGATTTCCAACTGAAAATTTGAATTTGTATCAGGAGAACATCTGAGCCCAAGAGGTGGCACGATTTTTTTCTTTTTCGCGTATGCATGGGAGTGCGAGAGAGGACGCATGTAGGTGAGAGCAGAGACAGGCAGAGGCATGTATCAGGAAAACAGCCGATTCCAAGAGGTGGCACAATTTTTTTCTTATTCGCGTATGCATGGGAATGCAAGAGAGGACGCATGTGGGTGAGAGCAGAAACAGGCAGAGGCGCGAATAGTTTTCCAACGAATCCTAAATTTTGAGATTTTCAACTGAAAGTTTGAATTTGTATCAGGAGAACATCCGAGCTCAAGAGGTGGCACGATTTTTTTCTTTTTCGCGTATGCATGGGAATGCGAAAGAGGACGCATGTAGGTGAGAGCAGAGACAGGCAGAGGCATGTATCAGGAAAACAGCCGATTCCAAGAGGTGGCACAATTTTTTTCTTATTCGCGTATGCATGGGAATGCAAGAGAGGACGCATGTGGGTGAGAGCAGAAACAGGCAGAGGCGCGAATAGTTTTCCAACGAATCCTAAATTTTGAGATTTTCAACTGAAAGTTTGAATTTGTATCAGGAGAACATGTGAGCCCAAGAGGTGGCACGATTTTTTTCTTTTTCGCGTATGCATGGGAATGCGAGAGAGGACGCATGTAGGTGAGAGCAGAGGCAGACAGAGGCGCGAGAAGTTTTCCCACGAATCCTAAATTTTGAGATTTCCAACTGAAAATTTGAATTTGTATCAGGAGAACATCTGAGCCCAAGAGGTGGCACGATTTTTTTCTTTTTCGCGTATGCATGGGAGTGCGAGAGAGGACGCATGTAGGTGAGAGCAGAGACAGGCAGAGGCATGTATCAGGAAAACAGCCGATTCCAAGAGGTGGCACAATTTTTTTCTTATTCGCGTATGCATGGGAATGCAAGAGAGGACGCATGTGGGTGAGAGCAGAAACAGGCAGAGGCGCGAATAGTTTTCCAACGAATCCTAAATTTTGAGATTTTCAACTGAAAGTTTGAATTTGTATCAGGAGAACATGTGAGCCCAAGAGGTGGCACGATTTTTTTCTTTTTCGCGTATGCATGGGAATGCGAGAGAGGACGCATGTAGGTGAGAGCAGAGGCAGACAGAGGCGCGAGAAGTTTTCCCACGAATCCTAAATTTTGAGATTTCCAACTGAAAATTTGAATTTGTATCAGGAGAACATCTGAGCCCAAGAGGTGGCACGATTTTTTTCTTTTTCGCGTATGCATGGGAGTGCGAGAGAGGACGCATGTAGGTGAGAGCAGAGACAGGCAGAGGCATGTATCAGGAAAACAGCCGATTCCAAGAGGTGGCACAATTTTTTTCTTATTCGCGTATGCATGGGAATGCAAGAGAGGACGCATGTGGGTGAGAGCAGAAACAGGCAGAGGCGCGAATAGTTTTCCAACGAATCCTAAATTTTGAGATTTTCAACTGAAAGTTTGAATTTGTATCAGGAGAACATGTGAGCCCAAGAGGTGGCACGATTTTTTTCTTTTTCGCGTATGCATGGGAATGCGAGAGCGGACGCATGTAGGTGAGAGCAGAGGCAGGCAGAGGCGCGAGAAGTTTTCCCACGAATCCTAAATTTTGAGATTTTTAACTGAAAATTTGAATTTGTATCAGGAGAACATCCGAGCCCAAGAGGTGGCACGATTTTTTTCTTTTTCGCGTATGCATGGGAATGCGAAAGAGGACGCATGTAGGTGAGAGCAGAGACAGGCAGAGGCATGTATCAGGAAAACAGCCGATTCCAAGAGGTGGCACAATTTTTTTCTTATTCGCGTATGCATGGGAATGCAAGAGAGGACGCATGTGGGTGAGAGCAGAAACAGGCAGAGGCGCGAATAGTTTTCCAACGAATCCTAAATTTTGAGATTTTCAACTGAAAGTTTGAATTTGTATCAGGAGAACATGTGAGCCCAAGAGGTGGCACGATTTTTTTCTTTTTTGCGTATGCATGGGAATGCGAGAGAGGACGCATGTAGGTGAGAGCAGAGGCAGGCAGAGGCGCGAGAAGTTTTCCCACGAATCCTAAATTTTGAGATTTCCAACTGAAAATTTGAATTTGTATCAGGAGAACATCTGAGCCCAAGAGGTGGCACGATTTTTTTCGTTTTGCGTTTGCATGTGAGTGCAAGAGAGGACGCATGTAGGTAAGAGCAGAGACAGGCAGAGGCATGTATCAGGAATACATCCGAATCCAAGAGGTGGAACAATTTTTTCTTTATTCGCGTATGCATGGGAATGCAAGGGAGGACGCATGTGGGTGAGAGCAGAAACAGGCAGAGGCGCGAGAAGTTTTCCCGCGAATCCTAAATTTTGAGATTTCCAACTGAAAATTTGAATTTGTATCAGGAGAAAATCTGAGCCCAAGAGGTGGCACGATTTTTTTCTTTATCGCGTATGCATGGGAGTGCGAGAGAGGACGCATGTAGGTAAGAGCAGAGACAGGCAGAGGCATGTATCAGGAATACATCCAAATCCAAGAGGTGGCACAATTTTTTCCTTATTCGCGTATGCATGGAAATGTGAGAGAGAACGCATGTAGGTGAGAGCAGAAACAGGCAGAGGCGCGAGAAGTTTTCCCACGAATCCTAAATTTTTAGATTTTCAACTGAAATTTTGAATTTGTATCAGGAGAACATCTGAGCCCAAGGGGTGGCACGATTTTTCTCTTTTTCACGTATGCATGGGAATGCGAGAGAGGACGCATGTAGGTGAGAGCAGAGACAGGCAGAGGCATGTATCAGGAAAACAGCCGAATCCAAGAGGTGGCACAATTTTTTCCTTATTCGCGTATGCATGGGAATGCAAGAGAGGACGCATGTGGGTGAAAGCAGAAACAGGCAGAGGCGCGAATAGTTTTCCCACGAATCCTAAATTTTGAGATTTTCAACTGAAAATTTGAATTTGTATCAGGAGAACATCTGAGCCCAAGAGGTGGCACAATTTTTTTCTTATTCGCGTATGCATAGGAATGTGAGAGAGAACGCATGTAGGTGAGAGCAGAGACAGGCAGAGGCATGTATCAGGAAAACATCCGAATCCAAGAGGTGGCACCATTTTTGTCTTATCCGCGTATGCATGGAAATGTGAGAGAGAACGCATGTAGGTGAGAGCACAGACAGGCAGAGGCGCGAGAAATTTTCCCACGAATCCTAGATTTTTAGATTTGTAACTGAAAATTTGAATTTGTATCAGGAGAACATCTGAGCCCAAGAGGTGACACGATTTTTTTCTTTTTCGCGTATGCATGGAAATGCGAGAGAGGACGCATTCAGGTGAAAGATGAGGCAGGCAGGAGGCGCGAGAAAGTTTCTCACGAATCCTAAATTTTGAGATTTTTAACTGAAAATTTGAATTTGTATCAGGAGAACATATGAGCCCAAGAGGTGGCACGATTTTTCTCTTTTTCGCGTATGCATGGGCGTGCGAGAGAGGACGCATGTAGGTAAGAGCAGAGACAGGCAGAGGCATGTATTAGGAAAACATCCGAATCCAAGAGGTGGCACAATGTTTTCCTTATTCGCGTATGCATGGGAATGTGAGGAAGAACGCATGTAGGTGAGAGCAGAGACAGGCAGAGGCGCGAGAAATTTTCCCACGAATCCTGGATTTTTAGATTTGTAACTGAAAATTTGAATTTGTATCAGGAGAACATCTGAGCCCAAGAAGTGGCACGATTTTTTTCTTTTTTGCGTTTGCATGTGAGTGCGAGAGAGGACGCATGTAGGTAAGAGCAGAGACAGGCAGAGGCATGTATCAGGAATACATCCGAATCCAAGAGGTGGCACAATTTTTTTCTTATTCGCGTATGCATGGGAATGTGAGAAAGAACGCATGTAGGTGAGAGCAGAAACAGGCAGAGGCGCGAGAAGTTTTCCCACGAATCCTAAATTTTGAGATTTTCAACTGAAAATTTGAATTTGTATCAGGAGAACATCTGAGCCCAAGAGGTGGCACGATTTTTTTCTTTTTCGCGTATGCATGGGAATGCGAGAGAGGACGCATGTAGGTGAGAGCAGAGACAGGCAGAGGCATGTATCAGGAAAACATCCGAATCCAAGAGGTGGCACAATTTTTTCCTTATTCGCGTATGCATGGGAATGTGAGAGAGAACGCATGTAGGTGAGAGCAGAAACAGGCAGAGGCGCGAGAAGTTTTACCACGAATCCTAAATTTTGAGATTTTCAACTGAAAATTTGAATTTGTATCAGAACAACATCTGAGCCCAAGAGGTGGCACGATTTTTTTCTTTCTCGCGTATGCATGGGAATGCGAGAGAGGACGCATGTAGGTGAGAGCAGAGGCAGGCAGAGGCGCGAGAAGTTTTCCCACGAATCCGCAATTTTGAGATTTTTAACTAAAAATTTGAATTTGTATCAGGAGAACATCTGAGCCCAAGAGGTAGCACGATTTTTTTCTTATTCGCGTATGCATGGGAATGTGAGAGAGCACGCATGTAGGTGAGAGCAGAGACAGGCAGAGGCATGTATCAGGAAAACATCCGAATCCAAGAGGTGGCACAATTTTTTTCTTATTCGCGTATGCATGGGAATGTGAGAGAGAACGCATGTAGGTGAGAGCAGAGACAGGCAGAGGCGCGAGAAATTTTCCCACGAATCCTAGATTTTTAGATTTTTAACTGAAAAATTGAATTTGTATCAGGAGAACATCTGAGCCCAAGAGGTGGCACGATTTTTTTCTTTTTCGCGTATGCATGGGAATGCGAGAGAGGACGCATGTAGGTGAGAGCAGAGACAGGCAGAGGCATGTATCAGGAAAACAGCCGAATCCAAGAGGTGGCACGATTTTTTTCTTTTTCGCGTATGCATGGGAATGCGAGAGAGGACGCATGTAGGTGAGAGCAGAGACAGGCAGAGGCATGTATCAGGAAAACAGCCGAATCCAAGAGGTGGCACGATTTTTTTCTTTTTCGCGTATGCATGGGAATGCGAGAGAGGACGCATGTAGGTGAGAGCAGAGGCAGGCAGAGGCGCGAGAAGTTTTCCCACGAATCCGAAATTTTGAGATTTTTAACTGAAAATTTGAATTTGTATCAGGAGAACATCTGAGCCCAAGAGGTGGCACGATTTTTTTCTTTTTCGCGTATGCATGAGAGTGCGAGAGAGGACGCATGTAGGTGAGAGCAGAGACAGGCAGATGCATGTATCAGGAAAACATCCGAATCCAAGAGGTGGCACAATTTTTTTCTTATTCGCGTATGCATGGGAATGTGAGAGAGAACGCATGTAGGTGAGAGCAGAGACAGGCAGAGGCGCGAGAAATTTTCCCACGAATCCTAGATTTTTAGATTTGTAACTGAAAATTTGAATTTGTATCAGGAGAACATCTGAGCCCAAGAGGTGGCACGATTTTCTTCTTTTTCGCGTATTCATGGGAATGCGAGAGAGGACGCATGTAGGTGAGAGCAGAGGCAGGCAGAGGCGCGAGAAGTTTTCCCACGAATCCGCAATTTTGAGATTTTTAACTAAAAATTTGAATTAGTATCAGGAGAACATCTGAGCCCAAGAGGTGGCACGATTTTGTTCTTTTTCGCGTATGCATGGAAATGCGAGAGAGGACGCATGTGGGTGAGAGCAGAAACAGGCAGAGGCGCGAATAGTTTTCCCACGAATCCTTAATTTCGAGATTTTCAACTGAAAATTTGAATTTGTATCAGGAGAACATCTGAGCCCAAGAGGTGGCACGATTTTGTTCTTTTTCGCGTATGCATGGAAATGTGAGAGAGCACGCATGTAGGTGAGAGCAGAGACAGGCAGAGGCATGTATCAGGAAAACATCCGAATCCAAGAGGTGACACAATTTTTTCCTTATTCGCGTATGCATGGGAATGCAAGAGAGAACGCATGTAGGTGAGAGCAGAGACAGGCAGAGGCGCGAGAAATTTTCCCACGAATCCTAGATTCTTAGATTTGTGACTGAAAATTTGAATTTGTATCAGGAGAACATCTGAGCCCAAGAGGTGGCACAATTTTTTTCCTATTCGCGTATGCATGGGAATGTGAGAGAGAACGCATGTAGGTGAGAGCAGAGGCAGGCAGAGGCGTGAGAAGTTTTCCCACGAATCCTAAATTTTGAGATTTCCAACTGAAAATTTGAATTTGTATCAGGAGAACATCTGAGCCCAAGAGGTGGCACGATTTTTTTCTTTTTCGCGTATGCATGGGAGTGCGAGAGAGGACGCATGTAGGTGAGAGCAGAGACAGGCAGAGGCATGTATCAGGAAAACAGCCGATTCCAAGAGGTGGCACAATTTTTTTCTTATTCGCGTATGCATGGGAATGCAAGAGAGGACGCATGTGGGTGAGAGCAGAAACAGGCAGAGGCGCGAATAGTTTTCCAACGAATCCTAAATTTTGAGATTTTCAACTGAAAGTTTGAATTTGTATCAGGAGAACATCCGAGCTCAAGAGGTGGCACGATTTTTTTCTTTTTCGCGTATGCATGGGAATGCGAAAGAGGACGCATGTAGGTGAGAGCAGAGACAGGCAGAGGCATGTATCAGGAAAACAGCCGATTCCAAGAGGTGGCACAATTTTTTTCTTATTCGCGTATGCATGGGAATGCAAGAGAGGACGCATGTGGGTGAGAGCAGAAACAGGCAGAGGCGCGAATAGTTTTCCAACGAATCCTAAATTTTGAGATTTTCAACTGAAAGTTTGAATTTGTATCAGGAGAACATGTGAGCCCAAGAGGTGGCACGATTTTTTTCTTTTTCGCGTATGCATGGGAATGCGAGAGAGGACGCATGTAGGTGAGAGCAGAGGCAGACAGAGGCGCGAGAAGTTTTCCCACGAATCCTAAATTTTGAGATTTCCAACTGAAAATTTGAATTTGTATCAGGAGAACATCTGAGCCCAAGAGGTGGCACGATTTTTTTCTTTTTCGCGTATGCATGGGAGTGCGAGAGAGGACGCATGTAGGTGAGAGCAGAGACAGGCAGAGGCATGTATCAGGAAAACAGCCGATTCCAAGAGGTGGCACAATTTTTTTCTTATTCGCGTATGCATGGGAATGCAAGAGAGGACGCATGTGGGTGAGAGCAGAAACAGGCAGAGGCGCGAATAGTTTTCCAACGAATCCTAAATTTTGAGATTTTCAACTGAAAGTTTGAATTTGTATCAGGAGAACATGTGAGCCCAAGAGGTGGCACGATTTTTTTCTTTTTCGCGTATGCATGGGAATGCGAGAGAGGACGCATGTAGGTGAGAGCAGAGGCAGACAGAGGCGCGAGAAGTTTTCCCACGAATCCTAAATTTTGAGATTTCCAACTGAAAATTTGAATTTGTATCAGGAGAACATCTGAGCCCAAGAGGTGGCACGATTTTTTTCTTTTTCGCGTATGCATGGGAGTGCGAGAGAGGACGCATGTAGGTGAGAGCAGAGACAGGCAGAGGCATGTATCAGGAAAACAGCCGATTCCAAGAGGTGGCACAATTTTTTTCTTATTCGCGTATGCATGGGAATGCAAGAGAGGACGCATGTGGGTGAGAGCAGAAACAGGCAGAGGCGCGAATAGTTTTCCAACGAATCCTAAATTTTGAGATTTTCAACTGAAAGTTTGAATTTGTATCAGGAGAACATGTGAGCCCAAGAGGTGGCACGATTTTTTTCTTTTTCGCGTATGCATGGGAATGCGAGAGCGGACGCATGTAGGTGAGAGCAGAGGCAGGCAGAGGCGCGAGAAGTTTTCCCACGAATCCTAAATTTTGAGATTTTTAACTGAAAATTTGAATTTGTATCAGGAGAACATCCGAACCCAAGAGGTGGCACGATTTTTTTCTTTTTCGCGTATGCATGGGAATGCGAAAGAGGACGCATGTAGGTGAGAGCAGAGACAGGCAGAGGCATGTATCAGGAAAACAGCCGATTCCAAGAGGTGGCACAATTTTTTTCTTATTCGCGTATGCATGGGAATGCAAGAGCGGACGCATGTGGGTGAGAGCAGAAACAGGCAGAGGCGCGAATAGTTTTCCAACGAATCCTAAATTTTGAGATTTTCAACTGAAAGTTTGAATTTGTATCAGGAGAACATGTGAGCCCAAGAGGTGGCACGATTTTTTTCTTTTTTGCGTATGCATGGGAATGCGAGAGAGGACGCATGTAGGTGAGAGCAGAGGCAGGCAGAGGCGCGAGAAGTTTTCCCACGAATCCTAAATTTTGAGATTTCCAACTGAAAATTTGAATTTGTATCAGGAGAACATCTGAGCCCAAGAGGTGGCACGATTTTTTTCGTTTTGCGTTTGCATGTGAGTGCAAGAGAGGACGCATGTAGGTAAGAGCAGAGACAGGCAGAGGCATGTATCAGGAATACATCCGAATCCAAGAGGTGGAACAATTTTTTCTTTATTCGCGTATGCATGGGAATGCAAGGGAGGACGCATGTGGGTGAGAGCAGAAACAGGCAGAGGCGCGAGAAGTTTTCCCGCGAATCCTAAATTTTGAGATTTCCAACTGAAAATTTGAATTTGTATCAGGAGAAAATCTGAGCCCAAGAGGTGGCACGATTTTTTTCTTTATCGCGTATGCATGGGAGTGCGAGAGAGGACGCATGTAGGTAAGAGCAGAGACAGGCAGAGGCATGTATCAGGAATACATCCAAATCCAAGAGGTGGCACAATTTTTTCCTTATTCGCGTATGCATGGAAATGTGAGAGAGAACGCATGTAGGTGAGAGCAGAAACAGGCAGAGGCGCGAGAAGTTTTCCCACGAATCCTAAATTTTTAGATTTTCAACTGAAATTTTGAATTTGTATCAGGAGAACATCTGAGCCCAAGGGGTGGCACGATTTTTCTCTTTTTCACGTATGCATGGGAATGCGAGAGAGGACGCATGTAGGTGAGAGCAGAGACAGGCAGAGGCATGTATCAGGAAAACAGCCGAATCCAAGAGGTGGCACAATTTTTTCCTTATTCGCGTATGCATGGGAATGCAAGAGAGGACGCATGTGGGTGAAAGCAGAAACAGGCAGAGGCGCGAATAGTTTTCCCACGAATCCTAAATTTTGAGATTTTCAACTGAAAATTTGAATTTGTATCAGGAGAACATCTGAGCCCAAGAGGTGGCACAATTTTTTTCTTATTCGCGTATGCATAGGAATGTGAGAGAGAACGCATGTAGGTGAGAGCAGAGACAGGCAGAGGCATGTATCAGGAAAACATCCGAATCCAAGAGGTGGCACCATTTTTGTCTTATCCGCGTATGCATGGAAATGTGAGAGAGAACGCATGTAGGTGAGAGCACAGACAGGCAGAGGCGCGAGAAATTTTCCCACGAATCCTAGATTTTTAGATTTGTAACTGAAAATTTGAATTTGTATCAGGAGAACATCTGAGCCCAAGAGGTGACACGATTTTTTTCTTTTTCGCGTATGCATGGAAATGCGAGAGAGGACGCATTCAGGTGAAAGATGAGGCAGGCAGGAGGCGCGAGAAAGTTTCTCACGAATCCTAAATTTTGAGATTTTTAACTGAAAATTTGAATTTGTATCAGGAGAACATATGAGCCCAAGAGGTGGCACGATTTTTCTCTTTTTCGCGTATGCATGGGCGTGCGAGAGAGGACGCATGTAGGTAAGAGCAGAGACAGGCAGAGGCATGTATTAGGAAAACATCCGAATCCAAGAGGTGGCACAATGTTTTCCTTATTCGCGTATGCATGGGAATGTGAGGAAGAACGCATGTAGGTGAGAGCAGAGACAGGCAGAGGCGCGAGAAATTTTCCCACGAATCCTGGATTTTTAGATTTGTAACTGAAAATTTGAATTTGTATCAGGAGAACATCTGAGCCCAAGAGGTGGCACGATTTTTTTCTTTTTTGCGTTTGCATGTGAGTGCGAGAGAGGACGCATGTAGGTAAGAGCAGAGACAGGCAGAGGCATGTATCAGGAATACATCCGAATCCAAGAGGTGGCACAATTTTTTCCTTATTCGCGTATGCATGGGAATGTGAGAAAGAACGCATGTAGGTGAGAGCAGAAACAGGCAGAGGCGCGAGAAGTTTTCCCACGAATCCTAAATTTTGAGATTTTCAACTGAAAATTTGAATTTGTATCAGGAGAACATCTGAGCCCAAGAGGTGGCACGATTTTTTTCTTTTTCGCGTATGCATGGGAATGCGAGAGAGGACGCATGTAGGTGAGAGCAGAGACAGGCAGAGGCATGTATCAGGAAAACATCCGAATCCAAGAGGTGGCACAATTTTTTCCTTATTCGCGTATGCATGGGAATGTGAGAGAGAACGCATGTAGGTGAGAGCAGAAACAGGCAGAGGCGCGAGAAGTTTTACCACGAATCCTAAATTTTGAGATTTTCAACTGAAAATTTGAATTTGTATCAGAACAACATCTGAGCCCAAGAGGTGGCACGATTTTTTTCTTTCTCGCGTATGCATGGGAATGCGAGAGAGGACGCATGTAGGTGAGAGCAGAGGCAGGCAGAGGCGCGAGAAGTTTTCCCACGAATCCGCAATTTTGAGATTTTTAACTAAAAATTTGAATTTGTATCAGGAGAACATCTGAGCCCAAGAGGTGGCACGATTTTTTTCTTATTCGCGTATGCATGGGAATGTGAGAGAGCACGCATGTAGGTGAGAGCAGAGACAGGCAGAGGCATGTATCAGGAAAACATCCGAATCCAAGAGGTGGCACAATTTTTTTCTTATTCGCGTATGCATGGGAATGTGAGAGAGAACGCATGTAGGTGAGAGCAGAGACAGGCAGAGGCGCGAGAAATTTTCCCACGAATCCTAGATTTTTAGATTTTTAACTGAAAAATTGAATTTGTATCAGGAGAACATCTGAGCCCAAGAGGTGGCACGATTTTTTTCTTTTTCGCGTATGCATGGGAATGCGAGAGAGGACGCATGTAGGTGAGAGCAGAGACAGGCAGAGGCATGTATCAGGAAAACAGCCGAATCCAAGAGGTGGCACGATTTTTTTCTTTTTCGCGTATGCATGGGAATGCGAGAGAGGACGCATGTAGGTGAGAGCAGAGACAGGCAGAGGCATGTATCAGGAAAACAGCCGAATCCAAGAGGTGGCACGATTTTTTTCTTTTTCGCGTATGCATGGGAATGCGAGAGAGGACGCATGTAGGTGAGAGCAGAGGCAGGCAGAGGCGCGAGAAGTTTTCCCACGAATCCGAAATTTTGAGATTTTTAACTGAAAATTTGAATTTGTATCAGGAGAACATCTGAGCCCAAGAGGTGGCACGATTTTTTTCTTTTTCGCGTATGCATGAGAGTGCGAGAGAGGACGCATGTAGGTGAGAGCAGAGACAGGCAGAGGCGCGAGAAATTTTCCCACGAATCCTAGATTTTTAGATTTGTAACTGAAAATTTGAATTTGTATCAGGAGAACATCTGAGCCCAAGAGGTGGCACGATTTTCTTCTTTTTCGCGTATTCATGGGAATGCGAGAGAGGACGCATGTAGGTGAGAGCAGAGGCAGGCAGAGGCGCGAGAAGTTTTCCCACGAATCCGCAATTTTGAGATTTTTAACTAAAAATTTGAATTAGTATCAGGAGAACATCTGAGCCCAAGAGGTGGCACGATTTTGTTCTTTTTCGCGTATGCATGGAAATGCGAGAGAGGACGCATGTGGGTGAGAGCAGAAACAGGCAGAGGCGCGAATAGTTTTCCCACGAATCCTTAATTTCGAGATTTTCAACTGAAAATTTGAATTTGTATCAGGAGAACATCTGAGCCCAAGAGGTGGCACGATTTTGTTCTTTTTCGCGTATGCATGGAAATGTGAGAGAGCACGCATGTAGGTGAGAGCAGAGACAGGCAGAGGCATGTATCAGGAAAACATCCGAATCCAAGAGGTGACACAATTTTTTCCTTATTCGCGTATGCATGGGAATGTGAGAAAGAACGCATGTAGGTGAGAGCAGAAACAGGCAGAGGCGCGAGAAGTTTTCCCACGAATCCTAAATTTTGAGATTTTCAACTGAAAATTTGAATTTGTATCAGGAGAACATCTGAGCCCAAGAGGTGGCACGATTTTTTTCTTTTTTGCGTTTGCATGTGAGTGCGAGAGAGGACGCATGTAGGTAAGAGCAGAGACAGGCAGAGGCATGTATCAGGAATTCATCCGAATCCAAGAGGTGGCACAATTTTTTCCTTATTTGCGTATGCATGGGAATGTGAGAAAGAACGCATGTAGGTGAGAGCAGAAACAGGCAGAGGCGCGAGAAGTTTTCCCACGAATCCTAAATTTGGAGATTTTCAACTGAAAATTTGAATTTGTATCAGGAGAACATCTGAGCCCAAGAGGTGGCACGATTTTTTTCTTTTTCGCGTATGCATGGGAGTGCGAGAGAGGACGCATGTAGGTAAGAGCAGAGACAGGCAGAGGCATGTATCAGGAATTCATCCGAATCCAAGAGGTGGCACAATTTTTTCCTTATTCGCGTATGCATGGGAATGTGAGAGAGATCGCATGTAGGTGAGAGCAGAAACAGGCAGAGGCGCGAGAAGTTTTACCACGAATCCTAAATTTTGAGATTTTCAACTGAAAATTTGAATTTGTATCAGAAGAACATCTGAGCCCAAGAGGTGGCACGATTTTTTTCTTTCTCGCGTATGCATGGGAATGCGAGAGAGGACGCATGTAGGTGAGAGCAGAGGCAGGCAGAGGCGCGAGAAGTTTTCCCACGAATCCTAAATTTTGAGATTTTCAACTGAAAATTTGAATTTGTATCAGGAGAACATCTGAGCCCAAGAGGTGGCACGATTTTTTTCTTATCCGCGTATGCATGGGAATGCAAGAGAGGACGCATGTGGGTGAGAGCAGAACCAGGCAGAGGCGCGAATAGTTTTCCCACGAATCCTTAATTTTGAGATTTTTAACTGAAAGTTTGAATTTGTATCAGGAGAACATCTGAGCCCAAGAGGTGGCACGATTTTTTTCTTTTTCGCGTATGCATGAGAGTGCGAGAGAGGACGCATGTAGGTGAGAGCAGACACAGGCAGATGCATGTATCAGGAAAACATCCGAATCCAAGAGGTGGCACAATTTTTTTCTTATTCGCGTATGCATGGGAATGTGAGAGAGAACGCATGTAGGTGAGAGCAGAGACAGGCAGAGGCGCGAGAAATTCTCCCACGAATCCTAGATTTTTAGATTTGTAACTGAAAATTTGAATTTGTATCAGGAGAACATCTGAGCCCAAGAGGTGGCACGATTTTTTTCTTATTCGCGTATGCATGGGAATGTGAGAGAGCACGCATGTAGGTGAGAGCAGAGACAGGCAGAGGCATGTATCAGGAAAACATCCGAATCCAAGAGGTGGCACAATTTTTTTCTTATTCGCGTATGCATGGGAATGTGAGAGAGAACGCATGTAGGTGAGAGCAGAGACAGGCAGAGGCGCGAGAAATTTTCCCACGAATCCTAGATTTTTAGATTTTTAACTGAAAAATTGAATTTGTATCAGGAGAACATCTGAGCCCAAGAGGTGGCACGATTTTTTTCTTTTTCGCGTATGCATGGGAATGCGAGAGAGGACGCATGTAGGTGAGAGCAGAGACAGGCAGAGGCATGTATCAGGAAAACAGCCGAATCCAAGAGGTGGCACGATTTTTTTCTTTTTCGCGTATGCATGGGAATGCGAGAGAGGACGCATGTAGGTGAGAGCAGAGACAGGCAGAGGCATGTATCAGGAAAACAGCCGAATCCAAGAGGTGGCACGATTTTTTTCTTTTTCGCGTATGCATGGGAATGCGAGAGAGGACGCATGTAGGTGAGAGCAGAGGCAGGCAGAGGCGCGAGAAGTTTTCCCACGAATCCGAAATTTTGAGATTTTTAACTGACAATTTGAATTTGTATCAGGAGAACATCTGAGCCCAAGAGGTGGCACGATTTTTTTCTTTTTCGCGTATGCATGAGAGTGCGAGAGAGGACGCATGTAGGTGAGAGCAGAGACAGGCAGATGCATGTATCAGGAAAACATCCGAATCCAAGAGGTGGCACATTTTTTTTCTTATTCGCGTATGCATGGGAATGTGAGAGAGAACGCATGTAGGTGAGAGCAGAGACAGGCAGAGGCGCGAGAAATTTTCCCACGAATCCTAGATTTTTAGATTTGTAACTGAAAATTTGAATTTGTATCAGGAGAACATCTGAGCCCAAGAGGTGGCACGATTTTCTTCTTTTTCGCGTATTCATGGGAATGCGAGAGAGGACGCATGTAGGTGAGAGCAGAGGCAGGCAGAGGCGCGAGAAGTTTTCCCACGAATCCGAAATTTTGAGATTTTTAACTGAAAATTTGAATTTGTATCAGGAGAACATCTGAGCCCAAGAGGTGGCACGATTTTTTTCTTTTTCGCGTATGCATGAGAGTGCGAGAGAGGACGCATGTAGGTGAGAGCAGAGACAGGCAGAGGCATGTATCAGGAAAACATTCGAATCCAAGAGGTGGCACAATTTTTTTCTTATTCGCGTATGCATGGGAATGTGAGAGAGAACGCATGTAGGTGAGAGCAGAGACAGGCAGAGGCATGTATCAGGTAAACAGCCGAATCCAAGAGGTGGCACGATTCTTTTCTTTTTCGCGTATGCATGGGAATGCGAGAGAGGACGCATGTAGGTGAGAGTAGAGACAGGCAGAGGCATGTATCAGGAAAACAGCCGAATCCAAGAGGTGGCACGATTTTTTTCTTTTTCGCGTATGCATGGGAATGCGAGAGAAGACGCATGTAGGTGAGAGCAGAGACAGGCAGAGGCATGTATCACGAAAACAGTTGAATCCAAGAGGCGGCACAATTCTTTTCTTTTTCGCGTATGCGTGGGAATGCGAGAGAGGGCGCATGTAGGTGAGAGCAGAGACAGGCAGAGGCATGTATCAGGAAAACATCCGAATCCAAGAGGTGGTACAATTTTTTTCTTCTTCGCGTATGCATGGGAATGCGAGAGAGGACGCATGTAGGCGAGAGCAGAGACAAGCGGAGGCATGAGCAGCTTTCTTTCAAATCCAAGATTTCGAGAATTTTTACTGAAAATTCGAATCTGTTTCAGGATAACATCTGAGCCAAAGAGGTGGCATGATTTTTTTCTCCTTCACAATTGAAAATTCGACGAAAATTCGACCATCCGATCCTTACCTGACCCAACTTAGATTCTGGGGTTTTTTAATCAAATTCAAATTTCTATCAGGATGTCACGATTTTTTTTTTCTTTGTATGTGTATGGGCACGGGAGAGAGGACACATGTATCCGTTTCTGAATTTCGAGATTTTTAACCGAAAATTCGAATTTGTATCAGGATAACATCTGAGCCACGATGTAAGAATATTACATCGTGCCTACACCGTTGAGTGTAGAAGGGTACACTCAACGCCACTCTCAACGCTTTGGCAAGCCGCCATGTTGATATCATTCAACCAATCATCGGACTGTAAAATGGAGAGGTTAATTTCCGAATTTATCCACATGTGCTTCGACGTGTAGTACACAAGCTCAATTCGATTTTGTTACTCGTGTTGCGAAAAGTTGTACAATAAGTTATAAACAATACATAGAACAAATAAAATGGGTAAGATAAAACCGAGATTAGGGAGCCGTAAAAAAGCTAAAAGGTGGGCAAGGGGTCAAAGTTCAAGTTCTAACCCCGAAACCAAGAGACACCGAGAACAAGCACGAAGCAGATTTTTCCAAGAAAATTTTGGTAGGATTTCTCACAATTTTTTATATTACCATATTTTAGTTTATACAGTTTCAATACGAACAATCAAATAATTTGTTCATGCAACAATCCTCTTGAATTCTCTTCACTTTCTCATGGTCCTCTAACTTTATGTATTTTTATTTGAATTCCATCAAACACATTGATTTCTTTCAAATTATTTCAAAAACTAATATGAATTCATTACTGAACTCTATGTACACTGGAACGAGCGCAGCCTATATGCGGAAAATGGTGAGAAAGAGATGGTTGTGGTTGAAGTTGGATGCACCGTCGCACTTGATCGCTGTGAGTGCGACAAGAGCGTACCAACTTCAACCACAAATAACTCTGTCTGATACTCCGAGACAACACTCGTTCCAATGTATGTTAGAGTTCAGTTACATTCATGTAAATGAACTCACCGCCGTGAAATGTCTAACATATCCCAGAACAATATTTCGATTCTCTCTTCTATTTCCATCTAATTTATACAAAGTTTGAGTTAGGATTATGGTCGAACTTATTCACTAAATATGTATTTTATAGCTTCTGGTGGGCTAACTTCAGACGCTCTCCATAAGCACAACGCTATACAAGGATCGCATTTGAATACGCAAAATATCGAGGTTGATAATGATGAAGAAACGCAAGCAACAACCTTCAAAACGTTTGATACTTTTGCAAGCGATTGGAGCAGCTGCTCAAACATTTCTTTCGGCAGGTAAATGACAAACGATTCTCTTTTACCTCAGAGGAAATAAGTGAAATCTGTCAAATGAGTGTTTCACCAAATTTCAGGTATCTTTTGAAATGAGTATTCATTTTTCTCCATTTCTGTGTAGATTCTTGAGTGGCTTTCAACCAAACTCAGCCATGCATAAAGAAATGCTAGCGGTCCTAGCTGCGGTTACCGAAGTCATTAAACAAAATGGAGGAACGGAATCTTCTACTGAATATTATGCAGCTTTGGTAAGTCGACAGAATTGGAATAAGAAATTCAAATTCAATGTTCCTTCATGCATAAGATTATTGTTAATTTTGGGAATACTGATACTCCAATTAGATGACAGCGTTAGAAGCAACAGAAACGGAGGAATCAGTCGCAGCTGTGATCTCGCTCTTAGGAATGGGCCTCAAAACTGTGCCAACAAATGTCCTCAAGTTACAGTTCAGTCAAGCTAGTCAAACGTTTCTTCAAGTATTGACAAAATATGCTACTAGCGATAATTTCCTCATTCTCCGAACGGTGCGTTGAAACAGTATCAGGAATTCGAAGTATTGGGATGATATTTAAGATCTATTTGTCAATTGACATTGGGCAAGTTTAAGTCCTAAATTCTCGCTAATTTTTCTTCTTTCGAACAATATTTTAGTGCATTGGTTGCCTCTCTATATTACTGAGATCCCAAGAAGCAGCGGTATGGTCAAGTTCTTCAACCACACGCATATTCGATTCGATACTCGCATTTGCCGTCCATTCAAAACCAAAAGTTCGAAAAGCAGCGCAACATGCGATATGTTCTATTCTGAAAGGTAAAAGTACTGATCTGAATCTGTGAAGTATTTAGATCCCCCTTTGTGCATAATTTACATCGTTAACGTTCTTAATTCTATAATATCTTTTCAGGAAGTGATATAATGAAAGTTGAGAATCCACCTACCTATCATCCGGCGGCACCGCAAGTCGCAAAGTACTGTCTTGCGCAACTAGAAACGGCTGGGCAACCGGGTGGAATAACAACAACATTGCACATCCTTACTATGCTGAGAGAAATCTCACATCAGCTTCCAAAATCACATGTTAAGGTAGACTCGATACTTTTGTTTAATGGTCTTAGGAAGAAAATTTTATATTCCTTTTCGTTTTTCTAAACCGTAATTTTCATTGCAGACTGTTTGTGAGGGACTGCTCAAGATTATGACGTTGAACAATGTGCTAGTTACATCGTGTTGCCTGCAAACCTTCCACAGTTTGTTCGTCTCAACACCTTCGGAGACAACTTTACCTTCTACTTTGAACGCCCAGATAATTAACGCTCTTTATGATTACCAGCCAGCGCCAGGAGACACACAGCCCACCTTAGCTTGGCTTGCTGTAATGCAAGAAGCATATTGTAACCTCGTAGCGTGAGTGATTTGCATCTCAAATCTGTTTACTCAAACATATTTTCGTTCTTTCCAGTATCACGGCTGATTCAATAAACATTTGGAGACTAAAAAGTCATTCAATTTGACGTACATACCTAAAACGAAAATCACTGGTTCCAATCTTTACACTATTTTATTGGATATGTTTGTTTCATACAGAATTTCAGTGCCTCTGTGTGCGGCGAACTTACCTAGAATTTTAGAAAAATGTACAGAGCTCTGGTTGTCAGAAAGATCTGAAGTATTGACAAGCGCATCACACACCATCAAAACACTTTTGCAAGTTTGTGCTGCGCCTCTATGTGAATCTGAACAAAACGAGAAAAAGTAAGTTTCGGTGTCATCCCAGATTTCATCTTTATTTGAAAATCCTTCATACATTGTTAACTGATCATCATCATCGGGATATTGCTTTATTTTCAATCGGAATACCTTCTAACTATTAGTTGATGAAGCTTTTCTGATGATATCAAAGCTCCTCTAGTATTATTTGGACATATTTGTATGTAGGTACAGGTCGACGATATCCAAAACAATTCAACTGGTACAGCAAGGTATGAAATACCAATATCACTCCGCATGGCATCACGTTCTTCATTTACTTGCAGTTATCTTCCAGGTGAGAATATACTCTGGTAACATTAATAAAACAAAGTGAATAAGTAAAACGGAATAGCCAAAGATAAATATGAATCACATTCTTTACCTTTCATGTACAGATTGCAGGAAAAACTTGTAAAGATCAGTTAGCTGAAATATTAGTGGCGTTAGCAGAGCTGAGAGATTCTTATAAGTTTACGTACAATGCAGAAGTTGAATTTGCTGTTGGAGCTGCCATTAAATCTATGGGCCCCGAAATGGTCCTCAATACAATTCCGTTACAGGTAACAATTTACGTATAATTCATCACTTGTTGATGAAAATTACCCATGCCGTTTCACATAATTCTAATTTACTTTCATCATAAATTTGGTGAATTCACAGATTTCAGAAAAAAGCATTAATTTGAACAGAAGCTGGCTTTTACCAACGCTGAAGGAAAATATAACCCAAGCCCCACTTGCGTACTTTGCAAAATCATTACTGCCGCTAGCCACTATATGCGAGTAAGTATTAATACATTGAATTTTCAGACAAAATAAAAGTATTATGTAGATCTAATCCTTCGTACACAAATTTAGGCAAAAGTCAGCAGCTTTAAAATCACAGAATGATGGAATCGGTGCTCATAGTTACCAGTTACTAACATCTCAGATTTGGGCTTTGCTTCCAAATTTTTGTAACAATCCTCATGATATAAAAGAAAGTTTCAAGGTGAGGAATTAATTGACATCGTTTGTTGAGTGATTGGTCCGTCTAAAACCTGTCAATCTTCAATAATATGGTCGATAATTATCTGAATTTGCAGACCATTGCTAGAATCTTAGGAAGCGCTATAAGCGAACGGAAAGACCTCAGATTATCAGTCATGTCTTCGCTACGAAAACTTATAACCCGAGCTACGGAGGATGGCAATGAAGACGACATTGCAGAACTAGCTAAGTTTGCTAAGAACTTTCTTCCTCTACTCTTCAATCTTTATACAAATAAACCAAATGGAACTGACGAAGAAGGACAACGGCTTGCAGCTTTGGAAACCATTAAGGTAATCAACTTCAGCAGAATTTTCTTCTACGTGTCTTGGCCCATGTTTATAGGAGATACTAAATAATGACACTACGGTTGCAACTCAAACTATGTAATGTTGTTTGATTATTATTATACCCATACTGTGTTTGACTGTTACAGATGTATCTCACAATAAGCAATAAAGAGTTAGCAGCTGAGCTGTTCGATCGTGCTTTAGAAAGAGTTCAAACTCCCGACATTGAAAGTTTTGTAAAAGAAAGTATCTTGGATTTAATTAGAGTATTAGCTTGTCATACGGATGGTAAGAGACTTCTTGCTGTTTATAATGAATTGGTTCCTGTACTAGCGGATACCAAGAATCCGAAGGAGCAGAAGAAAGCTTATAGGTGATAATCCCTGCATAATTTGATGTGGTGGATAGATCAATTAGTCTGAAATTAAACATCTGATTAGTCGATTTCAGACAAATTTAAACATACAAATGAATCATGGTATTATTTTAGATTTTTGGAAGAAATATGCAGCAGCGAAGAAGAGGCGTGTAAAGAATTTGTCCAGCAAAACAGACACTCTATTCAAAAATTACTGTTAAATTCTTTATCTTCTACTGCGGCGAGTAGTAAAGGGGTTAGTATTCAATTTACATCTTTCATAATCAGAAAAATCGAAACCATTAGCATATTTAAATTTTCATTCACAATCGATTCGTATCAAATTTTACGTGTTCAGGCTCGACTTCGATGTTTGGAACATCTTGTAAAATCTCAGCCTCAATTGGAGCAGACAAAACTGTTGAAATCCATAGTCCCAGAAGCTGTTATGTGCATTAAGGAAGCCAACGAAAGATGTCGAGCATCTGCATATCATTTACTAAACACAATTGCTGAGCAGCTACTTGAAAACACAAATAGTATAGACAAATACATTGAAATGTTGATAGCTGGTCTTGCCGGAACTCCTACATTGTGTAGTGCTACTTTACTTGCGCTTGCTTCTGTTACGTACAATTTCAATGGTAAGAAACGCTTTTATTCAGATCTAACAGCTCTGATTAAAATTACAGATTCGTATACTAATCAAAATCATACAAACTATTCTTAGGCTCATTGGGATTAGAGATGGTTAAGGAAATTCTAGTACATGCCTGCAATTTGGTGACTTCACCTACACGAGAAATAGCACTGTCTGCAATTTCTTACATCAAAGTTTATCTCTCTATTATGCCTTCACCTACAGTTGCTCCTATGTTATCCATCATCGTAAGTAAATCAAATAAGACAAGCTTGCAGTGTCATTGACAATGAAATGAATCCTTCACATTCTAGGTGAAATCTCTTTGTGATATGACAGATGATTGCAGAAGACATTTCCGCCAAAAATTCCGTGACGTACTTGTGAAACTCATAAGAAAGTACGGAGCGGATCTGATAGCAGAAATGGTACCGGCTTCTGATAAAATTATGCACAAAAGAATTAAAAACCTAAGAAAAATACAAGCGAGAAAGGAAAAAGTCAGAGAACAAAAGAAACTCTCGGATAAGAGTCAAGATGGTACAGATGACGACGAGTTCAACGTTAAAGCTAGACCAAAAACGTAAGTCATGATGGATGAAAACCGTGTGAAACTTTTTAGAGGGATTGGAATCCATCCTCAATGTGTACGTAGACTAATCGTTTGTGTTTTAGTATTGAAGAAATTTTGGCAGACAGTGACGACGATTACGAAGATATGGAAAAAGACGATGCTAATCGAGGTCAGAAACAAAAGCCAAAACGTAAGGCGTGGATTCAAGAAAACGAAGAAAATATCGTCGACTTTGTGGATGCTGCTGCTGCCAAGAATATTATCGGTATGTTTAATCTTCCAAATATCAGAGAAAATGAGATTATGAGATTATTATCTCTCAAATGTGGAAGATAACGATAATCTATAACAGTGCAGATACTTATTCAGAGCTTATGTCAATATTTGAACCTCCTGTATCTCTGATATTTATTTGGAGTGAAAAATTAAGTTTTACTTATTAATATAGCAACGCAGCCTGGTGCCAGAGCCTCGACTCTGTCTGAAGAAAAGTCTAAAGATCATGGTTTCAAATTGGCTGGTGATGGGCGTCTAATTATCAAAGATGATGGCAGTAACAGTGACAGTGACAATGACACTGGAAAGAAGCGAAAAAAATTGCCTTTCATTGGATCTGACTCTGAAAATGAGACTGGTAAGAATTGTAAAGTGTGTACTACATGTCAATTCCATAAGTGGTTTAGCATCGATACATCTAAAAGTTGATTATTTGCTTAATCTTATAACAAAGTATCAATAGGAAGTATTGATAGGAGAAAATCGTTTTGATCATCCAGTACAGTGAAAAAGTATCCTAAATCAAATTTCTAGATAATGACGACACTAAATCAACTGTATCAGCAGTAAAGCCCGGCCGGAAACGAAGACTTAGTGGAAGCTCAGATGCTACAAGTTTACGCTCAGGTCGCCCCGCAATGAAGTATCAAGGTATTAAATACACGTGATTGATTTGACTTTACTAAAACAGCAGAGAGTTTATAATATTGTTGCAAAACTTACGTTGCAACGTAATAAAAATGGGTTCCTGAGCAAAATACAGTGGACAGACAGGCGAATTAAAAAAATAGATAAAATTGGATTGTATTCAAGATACAATCCAAGTGTTGTCAGTTAAAGTCTGAAACAAGACTGTTTTTACAATAATGATGGTTGACGGAGCAACTGATAGTTCTTATGCAATTCGTATGTGTCTTTTATCATTGATCACTACTAAAGCTGTGTGTGATAAATATAAAGGTAGCCGTGTCTCAATTCACCCAAATGCACACTCACACTTGCGTACTTGTGTACTAACCAATAAAATAATTATAATTTACTCAACAGTAAAGGCAGTATGCAAGTACGCAAGTGTGAGTACATTTGGGTGAATTGAGACGGGGCTGGTGATTTCGCCCTTTGTAAAAATATCAAGCCAAAATACTTCTGTCCTAAACTGTCCATGGAATTATATGGAAAGTGTGATACGAAGCATGAAAATCTGCTCCTGCAATTATCGAAAAATTGGTTATTTTTATTTCTAGCATAATTTGATTTTGTCGTTTTGTAATTAATGTCAAAAATGGTTATTTTTGCAGCGGGTGGGTCAGGTATCCATAGGCCAATTGCAAATACAATGAAAAACAATCCTGGCAGTGAATACTCAGCCAAAAAAGCGAGAGGAGATGTTAAAAAGAAGGGAAAACCAGAGCCTTATGCTTATGTGCCTCTGACACGATCGTCTTTGAATAAACGGTTCGTATGGAAATGATGTAATTGCTGTTACACCACCTATTGCCAGATATCATCACATTTTTTATTTTGCATACTTATATATTTTATAATTATCTATAATACTTATATCATTTATAATCTATACATTGAATATAAATCTTTAAAATGAATATTTTTACAGTAAGAAGATGAAAAACACTGGGAGATTCAAGAATATAATATCTGGTGCGAAGAAAGGTGCACGCATTGGTAAGAAGAACAGAGATAGACCCCATTAATATCACTGAATAAATATTTTGCTAATTATTATCATGATTGTCGAAGCAAGGGAGGGAGATTACTTGGCAAAAGCATGGTGATTTGCTGAAGAATTATTGTAGTATAATCAAAGGTAATTAATAAATGAAGATAGATGAATTTTTATATTATAGATTTTAGGTATATTATTATATTTTATTTTGGTTTGTATTTAGTTGCCATGCTTTTTATGAAAGTAATTAGGTTCAGTACCGCGAACCATGATCGTTCGTGTGATTCGATTGTAGAATAATTGAATGCTTAATATTATATTATGTGAAATAAGTGAATAAATCCATGAAAATGAGAGATGTGCCCATTATTGCTTTGTTAGAAGATTCTGCCATTTCCTAGATAATACTATTCTCAATTTGGTGTATTAATACCTCGGTATATTAGACAAATTTGAAAACTAATTATGCTAACATCAGTTTAAAGGGTCCTGTATTTTCACATTTCGGGCGCCATAAAACTTGAATTCAGGCTCAGCAAAGGCGGAGATTCTGCAAATTTGAAATTGTAGTATGTATGTATGTATACCTATACATATCGCGACCTCGGGACGGATTTGCAATGAATCACAATTATTAGACTAATATTAAATTGTAATTGGATTGATTGTAACGAATCACAATTATTAGACTTAAACCTTGAAATTCGGAGTACCCCGATCCGGCGATAAAGTTGGCATTCGGGCAATTTCCGGCTGCTAGCAGACCAGCCAATCCTAACTCGCCTAAAAGGCGGACATTTTCCCGTTGCCAACATTTTGCAAAATCAAGATCATCTTGACATTCTGTGGGTTTTATTTCATACAAAAAAATACTAATCGACATGAGACATCACTAGTGTTGAAGTTGTAAACACAATAGCTTAGACATAGCATTAATGCTTCAATACTATATTCTGTGCGAAGTCCAGTAATAAATATTTTATACTTGAATAAAAAAGGTTTCGTATGCATTACAACAAACCTAACCTACGCGAGCAATGTTTTTGATTCAATAAACGCGATGATAAAGTTATCCATAAGTGACAAAAGTAACAAATTCTAACTCAGTTTTACTGGAACTTGAAAAATCTTAGAGCATCAAATGCATGAAAGAGTTCTGTGAATACTGAAGATGTCAGGCTCAGTATTAAAAATCCTGTGATAAAATGCTCTTAAACTTCTGTCATCCGTGTCTACGACCAGAGGCAACCTGCAGTACTATAAGTACAGAAGGATTCGAAGTGACAAATCTAGTTTCCGAATCTCCAAAAGGTTTCTTAGCTTACTCTTGTATAAAACCTCCAATAAACATCGACCTAACTTTTATCTGTAACATTCAAATAAGCCGTGTGATAATATGGCCAACGGTTGGCTCCCAAAAATCTTCAGGATTTCAACTATTAGCTAAATCAACCGCCGATGCTGGTGTTCCATATGCAACTTTGTCTCATGCATATTTAAATGACAAAGAGTCTGGAGTGATTTTTTACAGAAGAGATATCAATGAGACTGTGACCTCCGGGCCTTCTAGTTTTTTGCAAAGATATATCAAGATCAATGATCAGCTAGCTGTGAACAAAGCCACCAATCTAAGGCTATGTATCGTAAAAACAGAAAACTCTGTCCCTGCCATAGGGAGAATAGAAGTTTGGGGAAGGGTATCTCGCTGTTGCGGAAGAGATATGATCGCTGGGGTAAATGCTTTGTGGAAGCAAGAACATAGTCCATTCACTTCAACCATAGAGACAATTTCAGAACCTCAGATGCCAGATGACAAAATTGTTGTTTTGTATGTACTTTTTACGTAATTTACTAGATTTCCAGGAATTGTGGGTTGCTGGAGATCTTGGAATTCGAAAAAATTGAATGGGTAAAATATGAATATGATCTTAGTCTGTTTGATCATTTCAGAGAGGAGGACAGTGGCTCCGCTCTAGATATACCCGAAGATTTCCTAGACCCCATCACGTATGAAATAATGGTGCAACCAATTATGCTGCCTAGTGGTAAGATTATAGATCAAGTCACTTTGGAACGACACGAGCAAAACGAAGCTTTATGGGGACGCTCACCGGCAGATCCGTTTACCGGTATTCCATTCAGCAGTACCTGCAGACCTGTAGTCGCAACTATTCTCAAAATGAGAATAGATAAATTCCTAATAGAAAATAGCAATGCAGATGAAATTAAAAAATTACCGAGAACGATAGGGTGCAAAAGGGCACAGCTTCAGGGGCACGATAAAATATTAGAAATCAGAGAAATTATTTCTGATAATAGCAAATCCGGGAATAATTCAGTGATTGTGAAAGCTAACTCGAATTATACATTGAAACGGAAAAATCCACAAGATGTAACAAAAAATCAGCACAAACTGCCAGTTGTAGCAATGTCTGCAAAACGATCTGCGGATTTCATAGAATGTAAACGATCTAAGTATAACGAATCGACGAAATTGTTTTCTATAGGAAATAATATGAAAGTTGAGGATAACGTTGTAGAAAATATGAGCAGTCACATTGATGGGGATTTAGAATTGAATGTTAAGTCTGTATTACTGGGTCTCAAACGATTCGGTAAAGCAGAAATTGGTGAAGCATCTGAAATACCTAAATTATGTTCATGTTGTACAACTAGTGTACTATATAAACTGCCATGTACTCATATTGTTTGTAGAAAAGTGCTCACATCAGTAACAAATTATAAATGTCAGTACTGTGGTTTAGCATATAAAACAAGCGATCCAAAAAGAATATATGAATAAATTTGAGTGATAATATACCGATAGATAATATAAAGTAATTATATTAGGGATATGATTGTTGAGATTTTTAATACAAATTTTGGTGTATATTTATTGAAATTCATTTATTTTACCTCCATTCAAAATAAATGATTTACTATAAAAATTTATTGATATTATTTATGTGCGCAGCAACTAATATAACTGAATATTTTTTATTTACAGTCATGTCTACAACCAAATTATTGGTTTTATTACATAAATACTGTTTCATTCCGTAGATTTATTGTGTTAACTACTAATCCAAAAATATAGAAAGCATCGGCAATAATTTATGCTGTACACACTAACCATCACCATAATTCAATTTATTTTACACATTTATATGCAGAAAATTACAAAAAAAAAAAAAAAAAAAAAATTGTCAATGTTTCAATTTGATTCTATAAATTGACTGTATTGTCTCTTAAGACCCACAGACACTGCTTAATGCAAAATTTTTACTGCAGATAAGCTCTTAGTTGTTTCGCTACCGTAATGTTGCAAAAAATTGCAAAGTTCCATTTGGTAGATTTCTCATTTATAAATTGATGTAGTGCCATTTCTGCAATTCCTTCAGAGATAAAACTGAATGAAACTATTTATTGCTTACATTGTAATAATAATAATGGGTAAGTATAAATGACTTGAAGTGCGATTATCACAGGAAAAGTATGTCACGAGATAAAAATACTTTGCAATAATTACAAGGGTTCTCGTTCCCATCATCCCACACTTAAAATTCGTATAAAAATATCTATTCTATTGAATTATTGCATCATACAAGGTGAAGTTTCTCGCATAGACATTTCGAATGATTGTGAGCAAATGTTGGATATCAGGTGGGAAATAACTTGCTTTTCACAATGACGAATAAAAATACGAATGCAGAAGCATGCTCTTTGTGTAATTGAGAAAAATCACCCTGGATACCTTTGAGACATAGAAAGCTTATCATATGCAGTATTTTTGGAATGACATGAAACATGCGGTGAACAGATTTCTATTTTGTAGATTATGAGTCTCTCGATTGTATTTAGTAAGTCTTCATTACCTGTTCAATTTTTATTGCGGAATTGAAATTTTATGACGGAGTGAACACACAAGTAAGAATGACTTGAGGCCACTGTTTTTTTCCTTTAATACGATATATTACATCAATTGTCGGATTTTTTTTCTTTATGAATATTTCTACAAATTTACATCCCAAATAAAATTCAATAAATTACATAGGTATATGCATAATGATACTTTTTTCGTATCATAGGTGTTCCACAAATTGATCAAATAAGTTAGGAGCTATCTTTTTTCTGATAATACCTTCAAATGTTCACCAAGACCGATTCCTACAAAACCTTGTAACCCTTTCCTTGACTTTGTCTCTTAGCTACATTTAACAGAGACAAGAAATAATTCCGTGAATCAGGCGCAACATAAAATGTCACCGTGTTGTCAGCAGGAGGCATTATATGCTCTGAACTATCTGATTGCGCATCACTATCAGTCGGCAAACTAGCCAAACCTGTACTGCTAGTCCTCACAAACTCCTCAACTCTGGCTCTCATTTCTTGATCCATCTATAAAAATGATTGAAATTGATTTATTACACGCAATTCAAAGTACAATTTTTCACTGGCTATTTGATGAAATAAGAAGCTACCTCACGGTATTCTCGAGGAGATGAAGGTACTGCTGGTTGTGTAACAGCTGGGGGACAATGCAAACAAAGCATTGTAGAATCCCCCGGATGATCGACATTCGTAAGCTCATTTAGTGTAAATACTTTTTCTGTACTATCTTCGGCGATGTTTACAACCAGCAAAACTTGTCTGGTTAAAACCAACGATACTGCTTGATTACTACCCTGGTGAATCACATGATCTGCGTTGATTATATGTAAAATATTATCGCGACCTGATATCAAAAGAGGCATAAGACGCCAGGCATATCTTATAGGAGCGTTGTTACCACCACTTGAGTATTGCACAACGGGTCTTTGTCTGGGCTGAAAAATGTCAAGAATATTTTATTACTTTGTAAAAATAAGGTCATTGAATGTCCTGAACGTTTTTGAATTAGCAAATCAACTCACCGAAGGCAAAGGATTCCATCCTGCGCCCTGGAGTAAACCTTGACCAGTGAGAGCGACCAGCTCGGCAGCACCGCTCAAAGGCTTAGTAACTACACCGACTAATCCAAGACCTACTCCAGTCACAAGACCTCTAGTCGTTGCTCCTCCAGACCATACTTGCTGTAGAGGATGATGTGCTAATCCTGCTACAGCAGCTGAAGTACATAAAATTCGTTTTTTAGGATGGGTGAATGTTCTTACAAGGTCATTAGATAGATTATGAGCTCATGTAGAATTTGTTATTTTGTTTTGTTTTGTTTTCAAGGTAACTCTGCTTTTATGTACAAAACAAAGTAATCACCGAGAAGACTCATCCCAAAGCCTGTAAGTCCTTGATAAAGACCCTGTGCCATTCCTTGCGGTCGTATTCTACGAGATTCCTCTTGACGCTGGAGATGCTCAACATCTAGAGTCAAACGGTCTAAATTTCTTGCGACACTGGATGCTAGTTTTGTTACAGAATTCACTGTTCCTGAGGCATTGAAAGATAGACATGTAATTATCAGAATTAGTCTGGAAATTTGTATCAGAGATGAAATGTTTATTGAAAATGATACAAAAATGAAATTGATAAACATAGGTTTTTGATCAATGTACTGTTTGCATATATATACCTGCAGTGACGTGTTTCATAAGACTAGCGGATCCATGTGTTACGCCGACTAGAAAACCCCACGGTCCATGTAAGAGGCCTTGAAATGGTAATGAGACAAAATCTCGAAGACCACATCCCAAAGCTTGTGCTAGGCCTCCGGGTGATCCAAGAATCTCGAGCGACCCGACAACCCATCCTGTCGATAGAAAGGAATTAAAATTTGTATGTGAGGGAAGATATACTTTCACAAAATGCTGGTATACAAAATTTTCCGTTTACCTGCACCAAATATAGCTCCAGATAAATAATGCATTGTTAATGCATTACCGAGCCTATAAGGAGTAGTCAGTAAATTCTTTCTTTCAAATGTTCCAAAATATAACGGAGAATGATCCAAAGCCAAATATAGTCGCACAGATGTATGTACACTGAGTAGGATGGATACCGGATCGATAATTAGATTCTGCAGTCTAAGAGGCGAGCTTAAAATTTTAGCATCCATCATTATGTAGTCCGGTACATAAACGGTGGACAGTGTCAGAGCAGCTCGTAATTTTTTCACACTATCAGGCGGCATCACAAAGCAAGGCGGTACCAATGACGTCGCATAGTCTAAAAGTTGCGTTATGTACGTATCCTCAATATACGCACTCACTGGCGCCAGCGTTACTCGAACCTCCTTCACCCCTGTAAATGAAACGTCAATATTAAAGAAAAAAAAGTAGTATTATGTTCAAATAGTAATAACACAACTCTATGTCATAATAAACACTTTCCGACAATACCATGTGTACCATGTGTCTATACTAGGGTGATTCAAATAGAATCAATTATTTTGGTATTTAGCAGCTAATTAGAAACTTACCAGATGATTCCTCGTCATTTTCAAATATGATATTGATGGCCAACAATGAATTCTTCTGCAGTCGCGTTAAAACGTTGCTTAAACGACTGTTTAGAGAAAAGGTAAGTTCTTTTTCCAGAACAGGATTTTGGCCGATCAGTACTACTGGAAAGTCGAAGCCGCCTTGGCCATAGATTTGATTATCTAACTGGAAGTCACCAATGCAAATCCTTGTGGATAAGATATTCTGTTTTGGTTCCATTGTAAAGAATAGATCATTGATCGTTAAGCTGGCAACTTCGATGGTCTGTGCATTTTCATTGACATCTTGCGTTATAATTAGTGTAATTCCTCGAAAGTAAATTGTAATGGAGCGCTCCTTGTGCCACACATCTTTAAACTCTGTAGTCCGTTTACATCGATCATTCAATTGGCCAGCTCTCATGTTTCTCCTTAATTTAGTATTGCTTTGTTTGAGATTATGTTGTGAAGATACAGGGGAATTAGTTCCTGAAATATCTTCTTGCGCGGAAAAGAAGCTTGTTACGGATGTTGAACTAGGAGAACTCTGAGAAAAATAAAGAAAAAACAGCAAAAAGTGATTATCCATAAATTACTGAGCATGGTTGGATCATAACGCCAAGATCTGAGCCTATACTTACCTGAGCAATCAAAGGAGTCGTACTTTCGTCTAAGATATTGGTAAGTTTACGATTATAAATCATTTCCACTTCGTTTGATTTGTTTTCATTGTGGAATAATCTACTTCTAATATCCCGAGCAGATATTTCAACCTGAAACAAGTTTCTATTGATCATAAATATCATCGTCAGAGTGTGATGACATTGGAAAATACGTTGGTTTCTTACTTGTGATATAGGAAGAATATTAATATACGTTGTGTAACAACGAGTGTACATCATTAACTTTATATCTCCATGCAGTGGAAGTCGAACATATTGATCAGATGGCACAGATGTCATTGCGGAGAGGCTCACACCTCGAGACCAGTTAAGACTTTGTGCTATTGGGGAAATAGTTAGCAGAAAACGAGCAATGATCGTACAACTAGATCCGAGGATAATATTTTCTGGTTATTGTCTATTGTATAAATTTCAGCAAACAGTTCTTTGGTTATTGATTACCCACCTTCAACATCGTTCGATGCCGCGGCCAAAAGTAATAACGGCGTACTGCTCAAAGCTGGAGAATCAGGTAGACGACTGCCAACAGCTGGTAAAGAGTAATGACAAGAGCTGCCACTTTCTACATCACAAATCCAAGAAAATTGTGGTGTTTCGGATAATATCCCAGCTGGAAATGTATACTGTAATTATAACTGTGAGCTGGTTTACAGGCCTCAACTAGTCTATTCAACTGCGTGTGAAAACTCACTCATATCTGCATTTGCCTGGCCGAGAAGGATATTGAAATTACAACCATTATTGATTGACAGTTGCGGATATTTATCAACGTGGATGGTGATGTATGTGGTGCCTTTGTCTTCCTGCGTAGTTACAACTATTGGCAATGTCGTAGAGCCATTCTTAAAAATTTTATAGCCTTTTATTATTTGGAGTTTATTACATAAAAAGGGATGTCATTGAAGTAAAAAGATGAGAATTAATAAAAGTTATGTGAATTACGATTTATGATAGATTCTCTAGTTATCTATCTGTATAGTGCAATTTGTGGAATTGACAGTAAACCACAGAAAATTATTTTATACATTTTATTTGGGAATGTATCACAAATGATAATGAATTTCCATTTTTCAGCTTAGGTGCTTGAGCTTAGGGCTAGGGCTCCTTTCTCATACAAGGGATTGTACCTCTGTGAATATTATTAATTATCTGTACAACTAGACCACGACAAAGGTGATATGAAATGTCCTTACTTACGGGAATAGCAAGACATCGGCGACTCATACCTTGATCCACTCTTATAGGACAAGACCATCGATAGCCCAAGCTTAAAGATATGTATAATGCCATTGGATCGACATTCTCTTGTTCATGTAATAAATACCATTGCACAATCGGAGTGGCATACCTGTGATTATTGACCATATTTCAACTAAAACTCATTTGATATTATGAGAATGAACTAGATCTGATGTAGGGTACAAAAAACTCACTTCTGATCTTCGGATGGAAGAATATTCGCGCTGTATGGAGTTAGATCTGCTGGTAAATAGACATTGGATGATGTTTCACTCACGGTTAGTGTAGCAATAGATAATTCTTGAGGTGTTAAATTAGCGATTACATGGCTGCTTGATACACGAACTAATCTCATATCTTCGTGCATGTTTGAGTTCACACTTACCACACATATCTGTTAAATAATGTTTAAACCTTCATGAGATGAGAATTATTTCGATATCGTAATACTACTTTCGTTATCTTGCATATAACTCTGCCATCGAATTATGATCAATTGCATTTTCAGTTTAAGTTCATCAGGCAAATCGTGATCGGTAACTTACGCTAGCACCACAGTCAACGGCAGTTTTCATGTTACCCTCAAGTGGGATGAGTCCGCCAATCCGAGGCATATAAAAGCTTTGACTCCAGTCTGGACGAGCTAGTTGAAGCGCTGGAGATGTGAAATAAGTATCACCGAGACCAACACCTAAGTGAAATGTGCCCTGCAATATGCATATCTATAACGTACGAATTCGAATAAATGTGAATTCTGATTTTTGATGGCAAAAGTGAATTATTTCAAAAATTATTACCATATTGGATCATCAGAAATAAAATTATGTAAACAATCGAAATTTAGCTTACATCCAGCTTTGGTGGAGTGACGATTCCGTAATGAGGAACTTGGCAGAGTTCGATATCCTCCGATACAAGAGATAAGTGGCATCCTAACGAGTTGAGTATAAAACACCATGGTTGGAGCTCCAATAATAATGTGCTAGAAACTAGTCCAGCTTCTTGGTATTTCACCTGGGATAATAAATGTCAATTAAATAATTTGAGGAATTACTTTATTTCTGCTGAATTCAAATATTGACAAACTTTTGTTGCTCATTTTTCAATTTCAGGTACCAAAATCGATCATCATATTTACATTTATTAGCCCATCTAAGCAGAGGTTCCATTATTTTATTTATGAACAAATTCATACTTGGACATGAGTTTGCGGCTGCTCTGCAGCAGTCCATTCAGGTAAATCATCACCTTGGAAAGGCCATTGTGGTTCGTCCTTCAGAGATTCTAGCTCTTTCAAAATTGCGTCTATATCTTCATTCTCTGGCCTCTTGAAAAACTTCCTTTGGTCGACTGAGCTATAGGATAGCGGTACGTATGGGTTTGATGCAGATATACCAGATCTGATGATAGAGTGAAAACATAATCTGAATTTGGTCTACATGCACAAGATAAAACTGATTAATTTTGGCTTTCAATGTGGCAGAGTCCTTACTCAAGCTGGAAAGTTAATTGATGAAAGTGTTCAAAAGTTCCAGGACAATATAATTGCTGTCTTTCTCCTCGGCCGTTTACACTGGCAGATAAAGAAACTTTCAAAGATGGAGTTTCCATCTGTACCTTCGCTGGTACAGGCAAGTAAGAACGGATCATATAAAGTGGGCTCAAAACAGCCTGCGAAGAGAAAATCTGAGTGTGTTTTACCTATTTCTGTAATTCATATTCGAATGCAAAGTGAGTACTTACAAGAATTTTAGTTCTGTTATGGATATTTTGCACTACTATTCTCACCCAAATGCTGAGAAATTGTCCTCGCTCTTGTAACGGTACTGTGGTATGTATGAAAAATAATAAAAACGTATCAACTGATCAGCACGAGGAATCACGAGAAGTTTTCATTCAACGATTATCTCCACAACAAATGAATTGTAGTAAAAAAAAGTAAGAATCACACCTTTTACTAGCCACGGCTGACTACATTTCGTATTTGGTTGAAGAGGAATGTCACCTGTCCATGACAAGTTGCTCAAACTCGAAAATCGTAGTCTCATAGCCATGTGTTTACCATTTCCAAGGACTATCGACGACGGTTGACTCCTTCCACTAATAATGTGTATCTCTTTTGAAGGAATAGTCGTAGTTTCGGTAGCAACGTCGTACTTGACGAGTTTCATTTCAAAATTATCGACTAACTGATTGCTGATTACAAGTTGGCCAGAAAAAGTGATCAACTTTTGTGTGGCAGATAGCGAGGTGACATTAACAAAAATCGTGACATTTCTTGACGCATTGGTACCAAAATCTATCAGCTGTATTCCGTTGTTGTTAACAGCAAAAGGTTGGCTCCAATTCCACCCAGTTTCTTCGACAGCGATACGTAGCATCTGATTATTGACATTTCGCCATGAATAAAAGTGGCATTGTCTACTTTGCAGTATAATGTTGTCATCCGTTGAGCTTTGACCGATACGAATAGGAATGTTGCTGTCATTACCAATCACGTATCTTGTAAGTATAACGACATTCTTATTATCATTGTTAAATGCGATTGCCCACAGGTGTGCAGAAACCGCTAAAGTATGACTAATAGCTGGGCTAAATTTTAACGAAAATGGATTACATATCACGGATAAATCCACAGTATCGGCTATTGATAATTGAACTTTCCCTTCCAGTGGGTCTAAAACCTCGTGCATATTCAGTAGTCCGTAATCTAAGACACGAATGCCGACGATTCCACCAATATCAACCATTAATGCCCCATCCACCCATCTATTTAGCACGATAATTGCTTTCTTATGTTCACAAATGAGGAAGCATTGCGTCTCTGGTATTGGACTATCCAATGCATAGTTTTGGAGCGGCGATGGTAAAGTATTGTAACTGGCGGAGTCAACGTTGTTGTGAAAAGCCACATGGATGGTACCAATATTCAATGCAGCTTGCAAGTTTGGTACGATTGTTGGATTGAAGTAAGAATCAATTCTCAAACATGCGGCGAGAGCTCGAGCCGATACGAGAGACTTAGAATGAGTTTGAGAGTGTGTTTGTGTGAGAACTACTCGCCAAATACAAGCCACTGCTCGGGCTGGTGTTTTGTTCGGAAAATCCAAACGATAACTGTCTGTTTCCGAAAGATAAAAGTCAGCGTAGTGTTGATACGCAGCATGACTGTCGCTCCAATATTCTACACTGCAAGGTACTTGTTCGTCACATGCTACCTCCACTACAGATGTCTAGAAAATGAAATATTCCTCGTTCTGAATACCGTAAATACTAAGAATCAGAAAGAAGATGAAGAAAAAAGTGATCACCTTGAATGGTACCGGAGAGACATGTAATTTTGTTAGCGCTCTTGGCTGTGGATAACGCCATGCCATCGCCTGTTGCGGACAAGTCAAAAATACTACCTAGAAAAAAGATTGTATTAGAAATGGGTTAAAATACCAGAAAATCATCGACCTTACTTGATATGGAAAAGGAAATTCGTCGCCGTTTCCATCGATGAATTGAAATGCACCAGCTTTTAGATCGTCTTTGTAGTGTTGCTCCAAAACTGAAGTTATAGATTTTAATACAGTTTCTTCCTGTTGCTCTTTTGAAAATGGAATGAATGAATTCGCAATCATTTGACAGTCTTGTATCACTGTGGATATTATCTTTAAGTGTTCAGGACCGACGTCAAGGTAGAGACTTTCACTGTCAGCTTGGACTTGCATTTGTGGTAGGGTGTCTACATCCTGCCAGGATTCCCAGAGGAGATAAACAGTGATATTACAGCACCAAGGGTTCAACAAAACTTTCATATTCCCATCTAATACAACCGAAATGATCAACGAATCTAGAGACAGATTTTCATAAATTCTTTCTGGTCTTATGGCGGTGGATGTATTTCCAGTCAGCGCAGCTAAACTGACACTAATTTCTGATCCAGAGTCCGTTTTGAAGGACAATAAAATTTGTTTTGTCGATACATTCAAATCAGGAATGTTATACTTGTTGTGTGATGTCCTGGTGGACGATTGTTGAAGGAATATATTTGGCTCCCTTGAAGAATCTGGAGGTAGATTGATGATGATATTGTCATGATAATAATATGAGATGAGCTGTAATCAAACAGAAATTCTTATTTCAAATGAAGTTTGTTTCACATGAACCACAGTAACTTAGGATATTATGTGTTGGGAATTCAATCCGAAATCTATTACCTTGTTTTTCATAGACTCAAGGAAATTAAGTCTGGACAAAGAACAATGAACTTTTGTTGGTCGTCCCATATTAACGGAGTAATGAGGATTTTTGGTAGGATGCCAGTGGCATTTGATCGTTATGAAAGAGGGCGGTATTCCAGTATCTGTATGAGGATCTCCATTTTTCGTTTCCATTAAACACACAGTGAAATCTGATTGATTAGGTACTGATGTCAAATGTGTTTCTTGTTCATCTCCTAGCGCTGCCGCTATATCAAAACATGTTACCTGTAATAATAACACAAGAATAACAGTTTTTTGGCCATTAATTGAAATTAGACAATCATTGTTACTCATCAAGCACGTACTTGCAATTTCTGTGTCAAATTTTGTTGAGAGATGTAGATATTCGGCTGATCGATCATGAGGTAAAAAAGTGGCTGCTTTACATCACCATTGTCGTCTTCTACTTCATTTGTATCCTGAAATATAAAACAAAGTTGACCTTATTTCTAAAAAGTTAATTTCGAATCAAAACTTAATCAAATCTAACTGCAAAGAGAAAAATACTGACCATTTGATACTCCGAATCTGTAGATGACTTTTTGGTCTCGTAAAGGATGAATATAATCTTGCCGCAATTAACCAGGAACTCGAATGGTGGTAATAAAGTAGTGCCATGGTATGTCGGTTTGCCCTAATTATAATATATTTAAAATTATCGTGTGTCATGTCCTTTTTTGCACATTACCGCAATTCGCAAATTTGATAAACAATATAGAATGAATTAAGACTCACAATAATCGTTGAGTTCATACTAGACATTTCAAAATCGACGCCACTGTCTTTAGCGAAATCGATATCCGCTTCTTCTGATATCGGAGCGCAAGAAGGTTGCTTCGTAGTTTGTAATTTGATAGGAAACAAAGAATTGTCATTCTCTTTGGTATTTCCACTGACAAATGTTTCAAGCTCGTTACAAAGTGTTGAAATCAGTCTTATTTGGTTCAAGTTTATCGTCACATCGATGTCTGTCAGACAATTTATTTCCACAGCATTTCCGCAGACGATTGTATCGGGTTTAAATACCGTCGCAGGTGCAATTATCAAGCAGAGATCAAACCTGAGTAAGAAATACAAAAATGAAGCTGAAAATGATGGAAAAGTTGTATAAGTTCTAGACTTTTATCAATTCGTTTACCTCGTAATCATCGGAAATGTGGAGAGATTTGGTTCTAAACTGATTCCGCTGCTAAGTTTATTCCATTCTAGCGCTGGGTTTTCATTCATGGTATATAAATAAGACTGCGAGGTTCTCTGCGTGATGAAAATTATATTAAAATAGCGTGTGTGTAGAATACTAATCTTTTCTACCAATCCGTCAAATTTTTTTTTACCAATTTTCAATAAATCAGTTCAAGAAATACCTTAGTAACACTGAGCTGATAATTTTTCCAAGTAGTCGTATCGGCACAGACACCTTTTACGTTAATTTGATACTGCCGATCCTCTACAGCGGAGCCAGGTATGCTTAATATATTTGCTTGCGCAGCGAGTTGGTATATATCAGATCGAATAGGTATTCTACAAATTGGATTTTCCGCGTGTGGTGTAATACTGATGCCATCTAACTAGATTATGAATATGAATTGTGAAATAAAAAATGAATATTAGAAAATTAGAGGCAAAAGCATCAAAATCTACTATGGCTTTTTGTTTTTTTCCACCAAAATAGACTCTAGATCGAACAAAACTCAGGCCATTCATTTGTAGTTGACACATCCCACCAAAGACCATCAATGCCATCAGTGGCAAAAATCTGATAAAGCTAAGGTATTCGTTTTTTTATTCGACCAGCAGAACTCCAAGTTTGTTGAGTATTAGTATTGATATAGCGTCACCTGTATCATTAATAGATCATGAAGGAGTGCGTATCTGGCCGTGGTAGAGGCAGGTAACATCAATCTACAGCCTTTGAATTCTAGATAAACAAGCGGTAACGAGTCATTCCTCAAATTCGTCAAATTGCTCAATGTAGACGGGGTAAACTTTTCTTGAGTATTATCGATGCCCTTATTTTTGGAAGAATGAGTCAACCGTACGAAAGGCTCAACAAGCTGCGTGTACTTGCCGATAATACTCAATGGCAAAACTATATCCAACAGTTGAATTTTGATTACTACTTCGCTTATGTATCCACTGGTAAATTGACTTGAATCTGATTTCACGTCGATCTGGAAGTAAAATATGGTGTGGAGAGAAGAGATATTTTGCACGACGGTTTTGAAACTAAGTAATTAAGACAGTACATTATATCGGTGTGCTTTCTATACTCTTAAATCTAGTGATTTTGATTTAGTCAGGAAGGATGTGACTCATTTGTTCGAAATATGTACCCTTTGTATTTTATGACGTTTTTGTGTGCCCCAACGAGTGTGTACGTTGCCACATTTTGCTCTCGTAAGAGTAAGGCTTAGGAAACCAGAGTCCTCGCCCTTTTCGAGATTGTCTTCTCTACCGCACATTACTAGACCACCATATTCGCCAAGATCCCAGATCTGAGCTTTTGGTGCTCTGTCACAAAATGTAAAGAATAATGGTGTAAAATAGCTACTACATTGGGGGCGATTCATAAAATTAAAAAGCCGATAATAATGATCGTAGTAGATTTTCCCTGAATAGAATGTGTTTTACATTCTCACCTACCTGATGTAATTGAAAATTGTAGCTGTGGTAATCTTGGTCTTCAGTTTAAGATAAACTGGCTGTAGATCAAGAGATGTAATAATATCTTCCAAATCGAGAGCTAGTTTTAGAGATGGATTATTTGGCTGTCCCATTAAGTATAATTTAACTGCTAATTTGTTAATTGTCCATTGAACCCAGGCTGTTAAAGTCAAACTGTCTTTTTCTGTAAAATTAAAAAATCCCATCAAAAACTTGCCTCATACTTATCATAGACAGAAAATTGGATCTTGATGATCCAATTACAATGACAATAGACTGTTAAAAAGTATTCAGGGTGCTGACTGAAATTAGAAAATGAAATTTTCAGACTTTTCCAGCCTTTACAGTGAAAAGTGAGGAAATTCTATTGTTGATTCTATTTCTACCTTGTTCGATATCGTCCTTGGCAGTGGATAGAGTTGAGGTGGTAGTACTACCTTCCCTGAACAAAGTTTGATTTGGGCTAGATTGCGCCAAAGTAGGAAGAACAGTTGGTGTATCTCTTGGTTCATCACTGACACTTTTACCAGCCCTTTGTGGGTATGAACTTGGCATTGAAGCAAAAACGTTTGCAGCAATGCTGCTCATGAATAATACCTGATGTAAATTAGATAAGCTGTGTAACTATTTCTTATTCAGATGGATGATAATAATTTTTTCATCGTGATTTGCGTCACTGTCAAGTATTGAATATCGCTTTATATTATTTGCCAACCTGTTCTTCTGAAATTGAAATTGTGATGGGCGTTGTATCGACATGAACACAGAGACTCAAAGCTGTTAATTTGTTTCGTAATGGCACTTGTGATAAAGTAGAAGATTCGGTCGAAGCTTTAGCAGTTAATCCGACGGTAGCATTCAAAGATACTTTCTTTATGAAGTTATGTTGTCTCTCCTTCTGGAGTGTATAACAGTGAAAATCATTCACGTTTATTGTCCACGGAAAACTCTGAGTTTCTATGAAAAATTCCATTGTAATTAGAATTGTATTGTCATTATATCGTCAATGAAAGCGTAATTCCTCGGCACGTTTTTTACAACTCTTTTGAATGAAGTCCAAACTTACTTGGAGTCCACATTGTGTTTGGTAATTGCACAGGCAACTCTTTATGATATGTTGATAAAGATTCAGCCTGTATATTAGTTGAGTTGAAATATAAAGATGGGGTTTTTATTACAAGCAATTGCAAATTTTGATCCTCCTTCAACGCCTGGTCTTTTGCTTGTTCAATACCTAGAATGTGAACAAACATTACAGAGATGAAGACAAATTAGTTGGAAGTCACTCGAAATAAAGCCATTAGTGTTTTATGGGGAAGTTTCATGAATAACTGGATGAATTTTTCAGTTTGCATTGGCAATTCTCATACCAGCTCGTACATACCATGGACGCCAATGCCACTCATCGTTGTGGTTGGGATATAAACAACAATATGTCCTATACATCCACTCAGCACAAGTCCGCACCAACCAGCATACCAATCGACCATCCTATCCAATATCCCCATTTTCTGTAATTTCTACCATCGATCATTACGTTTTCTTACAGCAAAAATACTCGCTTTAAATTGAATTTCCGAATTCGTTGAATTTTGTGTACTTGAAAATTGTTATAATATAAAAAACGCTTTATTAGGGTGTGTACTGACTTCGAATTTCAAAAATTTGAGTTTCTATTTTCGTTCTGGTTTACTAAAATCGGCAGGAAACAAAGTTTCTTAAGAATTCTACATCTGTTCAGATAGTAGACAGCTTTTAGTGTTTAATAACACAAAAACTGTGATATCAATTCTAATAAATATAAATAAAAATGAATGATATAAGCAATATTTTCGAGAGAACAATTTTTGGTGCGTAGAAAGAGTATGCTCACAGTTTGCGTTGATAAAGCTTCAGTCTTTTGCTCCGACTTTGGAAGATCATCAGGTTTTGATAGCGGATTAGATTCATCCAAAGTCATGGCAGATTTACGTTTATCCTTATCGGACGAGCTGTGAACGCTCTGACTCAAACTCGGAAAATTTTTTTTGTGTGCGGATGTATCAGGAGAAATTTCGCCTGGATTATGATGCTGGATTTCAGGTTGTGGTACGGTGGCTTGATCCAACTTATGGTAAACTGGACAATACTGTAACCACTGTGATAACAGTGGATCCAAAGATCCGCGGATCTCTGAGATTTCAAATGAAAGAATCGGCGGGTGAACCTGCTTGTTTGGATCTTTGGAATACTGTACTACAGCCGTTAATAACGGTTTAGACTCTGCCTCGCTGTATGTAAAAGGACAAACATTAGTTTTCACGTTAGTTTGTTAGTTATTTTAAAAGAAACAAAGATGAAAATATCATGAAAGATAATAGTATACCTGGGATGATCACTTTCCGGACCAGAAACAACGAAGGCTTGTTGAAAATCGTTCAAAAGAAATATTTTAGCCGATGATATATTAAGAATATTTGATACCGTAGCTAGAGATGATAAACTCTTTCCATTTATTCCTTCCAAACATATTTCAAGGTAAACAGGATCTATTTGAGAGGGAATATTATGTAGAATAAAAACAGTTTCGATTTATCTTTGATCCTAATTTTCGGAGTTTCGGTCGATCTGAATATACATCATACCTTTTTCCTGACAAGCATCATTGAAAAGGGATGAGCAGATCAACGGATTCATTGTACTGTCAGGATTTACGATAGACGTTACAATTGACGTTGCAACCATGAGCTTGACTTTTGTCCCGGTGATTGTGATACCATCGACTTGAAAATAGTGAGACACATGCGCCATATCAAAGCTGAGCCAATACTGAGGATAGAGTAACATTTTCATTGTATAACGAATGTTGAAAGGCATTACGACCGTTGTCCGACTACTTCTGGTCAAATTGAGTTGACACTTCACACCGTAGGCCTGTAATCGTAATTGATAATATCGAAACGGCGTTAACAGAGTTGAATCACTTAAAAGTAAGTGAATAAACTTTGTCTTACCGCTGCATTAATAAGCCTGTGACAAGAATTCAACATATCTGATGGTAATTCGGTCTGCTTACATGCGCAGGCTACTAAGCGATGCGGATACATAGGTTGATCTATGTCTACTTGCAGTTTGTCCAATTCTATGCTTAGAACCGGATCATCTGACAATGCAGGAGTCAAAGGCGCTGTCTAGAGAATGAATGAAGATTATCGCATTGGTGTGAGGGTAAAAAAATGAATAAAGAATATTATGTTTCGGTTTGGAAAGCATTGCATTACCTTTTTCTCTATGAGTTTTCTCTTCCGAGGTAAGCCGGTGATTTGGTGATCGGCTAATTGTAATTCAACTGTGCCTTTGATTAAAATTAATTTAATCTCTACTTTGGATATATTCTCTCTTAGAGCATCATATTCCTCGACTGTAACTGGCGGCAACTCATCGAGAGTCGGATCTGGAGGAATATATCTCAGATTGGAAAACCTCTCCTTCAAGTAAAGATAAAGGTATTTAACGTTTATTCTTTCTTACCTGGTTTCAAAACAATGTAAGGTGTATAATCGTACTTCATTGCAGCTTGTTTTATAGATTCTATACGATGAAAAAGACCTGAACACATTCGTACAGTCAACTCACCAACTACATAACGCACGACTCTGTGCTCATGGAAATTACTGCAAGTAGAAAATAGTTCATGAACATAAAAAGAAAACAGAAAATTGTATTAATCTCTTCACCTCTTTTATTACATCGAATCTCTGACAACAATCATACCTATATTCAAAGTTTGAATTAAACTCAGATAATTTTTCCGGAGTAATATCCTCAGGCAAGTCTATGAGATAGATATAATCCATAACAAACGCAGGACATCTCTCTAATAAACCTTTCACTGAAACATATAATTTTCAGCAGATTTAGATGATGATAATTCATCATGAGAAATAAACATTAAGTTTCAAATAATGTTGATATAATGAAAGACAAATTCACCGGAGACAGTTGCAAGATGATAATCTATGCCGTGTTTGTAAACCCTTTTCTTTCCTTTGTTCTCTACAGCATCTTCATCAAATAAAGAATCTTTTAGGTGATTGTTCCCAAGTTTACCGGCGGAAATGTACAACGGTGGCTGTAAAATTCAAATTTTTTGAAAAAACAACACGATATTCAGATTGAAAATGAACGAAAATGAAAACTCTGTCAGGTTTCAGATCACAAAATCAGACCTGTGCTCCATCTATTACTTCCAAGTGACCGCAACTGCATGATCCTCTAGGAAAAAGATGTACGCTACCAAGACCAGCCTGTAGACTAGTCCATGTCATTCCTTGCTGTAATACATCTATTACAACGCCGTTTAGTTTCAAAGAAAGGAATGATTTGTATCTTGTCTTTCGAGGCTTGTAAAATAGTTGCTCCTTTACGCTGTCCATAGTCTAGAAAAAAAAAAAAAAACGAATAGAGGTCGTACAACACTAGGAATAACAAATTTTCAATGTTTCTTCAATCAAAAAGTAAAACAATGTTTTTAATCCATGATTATTTGTACCTTGAACGTCACAGTTGCATCATCGACATAAAATCCCATGTGTATTGTGTGACCAGTATATGCCATAAGTTGTTCGCTGCACCAATCGTTATCCCAATGAACTGGCAATAAAGATGGAACCATATTCCATGCCCAGCCAGCCCAGCTTCCACCTTCTTGCTGTGATCCGGTATCTGATTCTGAGTCATCTGGAGGTGGAATGTATATTGTGATTGGAAAATTATTTTTAAATCTATACATTGATAGTTACGATGAATGGCAGTGGAAAATTAATGTCTCTACCATCGTGCTCGTTTTCTATACTATCCTCAGTTGATATTAGCGATCTTTCTCTACTGGATGGCAACATTTTCGTTTGCAAAGCGATTACTAACGCTATCAATCTTAGCAGCATAGGAATCTGTTGCTCTGTCATACTGAACTCCATTTTTTCACAGTGAAGATCCAGTCTTGTGATTGAAGCATGCTTCGCAGTGTTACTGTGATAGTTTACTATGAGTCGGATTATCATTGAGCATCGATATAACACAGGGTCCTGTGAAAACGTAACAATAAAAGCTAAAAGTAATTTTTTTCCGTATTTTCTGTCACACCTCCGGGTAGCAGTTTAAATTATGCAAAATGAGTATCTGAAATGCTCAACCTTACCTGGTAGACTTCTATTTTCCCGGACGCATCCATTTTATCTAAACATAACGTCAGATCCTGTATCGTTATGACCTTTCTGAGGAGTACTTCGTAGCTGCTGACATCTGTGAAATTTGAGATAAAATTGATGGTTTTTATTAATACTTCGATCGAATTCTCTTTCTCTGTCGTCACTCGAATTATATGAAATTTATAATATCTGTGATACCTGTGAACGCAGGTTCCCACTTATTATTAACTGTCTGCATGCCGAGGAACCTGATGTTTACGCTCAGAACTATGTCTTCCTCGACGTATTTGAGTATCAAGTTGTTACAATTGATTGTTATGTTGTTCACAACTTTTGTAACCATGCTCTTGATGTACCCAGGAGGTGCTTCTTCCCTGTTATTAAAATGATGTCTTAATTCATCAAAACATGTAACATTTGCAGTATCACAAGATTTCTAGTAGGGATGCATTAGTTCATTCACAATTTCTGAAAGGTATTTTCTTTGAGAAAGAGAATTATGGGATGGCTAGACAGAAAAACAAAACATTTGTAATACTCTGTCTGTTCCGTTCTTCTTTTCTGTGGTTTGCGCACCCTGCTCTCAGCCTGGTTTTCATCTTTCAGCTTCAGAATACACTCTGTGATATAGAGATAAAAATGAATTGAAAATTTTTAAAAGTATTGTTCATCAATTTTTCACTGCACCGCATGGCTTATGACAATACCGTTATTGATGTGGCGATGAATAATGTTATATTTACTACTCTGCCTGGTGTAAACTCTGACATATTTTCATATATCTAAATTATATTTCATATTTTAGATGACTTTAAAATTAATATACCTATAGTATTGATGGTCACCACGATTGGTTCAGAGGTAATTTTCACCCACGGGACATGAATGAGGAGTTCATGAATATGTCCGCTGACAAAACTGAACGGAAGATTGAGCTGTTCTTCTAAAACCTCCAGCCGTAAGTCAAGGTTCTGAAACGAGGCATCTCCACCCCATAATGAAACCTGCAGAATTAAAATAGGAATTACAATAACTGTTCACTCTTTCTCCAAAACGGGAAACCGATTTTCAGGAATTTTTAATAAATTCACATTGGTTTTGTGGAAAACTGCATTAGAATGCATTTCGGATAAGACAGATATTTTGTTCCAAATCCAGTTATCTCTACAAAGTTCTCTGAATTTTGCCTGTTCTCAAGAATTCGTAGATGCATATCCAACACTGAGTATAATCTTTACACAAGTTTGTGCAAGTGTATTAATCAGTGACCGCATATATTATTAAACTGATACAAAGTACAAACCTGTGACTGCTCAGGCTTGAAGTTTTTAACGTATTTCTCAACATAGCTGAGTATAACTGGTGTTATGTATGATTCCAAGTTGAACATTTTAGCTGGCGCTTCGGCTCGCTATTCATACTTTATACAAAATTCTAAACACTTCCAAAGTATGAGATATTAAAGATGTTTTTCAATTCTCTTATCTCTAACTTATGACTTGAGCTGAAATTCAATAAGTTTATTCTCTACACATTCAATTTTACTTCTATGTGGCTGGAAAATTATATCAAAACAGCTCCTATATCGGGATAAAACTATTTTGCTCCACTACATGATAAACTTAAATTTTTTTATAATTTTTGTTTTCGTCTCTAATGTCATCTACAATGACAAGCTTCACTCCCGTCTCAGTTCCTATCAAGTGTAGAATCGAAGTTTATAAGATTACTTGTGTGAACATGATAAATTATCTTTTGATACATTGATTGTGATATTTGAAACACCTTGATAAGCAAGTGTATTGCTTATAGGTTCAGGACAAGTTCATGAGGCATGCCCTTGATAATATAGAAAAATAAAATAAACAAATATGACGTGTAGTCGACAAAATGATAAATTATCCTCGAATGTTTTACGGTCAATAAGTAAAACGCACATGACATCACCTGGTGCTACTTAACGAAGATCGGTGAGTAATATTCAATTTAAAATAAATGCATACACGTAAGTTTTACATACATACGATTTTTTTGGTTGAAAAAGAAAAAAAACAATAGCATGCAGATAATTCACGTGACGCAGCGGGCATTTTCTATTTCACCATACATATTATGATAATTATTGCAATAACATAATTTTCACTCTTCGATATCTCACATGCCATGTCATAAATCTACCTAACCTAATCTGGTGATATTTTTAATAACATCGAATTGAATTCCTGCCATACCGAGCCGACGGTTCAAATGACATTTTCTCGATACGTCAACGTAATTTTTTGCACGAAATGTTTGTTTTATTTTATAATAAATAATTTGAAATTTATTTGGTAAATTCCATTAGTAGACCACTTTTCAACAATGCAAACAGAATTGAACAGAATACAGCAGCACAACAATACAGATTACAGAATACTCTTGCGCAAATGTTCATCCATATGCATTATGCAAGGCGCATCAACATCTACGCGCTATTTCGATTTTTCAGAATTATCTAACGGTTGTCAATGCAGAATTCTATCTAGCGGTTCTTACCGTAGGCTTTACTTAGCCCGGTTCCACAATTCGAGTTTAACCGAGGTTTAAGACCTAAACTTGGTTTAAAGCCAAATTCCGCCAATGGCAAGCAATCTTTAGCGGTTTAACGGAGGTTTAAAGTTTAACCTTGGATTGTGGAACTGGTGCTTAGAGCGTTGACGGAAGAATGACGCGAATTATAAGGGTAGGGAGCTAGCACGCGCTTACCGACCGAGAGACCTGCTAAGCGCCACTGATGTGGGAACACGCAAAACGTCAGCATGAGCTCTCTCATTTTTCTCTCTGTGCGGGAGTTCAATAAATCAGAGAATGAGCAACAGATGGAAGGACTTTTGTAGTTCGTGAATCCCATCGGCGGAACGATTCTATGAAATATTTTCTTCTCAATGGACATATGAATAGTTAATGGAAAAGAAATAGCAAAAAAATAAGATGTCTACTGTCTGTAGTGTGTTTACTGAAAAATATTTATATAATACGTGATATTAATTATTTTCAAACGGTATATAAAATGCGTTTATTTCGTATCTGTTTGCAAGTGTGTCGCCCTAATGGCTGCGCCCTTTAACTGGTACAACCAGCAGCAGGCCGAGAGTAGCGGCTTATGCTGTGCAGTAACAACGGAATGCAATGGAAACGAGAATACTTCAAAACACACTGCGGTTACGGTGCCTTTATGTATCCTGGGTGACGTTCAACTCCGGTTTTTGTGTCCCGAGGATTTGGAGGAGGTTCGAGCGCTCTGTGAAGATTGGTTTCCCATAGGTAAAACCACCCCAGTTCATTTTCAATCCTTTTTTCCTTTACTACGCATTAATAACTTCGCAACGTGACAATTCTCACGATCAGCTGATCGCTGTCATGATATGTAAAGACCTTTTTTCAACAAGGGATGATAGGTGGGAAAAGGCAATCGAGAAGAACTAAAGCCTTTGATAATTTTTCCAAACCAGAGCTATTACATTCTATTCTTTCACTTTCCATGATCGTTATCCAAAATTTCTACAGAACTGTAACCAGCCATTATTTTCTGAATTATATGAATCGAATCGAAACCAAAACTAGTCAGGAACATTCGATTTTTGAAAATTTTGTACACTTTCTCACTTCTACCAATATTCAAAAACTGGAAACCCATGAGTAGAATATCCGTAAAATCGGAATTCTGATGAAAATGTGCTTTCGATTGGTTTTTAGTTTTGATTTTACAAGAAATTGCTTGTCCGAGGTGATACTTTTTCATTACTCCAATTACCTTTGATTCAGATTACCCGTATACATGGTACGAAGAAATTACAAGTTCGTCACGATTTTATGCATTGGCGGCAGTGTACGGGGGTGTGATAATTGGATTGATTGTAGCAGAGATCAAGCCGTACTGGAAAGTGAACAAAGAAGATCGTGGTATATTGTGCTCTAGTCTAGACGATGAATCATTGGTTGGATATATATTAAGTTTAGGTGTAAGACGTGCTTATAGACGTAACGGCATAGCCTCCCTCTTACTAGAACAATTATTAGCACACGTTACAGCTCCCGAGCGTCCGACGGTGAAGGCTGTATTCCTTCATGTGCTTTCGAGCAACGCACCCGCGATCCTTTTCTATCAAAGATGCCATTTTCGATTGCATAGCTTTCTACCTTACTATTATTCAATTCATGGAAAATGCAAAGATGGCTTCACATATGTTCTCTACGTAAACGGTGGACACGCTCCATGGGGTTTGTGGGATTGGATGCGTCACGTAGCAGGAGCTATAGTAAGTCTTGGACCTTGCAGGGTGCCGCATTGGATATGGCAGAGACTCTTGTGGGCAGCGACTCTTTTGTCATACCATAGATGATAGCAGATCGTTTCTTCCATTGCCATAATCACATTATGTGGGTATATCCAACCCTATATGATATGCTTTAATGTATGCCTAGAGTATGCCGCTCCAGCTTATAAGATAATACTGCCAAAAATAGTACATCAATACTATACCAAACAATTATTTATTATTATTACTATTATTATTATTATTATATTGAATAAATATACAATGATAATATGGTGCCATGCTCTACTCTCGATGAAACAAAAATCATCCTAGGTATATACTTATATGTATAATACATTTAGGATAGATGAAGTGATTTTCTAACTCAGTTTATATTATTCAAATTGTGTACAATATACAAGATAGATATTATATCTGGAAGAAGAAATAATATTATCGCTCAAACATGACGAGTAATCTTATAATACATATTCACGCACCAAAATGTATCAATTAATAAAACGGAAGTCAAAATAGCAAACACTAATAATGTGAGCAGATGGTGTTCAATATTACAATTCATATATTTATGTTAGACGTGGGTATGTAAGATTCTTATGAGTATTTATTTAGTATTTATATTGTTATCGTCAGAGCACAAATATCGCAAATGATTTAGGAACAAATTTTTTTATTATTTTATCATTGAAATTATTTATTATACTCGTTCTTTGTGTACGTACGTTATTACGTATTTTTGTAATCCGATAAATATTAAATCGTTGAATGGTATGGAATTTTTTACTTTCATGATCGATGATTGTTCGTTAGTTACAATATGGAAAAAGATACATCAACGAGAATAATAGATCTAAGTTAGTTAGTATGATATACGAATGTGAGATGGTTGTGTGGTTGATGGGAATGAATTCCAGTCACTTACTTAACTCCGCCATGATCCACGATCTCAACTAACTACTTTAATGAACGAAATAAACTTTAATTTACTATTCAATTTCGTGTATGGGTATCGCTTTATGCATTCGTAAATGCATCAAGTTTATATTTTTATAAAAAAATAAAATAAAATAAAAATATAATAAAATAATAAAAACCAAGAACGAAATGCAAATTTGTATCACGTATACCCATATTCAATAAAAATGGTATGATTCGGTGTGAGTCATGGTAAAAAGAACAAAAATAAATCAGATTTCATTCAGACATAAAATTTGAGTTAATGTTCAATGTTTATTATTGATGAATAGAATCCTATTTATTGTTGAGTGAAGCAAATGCATTTCCTTGTCACTTAACCCACCGATACCTATGTTACATGTTGTGTAAACATTTATTATTACGTAGATTCTCACAGATGTGAATATTGTAAGAACTTTGTTTATTATTTATATACACTTGAATTGAAGGAAAGAAAAAATTATTATACTGCAAACAAATTTCTGCCTGCTCTATTTATATGATACAAATGGGATAGTACGTAAACATACCAGATGGATGAACGATGTGAAAATGTTTGAATGTAAGATATAAAATGGAATATTTATTTTCTATTATGTGTTGTATTTCTCTATTGTCGTATTTAATTTGTTGAATAAATATCTAGTTATAGTGTATTCGTGTGAGTAAAGATGTATTTTATTTTCATGTAATTGTGGTAGTACTACGTAAATGTGTTCTTTACATTGAAGTAATTGTCACTAAAATGCCCGAATGAGCCAAATTGAAAAAATCTCCGAATGAAATTTTATTTCCACGGTTTTTTCAAATTTTGAATACCTGGAATCCCAATTCGATAAATACACGCAAATGATGATTCCATTCAAATCGAGGTGAATTTGATATTTTACCGCGATTTTTGTCAAGAAAAGAAAAAACAGTTTGTCCAGATCCGAGATCTGCGTATCCTCGAATATTTCATGTAGTTAGACGATGTGAGCCATATACCTAGCGTTCCGATATTCGCTTCAAGCGCGCAATGTCTAGAGGGAGAGAGGTAGAACTTATGGATGATCGAGAAGTGTGACGCAGATAGAAGACCGCTGAAAGCGCTTGGAGCGAATATCGGAACGCGTCCGTAAGTAATCACGGGGGCTTCTGAATAAATGCGCGGTACAAGCGTTGAGTGTAGAAGGGTATAGAGGTGCGGACGGCGTGGTGGGGGTATGCTTATGTACTTTTCCTTATATACAAGAGCTTTGCCTCCCTACTCGGAGATGGCGCCCACAAATTTTGCTCCATTTTACGCACACATGAGAGACCGTCGTGTATATGAGACCCGACACATGCGACCGGCTCACCGATGAGCCGAGCTTCCCTCCCAACCGCTTGGTGCGCCACCGGCGTGCTCAGTTGGCCGCCCGCCACATGGAGCGCCACGGTCGGTTACCAACGCATGCAACAATTACGCGTAAACGCCATACAATACATCCCGATCTTTTCACCGACGACGGTGCTTTAAATTCGTCACTGCTAACTGCTTGGAAAAATCTAATGTAAGATGATTCTACTCCGGCGCGGCGCGGCGGCCCGCGTTCAAAATTGGCATGCGGATCAATTAAAAAATCGATAACTCGGTTATTATTGATCCTGCAACTAAATTTCTTGTCTCATTTTACGCGGAAAAACTTCAAGTTTTTCATTGTAAAATGAAAAGACGTAAAAAATATTAACATTTTAATTGCTTATTCGCCAAAAACTGGAAAATTCAGAATTTCCGCTCCATAATATTGCAGCTGGAATTATCAAAAATTCCCCACAGAGATGAATTGCGATAACGATGCAGATTGCAATAATTCGCACGACTCGCAGTCTCGCAGGTTCACTACCATGAATTGATGAAGAAAATGTAGTAGCATGCATTGTCGAATAATTCGTTCATAATGATTATCTTGAAGAATGATGTCGGGATGCTTGTATCACTTGAGCCTCCTCGCCTTTCACAATAGAATTATTATAAACAATAATAACTATTAATAGTACATGAGGGATTTCACGTGGAGCGGGTCACTATAATAGGGCTTCGCGTCACCTTTGATTTCACTTCTCTTTTAGTCATTTTTTGTGCGCAATTTTTTTTATGGTAAAATTTTACAGATTATTTTCAAAATTTCAATTTATCGTAAAATAAACCTTCAAAAATATAATTATTCTCGCGTATGATACGGCCAATGAAAATCTAATTTGGACGTTACTATATACATATTGAAATCTAAATGTTTTTCGCTTTTCATTCCGTTTCATTATTCAATATAAATACAATACTCGCAATCTGTGATGATAATCCTTTTCTATATCTGCAGCGTTCAAACAATGTATTGTGTTTACGAAAATACTGAACAACATTGTATGGGGATTGTGGATGGGTGGTGTCGTCCCCCGTCCACCTATCGCGACGTTGCTCACACGCTTTCGTGACAATAATATCCTTGCACGATTGAACGCAAGACGTAGTCCAGCCGAGTAAGCATTGACTCCTATTATTTTTGAGAACAGGTTCGACGATTTTTTTGTAGGTAGATTTGACCTCGACCAAGAAGCCCGTGATTTGGCCTGTATATAGAATTGACAGAATTGACATTATTTTTTAAATAAAATTATTTTTTTCTCAGTTTTCGGAAAAAAAAATTGACGAAAATAAAAAACTCATGACATATTCCGATTGCTGAGAAAAAAATTATTAGGTTTAAAAAAAAAATCCTACGATAATTTTTGCCGGAGATATTCTTTTAACGACTGCCGTTCGACCGCCCGCTCTCGTATGCCCCCCACCGCGTCGCCGCGCCATCGTTTGACGTTGCAGCGCCGCTGGAATACGACGCCTCGCGTTTGCCTTGATTCACTAATTAATTTTGACAAAAATAGAGCTCAAATCTGAATTAAAGAATTCATGGTTGACCCTTGAGGTATGGACGAGATATAGTATTCTTTTCAAACCTTAATATTATTAACATTGATAATAAATCGCAAATTAGTAAGACAAGTGTAACTCCGGTTCTAATAAAGATGAAGAGGTTTTTTTTCAAATTTCTGTCCCAAAAACAGGAATAACAATATTAAACAATTTTTTTCGTAAGTCAACAATTTCACCATTAATCGTATTCGTTAAGTAAGAAAATTTTATTTACTTTTTTCTCGACCTTTGTCGATGAAAATTTTTATTTTTTTATCGCATTAATTATCTCCATATCTGTAACTACTACGAGAATTCTTTTTTATGCTGTAACCCCATTGGCTCCGATTCTATTGGTACCCACCGTTTTTTTTCGAGAATCATTATTTGTTGCCATAATATACAAGATAATCGAATAATTTTTGGACTGAGGCTAAACTAACAAACATTTTTTGAATTAACATTTTTTTTTTCTTAAACATGAGGATGAGACCTACAACTTTTATATTAAACATTTTTTCCTCACGCACATAACAAAAAAATAAAAAATAAAAATTGCGATTTTTTTTCTCTAACATTATTATAAACAATGTTCTGTCAATTCTATATACAGGCCAAATCACGGGCTTCTTGGTCGAGGTCAAATCTACCTTCAAAAAAATCGGCGAACTTCTCAAAAATAATAGGAGTCAATGCTTACTCGGCTGGACTACGTCTCGCGTTCAATCGTGCAAGCATATTATTGTCACGAAAGCGTGTGAGCAACGTCGCGGTAGGTGGACGGGGGACGATACCACCCATCCACAATCCCCTTACAATGTTGTTACCAATTGCATTGATTTCAGTATCCTCGAAAACACAATACATTGTTTGAACGCTGCAGATATAGAAAAGGATTATCATCACAGATTGCGAGTATAGTATTTATATTGAATAATGAAACGGAATGAAAAGCGAAAAACATTTAGATTTCAATATGTATATAGTAACGTCCAAATTAGATTTTCATTGGCCGTAGCATACGCGAGAATAATTATATTTTTGAAGATTTATTTTACGATAAATTGAAATTTTGAAAATAATCTGTAAAATTTTACCATAAAAAAAATTGCGCACAAAAAATGACTAAAAGAGAAGTGAAATCAAAGGTGACGCGAAGCCCTATTATAGTGACCCGCTCCACGTGAAATCCCTCATGTACTATTAATAGTTATTATTGTTTATAATAATTCTATTGTGAAAGGCGAGGAGGCTCAAGTGATACAAGCATCCCGACATCATTCTTCAAGATAATCATTATGAACGAATTATTCGACAATGCATGCTACTACATTTTCTTCATCAATTCATGGTAGTGAACCTGCGAGACTGCGAGTCGTGCGAATTATTGCAATCTGCATCGTTATCGCAATTCATCTCTGTGGGGAATTTTTGATAATTCCAGCTGCAATATTATGGAGCGGAAATTCTGAATTTTCCAGTTTTTGGCGAATAAGCAATTAAAATGTTAATATTTTTTACGTCTTTTCATTTTACAATGAAAAACTTGAAGTTTTTCCGCGTAAAATGAGACAAGAAATTTAGTTGCAGGATCAATAATAACCGAGTTATCGATTTTTTAATTGATCCGCATGCCAATTTTGAACGCGGGCCGCCGCGCCGCGCCGGAGTAGAATCATCTTACATTAGATTTTTCCAAGCAGTTAGCAGTGACGAATTTAAAGCACCGTCGTCGGTGAAAAGATTGGGATGTATTGTATGGCGTTTACGCGTAATTGTTGCATGCGTTGGTAACCGACCGTGGCGCTCCATGTGGCGGGCGGCCAACTGAGCACGCCGGTGGCGCACCAAGCGGTTGGGAGGGAAGCTCGGCTCATCGGTGAGCCGGTCGCATGTGTCGGGTCTCATATACACACGGACTTATGGACGGAGCGCAAGCTAGGCTTGTTGGCGAGGGGCATGAATCTTGGGGAGAGTACATGTGGTAGCACGTCGGCCATATTGATGAGCTAAATTTTCAGGCGCCACGTTTAAACGATTCACTTTAGACAGTATTAGTTTTGTGGACAGGGGATCAATTGTGTAAAAAAAGCGTTACTTATACCTACAGGTGAAATGTAGTCTTATTCTCTACTTCGATCTCACATTGATTTTTGGGTTTTGAAAAAGATCTGTTTTTGCAGTTAAGAGCTACACAATAAGGCATGTTGTATATTATTCTCACTTACTATTCAATTAAAAATATCGCTGTGGAAAATTATTGGCTACCTTCTAACCTAACCTATACAATAACAACAACGATCCGTCAAAGTGCAAGCCGTAAACGCTTATATATATCCGTGGTATACATATGTATATCTATTTAGCTGTATATGTATATCTATATCTATTTAGCTCATCAATATGGCTGACGGCGCTGATTCCCCTTCCGTCTTTCGCTTCAGCCCCGCAGGGAGAGGCTCCGTCCATAAGGTCATGCATATACACGACGGTCTCTCATGTGTGCGTAAAATGGAGCAAAATTTGTGGGCGCCATCTCCGAGTAGGGAGGCAAAGCTCTTGTATATAAGGAAAAGTACATAAGCATACCCCCACCACGCCGTCCGCACCTCTATACCCTTCTACACTCAACGGTACAAGAACGTAATCCTAACCTTTCAAAAAATTGAAGTAGCCCATGGACTTAAGTAGCCGGTGCACTCCATGCGAAGAATGAACGTAACTGTCAAATAACAGAACTTTCTACGGAGATTATTTCGGAGATTAGCAGAGCAACGTCCTATTATTCTTATTATTATCAATCTTATTATTATTATTTTACTAATTATCCCGAAGAGTGTGTTGCCACAAAATTCAGTCAGAATTGAGCTGAATACCTGCAGCTTATTTCAATTGCCGTAAGTATATTATGGATATGCATGCATAAACGAAGTGAAACGAAATTTATTATGGTTTCAAGAGGATTTTGTTCAAATTTTTCACAGTTCAGTATCAATCATTTCACCAAAATATACACCATAGACAAGGTGCCCACTTATCTATTACGTTTATAATTTTCTTATCGCGATTGTATGGTACGCAATCTTATAGACAGCGGAATATCGTAAAAAAATACGACAGCATTGTGCTTCATCTGTTCGCATATACTGTTTTCTCTTCGTGATTTGCCCGCGTAGTTTCGATTTCTGTGGATTGTTGTTTCGGCCGTCTATTTTTCTTTCTGTTCAAAAAGTGACAAGTTCGTGCTCAAAAACACGTTTTTGTTTTCATTACCCCATCAAATTCGTTTACCGTGCAACGAATTTTGATTGTTGAACGAATATAAATTCAAAGTTAAGTCGTTTTGAGTAATATATTTCGGAAATGTGTTCATTTTCTGTATTCTGATTTCATAAGAGAATTATAGTTCCTTCTCTATTTATGAATGAAAATAGAGTTGCCTAAAATGTCGAGAGTACGGAGGCTCGGAATTTGTGGAATCCGTAATTTTGGTCCTGGAGAAGACGGAAATCTACAAACGATAAACTTCAGCCATCCGTTAACTTTAATTCTGGGTCCGAATGGGACTGGAAAAACAACAATCATCGAAGCCCTGAAATATGCAACTACTGGAGATTTTCCTCCGGGTTCTGGCAGCGCCAGAACTAATTCTTTCATACACGACCCTTTACTGACAAACGAGTGTTCAGTAAGTATCAATACAAATTAAAAATCTTTCATTTGTTCCAACGTACTTTATAACACACAAGAATCTGAATATTATTGATACTTTGATATATTAAATCAGGTGAGGGGCTTGGTAAAAGTTGAAATAGTTGATATCAAAGGAAATTCTGTGACAGTGTCGCGAAGAATAGAATGCACACAAAAACAACACATCAAAAAATTTGCAACTCTAGATAGTACTTTGTCCCGAGTGAATAAAGGTACAGGCGAGGTATGGGCAGAATAAATTAAACATTGAATTCATCCTTAATGAAAGTGCTATTCCTATTGAGATATGTTTTTACAAAAGAATGAATTTTTCTCTCGATGCGGAAATCAGACATCTGCGATAAGTTTTCGCTGTGCAGATTTGGACGCTGAAATGGGATTAGCGTTGGGGGTATCAAAGCCAATTCTGAATTGGGTTATTTTTTGTCATCAAGAAGAATCTACGTGGCCATTAGAGGATGGCAAGAAGCTGAAAGAAAGATTTGACCTGATATTTGATTCAGATAAGTATAATAAAGCAGTTGAAAAAATTAGGAAATATAATGCTAAGTTGAGGGTTGATGTCCGCGTAACAAAAACACAGAAAGAGTCTCTAAAAATTATTCTTGAAGAAGCTACTGAGAAGAGGAAGAGTTTAGAAAAATTTGAAAATCGACTGGCTCTGTCGATCAATAAAGTTACTGAAATTACGGAAAGAATGAATCCGCTTGCAGAAAAACTAAAAGAGCTCCGAAATACAGAAGCACAATATGTCAAGCTACATACAGACAAAGGTATAACAAAAAAGCATAAAACTAGTTATTGTTTTTTTTCCTTTTTTTGAATTCAACCCTTTGAAATTGGTTCTTTCATTCACAGAAACAAGAAAAACCAAATACACCTTGTTAAAGAAGCAAATATTTGAATTGAAAGATAATATTAAAGTTCTCCACGAGGGTACCACTGCGGAATTAAATAAAGAAATTGCTGCATTTGATAGCATACTAGCTGAAATGGAAAGTGAGATGGGAATCGTAAGTTTACATCAGAAAATGATTTACGACTGTCATCATTTTTTTTTATCAAATCTGGGAGAGTGTTTGATTAAAGAAAAGCACATTGTATATATTTTAGCTGCAGGATAAATTGAGAGAAGTTACCAGAGAAGAAAGCAAGCTGAAAGTCATTATTGGCGATCAGCAATTATCAATTGGAAAATTAAGGCAACAGGCTCAAGCACAGGAGAGAAATATTCTACTCCGTAATCGCAATCTTAAAGAGATGATGACACAATGGGGTCTGGACAAAATTGAGGCAGAAATAACCGAAACTGGTAAGACAAAATTATTATACTGGTACAGCAGTTATCTCGAATACCTCTAAGTGTTAAATTGGTTTACTTTTATAGAAGCATCTGCTTATTTGGATCGCCTGAAAGAAAAATTGTTTGAAATGGAATCGAGTATTAAAGATACCATGCTACAGCATGAAGATGTGGAAAGACAATTACGGAAGGACTTAGATAATTCGAGAGACCAGAAGTCAAAACTCGAATCAGGAATGATTATGCTTAAGAAACAGATTGCTGAAAAACGGAAGGAAGCTAGTAGAATGCGTCTTCAAGTAGAAGAGGTACATTTTCCCATTTACTTATTCAATATATCTATTTTTTGGATTCAAATATTCTAAAGAATTAATCAAAAGTTGATTAATACTTGGATAAATAGAAACAACAGTGTTATTTTTGAGTTCTCAAATTGGTTTGTACACAAAAAAATTGATAATTTCATAGGTAAATGCATTGGCCAGCCAATTAGAGCTAGTTGATTCAAGATTGCAAGAAGCAAATGCAGCGGTAGATTCCCTTTCTGCGAGTTTTGATGTAGATGCAATGAAAAAAGATATAGAAGATGATATAAATAAACGAGATCAAATGGAGGCGAGCTTAGACAAAATTGACACGGAAGTCACACTGCTTCAGCAGCAAAGTTCATTACATGCTGAGCTTGATCTTCATAAGTCTAGCCTGCTGGCGAAGCAAAAAGAGATTCAAAAATTGTGAGTAATTGTTTGGGGAATTTTTAGTGTTGTGATTCTTAGAAACTTTTTATACATGTACGAAAGATTTCTTTATCAGGAAGAACAAGCACGAAAATAGTCTCAAAGTGCTTCTGAAGGTCGAAGTCCTACCGGAGATGGATTTAAAACGTGCGCTTAATCGTGTTCAAGAAAGTCTCGTGAGTTAAAATATCCAATTATTGATATCAAATCTCACTTGTATTAAGAAACTCTTGAAGATTTATCTAATTCGGAAATTTTAGTGTGATCAAATCAAACAATTGAATAACAAAGTGCAAAGGGAACAACGGGAGCTAACCAGTCTGGAAACTACGAAAAAACATAAGGAACGTGAATTGCAAGAAAAAAATTCGGAGCTTGAAGGTAAATAATCCTTTCAATCAAATTTCAATTATGATTGTAGATGTTTTCCTGAGTTCCATTTAGATAAAATTTGAATTCAGTAGATAATTGACGAGGAAAAATATTTTGTGTTCTAGGAATTCAAGATCAAATCGCATCGATGTGTCATGGTAAAGAGTATGACGAAGTATTACTACATGCGAAAAAAACTGTACTAGATTTGCAAGAGACCAAAGGATTGTACACATACAAAGGCATTGCATATAAAGAATACGTACAGCAAGCAGATTCGTGTTGTCCACTCTGTCATCGTAATTTTGAAAATCAACAAGATCTTGAAGAGTTTAGATCCGAATTACATGAAGAGATAAACAAATATCCTAATCAGTTGAAGATGTGTGAAGAACAATTGAGAGAACAACAAATACGATATGATAATTTGCAACAGCTCAAACCTCTCGTCACTAAAGCTAAACAGTTGGAAGAAAACACATTGAAGAATCTAAAGTAAGATATAATTTATTTTTGTAGATTGAATACATAAACAATGATAATAACTCGTTTCTGAAAACTAGACTGGAGCTCACTAAGATGAAGCAGAAATTGTCAGAATCTCACACACGGCTTGAGAAACTGCAGTCAGATGCTGCTGAGCCGGAAAGTAAGCTTGCTCAATGCAAGGATATTGTTGGTGATGTGGCATTATGGGAGCAGTATTCGACTGAAATAATGAAACTGAATCAAACTATTACTCGAATCAAAGCGCGTCTATCCGATAAAGGTAAATGAATTTGGTGGTTCATAGAGAGATTCGAAAATTTTTGCTATCAATGGTATATTTTCGACAGTCGGCGATAAGTCGATGCAAGAAGCTCAGGATGAACAAGAATCGATGAAGAAATCATTGAGCGTTGTGCGAAAAAGGATTGAGAAGTTACAATCGTCACTTACCTCGCACAATGACAAATTACAAAATGCAAGAGAAACTAGAAATAAACTAGTCGAGGAGCAATTGAAGATGACATCCGAAGTGCAGAAGCTAAAACAGTTACAGGATAAGTTGAAAGATTTGTGCAAAGAGGAAATATCCCTTCAAGAAAATGTGCAGGAATTACAAAAACAATTGGGGCCTGTTAATCAGCAGCTTGAAATCAGAGATAACTTATTACAAAAAAAAAAGGTTGATATGTATTTTCTTTCTAATGTCACTGAATCTAAACCTTTGAAACTCTATTGACGACTGTGTCCATTTTGTAGAGAGAGCATCACGAGATTTTAGAAAAGGAGCGAAGTATGATTGCCGAGAAATCGCGAAGTTTACACGATTTGAAAAGTATTCAGTCAGAAATTGATAATTCAATTCGTTGTGGGGTCGTAGATTCATTGAGAAGATCTGAAAGTGATATGAAAAAGTATCAGAAGAAGCTTGAAGATTCAGAAAAAGATAAAACCGAAGTTTCTACTAAAATTAATGATATAGTGAATCAGATTTCAAAGCAAGAAACACGTAAACGAGACATGAACGACAATATGGTTCTTAAGCAGAAGACAGCAGAGGCTGCAGTACTTCAACACGAAATAACAGCACTGAGAGAAAAACTAGAGAATATGAACTATCGCCAAATGGCGGAGCAGAAAACGAAATTGATGGAGGATGAAGAAGATCTTATTAGAAAGGTATGCACTTAATTGAATTTCTAGCTTCTGTGTTGAATTTCATATCATTCATTAATCGGTGATTTGAATACTTTAGAAAAACAAAGAGCAAGGAACTCAGGATGAAATTGAACTCAACATCACGCAACTGAAAAAAGAATTGAGCAAGGAACACTACAGATTGGCTCATAAAAACTTCATAAATAAGTGCGCTGAAATTGTTGTAAGTACAAAATATCAAATGAGATTTATTCAGCTGTTTGATTTTTTCATGGACCAGCTTAAACTACCTATGGAAAGACTCATTTCTTGATGAGAGATGACCAGTTTTAGTATAATTTCGGCGATTTCAATAAGATATTCTTATTTACTCGTTTGATTATTAAATATACCTGTATATGTATTAGGTACAAGAAGAAGCAATAGCAAATTTGGTACAATATACGACAGCCTTAGATAATGCGATAATTGAATATCACGATGAACGAATGGCTTCGGTTAACAAAATTATATTGAGTTTGTGGGAGCTTATTTATAAAGGAAAAGACACGACTGCTATCAAAATTCAGACAGAAACTACTGGAGGAATGGGTGATAAGAGGAGAACCTATAATTACAAAGTTGTTCAAGAAAAACAGAAGATTACCATGGATATGAAAGGGCGATGCAGCGCAGGACAGAAGGTCAATAACCGAATGAAACCTATTCAAATCTGTTTAAGATGATTTAAAAAGAAAATCGTTATTAATCATGAGCCCTAATTCTCAATTGAGACACAATTAGAGGTCCTGTTATAACGCTATGGCTAAAAATCATAGAATTATTCTGTTAGGAGTAGTCATAAAACCCTCTTATCTAGATTCATTATGACTTGTAATTTTTAATTCAAATCTGGATTCCAATTTTGGAGGAGTGTTGACCTTGTAAAAGAAATAATTTGACCTACATTTGGCCTACTACATTGCGTTTTTATAATTTGATCTTACAATGGGTCAGAAAAATTGTGAAACAAGTTTAATGATGCCAGAATAAACCATGAAGTACAAACTCTAATATGTTTTCAATGCTTTCATATCAGGGAAAATTGGTATAACTATAATAAACTTCGTTTGGTATATTGTCTGTATGGATATAACGGTAGTGTGAGCAAATACTCATTAATGTATTCTCAGTCGGTGAAAAATAAAAAGCTTCTTTTCATTTGAATGTTACGCAGGTTCTTGCATCAATCATCATAAGAATGGCGCTAGCTGAAACATTTGCCAAAAATTGTGGTATATTTGCTCTAGATGAACCGACTACAAACCTTGATGAAACCAACATGAATAGCTTGGCTACTGCACTTGCTCAGTAAGTTTAATTTGCCAAAGTTTGGGATTTTCAACAATTTTAATTAAATATCAAACGGTCTTCTCCACAATAAATAACAGGGTGGAAAGATAAAACATCTAATCGTGAAAAAAGTTGCTCTGCCTCTCCCAAAAAGGTAGAAGAGAATATGTCATTTTAGAACTTTATGATCAATGGATCTATATTTCAGAATTGTTAAGATCCGTTCTAAGCATCAGAAGAATTTCCAACTGATTGTAATCAGTCACGACGAGAAGTTTGTACTTCAGTTAACTAAAGTGAGCAGAATCAGGAAGGTTTATGAGCTCTTTCGAAATGATATGTAAGTTATTCCTTGATAATAAATATGGAAGTTAATTCGTTGAGGTGTTGTTATCATGTTAATGTCTCCAATGTAACATTTCAGTGGACTAACACAGATAAAGGCGTGGAGCATTGAGGAGTCTGGAATGACGCAGGGTGCTTTGAAAGATGAGGAATATTCGGATGAAGAAGCTGACGCAGAGACGGAATTGCGGTCAGGTAAACGCAAGCAGCTTGCAGAGGAGAGAAAAATGTTGAAAAGTAATCTGTCCATTAGTCCGCCGCGAAAGAAGAGAATTACACAAAATGATTAGTTTTGTGAGTTGATTTAGGTGGATGTTTGAGAAGGTCTACTTTGCAGGGAGTCACATTGCCTTATCGCATAACTAATTCCTATTTTTTAATAATATAAACAGAGATATAATATTGTATTATTATATATGTATCACTATATCGGAAAGAAAGTGATGTGCGTTATTGTTTATATTTTTTCTCTAGTTTCGAGAAGAATCCTTTGATAAATTTATATCGAACAATGTATTACCATGTAGTATTAAACGGAGAGCCGACTGAACTTAGTGATTTTATTGGTCACGATACAGTGCCTTATACCTGCTTGGGGGACCAAAACCTACATCGTGGCTGGCCGCACCTGGTGGGTTCGAGTAATATGAATGGGACAACAAAATTCACTTCAGGTAATAGTATCAGTCTTCATTCTGATCACATATTGTTAATTGATTTCTCAAATAAATTCGACAAGATTGCCAGGACGATTGTTTGGTGGTAAATCATAGCCAAGCTTAGTTATAAATATTTTTTAAATAATATTTTTCGGTATCACTTAGTTTTTTTTTTTTTTTTTTTTGTACAAGTATATTTGTCGCACACATCAGTGAAAAAATGTCATTCAAAAGTGATGGTGGCAACATCTTGGCGACGTTTTACCATCAAGCATTCGTCCTGGCAATTTTGTCGTATTCATTTCAAACATCAATTAACAATATGTAATTAAAACAAGGAATATGTTACCTAAAAATTAACCCCCCCCCCCCCCCTCCCCCCCTCCCTTCGTATTACCCCACCAGGGGTGGTCAGCCAGGATGTAGGGAAATGATCCCCCAAGCAGGTATGAACAGTGTATCATGACTGATAAAATTACCTGAGCTAAAGTGTTGCAGCTCATGGACTACATGTTAACTTCAAAGCACACAAGTCAATGTGAATTCTTACTTGTGCCATAAATACGTTATTGTCATTATATGTCAGCTATTTTTTTTCATTCCAAATTTGTATCTATTACAAAAATGCTAATTATTATCAAATGCAAAATAAACTAGCTATGCATAAAACTGCTTTTTCCCCCCAAAATCGAATAACTCAGTCCGAAGCGCAGATCCAGGGGGAATCTTTCGACAGCTTTTTAGTCACGATTCTGAATCAAGACGAGTTGGAATTCAATTTTTTTTTTTTTTTTTGCGTTCGGTTGGAATCATTCTTTTTATTTTTGATCTTTGTAGAGTGTATTCATTATGCTGTTTCCCTGAAATACTACTCATTGAAATGAACGGTTTAATTCCCTTAAAAGCTGTGTTTCTGTATCATAAACAGATGCCTAATTACTTCTCAAGTATCGACAGTGAGTATAACAAGATAGGTGCTTGGCTACTTCTCACTGGATATGAGCCGAAGGATCAGAAAAGGAAGACAGTAAGCTGTGTAAGATTAGTGGTTTTTGGGAACTTCATTTTCAAGTACCCATATTCCGTGTACTCCTAGAAGAGTGGAATATGTAGAAGAACATGGAATTCGTTGACTTTTAAGCCTTCTCACGGCTCTTGCAATTATTACATACTTTTGAGATATGAATTTTAGAACTTACGAATTAAAATATTGTACCATTGCTGTCCCTCAAGTCGTGGATCAATTTTGGTATCAGGATTGTATTCATTGTGGCAATTCTTTTGCAACAAGTATGTGTGGAGTCGAAAAGGTGAAGGAATAAACGTAATCCTAGTGAAACAAGACCTTCCCACTTTTCCTGTTATTTTTTTCCATAAATCCATATTTGAATGACATTTTTTGAGTTTCGATATTTCGGGGATAAGCTCCTGTTGGTACGCAAAGCTTGCGAAGAGATAGACAAAAATGGGTAAGGGTCGGGATCCATAACGCGTAGAAATTCCGTGAAATGACCCGAAATGTAATTAGGCCCCATATAATTTAAGTAACATCGTGACGGTATACTTCTGAACTAGGTCAGAGCCATCCCAATTTCACGGATCTTGAACGTTTGAACAATCCAAAATAAACAATATGCAGGTATTTCTCGATCTTGTATGTATACTATTATCGTTCTATTATCAACAGCTTCATCAATGAGTTTTCCCGTTTTCAGTGTGTTGCGTACCAAGTTACGCGTCTTTAATTTAATCAATTGATATTGTTTATCTTTCTAACGTTCTAATACCTCATATTCTTTGCTATTAGAATTAAACACATGTATGTACCTATTATATTGTATGTTTCTATCTGCTCATATTCTACAGTAGGGCAATATTTATGAAACAATATATGGAATGGCTAACTATATTGTAGCACACAATGCCAAGTACAGGTAGAGTCCTTTGTTTAAGTATTCGTCATACCGATCCCCTAACATTTGGTGGCCAAATGTGGGAATTTGTAAACGACACTCGATTGTAAAGGCCACATGTCCTTTATGACTTCCAATCCCTTGGAATTTTATTGTTAACTTATGCTTACCCATTCTACGAGAACTAATATTCAAACATTTTCTCCAACTCCGGCCCGAAAACCTTGGACCAATCCCAACAATTAAAACAAACTCCCACCTTGTTACCACTACTAACGTTAACTGTTCCCTACCCTTACTCAAGATTCATTGACACTCCCATCAGAACTAACAATTGGAGTCTCTTCTAACTCTAAAGTCAGTCTAAAATTAACTCATAAAGAAGAAACGTAGTTAAAGTATAAACTTAGTTAAAGTATAAACTCTCCAGACATTTTCGAAACTTAGTATTTTCTTTAACTTCAACTTCAAACACTAAAAAACGTCTTAGAAAATCTACAAGTATTCAAACTCAAAATCAGTTATTAAATCAATAACTTTAAATATATACAACTTCAATATAATAACAAACAGATAAAAATTGCTGTAAAACTCAAATTGTCCTATACAAAACGACGGTGTTTGCGTACAGGGCGGGGAATACTTAAGCTGTATTATACGAACGGCAGATCACCCCACAGCACAGTGAATTCAAATTAATGATAATTTATAAAAATAATGTATAGCTATATAGACTTATAAGACTAAAAATACGTTCGTTTGCATTTCGACCGCGTTCTATGTGTAATATACCTACTATCAGAATAAATGGGATTGGTTTAGGTTTTGAATTTTCAAATTACTATCGGCGCACGTGCCACGTGTTTAATCTGACTACGCGTGTCACGTGGTATTGACGTACATACCACATTGCGCTCACACATCGTTGAGTTTGACAGTTCAACCGTTGGTTCAACACTCTTATTTCAAAATCTAATCACATACCTAGTTTCAGAATGAGTTATGTGTTACGAGAATTTTTCAAAACGATTTAAAGTTTTACACCAGATTCACCCAACTATTCTTTTATTCTGTCGCTACGTATATAGTACGAACTCTAGTCTTTCATTGATATCATAACACTGTAAGTAGGTGTGTATCGAAACCCGTGACTCTGTTCTTTGATGCCACGCTTTCTCTACTCTATTCTCTCTTACTCTATTCTATTCTATTCTCTTTCAATTAAATGAATCAACGATCTCTCAGCATGTTGTCACTGTACCAAACAATAAACAATCTAATTTGAGAATATACACCAACACTTTGGACTTATTCATGTGATAAACAGTAGCCTCAAAGTGTGGTATGGGGAATAGAAAAAAAAGAGAAAAAAAATAATAACATACTTTTTGCCATTGAAGTTCTCATATTTGCATTCGCACTGGAACAGGTTTTTTCGGCCAACGTAACAGCTACGTCATCGTCATGAACTAATGCCTTATCCATTTCTTTACTGCCTTAGTAGAAAATAATGTGATAATAACATGTTTTTAGCAGATCGTGATGGACCCGAGTACAGAAATACGTAGATTGAGGCCTGCGGAGTTATATACGCTTGCAAGGATTTTGACAGCATCAGATTCGTGGAAAATGTTGATGGGCGTTGTGCCAAAAGAAGGAACTGAGAATGAGCTTAAATTCAACACTGAACACTTTGCGTAAGTTCATGATGAGGTATATGTATTAAAAAATCCACATTGAACACAGAACAATTACTCAGCATTATAGCTCATATCATCACTTCAGCTTCATGAATCTTCCCTCTGAAGAAGGGAATTTAGGCCAAATGCCATCTTTTTCACATTTCAGGTCCAACTTTTACCTATATATTGCATCCAAAAATACTCTTATCAGGCAGATAATAATAAAAAATACCCAGTTTTTTTATTTTCGTATAACATTCAAACAAGGTGACCATGTAGTAATTATAACTTTTGCAAGATAAGTATTAGCCCAATTTTCAAAAAATGACAGCATGGAATTCAACTCAAAATTTTGTTTTCAATGAGCAGACTTATCGAACAAGCGAGTTGTCAGCAACGGAAGCCAGGAGCTGAAATATTCCTCGAGGAATGGAGTACAATGGGGAAACAAAGGCCGACCTTACAATCTACACTAGATCTCCTTGTGAGAGTACAGCTCTTTAGGGCTGCTGATTACATCGCAGTTGATCTGCTAAAAAGTAAATATATTTCATTAGAAAATTGTGTCTCGAATTTTGTGGCCAGTAAATTAAATATGTTTTTATACATTTTTCAGGACAACCTCCAGAAAGACCCACGTCTGGACCAGCTGCCCCAATCGATATTTCTGATGAAGAAATTGCTAAACTGATGCTGGGTGCAAATTTCGAAAGTGAATGTCTTGATTCCAAGATTTTTGAATCCAAGGATTCTTTGGAAAGTGTTTTGGACGGGGTTAGTTATCCGTCACAATTATCTGATCACAGTTATTCAATTGAGCACCGAGAACAACAAGTTGAACATCCACAAAATGAACAGCGATGCATAGGATTAAAATTGGTAGACGAAATATCGACATTGACAATACATGTAGAGGATGTGAATCAAATTAATTCTGACCTAATCCAGTTTAATAAAAACGCTGCAGAATCTTTCGGAAACAATCACGAGAATCTTACTGCCTACAGTAATTCGAATTTAATACAATTCAGTAGAGATAGCATTCGTGATACAAGTGCAATGGATTCAGACGAGAATTTTCCGCTGGTTAATGGCGTTTGCAATCCTCATCTGAGTGATAATGTCCGAGCTGTTTTACAGAGACAACACATCACTTGCACTAGCTCTTCAAATAATGAGGAAGAATATAGCTCTGAGGAATTAATCAGAGAAGAAAATTATTGTGTGCAGGAAAATGGTGTGAAAGTACAGGATACTAAAGCGAATGGATCTGTTCCCCGTTTGAATAATCATGACAAATTCGAATTACAATTAAGTGAATTGCCTGCATGCGTCGTAGAAATTAGGAAAGGATCTATGCCAATTTATAGTGAAGTACCATCAAGCGAGCTACCACAATTTGTTGTCGATATAGCACATCGAGAATCAACACCAGATGAGAAATCAGTTGGGGAACCAATACTTTCAAACGTTTCTACTTCGTCAGATTCATCTTCCGATTTTCTGACTAACACTACGAGTTCATCGGAAAATAATACAGAAAGTAATATACCAATATGTGTGAATTTCCCCTCAAGAAATTTACCAAATGAGGAATTAATATCAGCAGAGTTACCGCAATTTGTTGCTGACTTAGGACATCGCCAGAATGACTGTAGCCCGGCGAGGACTAGTAATGGTCCTTCGCGTCTTACCAACCAATCTTCTAATGATCAGTTCCAATATCTTTATTTGAATTCACAAGAGTTACCAGTCGTTATTTCAGAGTGTAATAAAATGTGCAGTAGGGTGGATGAGAATCCGATAGAATTACAATCTGCGGAATTACCTCAGTGTATCGTGGAGTTACAAAATGTAATAAAAGAATAACCCGAAATCTGTTAGATTTATATTTTTATTAGTTGGCAAATGATTTGTCACCATTTTTTATCAAACATTGAATTTGTTTAGGAGAATTTATTATTTTTGTTGCGATTTCTCAAGAATTGTGAAGATAGGTATTTCATAATAATGCTATAATAATTCAGTAGAATAATAATTCAATATTCCAGTAGAATTGGGCTGTGCAAAATATACCTAATTCTTTCATATGCTTTGTTCCTAAATGAAGCTCCAATTTTTGTAAATTGTAATAAAACACGAATATCGATTGACTCCGGCTATAGTGCATCAAACAATACGCCAAACTGTTACACTTCTGTTTTTAAATGATACATCCTGTTGGAAATATATTTTTGATTATTATCTGAAAAATTTCCGAGTAACTCCTAAAACTGGAAAATTTAGTCTGATTATCTCTGAACAGAATCTTGTCTTCTCCGAAATTTTAAAGATAGTTTTCGAAAAAAACACAATTTCTCGCCATTTTCTTGAAAAATCTCTCAACATTTTCTCATAGACTCTGAATAATTGCCGAAAATGCTTGTATTTATCTCTAAATTTCAGTGAAACTCTGAAAATGTCCGTAAAATTTTTGCAAAGTCTGTTTTTATGTTAATGAATTGTTCGAATTTCTACGACTTTCCAGAGTATTTCAGATTTTCTCGGAGTTATTCTAAATTTTGTCAGAGAATAATCACAGACATATTTTCGTTTGAGTATAAATCCGTACACACAAGACACCTATATAGGTGGATTATTGAAAATAAATAATATTTTTTATACTATCATACAAATATTTAACTTTTTTCATCCCTAGATGCGAATATGCTGATATTGACCTTGATTATGAAGCTGATAATGATATGCAAACTAATTCTGTTTACATGTTATAATTTTGCACAGAATATAATCATAATTATAATTTATTGAGTGATTGTATGTATATCATCAGTGCACTGCATTAGCGAGTAATGTGATACTGATAACAGCTAGCTAGAGATCTGTTACTGAAATATGAAAATGCTGTGCCTTGTTCTACCCATATGTGAATTCTTTACTATTTATGTAGAATCTACAGAAAACCTAATCATATTATTCACTAGCCTGGCTCAGATTCCGATATCTAATGTTGTTCCAGCGGAAAGAGAGAGAGTATAGTTAGGCTTTGGCTCCAAAAAAATATCCATAATTTTTGTATTCATTTGACTTCTGTTATGAAGTGAGAAGTTTTTAGCTGTCACTGTTATTACTTTGATTCATGGCAAAATAGGCGCTTTGGAGTTCACGTAGATTAGCCTCCAGAGTAGCAACTTCATCGTATTTGTGAGCATCTCTTGCCTGTTTTATATACGCCCGAAGATTATTCATTTGTTCTATTATTGGATCCATAGAAGATGTTAGCATTGGCGCAGCGCTAGAAGGACCCCATCCTTGCGATTGATCGAGAATTAACTGTAAAATTTCAGAATCATTGTCGAATCATAGAGTAAAAGAAATGCCAAACCTATGAAATGCATTCCAAATATCAAGAATATAATTCAAGTAATTATCTTGTCCAGTTTACAAATGAGCCTTCACCTGATCATTTCTTGACGCAGTAACGCCTTCGGATGATAAACCTTCTCGTTTTTGTTGTTCCTTTCTTCTTTCTCTTTGAATTTCCTCTATTTCTTTTTGTCTCTCATATTCGATCCTCGCTTCTATTGCTTTGTGACGTTTTTCTTTGAGTGCTTCGTATTCCTCTTCCGTTGGCAACGGCTCTGCGCTAGCTAAATGCTCTTTCAAAAATGTCTGCACCGCTGATCTGACCATTTGCTGGAGCCGCAATGCCTGACCTTGGGGAGCATTATCAATATCTTTAATTCCAAGAATTGAGATTCTTTTACTGATCAAATCTATATTCTCAGCCAGCTTCGCGATTCTTATACGTAAAACTTGAGCATCCTGAAGATTGTACGTCGTTTCTCCTTTTCTAAATTTTTCAAACAAGAATAAGATGGAACTTATTATCGAGTTTTTTTATCGATGAAGACCAAAAGAAAAAAAGAAATGCGTCAGAGATATTACCTCAATGATTCACACATTTTGTTATACATCAACGAATGCTCTTTCGCTTCATCTATATACGAACGCATCTTTTCGTAGAACTGGCAAATGATTGGCTTTGATGATTTTCTTTCCTTCAATCTTTCCCTTGAACTTAGAAGTTCTTCACAATGAACGCAAAGTCTGAAGTGTTGTTCGCCTGTCGAAGGATCGTTAACGAAAGAAAGAACACTGTTCAAACTTCCGCTAGATGGGGATCTCGCCAATTTGGACAATCCTATACCAGCGCGGATAAAACGGCCAGCTATAGGTGACCCAGAAGATGTTGGTGATATGGCAGAATCGTCTTGAACAAGGGTAGGATTTACCATTTTTCCTGAAAATGAGTTTAGAAAATAATATTACCACAACAGTAAATACTCTGTAACTCTCATAAAATAACTGAATTTTGCTCCAACTTCTCTGCTCTCTTTTATGAGCTAACAAAATCCTGCAAAGTATTATACATATATAATTCTCACTTGCTTCTCCCAGTGCGAGAAACATTGTGCAATCGTGACACATTACGGCTCCGCAAAGTCTACAATGATGTTTTCTTTTGGCCAAGTGAAAGCTTTTAGCGCAAGTCGGACACAGTCGAACAGACTTGTCGTCGATCCATGGTACGATGGACTGCTCATGAGCTGTTGTATTTACATACATAAATTATCAGGTCGTCGAGGAGAAAAAAAACAATGAATTACACACGTATCATGTCATAGTACTTTGAAAAGGATTCAAGCTTTTGTATACTAGTCTATATTCATTTCCAACCTCGTCTGCTGATGGGATCCGAAGGCAATTCATTTAATAGCTTGTCCAATCGTATTAGGAGCTTGTTGGTCTCTGTAGAATATCTGTCGAGCCTGGCATTGCGAATTTCGATAAAGTATCTCGTGTGAGATCTAGTTTCACCTGCGATAAAAGGAGACTGTGATACGCAAAATCCCTTTCATGCTCAATGGTGGGAGAAACTGTGTCTCATTTTATCGAATTGGGAGTCTGACTATACCAGTTTGTCAAAATAAAGCGTGGAAAAATTCATGAGGCTGAAGTTAATAGAAAATTAAATTATGAAAAATAACATCAGCTATATTACCCCCACCCAAGCGTTTTCATCAAAAATGTAAATTTGTCTGAGGTCTTTTTTAGTCGAAAAACGTGATTTTGGGCCTCATAAAAATTGTGTTAGAATGGGCGGTCCGTTGGAAAATTATCTGCTAGGTGGATGAGATAGAATGTGAAAAATTTGAACGAATTTCACCCTCCAATGGACTTCAATGGTGAACTTTAAACTACCGACTCGGCATTTCTCTGAGAAAGGATGCGAAGAGATTATTACGTGGGGTGGAAAACCACAGGCAGAATTAAGTTTTTAGGCGATACCTAATTCCTGGGGTTCCCAATCTCTGTAATAAAGATCTAAGCTAGATTCTTCGTATTTTGGTATCGCGAGTGCTGTGAGTCCATCGATACTTTCATCCTGTTTCATAATTTTCTTTTTCGCCTTGCCATATAATTCTGAAAGAGTAATTGAATCGGAAGATGAGATAGCTGCTTATAATTGCATATCGAATATGAGGGAATGAGAGATTTTCATATTGACTAGCCAGTCGGAAAGTACCTTTTAGAGTTTTGAGAATTTCCGGGTTATCATTGTGGAATTCTTCAAAGTGTTTGGTTAGTTGGTACGGGGTCTTCAAATCAGTTTTGCAAATCGAGCATAAGAAACCTTCGAGTACCTGTCCACCTTCTGCCATTTTGTAAATATTTATTGGTTTCTATGAGGCTAGATTATTTCAGTTTCTCTATTTCTGTTTAACCACAACTGCTCGGGGGGTGTTCCGGTCTTTATTTGACGTTTGACAAGAGAAACGTGCACTGGGAGCGGCCATCTTAGATTAGATCAGCCGGCCCTAGCTTTCGGTCGCTTCGATCCATCAAATCGAAACTTCGAGTCTAGATTCGAATATGTGAATATTTGAATATTTGAAACCATGACGAACGATGACGCCGACGCGTTTTTGTTGCACAGTGAGATTTCAGATGATTAATTATTCCGGGAATAAACGTAACAACATTTCCGCGTACGCTTCGACTCCGTTTCCGAAATTATAGCCCAATGAAATATTCGTTCGAATATATTTTTTGGATCATTATAGCAGCGGTTATTGTCAAGTTGAATTATTTGTATACGAAATTAGATCGTTTCCTTATTTTTTGAAATGAGATATAGCAGGTAGGGCAATTCGCACCTAGACGGTTACTTTCTACACACAAAATCATGAACTTTAATATGTCTAGATTCTTGGAGAAGGAGTGAACTTTGAGTCATCGTTTCGCTTCATTCGGCCAAGTTCCAAAGAATCGCTCACGATGATATGAACTACTTAACCCGTAGCTCGTATATTTATAGCTCATATACCTGGGTAGGTATAGGTTCATATAACTGTATAACGTTATGCATTTTTTTCATGACGAATCGATCTTTTGAAATATTTCATTGATATTGGTAAAATTCAAGTTTATCAAATTTTAGTTTACAATATATGATTTATTCAATTGAGAAAAAGAAGCTCAAGATTCTCACAAATCTCGAAAATTTAGTTTTATTCTTTGAACATTTCTTCTTGAACGCCAGCTGAAAATATAGGAAAATTGCAAGTGCTCGTAGATTTCGATTTCGAAAAAAATAATTTTGTTTGTTGTCTTACCAACATCCCAGTAAAACAAAAAGAATTGAGTATGAAGAATTAATATGAATTAGATAGAATTAAGAAGACCTGTGTGTGAATTCTTTGCCATTTTTAAAAATTGGCACACAATTTTTTTTAATTCTGTTCAATTCGTGTTAATTCCGTTTTTTACATACTCAATGCGTTTCAATTATTTGTTTCTTACTGGGATGACTATACATTAAACGTACGACATGAAAAAAATCGAAATGAAGATTCAATTCTGTGGAATCCGCTAACAGCGGATATTTCTCATCTTTTTCTAAAAATATATCCGAGATATTTAGAAATCAGGTATCACAACAAATATGTCGGAGGTGAACAAATCGTTGGGTAAAACGACAAGCGGAAGAATTTTAGAAAATGTGTAATATATGTCAGAAACTATTGATTTGGACAGATAAACCGTTTAATAGCGAATTTATTGACATACATGTAAAGTTAATGTTTAATCTAAAAATGTTGTTTGGCCGTATTTGCTCACTAATGACGGCATGCAGCAACTATACTAACAATAAATTCACCAACAAAAAGTTCAAACAGATGTATAGGTAGGTACCGAAAACAAAAGTGAAGTTATGAATTTTTAATTATGACTTGTCATTTCATAAAATGTCAACAAATTTCAAGTCAAACAGCATGAAAAATTATTCTAAAAAGAGAATATCGGCGTTCTTTTTTCATTGAATTTTTTCATGTGTGCCTTCATGACGATGAGGTCCCTGAGATTCCTTTTCAAATAATTTGTCACCTGAATGAAATATTAAAAAACTTGTTCACAACTGGTAATAACGTTTCAGTCTGTTATGCCCGGTTGCATAAACGCCGGATAAATTTACCCCGAGGGTTCGTTCAATTGTTTCCCACAACCTTATACGTATGAAACATTTCATCCAATTTGTCAATACGTATGCAACAATTGAACCCACGTTCATGCAACCGGGCATCAGTGACCTAATGTCAAGGGCAGACGGTTGAAACTGGGTAAAAATTACTGTTCTTTGACGAATTACCAATATAAGGGCCGTTTGTTCCACCTTTCGATATAAATTGATCCTCTCGGTGAATGCCCTACCAGCCAGTCACAGTACCCGGTGAAGCATTCACCGAGAGGATAAATTTTCACCGAAAGGTGGGACAATCGGCCCTAAAGGAAGAGAATATACCTGTACCGATCATTACAAATCGATGAAATTTAATCGTGATCATTTGACGAACAGCTGAGCCTCGGTTATTTCTCGTATTCGTCTTTTCCATTCATTTGTTATTTGAACTGACATTTATCCCGAATATTTGATCAACAAAATTTCGGATAAACTTATTTCGACGATGTATCCATGTCCGATGCTTCACAGTTATTATCAGAGATGTGAGAATGCAATTCCTAGGAGAGCTCTGAACCGCATGATAGACCGAGGTAAAATTTCCAAAACACGATTATTTAAATCACATATGAATAGAATAGTCCAGTCATACTAATTCACGATTATTAGTGAACCCTACAAGCATAGGTATACCTCGTGAATCGTGGCTAAGGTATTGGAGTTAGTATTTAATAATGAGTAAATGTATACAGACTCTTGTGGTTGCGGTACGTTTTTCTCCTTACACTACTAGTCAGACCGTTGCGGCATATACCTAGGTATTATGTTGGTTACACTATAGCATGTGTCACCATCCATCTCCTGCATAGCATTAGAAGTTTCGTTCATTTCTCCTAATCAGTTGCAACATTTTTCCTGCATCCGGCTTGGATCAGCAAATTATGATAGAATCTAAAAATAATTAGCCAGAAATGTTGTTATTTTTTAAATAATGAAGCTGCATCGGCGTCCAATGCGTGATCTGGTTCGTCTGCGACGAGGTGCGCTGGGCAATTCAGCTTTTCACCATAAGGAGATATGAAGGATGAGAAAAAAAATAAAAGTGTCCGTCTCGCATCTCCGCTGTTCATTTCGTAACCGCATGGATCTGATGAAATAATCCGTGTATATCGAATTTCTTCATCGCTTTTCGAATAGCAGAGCTGGCCAATATTCAGTGGGCATTCACTTTACCTGCTTCGTAGAGACAACAGTGCGTCTTATGAATGGCGATCCGCGTGGCAGGGCGTAAGATTGGATATTCATCAATCAGCGAAGTGCCTTACTGCAAGATATTCATGCGGGATTTAGCATTTCACTTTGTGAACGGCTGTAACCGCTCCTCATCACAGTGTGTCTTCTTACATGATCGAAAAATAAATAGATCTCTGAAGTCATGCACATTGCCAGTTTCGCTGTTGTTCTCTTTTCAGCGATGCTCAAGGATACGGATTGCAGAGAACTGGAACCACCGATTCTCAGGCTTAGGTCAACGCATCCTCAATGTTTCGCTCCTGACGTGGATGTGACTCGGGCCAAATGTGCTTTCGGCCGGCTGGCTCTTCCTAAGCTGGTGAATCCGTTAAATTATGATTTGGCCTACTACATCTACATTCTGCACTGATTTCTCATGAGCATGCAGAACACTTATGATATGTATGTATGTACATACATACCTACGCTCAACTGTGACGACGACTATTTCAGAGGAAGGAACTGCACAGTGGCAATCCCCTGATTGCTAGACAAGCTGTCAACACGATCGCCGATTTGGTTCATAGTCCAGAACGCGCGGCGGAAGGCATAAGACTTCGAATACCAGACAGGTTGAATTTATTTGGTTATTCTCGACACATCGATTGAGGTTGAAACGCCTTTGGTCGATTTTGTCCCTCCAGCATGTCTAACTTCGGCTTTCCAAATTTCTTGGAGATTGAAAATTGCTCCATGTACAATCATGCAATGCTTTTTATAGTTACGACGCATCAAACAACGTGAAAATAAGCATTTCACAGCCAATTAGGACAAAAGTCTAAATACACATCCGTTTGTTTCATGTGATAAAAAATTGAGCTCTATTCACTTCCTTGTTCACTAACTAGTGACGCTTTGGCGCGGCATAAAATAATCTGAAAATTGATTACTTGCGAATCTATTCTCCGCCACTACTACGTTGCTGGATACACGTGCTGAATATATCGTTCACAGATGTTACAGATCGTATTTCCCATTCCTAGCCCAGTATATCCAGAGTTTTTCAATCACCGATACGCGATATGGTTTTGGGTTAAAAAACCAACCCCTGCAGAGGCGCAAAAGCAATATTTCTCTTGCCAGATGCGCCGGATGTCGGTTATCCTGTGACAGTCATAACTAATCATAATTGCACGCCAATTACTCAGGCTGGCAGATCTGTTGCTGAGTAATGATTCTTTCATCCGAGAAAGAGTTGCCATGATATACGCGTCGCTAGCTAGTCAGTCTGACGGAGGTGCAGCCATTATGAAGAATCCATTGATAGTTTGCAATTTGGCGAAGAGCTTAAACGACCGGCTTCCTTTCATCAGACTAAGAGCAGCCGAAGTCATTGAAATTTTAGCCAGATACTGGAAAAGTAACGACTCATGATTGTCTCCATTTTGAAAGCAACCAGACCTCCTCTGATAATATAATGAATGGTTTCAGCTGGGGAAGATCTCTGCATATTCGGCTTTGTCGATCTGATTGTTGATAGGATTACATATGAGAAAAAAGACATTTTAGTAAGCCTCTGAAGCCGAGTATATTCTCGTTTGGTATTAACTCACCTGCATTGCCAAATTTTTACTATTTCATACCAATTGAAGATCGTTTGTCTCGAAACGCTGAAATCCCTTCTCGACAGAGATGTGAAGGTTCATGCAATCGAGATCGGTACAATGGAAAAACTTGTTATACTTCTCCAGCAAAAGGACGAAAATATTTTGGCCAGCTGTCTTGAATGCTTGACGATCTTATGCAGTGAACCAGTTGGCAAGCAGAAGTCCATTGACATGGACCTGCTTTTTACTTTGAAGCGCTTTCTCGAGGACGAGGTGCTGATGCTTGCCGTTTCGTATATAGATCCAAAAATGCTCCAGCAATATCATTATTGGTCATGGAACAATTTGCTATTTTCAGCGAAGACTCGTGCACACGAAGGCAGCAGCTGTCATTGTATTTGTCACAATAACGACACCAGGAAAACTTCGAGCTTTAGATTTACAGATAATGGGTCGCCTCTTGGAATTAGTTGCAGATTTTCAATACAGGGAACTGCAGCTTCTAGCCTTCAAGGTACGACGACTATTATTGGTATAACAATAAGTTGATGATCATCGATTGCCAAGTAGCGATTGCAGAGTAGGAATATCGTGTGATTCAATAATTTTTTTCCTTCGCAATTCGCGGGCAAGAGGACAAGGGTATAGCTGCTGTCATTTTTAGCCGTATTGTTATAAGATTCAGTGAATAAAAGTGCAAAGTGCAAGTTCGTCGTATTTATCAACAGAAACAATCTTTTGCCCGGTTGGGTGAGCACATACCTATATCGGTAATCGTTATTGAACGTCAGTTTCAAAGATTCGACATTGAGATTACGGACTGGGTCCGCTATAGGTGTTCTATGCAAGCCGAGAGCAGTATGCAAACCCAGAGCTTATGGACCCAAGCTCCACGATATTCTGTTTACTGTACGTAATAGGTATTTCCCCATCCCGGATATATTGTAAATAAGACGTGACTCGAGAGGCATCGCCATATTTCTCTTCCTTCGTCTCCTCCTTCCTCTTCAAACGTGGCCACGTTTTTCCTAACAAATTATCCGATGGAAAATATATAATTACTTTCCGCAACTTTTCCTGCAATAAGTATATCAGCTTCGGGCTTCCATGCCAATCAATTTTGATATCGAATCTCACGGTACAAGTAGGAAAAAAATGAGGTAACAAGTTTCCCAGAGTACCTACTTATCCGCGGGAAGGAACAGGAATAACATAGAGTAGTCGTATGAACAATTGTAAGCTGGCCCCGGAAGTTGATTCTGATTGTGAAATGACAATGGCATGGCAATGATCTAAAATTAGTTACTTATATGGCGCAGGCCCTGACGAATATCGCTGAGGCTCCCAGAGGCAGATCCATGATGTTACAGTCGCACACTATGTTCATAGAGGACATCGAAACTTGCAGAGATGAGACCACTGAAAGGCACAAAGCGATTTTGTTGGAAACTATTCGCTGGCGACCCTAAAAGGCGCTACTCTTTTTTATTCACGATTAGAATCGTCGTAAATTATCAGTCTTCATTAAACGGAAGCCCGTATTTTTTTTCATATCGCCATCCTCAGTGGTGGTGAGTCTAGAAGTATTATACGAGCAAATCTATCAATTTTATGGCCTAATAAAGAAATCCGCAAAGGCTAGACAGTGCGTGGTACGGCTAATTGCGAAAGCTTGAAAATATAAATCACATGCATACCGGTTAATGACAAAATCTATGAATGTATTTAGTTAATATCTGTAATTATAGCCGATGATATCTGAAACACATACTTTTGGATCTAAAATATGGTGAAATAAAAAAGAATGATTTTATTGAAATCCTTGATGACATACATCTGATTATTTCCTCAAATATTCCAAAATAAATGTGAAAAATTCAGTCTACGGTTTATAGTGCAAGAAACTCGGATTATCGCTGAAAAGGTTCCTGAAATTTCAACACTTTATCATAATTGTTAACGGAGATCTTGTGAAAGTTTTTAGATACTTCCAAAGCTGGACTAAAATCCTGAAGAAGAAATAATCTCCGTGAAATTTTCCGAGTTTTGGATGCTGTACTCTAAAAAAAAAACTACGAAACAGCCTTTTTTCTCGAATTTCAGAACGAATTTCTGAACGTCTGTGAATATTTTCTGTAAAATCTCTAATCGCGGAGATTATGGCCAGGGCTACATATTCTTACAGAGAATTATTTCAGTCTTAAAATTATTCAGGAATCTTCGAGAAGATAATCAGATGTAGAATTTTCACCAAGGATCACTATTGACATTGCTGCGTCTACTGCACTGAATTATTAAAAGGTGCAGTATTGCCATGATATCTGTTATAATGGTATTTATGTAAGTATGTCAGGTGCAACAAAACAATGTAAACATTATGGAAATTAGGTCTTTATCGCCAACCAGCACTCATCGGAGTATATGGAATATTGTTTCAATGACATCAGCAACGAAGCAACCATTTCGTTTGTATATAGATACGTTAACAAAAGAACTGCTTGATATCTCGCATATCGGTAATCGACAGTTCTTGTAGACAAATGAAGTCTGATAGTTGATTTATCGCAAAATTTCACAGTGTTTGTGGCAGTCAAAAAAACGTGATTTCAGACTGTTCACACGATCCTATACATAACATCGCGTTGTTTCAGACTATTGAATGGTTAAATAAATAAAGATAGTGTGGATCCAATCGCATTGCGATTCAACGTTTCGATCGATCCAAATTCATGTCCGTCATTTACTCAAAGAAAATACGCCACGAAGTAGTAACTATACTTTCAGCTTACCATCATTGCGTGCGAGCTATTTTTTGTTGCGATAATCATAGCTCGATATTCTGGCAACAGGAGCCATAAAATACAACAAAGTGCGGCGAATAATAACGGGGTGAGTTTTATGCTCGTCTGACTTTTTCCTATGTATATACACAATTACCTACGATGCTGGAGCCATTCCAACGATCGTAAAGTTCCGGATCCAGGGCACGAAACGCAAACCTGAAACAGTGGTGTGATATGGGCCAAGAGGCAGGAAATTCACATTTTCGAAATGTGCATAGATTGACATAACGCGGAGTCTCATTTTTTTAGTCTCGTCTTATTAACTTTCTGGATTATGACTCCACCAGATGATCTCCGCATAGGATAGGCTGATATTAGATCATCAACTGCACGAGCAGATCATCTCCATGTTTAGAACCAAAGCATCTATCGTAAGATACATTACGTTATACCTATACACGTTGATCTTCTCATTCTTGTATATCACCATTGTGCGAAAAATATTTGTGCGAAGCCACACGATAACTAATTGTATTAGGAAAAAAGTGTTATACGTACCTACGAGTATACAGGCAGTTACCGCGAAGAAAAAAATAATGTAGTTTCACGAAGAATTGTATGACAAACGATGGATTTTCACGAAATACTCGCTGAATGACTTTATCAGATTGTGTGCAGGTATTTTGGACGCTGACATAATGATTGTTCATTCAGCATAGTAATTCTGGTATCGAGTAGTTTGGAGAAACGTTCGTTTAATGAAAATTTACCGCAAACTAGAGCCCATGCATCGAATGGTACGAATCATTTCGGCTCTTTTTCCGGAAAATTATTCTGCTTCTGCCCGTCAGCACTGCGCCTGTTTCAATATCCCATATGGGACAGTATGTTGTATGAAACCCACGAATAAGAAATGTTATCATGTATCGTCTGTTGTTCTATCTACCGACTCAACCACATTTTGAAACAAAATGGAATATTTATCATACCTACGCTGAAAATTGAACACGGATTCTGCTGCGTGAAGTCATAATAAATTATTCCATGGAATTATTCATTTTTGAATTTCGCTTTTCTAGAATGTCCTAGGCTATCATAGACAGTGCAGGATTTTCATACTTTCGCACTCGGATGTGCAACGAAATTAGTCGGCGATTCAAAACTGCTGAACGTGTCGCATGACCTAAAGCAGATGTTGGCTAGCTCTATGTAATTATATTGTTAGGTAATTTTCATTAAAATTCAAAAATCTATTGATCGGGCTCGCCGATCGCGAAGAATTCTATAAATATTGCAGCAATATTCTGCACCGCTGAAAAATTGGATAAATATTGCTGCAATGTGTTTTCGAGCTCTGTACTGTATGAGGATGTCACTCTATGCGATAGAAATGCAGAATATAATGCCAAAAACTGGATCGGTGTACATTTTTACAAAACAATATAATGCGCCGACGTTTTTACGAATATCCGTAGATTTCCGGATCTCAGGATCTCACAGATGTCTATCAATTATGTTCAGAATACTCAGTTTTCAATGAGAAACAGCGAAAGCTCGTTTACTCCGCAGTCTAGTTGCCGGTGGCTATGCCGTATTATTCCGGTGTTTTCCCTAATCTTTTACAAGTGATTGAAGAATACTGCCACTGTGGCAATCCCTGTATCAAATCAGGGAGTAATTAAGTCGAATAGATCACTCGCCTTACAAAATTATTTACGGATGGCCATTCTGCCATAAACACTACAAGAAAAGTGACTCTGTCATGAAAGGGCAAGATTTCTGTCCAAAAGCTAAATCGTCTTTGCGCGCAGTTGTACTGCGTGAGACGTAAGGGAATGAACATTGCTGAAAATTAATGAACTTTCGTCATATATATTTAAATCCGGACGTCCCTTCTCCTTCTTCTCCTTCTTCTGCAAATCACCCGGGTGATACCTCGAAGAGAAGTAGCCTGTTTCTGAACGCTCGTTTATTTCCACTAAATTTTCCTCCCTCTATTGCTTACTGAATCATATTCATCCTGGAGATTGATAGTAATTGTTCTGATAACGATTATCAGTAAAATAATCGTTGTCATTTTTTGCAGAGAAGCTCATGCAGCGGTTTGAATCATATCGTGATTTCATACCCTATAAACAATTATACACAAACTTATTCAACTAAAAATGCGGGTCTGTATTTTCAGGCCCGAGTTCGTTCATGATCTGGGGCCGTGTCCGTGATTTATTGACGGGGGTGATAAGTCTAAACAAAACCCAGTAATATGAATCTGACCTCACCGTCTCACTCGAATACTGATGTTCCACCATTCTATTGAATTTCGTAGCAAGAATTCACGAGGAAGTGAGCTGAACTCAAACGTTCATCCTGGATCGTATCCATATCCGAAGATCTGCGGTAAGGAGTGGTTTAGGAGGTGAATGTTCTAAGAAGATATGAGTCTATACAAATTATTCGGGAAATCATGAGTGGTTTAAGTTTTCCCCGAGTTCCTGTTCATCCAAGGTAAACATCTTGTCAAACATCAAGAAATGATTGCCTCGATAACGATCCGCATATTGAAATTCAACAATAGGATGTAGTTTGATAATAATAGCTATTTGATCAAGAGAAAGGCAATTATTGTATTATATATATTCTACAAAACGTGACACGCTCGGCCTTCGGGCTAAAGATGCTTGCTACGTTCTTGAGGTTCCGGAATCCATCATATTTGACCTTTTACGTATGTTGATTGAAAAGAGGTTGATCTGCACTATTGCACACCGAATTTAGAAAAAATGAGAATTAAATGACATGAAGACGGTATGGGATGGCCTTTGCAATAAGATTTTCATAGTCCCGAAGTACGTCAAAAAACATTGTGATTTGTAAAAATTTTGTCTGTTCCACTCGAAGAAATAAAGTTATTGTTCTTCTCTGTGTTTTCCGTGGCTAGCACTAACGTGGCTTCTTGCTCTTGGAAAAATCATCTTCAACTTTCAACGAATCGCAGGGAACATTTTGGTTTTTTTCTTTGACGAATGATACCACAAATCAGAAAAGACAATTCAACAATATTTTGCATTCGATCTTATCACGTTTCGTCTTTATCGATCCTGAGAAACTGCAGTTATCAAAAATTTCAAAAAATTGCGACCCAGCCTACCGTTATAAAATCAATCTATTTCATAGTAATACGATATTGAAATCTGTAATCGGCTGATCCGAATTTCCAAAACGCATATGGATTACTTGACTAAAAATCCAGTCCTATTTAATCCATTCCAGTTTTCTGGGATTACGTATATTTCAGAACGCACATTGCACCAAACTTCTATCACCATTTGTAATGGGTTTGGAATATTCGTGTAACGTTCATCATCTCGAGGGATAGTATTTTTATTTCAATTGAGCAATCAAACTCAAAGGAGTCGCAACGACCCTGAGAACTCATCGATTTTTAACAGTTTTATTCCGAGGTGCAATTCCACTATTCGTTTGGTCCCGTGGACTTCATGCCTCACTCAAAGCCGGTGTGAAATATCACTGAATTCTTGCTTCGCGTTTGATCTCAAGATTCACCAAGCGATCTATAATTTTCAATCTTTTCAAAAATTCCTATTTCGATACCTGCAGCTGCAACTTTCCATTGCCGTATTTTTCAATTTTCAGAATCTGATCGAGTCCGTCTTTAATGAAAAATTACAGCTGACATGTCACTGTATATGCGATGTATTTGTTTAAATACCAGAATTCCAAATATTTTTGCATACTGTACGTCGTTTTTAAATAGTTTTTCAATATTTCAATTCGTATACCTTTTCCAACCAACAGACTAGAATTTGGCGTGCCCCTGAAAAGAGTATGTGAGAAGGGAATACTACATCCCGGCCTAAAGGTCAGAAGAAAACTCATCAATAGTGCGGGGAACTTTAACAATAACTGAAAATACTTCTACAATAATTGCTCTGATTTGCACCACTGTCCTCAGGATCTGTTCTTGAAAGCGTATCTCAGCGCGAGCAGGGACGAACATGTCGGAGAAGAAAGATTCAAGGGGTTGTCCAGAATCCCCTACGTGCTGGAGGCTCTGAAGTAAAAATTCTCGCACTGAATAATTTGAAATGAAACATAATTAGAAATATAGGATTTTTGTGATTGGCAGGCAGTAATGCTGTGTGATAATATCAGCAATGCCAACAGTAGCCATAATATTCGCATAAATCCACGTAGATATAATCAATAGATACGTTTCCAGAGCTGGGCCGAACGGTCAGGGACAACTGGTGGACAGAATGTCATTAAAATTGAGATTAGAGTCAGGAAAATGGATCATCCCCGCACAGACACCGGCCGGAACACCGTTGTGGTTACTTCGTCATTTTCTGGGTTGTCTTCCATGTCCACTGCTGCCTGAATCGCATTGGCGGATGATGGCCGTTGCTTGCGGAGCCGTGTCACATCCAAAGGACAACCATCACGAGGGCGAAGTTTTAGAAGAACTTGTAGCGTAAGTCTTAATATGGTAACCGTGATCTATTCGTCAAATAGGTTGTTGTTCTTTGTTCATCCCGATGAAATTGTTGTCTGCAGAGCTTTGGAAGCTTTGCCCATGCAAAATTATCTCGTGCTAGGAGCCTTGGTCCTGTTAATACGAAATCTTAGTTCGGTGATACCGACCAACGATTCAAATCCTGTGACGCTTTACGAAGGGGCTGTGGAGGCCCTTAGTCAGTACTTTACAGCTGCCATCATCTCACGCCCTTACAGACCGGGGCTTAACACTATGGTAAGCCTGAAGGTCTTCATCCCAACATGAATTAACGACAGTAGTATAATTAGCTTCGAAAAGGACAGCAGCTTCGAGCGATGATTAATATTAACACGCAAGCTCTTCGTGGTATTCATTCTTCAAAAGGGGATCGTACTCCCAAACGTACAAAAAGTGATGTGCTCACACAGTCTGAAATTGTAATTGTAATGAAAGACGGCAGAAATTCGCTTTCTCGACGTATAATTTTTCTTCCCGACGAATTATTATGAGAGCAAAGAAAATAAATTGTTTTTCAAAACAACCTATCTGGCTCTAAACTACCGCATACGTGAAATACCGTAATTATAATTAGTCTGTTAGTGTTCGGAAATGTTGAAATAGAAAGCTGCCAGATAGAAAGGAATCTCTACAGTTTAATTTTTTAACTGGGATTTAAAAAGTTCAAATAAATTCACGTTTGCGACATCATTGAGGCAAGAATCGAATGAATGCTCACAGGTACAGTACACTTCAGGAACAAGACTTCATTTGTTCAACATTGTTCCGTAGATGAGAATTGTATCAGCAATTTTACGTCTGTTCAAAATTAAGTATGAGTAGGATTCACCGCACCTTTTTATCCGAATTTTATACTGTACTGGAGGTTCAATTATTCTGCCAATGTTTCGGGAAAGTTGTATGAATGTACTAAAAATAATTCCAAGATTTCTCAATTTTATTTCGCAACGAATGTATTGCTGCATGCAATTAGATAAATTTGGACAGCAAATGTGCAGAGGATCACAACCCGTAGTTATTATGGGTACCTGAGTATGTCATAAACAGTATTGTCCGCGAACAGATTGCAAAATCGAGCGTCTTTCGAACAGATATATAGTACAACATTTGCAAATTTTCACACAAAAAATGTAAAATGTAGAAAAATCCATTTTCCGGGCAGACACTCTGCGGGGTTTTCTTTCCATATCAGTAATCACGAAACAGGAAGCGGGACGCTCGTAGAGACCAATTACTGTCTACGAGTTGTAGCTTTGTTGCGTGTATAATCATACCAAGTGTTTCTTTGGTCGACAAGTGGTTTGATCAGTAATTAGTGCGCGGAATCGGGTCAGGATACTTTTTATGTCCCTGCAGCCCTTTCATCTGAAGGTGGACCGCAGCAGGGAATTATGTGTAACTTCAATTCAAATAACTTGGAGTACTGAGCATACGTATGTATAATTGAATTGATAGTGAAAAAAGAGTTCCTGTTTTATCGTCAGTTGATTTTCATTCGCGTTAACATCGAACGAATGAGGCTTGACAACCGTCAACCTACGTATTTTCACCTACTCAAACACACCTACGTATCCAACTTTTTTATTGTGACCGATAAATTGTGCACATAGAGCTGTGTTACTTATAAAACCTGATAGTATTTTGTGGTCGGTCACAATACTTAACTAAAAATAGCGGTTGTAACAATAATTTTCATCGATACCGCAACCAATGTGTACACTTGTCTTTTCTGGCGAACATGTTATTATCCTCCACGAGTGAGAACGCTCGTCGGGACTGTATTTCGCACGGATGTCGAAATGCTTCCACAGGTTTAGCATCTATTGTGATCTTAGATGAGTAAGATCGTTTTCATATAAGGTAGGTATCTTCCGAAAAATATTCCCACAACTCTATGCACTCGTACGAGTACACCGCACGGTATTCTGTGCCTTTACATATTTAACAAATATGCTGTATTGCAAGGTCGGAGTTGTAGAAGTGGGTCGCGAACTATAGTGCATTGAAAATGCGGCTCGACTACTCTTTACTGACAAACTTTTGCGATGAAGTTTCATAAAGCAGTGTGTAATATGTACATATACATTCATAGAACATCACTTTACTTGCTTCATGTAGCTAGACAAAGAGCAGAAGCCCTTGTTGGTGTTCTTGTCGGGACATTGGCTTGAGGTTGAAAAGCTTTGTCAACGTACTGGAATATCCCGTTACCACAGTACGTGTGAGTCGCGATATGAATTTGTCAGCCCCGATGGTCAGGTCAACCACACCGAGCGGCAAGCTATGGCTACTGCAGAGGACATCTACGATGAAATTGACGCTGGGGAGAGTCTCGCAAGGTAATCCAACCGCATGCTTCCATCCCATATTTTAGTGTTAGAACCTCTCACAGACAAACGGAATTCGCTGGAAATATTTGAAGACTTGAGGTTCACAAAGAAAATCCTTGCGGTGGATATTGTCATGCAGGAAGAGATATTTGGTTACTGGATTTTTATGACGAGTCGTCGTGACCACATATAGGAGCACGCTTGCAAATCGAATATTCATTACCTATATTCAACTCTTTCACATCACCGCAGACTTAATGTTGCAGTTTCATTTTCTTTGCCGGAACAGGAAATCGGGCCAGCAACCGCTGCAACTTCCAAGTCAACATACACCGATTAGTCACTGCGCCACTGAAGACACAATTAGAAATTTGTGGAATAAAATCAGACTGATCGATGGAGCCGGTACGCCGAACGTTCAAAAGAGTAAAATTCCAGATGACTGCATAACTGTCCAAACGCCGAAAGGCGTGTACATTGTTTCTCCTGAAATAGAATGCATGTTCAGGTTAATAGTCGATGGAGAGGCTACGAGGAAAGTGATGGCAGATTCGGGGCATAGTGTCGGGTTTGCGGATGTGTTCGATCACGGTCGAATTCATCTAGACGCTCAGAAGACAAACGATTTCGAATGCCTTCTCTTGCGCAAGGCGCCGAAGGATAGGACCAACGAAAATGCAACCTTCGACCTGAAGCAACTCATCAGCAAGCATGAACATGAAACGGCCATGTTCACACGGATAGATCAGGCATTCAGCCGTGATGTTCTGCCTCCGAAAGAAGAGGTCGTGGGCACGGTTAAGGTCAAGGTGAAGGTGGTTGGGACACAGACTTTCCAATGTGAATTCCCCGAAGAAAGTCAGTCAATCGAGATCGAACAGCTTGAAGAGAGTACGAATGTTGTCCGAATATCATCGGGGAGACGAGAGCTCTTGGAAAACAGCAGTGCACCGCAAAGACTGGAGGAGGATATAACGGTCGTTCGATTTGGAACATCGGATGTCTCTAGATCATCCAAAGCACGGGACGAGAGCGCTATTATACCTTTGACTAAATCGACCGTTTTACTGATCAAGAACTTTGCTAACGATCCCTATATCTTTTCTTCTTTTCCGTCCAGGCAAGTGACGGAGTCAGAGTTGGTTGAATTTCTGGACAAAAATGTAATCGATAGAGCAAAACAGGCGGCGGAGTCGAACGAGGACGCGCGGACATCGAAAATTGACAGAGACGCTAGGACCTTGACGAATTCTTTCAAGGTCACAAACGAATCGAGAGATCAGAAGGGGAACTCTGATCGCAATGACTTCGTGACAGAATTGAAGAGCAACTTCAAGCAAGGTCGGAGAAAACCGTCAGACGCGAAATTGTCCTCAAATACTGTTATCGTGGATGACTCGAGGCACGACGCCGCAGATACGCCGGAACAAGAATTGCCGAAGGTTGTTCATGCAGCAAAACTTCTTCGTGAAAAGGGAACTAATTTTCGGGGATTAGCTGAGTCTAGCTCAACTCGAGTACTATTTTCGAAGACATCTTGCGCGGCTATTACATCTGCGAACTCTATGTGAAAATTTGAGGGAGGGAAGGCCTGATGCCCGTGGATGAGGAAGCAGTTACCTCATAGCATGGAACGATCGTTCGGGTCTTTGGACTTGTTCGCAGTTTCATGAAACTCGGTGGGAAAGTTGATTTGCACAAAAGGCGCGCCGACGCGAAGAGACGATTAATGTAATACGTAATATGAATCAATAGCATGTGGTTTGGTCGTAATATGTGCTTTATCATATTTTTGCGTTAATAGAAAGAAAGGAGAAAAGAAAAAGGCTTGATGGTTGTCGACCATTGTATTACTTCGCACAGGAAGTAGATTAAAAGCGTTGACCGGAGAATAGAATGGATGGCTGCAGATTATATTCAGGATAAAATATACCGTAACTAAATAATCACGAGAATGCCGTGAAACAAGAAGCAAAAACAAAAAAAAAAAAAGAAAAGAAAAAACAGAACGCGTGCAAATGACTCATCAGTAATTCTACGAGATAAATTCTAGCGGCGTGGTTCAGCCGCTCGTATTTTACGCTTCAGTGAAATCCATTGACAATCTGGGGACGCCTATCCGCTGTTAGACACGTACGTGTCTGTATATTGTACGCATGTACACGGTGCTGTTGCTTTTTATCACATATTCATGCTTGTGCGACACGTCGTATTACCGGACCCATTGTCCATCGAATATACGCAAATTGACTAACGGAAAGCCTTCGCCGAATTATTGCGTGAATTGTTCGGGCCAACCGTCTCCTATTTTGTTATATACCAAAAATTATACATTCAGTCCGGATGTCATATCGGAATATCGTCAGTGCAGGTATATTTGCGATCTTTATGTATATACTTATTTGAGCGTGACATCGTGGAATGCCATGCAGATGGATTCGTATTAATCAACAGTGTTCACTGACCAAACCAGCTAACACATCCGAACACCCTGGACTATGAATTTTTTATGCCACCCTCGACGATCGATGGACCTTGTAGAAGTAGGACAAAGAAGGAGTATTGATTTACAGGTTTTCCAGACCTCAGGTTCAGCGAATTAGAAAAGTAAATGAAATTACGAATTTCATTGACGTTCCGACGGTTGGAGAGCCCAGAAATGAAGAATGATGATTCGTATTCATGAGGATAAATTTTTAGTCGGAATTTGAATAGTGTCCGTAGTCAGCATTTCAGACAATTCTCTCGTGAAAATTTTTTCGTAATAATTAATACACGTATATTTCATATATTTTTGGACGAGAAGACAAACGTGGTGACCACACCGCGAAGTCGAATGTGGTACTCAATAATAATTCAATTCTTGTTTCTGTCATCCTTACGATATACCAGGGAGTATATTGAACCGGTTGGAAGGCGGATGAAATGAAGACCAGAAGCTGCAATCAGCCATTACTTAAGCGCCAAAGAGTTATTTATTCTCTGGCATTGAAGTTATGGAGCCTATTTTGGAACGATATTCAATGGACCATTTCCGACGCTAAGATAACCACTTGATCTATATTGTTGACAGCGAAATACAATTATTCCACGATTCTTCATCCTGCGGACGTAATTGTCGGAATAATATACTGCTACGTTGGTCTACAGATTTTCGTTTCTAATTATTTCTCTGATTCTTCGTACGTGGTCGAGAGCAAATTGAAACAATTTCGACCAATGTTCCTCCCGAGCATGGAGATCCTTGGCATGTGGATGTCCTAGAAGACGAAGAGTTTGAGTTGAGTTCATGGACACGGAAGCACGTTTAGAAACATATCAATTTTGCAAGAAAACAAAAGGAAAAAGAAATGAAAAATGGGGAGAAAAAACCCAAAGTGTCAGAGTCCATGTTATGAGTCCGACAGTTGACAAGTTGACGTGTTTTCAATTGATGACAAAAGTATCGCGCTGAAAGGAATATGTAAGTAAGGCTGAACACATCCGCGAGATATTCATCGCATTTTACAAAAGAACGCACTTAACTCGATGACCTCACAAGTTCGAAACCACGAGTGATTCAAAGTAGTGTAACGCACATCTTTCCTCGAACGAGATTAACACTAAAAAGATTAATGGGCCAATTCTGTCACCAAAGTAACCTATCATGCAATTTGCATTAAAAAAACCGAACCACTCATGTCGCCTCTGACGATATCTTACCGCGTACGTCATGGCGCAGTACCTAAATTAGTTAACTAACAATAAAAGACAATTGCACGTTTCTCGATAAATTTGTTGATTCAAAGTATGGCTTCATAGTAACTCACGATCGGCCTAATTTGAAATGTTAAATCGCTTTTCGTAGTTGATCTTTCAACTGGCTCTAAGCAGTTGAGTAATTCGAACGATGGACTTTCACGGTTCAATGTATTACTCGATTTATTTTTATCCCTGTGATTCAGAAGTACACAGACTTTGCCATCAATGAGATCTACTCGCAATTATTAACTGAATTATTGCGGTTGTACTTCATTCGAATTTGCCATCGTTGTAACTTGATCTTAGCAGCGAGAGGATGGAATTAGTACACGTCACCGGAATCCAAATTTCATAATACATGGTTGTTAGATCGGTGAAATCTGGTGCTGTACCGTCTTTATTCAGAATACCTATCTAATATGATAATCTGAGAATTATGTGAGCGAGAAACTTGTAAATTAGTAGCTACCAAGCTGTTAAAGTTGTAATTAATCACGGAGATTGTATAATTCGCGTGGATTCTCTCATTTCGTATCATTCGTTTGCAACATCCTAATTCAAATCTTTCTTAAAGTAAGTTACATGAAAGCGTATAGGATATAAAAGTTCATGAAAGTTAATAAAAATTTATGTACTTGAAGGAAAATGAGTCGTTGTTCAACCGTTGACGATAGAAGGCCAGGAGGCAAGTTGATTCGAGTGGATTGAATTCCAGAGACAATAAAATGTCGAAGATAGTAGGAATTTATGACGACTCAATTAATTTGGGTACCTTTAGCACTCTTGCGGAGAAATGTCTGGAGACAAATTTCAGAATATATTCATACGTAGATTGAAAATGTTTGTAGCTAGTATTTCTTAGAGTTCCATACGTATTTCCAATTACATAAACACTAGATATTTTTCCCATGTCACGTGGTACCACGAATTTCCCAATGTGAGAGCCGTGAAATTCTCAGTCCAAAGGGACCCTCGAGCCGGCGTAGTATACAAATTGAGTTTTCAAGCCTCCGGATATTTCAGATGGCAGCGCAGGGGGACATATCGATTTATGTTCAATTGACAGAGAACTTGAACTATATTTTGCATAAAAGAATGTGAAAACCGATTACAAAATACGGTTTACCAGCGTTTTTTTTTTTGCGATACGTTCTTGAAAGGTATCTTTTACGAGTTTGGATCGCGATATCTCGAGAACCAGTTATCCGATCAGGCTCGCATTTCGAGGGTGATTGCAAAATACGTTTCTGTTGAAAGTATAACACGTAGGTAGGTAGGTATGTACGTATGGAGATTCGGCAACGCAATGACCGCTCGAGATTCCACAGCATAAGACAACGCAACGTAAATCAACTTTCGAGCAGCCTTAAAAATAATCGTAATTCAATGAAAGAATCTTGAGAGTTTATTCTGTAAAATCTCAGAAATAGATGCTTCTATTTCACCCGAAAGATCCGTAACTGTTAACGCCTCGACTGAATGGGCTGAACAAACAAAATTGAGTTCTTTACGGGGTAGACCCAGCATAGACAAAATTATGGCCGGAAGGTAAGACGCTGAATGATTTGACATGGAGTGCCGTAAACATATAATCTTTCAATAATTCCGAAATTGTTTGAATACGAACTGTTTTTTACACTCTGCTTGATCAAAAATTACTTCAAATCGAGATGAAAAGCCGTTCAGAGAATTATGTAATTTGAAGTTAATCAGATGAGGTTGTTGTACCGATTTTATCGAAAATTTTCTTAGTGCAGATGACGCCGAATTTCGACGAAAACCATTGCTTCTTTTTGCCCTGCAAAACGACCCGTTATTATCAATCATTGCGTCAATCTACGGTTAATCACTGTCTTTGAAAGTTCCGATAATTACCTGCTCGCGAGATTTGACAAGGGTTGGTATACAACAGAGGCCCGAGCATCGGGGTTCACGGGTATTTACTAGGACGTTTCAAGACAAAAGGAAGAACAACGGGTGTCCGTGTGGGCGTAAGACAATGTGCCACCAGTAATACCTACATATACTTCCCACCCTACAATCATGCCCCCGTAGGGAAAATCCTGTGGGATTTTTGTTGGTATATTGTGGAAGCAGTTCAAACGGGCCCGGCAACTACCCCTATTGGTATTCCCAGAGCACATGCCTCACACTTTCGACACGAAGGGTAGGACGTACGGCGTTATTTTTAATTACAGGAATCTCCCATGGCCACGAGTAGAGTAAATAACAGAACAAAGGTAGGATTATCACAAGATATTTGAGTTTAATAACGTTGACTCTATCGTTTCGCTGGTATTTCCGGCGAATGAGTATTCCTCTTTTACTCAAGCGTTGCGCATGCGATGGCCATAATCGTCGTTTACCTATAACTCTGTTAGTTTTAGAGAGCGATAATAACTTGCAGATAACAAGATAAATTTCACTAGATCAGAAAACCCCGCTGATAAGCTCGCCCGCGAATCATCGTGATGTATAAGTACACATCTCTCGGGAATCGTAGGGGATTTCGTCTCATCTGTCATCGCCCAGGAAAGGGGAAGAAAGAAAAAGTCGTTAGAAAAGAAGCATGATATCTTTTATCTTATAGTACACGTTCGTGACGTGGAAATTCCAAGAGATTATAAAACACTGACGAATAAGTTCTTGCGAGTATAACACGTACTACATAGAATAATATGCTTATAGGTAGCTTCGTCCTTCTTACCTACTTCACAGAATTTACCCTAATTTTGAGAATTATCCAACGCACGTCTGAATACAACCTTCGTTGAGGTATCACGTTGTTTCTGAAACATGAAATTACACTATGCCGGTCAAACGATTCATCATCTTTTAATAAATGCCGCAAATTATCACTGGAATCATTTGTCAATCTAGTAATTCATGCACAAACCTCCATCGAATCAGGTTTTTTTGAAACTACTGATTGAACGATCATCTAACATTTGCAGAAGAAAAATGTCGGATTGAACAATCAGTATCCACGATCATAAATAAAATAGAAGATGAAATCAACGCTTATTTCAAATGCCAGATTGCATCCTTGAAGAAGTAGCTCTCAAACATTTGAATGGCTGGCGATTCGACGTCTTCTTTCATTGGCTCTAATTGTATGGAAAACATTCTCTTCATTTCCGAATTTCAAGTATAGGTGCAATAGTCAGGCAATTATGCCTCAAAGCGAATGGTGTGAGCCACTTGTACTACCTACATACACCTAATATAAGCGATTACGTTAGAATCGACCCTGCTGGCTATATTTACCTTACAATGGGTATAAGTTGGATGCGGTAACTTAGAAGTGAACGAATACAAAGCTATGCTGTAAATATAAGTACATGCAATGCTGTTACCGGAGGAGATAAGACTATGAGGCATAATACGGTACCTCTGCAAAATCCTAGATAAAATCTAGACGCATAATTGTGCCGCTATCGCAACAAAAGGTAATTGCGCGATTCGGTACCTGCTACCTGCAGGGTTGTATTCAATAGGAGCAATTCGTCTTCTGCTTGCTAGAGAGGCTGACGGCAGTAAATAAAACCGTGTGTACACACCCTTGACCTCAATTATATTTGTAACTTCCAAGTATGTACCTACACTGCGATAATTCACTCGAACCGCGTCAACTGACGACACACGTTAAAGCTCAGCCTCTTCGACAAAATTTTTCTCAAATAGTTGGCCAATTTTTCGGGCTTTTCTTACCAACGCAGGCGTTGTATATTTGTAGCTTGTTCAGACAAATAAATACGCGTTAGGTGTAGAATCATCATCCAGTGGGAAGAAATCTGAGATCATAATTGGGACTCCATTAGTCTGACTTCTTATGCGGAAGTCGATGAGCAGCTCTCAGTAAATGAAAAGACAAAATTGAAAAATGAATCTTTGACTCTCGGTCAATTGCGATTTTTGAAGAACCCCAATTGAGGGGCTGATGAAATCAATTTGGATCAATTGCGTCAATTCTCCAGAGGATTAATGAATTCATTTCCTTGTAATATAAGACCAATTTGTCGGAATGGTGAAAGACAATGATAGAATCGACTGAAATGCTTGAATGAATAAGATCGGATTCCTCGACAATTTTTTAATCTGATGGGCTGTTCAGAAATTTTGAAAACCTTTCATCTCTTTTCGGTCTTTTTTCGGTAATTCGGAACTCAATCACAACATTCTACTCATCGGCCTTTCATCCGCTGATCGTGAGTTTGAATAACGGAGTGGTGAACCACCTCGTCCAGCATAATATCGGACGCCATTTTCGAAACGATTGGTTCATGGAATTCATATTGCATGATGCAAGGGATCTTCGCAGTTTCGTCAGACCGTACTCTACCTGGTTATGCTACGAATTCGTGAATCGTCAGAATTTCATTTATGCTTGGAGGAAACCATGTTCAGTCATCTTATCACCCGCCAAGACTGAAACACTACAATTATACGGGCAATCGGCTCTCTTGGAGCGTTCGGAGAAACCACGAGCGTCTAGAGCCCTTAAAAGTGCGTGTAATTTCACAGTCAGCCTAACAAGGCACGTATATAATCTCCGCGGATGGATATACGAGCGTGACGTCAGTCACGTGTGGTCCCCCATCTGATCGAAATGTGTGGAAAACCCAAGTGCCCATCTGCGTTGGAACTCCCGTAGTGTCCGCCAAGCCGTTTGCTCCCCAGTTGTCTACAATTTCCGCAAACTCTGACAACTTCCGATCGTTTAACTTTCATGCCAATTTACAATTACGACAATTGCATTCGTATTTTTAGGATATCCAATTCACGTTTAGTAATACCTGAATCATATGTTCAACAAAAAAAGGCACGCCTTTCGCATATAATACATGACTAACAGACTACCTATACAGCATTTTCCTACGTATGCCCGCTTATCGCTCGCATGAATGGAGTGTGTCAGAGTCACAATTATACGTGTGATGTTGAGCGGTTCTGTCTACGAAGGGAAATATTTCGTTTCACGTCTCGGTGTAGGTATGCGATTTATAGAGCGGGCATAGATCGCGAATACATTTAGGGGTGAATTTGAAAATCTATAGGCGGACAATTCGCACACATTATTTCAGAAATGTGTCTATATGTATGAATATAATTCAGATGACGAATGTAACGGTGCAAATATTGTCACGTCGTAATAAGTAAGTCAAGTTGATTGAATTATCGATTATACTAATGAAATGAGTATTCTTGAACTATCCAAATTATGACGAATGGGCTGGAGTTATACATATTATTATAAGGCAACGATAAGAAATTCGAGTGCCGAAGTGCTCTTAGAAGTTATGAGATCTTGCTCTGACTGCAGAATTTATTTTTACGTAGGATAAGAAATTCGTCGATGGTGTTATAACGAGTTTTAAATTTCGTTCGTTTGCAAACAAGTTTCCCAAATGGGATAAGATTCGGTCCATAAATTATTGATGCTAAAATTAATCGCCAGGCATTTTTCGAAAATTTATTGACCGTATTTTTATCCGTCCGATCGAATTCCTTTGAAAAGTTGACCTTCCGTCTCCTCGGCGACTCATTCGGCTGTAGGAATTTAGAAAAATCTTATCTCTCTGTAATCTATGTAATTGTCACGTTCAATGTGTCAAGGGAACAGGTGAACAAATTTCACAGACAATTTTGAGTAAATTATTCGAATTTTTATTATAGGATGTTGGTATCACAGTACAGTGTTAAACTCATGGATAACTGACTAATTGTAAGTATAAATGTAAGTCCGGTTGGAATTCATAACGATTGAGTCGAATTTTATGATGTTAGACGTATATTTGACAACTATCTCGCAACGACTGGTTGAGCAATCGGACCTCTCATATCTACGTTCACGATTGTTATGGATATAATGAATTTCGTAAATTCAAATTCTTATGTAGAATACCCCGGGGATATACAACTGCGTAGTGGACGTCGGCCAGCTCGGACAAGAGAATAATACTAATTATCATGACAACTTTAGGGGATAAATAAAAATCATCGAATTCTTGCTGAATGTGTACCCACGCAGCATACGAATCTCGTATTTATATACACATGTATATGCATTTGTAAGCTTTGCATAATTGACAATCGTGATCGAACCCTGCGGGCCGCCGAATGCCACCAACAACACGACTTCGCACTGTCAAGTTTTACCGTCAGTATTAATCAGTGTTCGGGTTTTTCCACCTGCATGCATATAAAGTTGAATGAACAATCTGTGTGTTCCTCTACTCCTGAACCTGCATCACTTATCGCTGGAATATTGTCTTACCATTCGAACTATTGCTTCAATGATTCACGCGCGCAGATATAGAATGAGTGAGTCTTGTCGGAAATAGATAATACTACTGAGTAAAGTATTGCGGACATGACCAGTGAACGTTCAATGAGCTTGGAACCTGGTGAAAATCTTCAATTGAGCGAAATTTTCAATCGAGCTTTTCCTCCCGTTTGAATTGCGCATATAATAATGGCCAAAAGGTATCCCGGCAATATTTACGCAGTATTTAAATGGGTTCAATGATCCAAACGGTGTACTGCACAGACTATACATAAGAAGCGCCGTAAGCTTCAAATTTTTGATTACATATTTCCGACGTCGGGCAGACCGGCGAGGTAGTAGGGAAGCGGTCGGCGAGCGCGGTAAATACAACTGCCAGTCGATATCGCGGCCAGTCGACCAAGAGAGCGGGACAAAATCAGGTCTCTTCTGGTTCCCTATAACGATCGAAACTTAGCTGGCCTTTGTGTTTGAAGAATTAATAGTAGAATTCAAGTTCTTCGTCGGTATAATCAATTGAAACTTGAACATTTTTTTCCACGTGTGCTTCAACGGGGCTTATCGATTCACAAGCTATACTCGTATACCTTGCGCAAAATATCGTCACGTGGCTGTGATATAATATGTCATAAATTGTGAAGTGGTTCCTCTTTCTTATTCTTCAAATTATCAATAATATCATCGAGAATGTTCAAATATTGAGAACTGGCGGTATAACGGATTCTCAATTATTCGGTAATCAAGAAGCAAACACGACATTGACGTCATAGGTGAGTGAAACCCGTATAACACACACGCGAACACTTTCATACTCGCGTGGATCGTCCATGCGTGCGTGATTAGCAGATATCCCGAATGCTCAGCAATCGGTACCTACACCTACACTCGAAATGCGGGAACTGATCAGGGTGGGAGAAGGATATTTGGCAGAGCATAGGAACCAATATGCGGTTCCCGCAGGAAAAGACAATGCGGGGTCTTCTATAATGCAGAAGCGATGAAAACAGGGATTTCTTACCAGGAATATTCATTATTCCGCGTGAGGCATGGAATAATAATTTGCATTCGATCGTTCTCCGCTATCACCACAAAACTCTCCTATAACTCAACGAACCAAGTCCTTCCGCGTGTTTTTTCTTCCACAAGATTTGAACATGATTACTAGATTATTATACTGATGGTGGGATTTACCGCGCAAAATTCATTAACCGGATGTGCCACGGCAAAGGACGCGGTACTCGACATTTGCCGTATTAGGTACCGGCGGATTTGCATTCAAATTGGTTTCAATAATTGTTGGAGCAATACTGATATATGGTCTCCGTGAGAATAATTATGCACGATAAAGATTTGCCGTACCCTTTGCTTGATGATCCAATAAAAATGTACAGCATCTTGGTCGGTTGGACAATTATCTATTGATTCTTCTCTGCTAATAATTATGGGTTTGCTCGTATCCCATCGTGATATGAGGTACAGAAAAATAGAGCAGATAATAGTCCACCAGAAGATATGAGCGATTAACTCTGTATAATTACCTGCAATAATCATTACTATTCTTACAACTGACATAAGAGATTGAAATCCTTGCTTTTTTATTGGATTCCAATTCATTACGTAGAATGTTGTTGAGGAGGAGATGTGGTCCATTCTGATTGCAAAAGGACCGATCGGCGTCGATGACCTTGCGATGATCTTTCCGTCGTGACATTATTGCGGGAATGTGAAATTCCTAAATCAGTCTGCGTAGGTAGACCTGAGCTATTCAGCTCCGAATTGATTATTAAGCAACGCTCATTAACAAATTTTGAAACTAAAACTATATTATTAATAGTGATATGCACAATGGAAAGGAGCTCAAAATTGAAGAAGTGGGATAGCGGGTTCAGTATGACCTATCCGGCGCAACGGAGCATGCCATAGGTCATGGCTCTGTTAGGACAAATGTGAAAGATTCATTGCCAGCAATAGTGTGAAGTCAATTTGCATATAGTTTGTGATCGTTCACGGAAAAAAGTTCGGGTAGATCGACGAGTTCTAGTGACAGGAAGAAATGTCATGAAAATATATTTGTCTTGATATTAGAATAAATTGAATAACCAGGAAGCCTTGGCATGTCGATGGGCAAACATTTATCCAAAGTTTGTGTAAATTCGCGGGTAAATATATGCCTTAGAATTAGGCATTTCTGCGTGAGGTAACTTCGGTAATTTCAAGGAATACTGGATATATAAAATATCGATTCTTCTCGGAGATCTTCCGGCCTTCAAATCGCTTATCTCTCTCTCTCTCTCATTTAAAGGGCAATGCTGTCGTCATTCGCGGGAACGCCACGAGTTTTTGATGAGCAATACCCACTTGAAATGTTGCCGTATATTATCTGTACAGTTGTGTACGTACTGCATGTGATTTCTGGCGAATCTGGCTACTACGAAAGTGTTCCCGAGTCTATTTTGTGATTTATACGTGACGGAAGTCACGAATGAGGAAATTCAACGATATTTATTAACATCACGTAAGAATATCGTAGCATTGAATTGGAATCCTTCATCCTCACATCATTCGGCAATAGCTATCTAGCTGGAGGTATTTTTGGTTTTTGCCTAAGTATTTTCGGTTTTTGCACCAGTTCTCCATCCCTGGGAGGGAGAAGATTCGTTGTGACATGCATGCGGTCCAGAGAAACTAATTAACTCCACGTTTTCATTATACTCCGGAGTGAGTTATTCTCAACTAAAAATGATAATCTTTCGACGGATTAAACACTTCCTGTTTGACATAATTATACGACCTTTCGCAATACTGGAGATGAACCACCGAGAGACAATAGACAATCTGCGCTTATAATTTCGGCATCACGACTTACATTTATCACAAAGTACAGCGGCTTTCACTTCTCATCCTAAACACGATTTTCTACATCAAGCAATCAGCGAGGCATCAGGCAAAGGCATAATGTTTTGCACTCCGTGCATCAATTCATTGTCGGATTTCAAAATGTTCGACCAATCGCCGTAGATGAAAAACGGAATAGCAAATTAAACAGACCGCTGGAATACCTAACAGGTTATAAATTTATGGCCAACCGTATTAAATAGGAACGATCGAATTCAGTTCAGGATTATTATAGCTGAAACTTCCACTCAAGTTTAGCCACGGATTGTACATTACGTCATTCGCTATGCTAAGGACGGCCAAACTAGTTTTGCTTCGAAACGACGCGACGGTTGTATTCAAGGGCGTATACCTTCTACCGAGTTACCGGTCTCCCGGTTGGGGACTACATACATCTCCCTGTTCAGCAGAATGTATAAGAATCGCTTATCTTGATTTATCATTGAATGAAAACAAAATCTTTTGATCGTTATAACAAAGGTGACAAATTTTTCGACAAAAATACTAAGCTTGCGTCAGGACAGATTCTGAAGGCCTGCGCGCATCGATCAGCGGCGAACCGTGGCGATGCGCGCGAACAACGCATTACAGTCTTTTTGATGACAGCACGTGCACTGAACGTCACGATTATCATTGTTCGCACGCATCGCCGCGGTTCACCGCTGTCCAGTGCGTCCAGCGCCTTACTCTACTTCTGTATGTCATGTTTTGTTTATCAGCAGACGCTGAAGAAATTGAAGCGAACAAACATGCTAAGAATCCGGGTATAGGTGACACTGGAATAATTAAATTGTTCCGTATCGCCGAACCTGTTTACCGAATGAAACTGTGATCACTCGGAATTGGATTCTGCGCAGTGTATTGGATCGCCTTACCGTTGACTCGCGAATGAGCGAGATGTAGATTAATGTTGTTTGTTATCGGCTATATTTGACTTCAGGTTGCCCCTGGATCGCATCACATACAAAAATATGTCTTGGTCTGAATAACCAAATCGATTCTGCGGGCGTCGCGATAGTTTTTATCCACGGAGTAAAAATTTATAATTCCATAGCATAAGTCGCAAAGTAAATAAGTATTGTCAAGTACTATAAGTACGGAGTACAGTCACGACTGTGTTTCACGCACAACTAATTTGCCGCCGTCGAATCTTTTCGCATGATATTTAAATCTGACCTTGGTTCAGAAATGGATATTTCATGCATACCTTGTGGTCAATGAACCGATCTACCCTCCCACAGGTTGCCTGCACGCTCGAGATCACGGAGGCTTTTCTCTGATCGGGTAAAAACTCAGTCCAATACTGCAGATGCCTTGGTGAAGATTTTCGCGTTCAATAGACTGTCCACAATTTTGCCATACCAAGGTTGTGACGCTTCTGGTCGTGGCAGTCTTCGGTGACCGCATAAATACGCTGCGGGTTTTCGAATTACCGCACAAATCCGTGGAAAATTGCAGACTCAATCACCCGTCATTCCGAAATACATGTTCAAATTATTAAAGTATAAGATTTTCGTAGCTGATTGGGTCAAATTGTAACGAAAAGTGGAAAACCAGATTTTTTTTCTTATTTTTTCACGAAATGCATGTTTTCATTACTTTCATTTTGAGGCGCTAATTTGATTGAAGTTGGTATTGGTATGTATATCAATTCGAATGCAGTGAACAATTGTTGTTTTGTTTCATTCGATATATCTATATATTCTCGTCGTCTGCTCCTCGATTATTAATGCAGGAACTTGTAAAAGCCATTATTATTATCGAACTGATGAATTGCGGTTTGTTGGTATTACAATATACTACATAATTATTAACCGCAAGTCCGCTATAGCATTCACATACATGATTAGGCGTGGCATGACGACTTATTGTCGTTTAAACTTGTTCACGCCATTCAACTACTGTGAAGATCTAGACAGAAATTATGCAATTCTAGTCGCGTGCGTGCGCTAGACTCGTCATACCTGCTGCACGCGACGGAAGTCCACTGCGGAGCACTTGTTCTATAAATAGCTACATGGCTGATGTATCGATAGTAATTCCACGATTCTACCCAATTCAACGTGTGTAGTAGGTATGGACAATATGTATGCGAATACTATTACGATGAACAAATACACGCCTTGACTGTATGGGTATAGCTAATTGCAGTTGAATCGATAATCGCTGGCGCTATTAATCTATCCTTCTTTATCTACGTGTATGTATATTTCTCCATGTTTATGGATCATTCGATCTGCCGTTTTCATGAAAATCTCACACTTGTCATATTATGATAGCATTTCTCGGCAACGAAGATTTCTATAACGTATTGTGTATTAGTCAATGAAATTTCGTAAATATCACGTCTCATGATCAACGCTGCTCATACAATATACACACGGCTGAAGATTAATTACCTTATGTCGTATAATTCATATTGGACTTTTAAGGGCCGTCTATGAATTACGTAATGATTTTTCTTTGGGTGGTCGGGGCCGGAGGGGGGCGGGGGTCAAGTCTTTTAAAATTCACTTTGCGTAATTCTTGTACGGCCCGGCAATACGTGAAATGTCATTGCTATTTACACTGTCAATAATACTTGAGTTTCTAATTCGAATTACCTCTATTTTATCAATTATTTGCAAAGATAGTTGCAGCCCGCAAACAAATTTCACCCGTGACTGGATTTGCATGTTTGTACTGAAGATACTCAATTGATTAGTATGACCCAAAAGTCAACATTTTATGGGACGTATGTACGTGAGGAAATAAATGAGAGGAATACAAATGCTAACGGGATTCAGATTGCAAAATATTTCTCTAACGAGGTCTAAACATTCCGTTGGAATAATGCTGCATGGTTGGTTTCGCACGAGAGTTCACGTTGCATCTTTGAACTTTTTTGCGGTGTACTATACTCCGAAAGATATTCTCTTGAATCAACCAAATTTACAGTCGGACAAATTGTTGGTGATAATTGAACACAAATTTCTTAGAATTGAACCAATTGAATCATCTCCGAATCGGACCAATTTTTTGGTTGATTCAATACAAAATTTGTTCGACTGTGAGGCAGAGCAACTTTTCGTTGATTCAACAAAACTTTTCTGTGCGTGTACTTTGGTCGATGGCCGGAATAAACGCGCCAGGAATTCGGTAATGCCTTGCTACTAAAAAGCAAACAAACGGCGAACCGTCAGTCTGATGAAAACTGCGAAAATCAATAAGAGTCGGAGACATTATCAGCGATTGAAACACAGAAAAGCTGCGAAATAACACGAACACTTATCGCCAGTGGGCTATCAAGCGCTATCGGCGTGTACACCGAACCACGAGCATAATGGAATGTACCCAATGTAACGGAGTAATTGAAGATAAGTACGTCGATTTTCAACGCTTCTCACTTCTGCAATTATTTCTGATGTTATTATTGCCAATAAAAACCTGCCCTCGTTGGTTGACCAGATGCTATACGTATATCAGTCACTGGAAGATCCACAATCGTCTGGTATACAAGGTGAAAATTAGGAGTTTCTTTATACATGTATATATACATAAGAATCGACGACAACTCTGAGAGTAACATTTTTTGGAATATCCATCCAAAAAATCTGTATCAAATATTTGGATCACAATGCAAATCATTGGTGAGTGATAATTCTACCGGACATGGAAATTTAGTATCCTTACGAGTCTTTTATGGACAATTTTTAGCATATAGATGGAACCCGCATATGGCGCAGAGTGATAAACGGCGAACGGAAAGATAGGTCAATACTGAAGGCTGCAGGTGTCGGCGGTCTTCTCTCTGGTAAAGTGCTGATAAATTTTATCCGCGCTATACGACTAAGAGAGGAACGACGCTGCTTGTTTGAAAATCCACTGCCTTGGACATGACGGAGCGCTTGCAAAAGTTTCCCATACACACATACGTGGTCATGTATATGCCTATATCTATTCACTTTCTCTCGTGCGATCACTCACTGCATGTTCACGGATATAGTAGTGTCACCTTGCGCGATGGAACTTCATGTACAACACAAACTATATTTTTTAACCTACGTTCCGCAGCTACGCCATTATAGTCATTGATTGATGGTTAATTTATTGCTCCGTTATTTTCCGTATAGCTTCATTGATGTTTATCGCGATTCACTGCGCACGTGGCAAACCCCTATGAAACTGTGTTACATGATCAACGGGTATGAGACACCTGCGGGAATGATCTAATCAACGACGATTCTTCGTAGATGCAAGAGTATCAATATACCTATGTTGTACACAATTACTATGATCAAAGATCCAACTTATAGTTTTCACACTCGTTGGCGTTAAAATGATTTCACACGTAATCGTCGATGTGAGAATGAATCGTTATAAATAAACGGTGATTGATATTCTGCGGCTAATCGAAAGCGTTCGCAGACTGCATTGAACATCAATCACCGTGCTAATCGGATCTTCGAATTCCGGTTCGAATAAGAAGAAGTTGTGACCTTTGATCTCATCAAAATTTGTAATATCAATAACGGTATTGCGTAACTCACGCGCGACAACCCGCGAATCGATCTGATAAATTTGATAGTGCAGGTCTATGAGTATCTTTCTCGTACAATTCACTCTAATGGTCGACATGCATTCGTGATGAACACTGTTTTTATTCTACGTGAATAATAGCTGCGCTCTAAAAAGTCAAGTCACGGTGAAAGTAAAAGAAGGCATAGGAGGAATTAGGTAGTAATACTAATTAGCACCTAGTCATTAGAGTTTATATTTCCCAAGTTAGCCGGGTAATTTAAAATGATTAGACTCAACGTTCTGGAAATTATATATAGACGGCACGCAAGGAATACCCGTGTATGTACCTCGCAGAAATTAATTTGTGTCAAAACTGCCACCTACTCACACCCGTAAGTGGAATTAACGGAGATGGTGTCAGTAAGGAGTTTACTTTATATCTGCACACTTCCACTTTATATTTCACATTGCGGGCTCACAGTTAATATAACGATCGCCATAAAATCTTGACATCTATATGTATGATGTACCCGGACCCATCTATTTCGGGAAACCACGATTCTCCCGCGCATAGACGCGATATGAAACATCGACAATTGTGATGGCATCTTGATTGGACTCGCCTAGGTCATACATATATCTCTTCATGGCACACGCCAGTATTGAGATACCTTTCTCAAAGCTCAGGAGCCACCAAGTTTCTACTTGAACTAAAATCTTTACGGCTACTCCAATTTTTCAATTATAGAGCTCGTCAATTAACTGGCGAACTTCGCTTATCGGGAAAGAAGTTACGAGCTGGATTTCACGCAGCCTATATAAAGCATGACGAGAAACCATAAACGACGAGTGACGATAGTCACTAAACATGTCCGTTGTTCTTCATTGTTTGCAGAAATGAAGTTGGTTTTGATCCTCACAATCATGGCCTCTTGGTCCACAGCGCAGATAGTCTTCCCGGATCAATATGAACAAATGGTAAAAGCTACGGCTGGGCCTCAAATATTTCAATCGGATTCCGCACAACTTAGCAATTCCCTTCCAAGTTCTGGTGCGAGTGGGTTTAACACGTTTGCTCCACCTCTGCAACCGGCACGAGCACCGGCACGACCACCGGGACGAACACCAGTGCCAGCACGTATTCCTCAGCAGAATCTGAGACCACGAACTCAGGTATGGGTTATGCATACTGTTAAACGATACTATAAAATCTGTAGTATGTGAGTCCATTATACAACCGATAAGAATCTTATTTCGCATTTTGAATTTCAAGCTTATGGTATAGATAACGGTCTCTTCTACGCCCACAAAAAATTTATATCTTCGATTTTGCATAATTATGTATACTAATACCTTTCACGTTTTTCACCTCTGCCATTTTCGTTACAGATTAGCGATGTAATTTCCAAAGGTGTCGCGAGGTTCGCTTTGAACATGGACAACGCTGTTACCGTTGCTCGTAGCCGATACGTTGCTGGACCTCGGGAGAATGTTATATTTTCTCCACTCAGTGTTGCAGCGACGTTAGCTCTGGTGCTTTTGGGCTCAGGGGGAAGGACCTTTGAAGAAGTCTCTGATATTCTGGGACTGAACAATGGTCTCGACATTTCAAGAAACTCTGAAACCGTCCACCGAATGTTCGGTGCTCTCATTTCCGCCGTTCACGGTAATCCAGGACTCCCGACACCCGAATCGTCTTTTGCTAACGGGATTTTCGTTCGGGTAAGAACTCAGCTCAATACCTGGGTGCAAAAATTAAACATCCTTCTCCTATGTCGAAACAAACATTTTACGTAACCATTAGAAATCTCAAATTACTTTTTTCCGAATGTGACATCATTGCTGGGATGTGAAAGAGCTGAAAACAATTTCACAACGCTCGTAATAATTACCATACCTATCTTTTTATTTGAATAAACTTTAATGACGTATTCATTATCTGATTCGAACAACTGAATGTCTATTTTTATAGGACGGGTATCCGATCAGACGCGAATTCAAGGAGGCTAGCCAAGCCATCTACGATAGCGAAGTAATCAACTTGAATTTCCGAGACGGTGGTAACGCCGCTCAAAAAATTGTCAACGCTTGGGTGAATAATCAAACGCACGGAAAAATTCCAAGCATTTTAAGTGGTCCGCCTCCGGCAGAGACAAGTGTCATCATAGCATCTGCGTTGTACTTTAATGGACAGTGGGCTCAGCCCTTCATCGATGGTTCAACAAGAAGGTAAACTATTTGAACAATGTAGTAATCATTATGGCGGCAATAATGTGTTTTGAGGTGCTATCGACATTCATACAGATATTTAACGGATAATTATGATATTGTTTCAGGAAGCTTTTCACCGTCGCTCCTGGCGAGACTGTGACTGTCGACATGATGTACAACGGTGGCGATTTCCCGTTCTACGAAGACAAACAACTGCGAACTAAGATCCTAGGACTTCCGTACAAAGGAAAAGAGGTAAGGATCTGGCAATTATTTTCATCTGGGAACCTCGCGATCATCAAACAAATTCGAATTTGTATTTTCAATGTTCGATCAATTATCTTATTGCGTCATGCTCGTTTGTTCCAGGTGACGATGTACGTTCTACTCCCTAACGATAAAGGCTCTGAATCACTACGCGATCTGGAGCGTCGCCTGGATGCGGATACTCTTGAGAGCCTAATTAGCAAAATGGAAGAAAAAACTTGCATCATTGGTCTACCGCGAATGAAATTATCCAGCACTTTGAGCCTGAGAGATGCATTGCAATCTTTAGGCCTGAACTCACTTTTTGATCCGACTAAAGCAGATTTGAGTCTAATCACAGAAGGATATAACGGTGGAACTCGTCAGGAAGTAAAAAAACCGCCTACAGCCCAACCGAGCACCGGTGGCATCAGTTTTCCCAGCAGGATTGGCGAAGACGAAAAGAAGAATTTCTTTAGCTACGACGACACGGTGCGTGGATATCACGTTGAGCAATGGTCAACTGGGTTCAGCATTGGCAGAATTCCGACTCACAGACGTCGCAGGAGTTCCAGCTCACGTGAATGGCGAACACAAAGAAGCACAGTGCCCAAGTTCGGGGGGGAAGAGGTCAAGGCATCTGGAGAGAAGTTAGAGCGCAGTCGAAGACAGGTGGATCAAGATTTCCTGAACGACATTGACAACCAAAATCAACCATCCTACGGAATCGATTATCTCCGGAACAGCATGCCGCTAGTGAATCCAGGATTGTATGCCGATGACGTTTTGCACAGAGTTGAAATTGACATAACGGAGAAAGGGACGGAGGCGGCTGCCGCGACTTCGGTTGTCCTCACCAAAGATGGTAGTCAGAAACGACTGGTTGCAGATCGTCCATTCTTATTTTTCATCCGGCACGAACCGACACGCTTAATACTATTCTGGGGGAGTGTGAATAAACCTACGCCTAATTATCCGAATCCAACAAATAAACGTTAAACGCGCATTAATAGGTAGAAAGCCTGAGACGATTCGCATGTGATAAAAAAATTGTTCTTTCGAGGTTTGAACGGCCCCGAAGATCAAAGTACACATCTGATTGCGAGTCGATGGAAAGGAATTAGCGCAGTGTGATTGAGAGAGCATTTGAAAAATTTAGACAATTTTTCATGCCACGAACTTCGATAGATTCTCGGGCACGTTCAGATCTACAAGTATTAGATACTCGGTAATCAGAGTAAATTGAATTTACGCGTGAATTGATATATTTTTGATTAGGAATCGCCGGGTAATCCGGAAAGACATTCACAATGGATAGAAAATTATCCATCCCCGCACCGACAACCAAATGATGCGGAAAAATTGAACAATTTTGAATTGTTCATACAGCTATATTCGCTAGATTTACTATTATTTTTTGGCATACAAATCAGAATCCGAATCTGTCATGAACACGGATTATTGAAATTTTCCGGCTTGTGATTAACACGTTTGTTCATTCGCGCATTCCACCGTTTGCGATCGAAGATAGAACCGAATACCAATCGCTGAACATTATTTTATTTGTTCTGTACAGAATACAAAAAAATATTCTAATTAGAGCCACTCACAATTGCGTTCCATCTCGTGACTCATATTTTCTAATATTGTTTTTTCCACGATTATGATTCACCATTGAGGAAGGAAGAGAGCTCTGCTTTCTGTATCGCTCTTTTCCCATAATTCGAATACTTCCTGTCGCGAGTAAAATAAATATAATATTGATATTATTAATGATAAAATTAATACTAATAATAATTTAATATTAATCCTAGGAACGATAGAATTGTAGCATGAAAATTACACAATACCTGTACGGTACCTGAGAAACGGTTTCGCGTATAACTATCGCACGAGCATTCTTCGACTTTGAAATGTAAATCATCACGCAAGCCTTTCACGCACATTTATTTTTTAAGCACGCTCTTGTACTACTAAGATTGTTATGTGATAATTGGATTTTCATAAGCAGAGGCGCTGGATGCCTCAGAATTTGAATTCAATGTATATTGCACGATTGAAAAGGATCATATACCTACATATATTACCCATATATGTTAACATAGAAGCATGTTCATGATGTGATACTGCTGCAGCACTCTATTTATTCAATAAAATATTATATGCTGAAGATTATTTGTTGAGTTTATCTATTTTCAATCCGTCACGGCCTTTATTCTCCCTCTTCATCGGTTTGACATCACCTTCCTCCTATTTTTTTACGAAATTTCATATGCAAAATTATTTAGGTGGATACAAGGAATAGGTAGATTGATGGCAGCATGATCGCCGTAGAAACATTCGATATTGCACGATGTATGATTCCATTGTAATTTGGGGAATCCCATTGGCTATATTTCGGGAAAGTTATTGAAATAATTATTTATTGCCTCTGGACTTATGGTGATTTGCAAAGCGCTGAACACTACAAGGTTTTTGATTTGTTACACTAGTTTCAACTTACCGGTGGCTCGAGGTTTTTCGTCCAGCTTTTCCTTATGGAAATCCACATCGATCCGAGCAAAACACTACTGAAAATTACATGACAATTCGAATAATGAAAAACCACTTACAACGATAGGCGTGCTGTACCAGCTGTAACCAATGTTTGTACAAGGAAACTCAAAATACAAACTTTGGTTCCTGAATGGAACGCTGTCTCAAAACTCAAATACGATTTGAACGTGTTCATACAACTTGTGACCAGTCAGTGCTGCGTGTTTAAATCGACCAACATCGATTTTCGTTAGATGCATTGTGAACGGGTTACCTCATACAGAGGTTGCATGAATTTGTTCGCGCGAAGTTTTACGCTTCATGCACCCTTAGCGGCGAGCGGGGAAACTACCGAGAACAGGTTTTTCATGGATTACGACTGGATATTCACCGTGATATTTTCATGGAAATCTACATCCTCCTATATGGCCTTCCCACAACGATCTGTGGGATTACACGTAGATCATATGTTCATTTTCCTAAAATTTCATGAAACGACTGATAGATTTCACACGCTGATTTCCATGGATTATATGTAAATGTAAATCCCCATGGTACTGTCATAGGAATTCACGTCTTCTCGGAGACGTTCCCATGTAGGTAAAACGACATTATACCCATGGGGATACCCATGGGCTCATCCATGCGAATTCAGACAATCGTTTGAGGTAGTAGAAATATATCTTACACTGTGAGCCGAATAAAATGAATACCCATAGCGTCATTTATGCGAGACCACAATAGTCACGTTATCTCGCTGTCAACGGTTTGGATGTAACGATGATCATGACCCTACTAAACATGTATTGTACGTATGAGCGATGCGTCTGAATTACGGCCGTATGATGGAGTCAAGTTATGCTAGGTGAGGTGAGTTCAGGATAGGTCGAATAAACATAGGTTCGAGGTGCTATTGAAGCTTGCAGCATTGAACAATGGATAACACCCGAGGTAACAATCCTCTTGAAAACATCCAAGTGGGTTGTGCGGTGGAAACCCACATGGCTACCCGTGCGCAGCAAACACCATGAGCGCGGCTGCGTTACTGTGAGATTACGCCGTGAAGACACCGATACATTTCCATTGTCACGTCGTGAATAAAGAACATCGCGAGATAGAATTTACATCACGCAGAACTATGCTTGTGAAATGCACAGGCTCTATATAGCTGTAGTATGTAACAACCGAAATACGTGCAATTTCCATCACAGATTACACTGTTCTCGTGCATTCCACGAGTTCGATGCATGGGGCTGTGATGCAGATGTAGAAATATGCTACAGTTTTATATCGCCAGAAAACCTCGGTGGAAATTTCCGGAAGGATTCATCTGGTCGTTCGAAATTCCTGTAGATTCCATCTGAATCCTGGTGGACATCTAGCAGAATCCAATGAATTACATCTGAGACCTGCATGACTTGCCACATTTTACCAGCGATAATTACCGCGAACCCGTGTTTTTCAAATTACTCTATTTTTCCTGGCCTCATTCCTCTTCATTTTTCAGCCCTATTTTCGCCTGAAACACAGATGTTTTGATATGGATACGTTCGGCATCCACGTAGAATGGTGTTCTTGAACGCTTTTTCGTGTACATCATGCGTAGACTTTGATTATCGTCAAAATGTATGGCGCGGTCGCAACTTACGATGCATACAAAATAAAGTTTCCGTGATCTTCGTGACTTGAGACACGCATGGATTGAACTTATTCTACATAAATCGTCGAACCACAACCGGGCGATCCATTCGGAATCACCGTTCCGGAGATATACTCGATGAAATAATTCATGTCGGTCAAAATCGAGTACAGCATCCTTTGTAAGAATTATCTCCTGCTATAAATGCTAGATGAATAAATACGGTCTTATTCGGATTTGTCATGGTTTTTGTGTCCCGATTGTATCCAGACCTATCCGAATCTCCGTTCTGATAGGTCTCCAGATAGGTCCAGGTACAATACGGACACAAAACCATGACAAATCTGAATAAGACCGTATCTGTTACTCTGGCCTTTTTAGCAGGGTTGCCTTTTCTTGTGAAAATGTAATATCTTTGCGTGCAATGTCCGTGTGTTTATACGTATGTAACATACTACAAGCAGCCGCGAATGCTTGAATGCTCCTTCACGAGTAGGCAGTGAGCTTTCAGCTGTAGTATTCTTTGTGCAGGATATCAATATTTTTCACTAATTGGCTAAGGCAGCATCGCACTTCACTGCAGCGTACCTAGCGAAATTTTCTTAGCCAACGATGAGATTGAAGAGTATATCTATATGTATAGCTGCTCATGGAGCTTAAAGTTTCAAAAACATGCTCGATAAATGATTTACCTGCGTATAGATGAATGAATCATGGCTTCGTGTGAGGATTCTCTAGTAATACATATAACGTATCTATTGGTTCGATATAAAGTATATATGCAACAATTATGGACACATAATCTCTTTAACATGAAACTGACCGTTTTCTTCACACAATATCTCCTTGAATCATTCATTCATGATTACGTACTTTAGCCTCATGTAGATACGCTCAGAATCCTCATAATCCAGTGAAATTTGTCGTGAATTTTGTTTTATAGTCAATACAAGTTTTTTAACTGTCATACGTGGACATATATTGCGTGATAAAGGTCTCTCGAGGGTGATCCGTCCATAAGCCAAGCCATGCAGCGAAAATTCCAATTTCAACATTTTTTCGCTCAGTTATTTGATCGGTGACCTGGTCTGGAATGTAACATTCATGAACGCGTATACTTTATAATGCTTTAGCAGTGATACACAATACGCCTGCTAATAGGACATTTTTCTGTCTACCTCCATCGATTTCACGGCAGAGAAATTCGACCACGAAAAAATTATCGGACCGATAAAGAGGCTCATAATGTCTGACATTATGGAAATCGGAGTTGTTCTGGAACCTCTGAAATATCGGGGCGAAGATGAGGATCTGCAGTGAGGAAGAAAATTATATTACGTATAATTAAAACGGTTATTTTCAACCGATTATAATATAGCACATCATTAGATAGCACAGCCTTTCACAAGAGATTGACGTCCCGAAGAAAATCAAAAGTAAATTCTGCTGAATTCGAATTTTGTTCGGTGATTCCAGGCGTACGTGTATCCCGTATTCGAATACTGTCACAAACGACTTGTGTTGAGGCGTAGAGAATTAAACTCCGAAGTCTAAATTTCTAATGCACGCTGATCTGGTGTGTCAGGAAACGTTGTTCAACTAGTTTGAGCGTGGAATTTTTCGGGGTAAACAGAACCGAAATTCAATTTCAATCTCGAGTCCTCTCATCTTCATTTTAACCCTCTCTAAGGAACGGATTGGAGAGTGAACTACTTTTGTGTATCGAGGGTTGATCGCGCGTCTCACAATGTACAGAGAAAACGGAAAATAGATCGCAACATTTTCATCGCACATTCAAAAATATGCATGTGTCGATCAATCATTGACTCTGGGGGGTTTTCTTTTTCCTTTTTCCTCGATTTTTTCACTAACAATACCGGCAACTAATTTCATAGGCGTTTATGGATAGGGGTAGGTTTTGGCTGTATACAACGCATACAAAGTTCCGTGTACAGACGACTCATCGTTTATAATAAGCTTAGTTTACTTAATTCGACAATCTGAGTTTTACACATAAATATTTTCTTATTTTTAATGAAGTACAGCACGATCAGGTAACGCGGTCTTTCCATTTGTTCTCATTTCCGATCATGAAAGGCATAATAATCTTTCACGATGCTAAAAACAAGCCGTTACAACAAAAAACAAACAAAAACAAAAAAAAAAGGAATAATAAAAAAACCGAAATACTTAACTAATGCTTTTATAAAATATTACTCTCTTCTTATTAAGTATTAGGTGCACGCTCTCCCCATTTTAATGATACCTAGAATTGAAGTGGACTCATTCCTTTACATAATATATTTGGGCTTCTGGAGAAAAATGAATATTTCAAATTCATTATCCATTTTTCAGTGAATTTTTAAATTTACATCAGATCATAAAATGTCAATTTTGGTCACTTATCAAGGGGCATAAGCCTAAAAACAATGATGCACTAGAAAGAACTCATTTTCACTGGAATAGTCACGCTTACGGTAATCAGATCTGGATGTAGAATCATTTTTGAAAATAGATTGTCATTATTGGCTAATGAAAAGTGTCTCAGCCCAGGAATGGTAAACTGAGAATCGAACACCCAGACGGTTACTTTTCGTAGTGTAGATCTTACGGAAAGTTTGATTCACATTCAAGCTTTAATGGTCATATTTCTAAATTTCTATCCCTAAATCGATAAAAGATATTACATACAACGGAAATGGCGAGCACTCAAAATTGCCCGTAGTTCAAAATGATTTCAAACTTTAAGGCTTCGATTGGAATGCCACTCGGTTCCATTTTTGGACTTACGTCTACTGCACTTATATTACATCTCCATGTCTTCGGGTTTAGCTAGATTGAAATCTAGTATTTCGTCTGAGGTGAGGAACCTGACGTCACTATCGTCCGAGAGCGCCGATTTTCCAGAATTGTGTTTGTAAGTATTGCGTCTCTGAAGAATCAGAAATACGATTAATCCGGTGCCTGCAACCCCGACTATTGCACCAGCCACTATGGCGATGACCCCTGGCAATGTGACCTTGCTGCGATCACGACTCGATGTACTGTGAGCTTTTTCCGTCAACACGTTCGTATCTGAAAAGTTTCAGGACCCTATGAAAACGGGCTGCAGAGTATGGACATCCGGATAGGTATCGAGACTCTTCTCATTATTGGCAATTCGCAATTGGGTCAATCTATGTTGGTTCAACAAGTTGTGGTGCAAAAGTTTCACTCAAGATCTCCGGTAAAAAAATACTCCTCAAAGCAGTTTTTTGACTCTGGATATTATGTTGTCCTTTGTAACATAGCTTGTGGGAGACTAGAAATGAGAATACTCGAGCGACTAGATCTTTGTATTTTAGGAATAACCGAATCATCGAAAATTATTTAAAAGAATGATCAATACGAATGTGAGTCAACGGTGTGTGATCGGTAGAGTTGCATTTCCCAAAAGAGCAGTTCAACCAATGTCTGTATCTGGATTCGCCGCAGATTACTACATACAGGAAGGCTGAGTTGAAACGCAACACGCCTGAGAGTAGGCAACCTCAGTGACTCGTTTATTCGCGTTCCGTGCTTCACGTCGAAAGGAGAACCATTGCGCAATGACTGACGCGCGACTCTCCAATTGTAAGATTAAGAATGGAGGTTAGAGTAAAATTAGAGAATCCGAATGCGTTAAAGTTAACGTCGTGATACATGAAAAATTATTAGAGAATAAATTGATGTGGGGACCACAATCTTTCATTCTTAAAATAACAAATGCAGAGTTGTGCGCCTGTTATTACGCAACCGTTCTCCATTTAACGAGGGAAACGTCGCTTCGGTTGCCTGCTCTTAGGCGTGTTATGCTCCTCGTTTTCCTGGCACCGGGTATCTATAGAAACAATCGAAATTTTTTCATTCCCACTCCCACTATATCAAACGCTGGTTTTCTAAATAGAAATGACTCTCCCAAAAGTTCAGTTTGGTGGTCTAAGTCTAAAAGGTCGCGCAAATCGATTTGATATTCTTATTCAATATTTTTGAGCGCGTACGGTTTGATTCGATTGCAGGTTCTTTCTCAGGTCGCTGATTTCGAATCAATACCAGTTATAATGAAATCGCAGAAGTCCAACGAGACCCACTAGTTAAAGTGGCACAGAACTGTCCATATACATGTGCGTCAGAATCCGCTGTAGCACTGATATAATATGTTCTATTTTCCTCGAATGTTATCTATTCTCAATTCTCTCGAAGATGAATCATCTCACTTCGCACCCCGTGTAGAGCCGGAGGCTCAATATCACTTTATAGATATTGAGAGAAACTGTATTCATATGGCAAAGTAACGGGTCAAATTTGAGGGAGCAATCACTCCGAAAGCGACTAACTTTCCCGAAAGTAATGGATGTGGAAATATTCACCAATTTGACTATCGGATTTATCCGCACTCGTCGTAATAATGGCAACAGTTGGGGCAGTCGGGTTTTTCGCTGGTACATCATCTTTCGGGGCTGTTGCCGGTGACTTTTTTGTTGGTGCCATTGTGCTCTTTCTTACGCCTGGTGGTGCGTTAGTAGAATTCTGTTCCGGCTGTTTGTCTGGTTTTTTCGATGGGTAAGGGTCGATATCATCTTTTGGATTAATGGGTATTGGGGCGCGGTCTGCAGGCATGATAGTGAGTTCCGGCTCCGCCGGTGTTGACGATATCAGGTCTGTATCAGTCACCGTGAAATCCACGGAGTCATCTGCAATGCAAAATTGAAACGCAACCAATCAAAACGGAGGCCATATTTTTCGAAAAGTTGTATAATTCTTCGTAGAAAAGCTGTAAGAAGTTGATGAATCGCTTTTCAGTTTAACTCACTTGTGAAGACGCAGTATGCCGTGTAATCTGGACAGCAGTTGTAGTTTTCGGCACAATCCAAGCCACACTGGCAGAGACTGATTCCAGAATCGGAATTATTGGTATTTGTACACCTTCCTTGGCAAGACTGCATCTCATTCACGATCTCAACTTGATCTGCGGATCAGACGAAGATCAATATCTTAGTAAAACGCGTTCAATCAATCAATACTGTGCTGCATGTAATTAAGACGTTTCAATTTAGGTACAGGTGCCATTATTTTTATGATGTTGATGATGATGATGGTATTACGGTATAAGGAGATAGTTCCCAGGGAAATCACATTTTACGAAAATTCGGAACTAAATTAGAAATAAAATTTGTATGGATTCTCCATTTTGTGTACTGGAAGATCGTCATACTCGCTCATCTTCGATTCAACAAAACTTTTCTCTGCGTGTAGATTATTATTGTACTTGGATTTTATCGTAGAAGGGTAAACTATTTAGATGTATTTGTACCAATCTATGGATCGAGACTATCTTTCCGATCGCAATTGACTATGTGCAGGAAAAATTTTCATTGTCACACGAAAGAGTGGCGTGCAACATCGTTTTTTTACCATAAGTCCACGGGACGCCTAGACCTTCGATGAAAGTAATAAGAATTGAATAACATGAATTGGAAAACTCATGCCAAGAAGGAAAAAATCAATTCTTTTTCAGATTCACTGCAGATTGAGAGCTGCAGGAAGTTTCTGCACGGATGCGCCAACGTCCAACTAATTAGGTACTGTACTCAACGAGAGCACAGATTGTTAATTGGCCTTGACGGTAGCTGATATTGATGCAATCAACAGGAACTTGGTGAAAAGATATAACCCGCACAAGAACTGCGAGTGTGGGCGGAGAAACGTATAACACGTAGTTCTCACTTGCGAATTATGAGTCACGATAGTTTGTCGGGGAACAGAATTTATTTGGGAGTGTCAAGTAGAAATAAAAAGTGGAATTTTACAATTGAATCAAGTCCGAGGGGTGAAAATAATGGGCAGAAAAAAAAACTGTGGTCAATAAGGATTAGATCCAAAACTCAATACGTGATTTTTCCAACAAATTTCGTGGACACCAAGAAAGCAGGCATTTATACATATGCTCATTTATAGAGAAAAGTAAAGAAAAAGTTTCGAGATTCATCACCATAACGGGCTGCGCTGCTCTGTAACCTTTTCGGACTGAAGGTGTTATTGGTCTGCTTAAAATATCACATGGGTTCTCGTGTGATTCTGATTCAGCTTAATGATTCCACTGAATTTTACTTTATTAGTGAAGAATAGTTTCGAGAGCTTATCGACTAAATAATTTTGATAATAAAACCTAGAGTAGCAGAAGTAGTTCGATGTGAAAAATTGTTGAACTGAATGATAATGAAATTGAGTGATTACGGAATGGTGTGAAATTCCATTTAACGAAATTCTTGATATTAATTTATCGGCTCGTCTCAAACGGCCAGGTCGATTTCCAAGCGTAATCCACTTTTCTGTGAGTCCGTATAACCGTTTTTGTGAGAATACTAGATTTACTAATTCGTGTGAGAAATTTCATAGACTGAACTGCGGAGATTATATGGTTTAGAAATCAGTCGGGATATTGAATTTCCTTATTTCTCGAGTGGATTCGTATTTCAGTGGATCATGACATAAAAACCAAAAATTTGCACTCGGGTATCGTTATTCCTAAGCTTTCTACGAGTGCAGATCGGTATCCCGCAGACCTTGCCAATGACGTTACTCACAGAATTCTTATCTCTTTGGTAAAAAAGTGATTACGTGACTTTGGACGACCGTTAAGTTCATATAACGTACAACTGAATTATTCGAATGACAAACCAATTGCAAAGGGTGATTGGCGAAAGTTCAGGAGGAAAATGAATAACGCTAAATCTACATAAAATGGGAATAAAGTGAATGGAAATTAAGGAAGATTTAATTTTCTTAATTCAACCTTGATTTCAATTCCTGGGCAAATTGCGCAGAATCTCTGACTCGGAGAACGAGACTACAATGAAATTATAGCGTGTGGTTTCGCTTCGCAACTGAACTAATTTAATCGTTTAATTATTCTGGGGCTCCAGTCGTAGCTTCTTACTCTTGTACAATATATTTGAGATTTAATCATCAGAGTACAAACAGACAGGATTCACGTTCAACCAAAATATTTTTGTGTGGTCATGGCCGTGGCTTCAAGAAGCTCGCACATAACTACGAAGATTACACATTAGACGATAGTAGGGAACAACGTTCAACTCACCGTAACCATCAGTTGAGGTAGCTTCCGTCGATGTGCTTAGGTTTCGTACACATTCGTCTCCTTGTAAAATTGCTACATCGTCGACAGCAATATCACTCAAGTATCCGGCGCCTCGCACACCTTCCAAAATTATCTGTCGTGAGATAAAGAAAGAAAAAAAGGTCCGCAGTTAACTTGACTATCTTTTTCCATGCTAACGAGACACTGCGTTCCATTTCTGTGCATGTTATGAAGAGTTACCTGAAAATTGTTGTCTTCTTTCGGTAATTTGAAGAAGCCTTGCCACCAATGGTTACCCTGATTTCCACTTTTGGTAAACATTAGTGTCCGATTGGTCTCCCCTTCCACTTTGAAATAGACGTTCAACGTACCGATACTCTTCCCGAACATGTGATACCTTGTTGATTCGATGATGAATGTAAGTCGCAGCATGAAAGTGAGAAAAAATCGTTATCGGGGCTCCGATAAATTCAAAGCTATTCATGCCAGTGATTGATTAGAGCGGATCGTCGAGGCAACAACTTGGATCATGACAATTCCTCAATGATTAATATCAAGCTGTTTTATTACCAGAATGAGAAACATCCCGCTTCCGTTAAATTGGAACTGTAGAGAGGCGACATGATCCTTGCCGTGCTATTTGTTAGCTGACCAGTGGCCTCGATGTACAGATAGTAGCCTGGAAAAAATGACAAGCGATTTGCTCTTCCGGTTCATTTCCATACGCAGATCATTTTGTGAATTTGGAAACATACTAACTCGGCTCTTGAGGTATTTCGCATCGTGATTCTCAAGTTCCGTGCGATTATTGTTGCCGTATATCGGTATTCATCATTCATATTGCAGGTATATACTTACCGTCACGTCCGTGTCCGAGAGTGTGGTCGTAAGATGGGCCAGTGCCAATATGCCAGCTGGGTGTGTTGAAGTTATGTCTGCTCCAATCGAAGTCATGCAGAGGGTCTTGTTCCCAAAAGCATAGATCAGTATCCTCGAAATCACAACGTGTCGGTACAATGATCTTCGTGTTTTCTGACAAGAGTATATTGAATCGTGGGATCAATGAGAGTAGGTACAGTACTTTCCTAAATGTATAGAAATGATGACTGGTGGTCAGCCAGTATGGGCTCAATAATAATGAGATAGTATGAAGTTAGATTACATTTTAATTCGCCATTTGATTAATGAATTGTCACTTTTGTATCGAATAAGAAACATTTGCGTGTCGGGTACGAAGATATTTGTAAAAAACATCGATAGTTGGCAATTGCTGTTGTGATTTTCAGTTCAACCCAGCCAAGAAGTGGCAAGGGAATTTTGAATTTGGTTGGTGGGAAAGAGTCAAAATACTTGTGCAAGTTGGTGGGGCGCCGCTCCATGTTGTACCGTTGCAGGAAATCTCTGAAGGACCTCGTCGTTCGTATAGTGGATGGCAAACGAACATGATGACGCCGCCGTTGTACGTCGGGATTGCCAGAGAATTTTCTGGCTTGACGATGGACGCACAACCCGATTCTGAAAGAAGGTCCGACGGGAGTATAACTTTTTGTCAATTTAGGTACCTACTACGTATGTACAGACATTTTCCAAACTGATGAAATTTGAAATCGCGGCTTCTCAAATAGAAACACAAGATTCAGACCTGCACTCGGAAAATTGCAGTGAAAAACTTTCAAGAGCTTTTCAGACCGTTCGTTTTCTTCGTGTAGATAAAACTGTTACTTTATACGGTGGCGCCAGAGTACTTACTGACGCAGATCGGAGCCGGAACGCTCCACCTTCCGTTGACACAGGTGGAAACCTTATTTCCAACGAGAGTAAAACCGGCCCTGCAGTTGAACCTGATACTCCTTCCGAATGCTCTCGATCGAATGCGCCCATTCGATAATTTCACTTGTGGACATCGAGCTAAATTTGTTTGGTTTGTCATTAGTCACGTTTTTGGTTAGGCACGCGAACAATCATTATGATATGGTATAATATCGACCACATCTTTCACCGATCATACCTATATAGAAAGGATGCGAGGAAATGCTCTTAGCGGATATCGTACCTTCAAGAGACCCAAATTTTATGAAAAATTGAAAACTTTGTTGAGATATTTCTGTTTCCCGTTCAAATTATGTTTTTGAATTTTCCGAAGTGAGCGATAGTGGTATAATTTTATGTATGCATGAGGTACTCCAAGTAATCTCGAAAAGTGGCCATTAACGACTCTTGAATATATTTTCGTCAGTTTGACGCGAGTTAAAAAATTGACTGGCTAACATTTTTGCTTTTTGTATACAGGATTATGAATTTCATATCCTCGTGTCAAAATTGATTCGGATGTATTGGTTCACATTTCTCTACCATACAGAGCTGAAATTGAAAATTTTAATTGCCAGTATCAAGGAACGAATAGCGAGTTCGATTTCATTGATAAGTTTTTTTAGTCCACTCAAATTTTGAACGTTGCACATTACGATTCGATTGACTCGCAACCGTGTAATTGGATTCGTTTCAACCCTTCGCTAATGAAGCGAAACCAACTGATCAGTAATTGAGAGAATTTTTCAGCTATCGGAAGAATTTCCCTGCAGTCTTACTGGCGATCGGTTTCCTCAACAATGCGATAATCGCAGCAGAGTTTGATAGCCACGAATGAAAAGGGAGGGAAATTATTTGCGAGTTTAAATGCCTCGGATCAGCGTTGATGTGATTAACTAATTAGCGACTAAAACTTGAACAAAGCGTCGCTGCGATCATGTCCATCAAAGTATCAAACGAAACATTGAACACACGCGAGAAAATATAGGGAAAGGGTCTCATACTCACGCGTCAGTTTCTGTGAAGAATCTACAGCGCAGAATCCAAGAACGGTAACCACAGCAGTCCAAAGAAGTACGGAATACTTCATCGTTCAAGCAGTCTATGGCACGGCACTTTGGGCACACATAACACGCCTAGAACTTTTTATAACTAACCACTGAACGTGGCCTGAATAATTAATTTTACGAAAAAGAGGTTCAGGATTGAATGGAGAGGTCCTCTAATCACTGCTACAGTTGTCTACGCAACACGAGAAGAGAATTCTTCAGGCCAACAACTCGCTGGACGTATTCTTCGAAATCCACCGTTTACTACGACGTGACAAAGGCTTGCTTCGCCCACCCACTGGTGATTATGTAGACGATTATTATACCTCTTATTGAGTAATTGAATGATAAAGTACCTGCCACGCGTATGATTTTTTTCTCAACGTCGTTGCGGCGTTAAAATGGCTTTGTAAGCGGACAAGTAACGGATCATGAATGACTCGAATAAGAAGGATGGTTCTGATTTGAACGTAGGCGGTCTTCCAGTTTCCGGCTGAGTGCGCGATTGTGATTCGTCGCTATCTCCTTCCGGTTGCTTATCAATCTCAGCCTCACTCAGCTCAGACGATGCTGGTATTTTCCTACGTTTGTGCCCAAAACCTGATACTGCTTTGACAGCATCCTTGTGCGTCGTATCGGTGAATCTCCACTACGAAATCTGAAGCGCGTCCTTCGTATTGTCTTTCATGAAATTTTCGTCAATGATTTCTGCTCGAGACAATCGATAGTTTATTCTACAGTGATAGTCAGCTACAGCTTGAACGATGAATATCATTTTGTATCTTTTCTCCATACGTCGTAGATCTACATTCATGCATTTTTTCAATGGCTGCGTCACTGCAGCATCCTCATGCGCGTTTGCGAGCCTTGAACATCATCAGTATAAAAATTGTAACGAATTCGTAAATGAAATGACGGTGGAATTTCTAGGCTCCTGGTTCCGAAATACGATTTTCACATTTTCAAATAGAGTGAAGTTTTCATACTGAATAGAATAATTTTGTTCTACTTTGAAAATCAAAAGATCAACATGTTTCCTTGTTTTCTTCAACGGATCGCATCACTCACGTAGTTCTTTCGAACGTAAATCGATCGATCGGATGATGAATAAGATATAAATTTCACGAAAATGACCTCATCAATGGCGCAAAATCTGCATACATACCTACATACTACATTTCATGTAGTTTCGTGAAATTCCGCCGATGACTGACAATGAGATAATAAGTCGGAAGGGAGTCAATATCGCAGAAAGGTCCATGCGCGCCGTATGCAGAAGAATTATTTGAATAAAGGGTTATGCACTGAAATTTTGAAACCTAAATGGGGTGGAGATTGAAGAGTGAGGGTAAAGAAAACATCGCAGCGAGCCTGAGAAGGAACTAAGTCGACTCAATTTGTTTCCGTTTCAAGATACTCAATTGTCTTCGCCGAGATAACTTGGTAATCTTGTTTTTCCAACAATTCAGAGTTTATGCTTCAGGCCATTGTCCCGGCGCCAGCATTTCCTGTGAGTATTGTTCCGCTCCAATCTTATAGTCAATGAGCAAAAAATATGAAAAAAAAAAACAAAAACTGTAAGTGGTTGACAAAGGACGTTTAATGGTGGTTAGAATTTTGCCTCATGGAACTTGTTATATTTGGTGAGTAATCTGATTATAGCAATGTCAGCTGCGATAGACAAACGAATTGAATGAGCGCACGTCCTGTTTACTCGGCGAATTTGTGTCGAATAAAAAGTTGCAGGCGTGGTAAAAAGTTATCACAATCTATGGCGCCATTTGGCTGGTAAAAAAATTCCGAATAACTTGTCTAACGAGAATTCCATATAATATTTAGAAGCTAGCTGCTTCCCTTTTTCATCGCTGATTCGCTGAACGATCGAGTTTACATTGAACTTAATTACCCGCTGGTTGAAACATCCGAACTTTCGCGATTCCCGGTTCCTAATAATTATTCAATTAATTCATCAACGTCACGAACGTTGTCAGCCCCCAGCTACGATTATCCATGCAGGGAATGATTACACGGAAGTTTGCGATTTTTTGGATTATATTAAGTTATACCTGCATACTTAACATCCTTCCATTTAATATGACACTCTCGGATGCCACATAACGTTGCGAAATAGGTGTATCTGTATACTTCACAGATTCACGAATTATTTAAGACAGTTTTCACGTTAATGAAATCACGATTCCGATGAGAAAATACACAGAAATAAAAGATAATAAAAAAATAGGAAATGATTACGCTCCAACGGAGTCTATTGATAAATTTTCGTCACACTTATCCTACAGGTCTCTTTCCTGAAGATATGTAATTAATCAAGCGGGAGTTCCTATATAGCTGCTTGAAACTCCTGAACAGGAATAAATTGGAATTGGAAAGCTAAAGTAGCAGGAATGAAAACTCCGAATGATTTTACGCTCTAAGCTTCAGAGTTTCAACTTTCAACTTTATCTTTCTGCTGGGTTGAATTTTCATCTCCCGAAAACGTTTCCACCTAAGTACGAAGTCAGCCATTTCACGTTCTGCCCTGAAGAAAATTTGCATGCTGGTCGTTTGAACATAATTTATATGACACATCCACTTTCATTAAGAACATACATATATACTCTGAATTTTAGCAGTTACATATATACACATGTATGATTGACGATTTACTTTTCGTCGCCGAGTACATCAACTAAATATTCTCCAGTATTATAGTCACATCATATTCCATGAGCTTGGCACGTGAGTCGTTCATACCTAGGAGTTGCTCATGAGTCATACCTATTCTCTAGACTTATCTCGTCTGTGAAACGGAAACGTTTATTTTCGTGTGATTGGATAAGCATCAACAATTTTTTCATCTATTGTGTTGTTGATAAGAATCCAACGGACTTAATGGTATGAATGGATTCCACCTGCAACGAGGATTTTCAACACGAATTCACTTCATATTCCGATAAATGTAACAATCAACGGAGCCCCGAGACCTGCCAATATTGCTCAACATGAGCGACTATCTAAGGCTCAGTTCCACAATTGAGAATCAAAATTCGAGCACGATTAGAGGCGCTAAGCATTGCCTGCCATTGGCTGGATCTGATTTTCGGCCAAGTTTAACGACTTGAACCTGGTTTGAAGTCAAGTTGTGGAACTGAGCCTAAAGTTTGGAGATATCAACTTACCTTTCTTCCATGACAGGACGATTTTTCATCACGATATGAAATTACATTACTCGAGTGAAATACCCATAATTATATGATTCTGAAGTTGAAAAATGTTGGCAAGTTTGACGTAGGTAAATCTGGACGCCAGATCGCAGCTCGCTTCTAGAATGCGTTATCGTGACCGCTGTAGTATATAATCGTAAAACCGGAAACCACGATTATACGGAAAGAAGCTGGCTATCGCATGAATTAATAGCTTTTTATCGCTTTTTCATACTGAAACTCACGAGTATAAAGAAGAAGAAGAAGCAAAGTTTTTGTTTTTGTCAAAATTTTGTCATCGGAATAACTCGGGAACTAAGGAACCGATCACGTTCAAAATGTAGTCGGTTTTGAGTCACAAGAATCCGCATCGATTGGCCATTGGAAGTTAAAATCTGTCAATTTGTCTTCAAGTTATCATCAAACAAACAAACGAATTCGCAATCTTCCTTTTTGAAAAGCTCAAAACGACTAAATCGTTAAAACACAAAATCTACGCAGTTCTAATTTACGTAAATCCGCATCGATCCGTTTATTGGAAGTTAAAAATATATTTTTCAGCGTAGAAATGGATAATGATAAGTTCAGCAGCTCAGCTTCGTCGTGCGAGAAACTTTGGAGGGTTCAGTTAACTTTGGGTATAAAGCTTCAAGCTTTGATCCACACGATACGAATATCGTTATATCAACATGTGAAATGGAAAACGGGAATGGAGCGAAGGAACGAAAAAATGTAATCAATAGATTTTAGGATCATTCCGGCAAACCTCAATACAACTTTACAAATAATCCAATAACATGTGTATTATTATTATTATTATATAACATGGGGTATATAATTATATATGTATACATTTACAGAAAATGAGTAATTCTCACAATTACGGAAGTGTATAATTAAATTTCGTGTGAGGGAAGTATTTCGAATTTCTCATTATGCGGCATGATTCAGAGTCCAGTCCCTAATAACAGTCGCTGAATTCAATTGAAACTCCAAAAGATTTCGAAAAATAATTTCGTACAATCGATGACGCGCGTGTCACGCTTATATATCGTTGCTGGTTTGTTCTTCTTCAATTTTCCTTCCGCTGTTAGCTGTATAATTACTACAGTTTTTTATCTCTTGGCAATGATTGAGTTTCGAACTAAATACGTGTGTGTAGAAAAATCGTATTTGGTATACTGCGAGCTGTATCTATTCCGATTCAATGAAATTCGAGGTGTATCATCTGGACAGTAGTATAAGTCGTTGAAGATGCTTGATGATGGCATTGCGATCACCGCTTATACTGTATATCGTGAGTGAAATTGAACGTCAAAGTATTCACGTAGTCACCGCGAACTCCCGATTCACTTGAATAATAATCGAAATTTGTTTCGTTGTTACAACAATCTATGAATCCGGGGAAAAAAAACTTTGGGGTATTTGTGGGCGATATGCATCATTCGCGTTATAAGCCTGAAACATAACAACACGAAAGATACAAGAGTGCGATTGTAATACTGAAACGATTTGCTCGCACTAGTTGTACTTTTTTCTAAAGCGTACACTCACCGGCTGTATAACACGCTGAAGAATTTCTGCACCATTTTGATCAATCTAGAATAGAAAGAGAGAGATAGAAATAGAAGGAGAATTATTCCTCGTTGTATTTCTCGTCCTCTGCGTTAGTCATATCGTTTCACGTGACCAACCGCAGAAGGACGCATGCGCCATTCTGATACTGGAAATATGAAATCACTGAAAATGGAAGGGCGTCAGCGGCAAAGACGATTCCCACGCCCTTCCGCTTCTAACGAATTCGAAGACGAATCGAAATGTTAGCTAGTAGGTACTACATTTCATAACATCAAATTTCATTGCAATGACAAGTCTAGAGAAATTTTGAAAATGTTTGAAAATACGAAGTCTGAAGAGACATTGATATAGAACGAAAAAGAACGATAGAAGGGAAGGGATAGTTCAAGAAGATTCGTAGGCTGGCAAACGCATCACCCGGCAGTGAATCAAATTTTGAACCGTCAATTTAAATTATTCAGAATTTGGACACGAAAAACTGATTGATCGAGTGCACGTTATCGATTACTTAGGAGGGACAACAGATTCCGCTGATCCGACTAAACCGATTATACCTATGACGAATCGATTGTCTCTTCTATAATTCGCCGGTGGCTAATACAATTTCTGCCGAAGTGCGTATTGAATTTAGCCGAGCGAACGAGTATGTCGTGATTACTCGGAGGGATAATGATGATGATAATTGTAATGGAAAGACTTTATCGCGAAGATAAAGTCTATTGACGTACCTGATTCCGTTTATATCCAGCCTGTGGACATCTAGGATCAATGATGTATCTGTAATTGCGGTTTTTATCCTCTGATAAAACCGGTTTATAGTTTTGTGTATGAGGCATTTGGTCGCTGATTAGGGGTAGATTATTTGAGCTTTGGTAGAACGATTTCAGCTCAGTTTCCGCCGTAGCAAAGCCGACCCGTGTATCGAATAGCTGGATCCTTTCGGCGGAGTTGCCGTTACGTTGATCCTCGGAATTCGTATTTCCACAATACGAGGATATACACGTTCCGGGAACATCAGCATCCGACGATGAATCGTGCCGAAAGATTCTGCCTGCTGAAGTTGCAGGAATGTCGCAAGTTTTTTGTTCAAAGAAGTTCATGGCATATTTGTTCCCAAGCTCCTGCGCAGTATATTTGCGATTCAAAACTTTTCGCATTCCATTCTGATACATATTCCTCGGCAATTGTATCTGCTGTACATTTTGTTGGTATGTAGTCTTGCACGCGCAGCGCGGATTTCCCACTTGTTCAACTTGCCGACCAACAATTTGACGCGAGTCATCGTCTGTCTGGAATCCTTGTATTTTTCTCCTTCCATTTTGGGGTTGACCTTGGTTTATCGATGTCATTTGTACGCCTCGTGGAAATTTCGAAAATGTTTGTCCAACCGCGTTTGGTCGTTGGGTTTGCACGTTATTCTTATACAAATTGAGCGGCATGTTCATTTCCTGCTTTACGTCTTCGCTGTATCCTCGTAGTTTTGGTTTTTGGATTACGACCACTTTCGGTTTGGATTTCTCTGGGGATGGGCGAGCTTGGTGCTGCCCTTCGCGCCGTGCCCGTTTTTTAGTTGAGGAGGTATTTTTGCGCTTCAGAAACACTGGAAACCTCCGCGATTCTTGGTCACCTTGAAATTCAATCTCTTTCTCCTCACAGGGAGCTCTTCGAGCTCTCACATCCGGCCGCTGATGCTGGTGCAGGAAAATCGGCGAGTCTCCCGATTTCGGATGGCCGTTGCGAAAGTTCGATAGTGTCACTTCCTCAACGGTGTTTTTACGACGAAATATCGTTGGAGATTGCAGCTTGAATCCTGCCGAAAAATTCACAGCCCCCGATGGCCCCAGAACCACATTTTGCTGTCCAACTGCTGAACTTTCGTTGGCAAATCTGTCGTCCAGGAAGTATCGCCTCTCCTTGCCTAAGCCTTTATTGTTCATGTTATAGAAAGCGTTGACAATTGGCGGTGTTCCCACGGGAGGTTCTCGATCTTCCAACTCTGAAGCTTGTGACATTTTTTTGACGAAATCCAAGCACTCGTAGCTGATGGAATTTTTGGGATCGGTACGGAAGGGGTTCACGGTGGACGGTGGTTTCCTCGGAATTTGTACCTTGTTGAATAAACTATCCACTGGCGTGGCCTCATTCTCCGAAGATAATTTTTGAAAATTGAAATTCGAAGATTTCCACTTAGAATTATCGATCCCGAGATTATCGATTCCCAGCGCTCCTTTGGCGAACCAATTCCCAACTATTTTAGACTTTTTATTCCTTCGAGTAGCCTGTGATTTTCTCAAAATGGCAGGCACGTGTCTTTCGTTTCTGATCGGAGGTTCCACCGACGTATTTTTCATTTGATTATCCGTCGAGGAATCGCAAAGGTCATCTTTTTGGTTTCTGTAATATTCCGGCCCGCCGGCCAAGACTTCTGGCAGAAAGGTCACCCCGTTTTCTTTCCCCGGTTCTGGATTTTCCACGCCTTGTAAGAACTTGAGCAAAATTTGTCCTCGATCAGATGGGATGCGGGACAATGTCGAACTCGATGCGCTACCTAAATTCACCACTTTCGGTTCAACTCTTCCGTCGGTTTTTGGAAACTCCGAAGGATCGAACCCTAAACACGATCCTGCGCTGTCAAAGTTGACATCTAAGGAATGTTGAGGGATCATTGCCGCCGAAGTAGGAGCGCCACGAATCTCGTCAAGTTTATTTTCCGGGCGATTCTGACCTTGTTTCCTTCGTAATTCGCGTCCGCTCGACGGGTCACCGAGATAACACTTTTGCACCGCGTTATTTTCCGCTGAGATGGCAAATAATTCTGCCGGACGGATGGGCCCCTCTTTGTTCAGCTGTTTTGAATTGTTTACCTCCTTCAGATACCGTAATACGGTTTGCTTTCGGTTAGATGGAATCCCGGCTAATCTCGAATTCGAAATTTTATCTAAATCTACAACCGACTCTCCAATATCTTCGTCAATTTCGAAAAATTCCAGAACGTCTGAATCGAAACTCCTACTTGAACTGTCATAATTCACATCCAATGACCTCGCATTGGGTTCAGTGATGCTTGCTTCGGGAGAAGGGGGGCCGTCGCCACGTGTTACGCATGGAATATTTTTACTTCTTTCTACTTCGCGAGCCTTCGTTATCGGCGGTTTACTTTGGGTTGAAGAAGTTTCTGTAGCTTCCTTCCGATGGGAAAACTTTTTCAAGTTAGCAAGACAAACCTCTCGCGGTGGTGAAACATTAACGGTGTCTGATTTTGATCTCACAAGATTCACGTCTTCATCTGCAGAATATTTATTTCTATGAATATTGAGGGGAGTCTGGTAAAGATTGCAATTTGCAGACTCTTCTGCGAAAATCACTTCGGGTTTAATGTGCTTTCGTAATGCTTTTTGCTTGCAGGTTTCACCGTAGAAATTCATTAGCGATTGTTTTACTTTTGTCAAAGGATCTGAAATGGGAGTTTCAACCAAAATTGAATTCATCGGGGTACATGGCTGAACGAAAAATTTGACAGATTTTGTCACTCGTATCATTCATTTTCAAATACGTATGAAAGTAGACCCAAGCCGAACCTAATTGAAAATCATTGAAAATTTGGAGCTTTACGAAAACGAATGCCTCACCAATATGCGGTATTTCTTGAAGACAGGTGTCGAAGTTCTCAGCCCGAACCATTGCACAAAGTTCTTTGTACTTGGTGGCGACTTTTCTTCCGAATCGTTCGTAATTAAAATTCTGCTTCTTGGTATTTTGTGGCTCCAGAGCGACCTCTCGAAATAACTTCGTCTCTGAAGGATGAACTTGATCACGCGCCTGGCCAATTATCGGGGAAAATCTGAAATCGATCAACGAGTATGAACGTGAGCTAGGATATTTATTTAATGAACTGTATTTCGATTTCTGTGGCACATGGATGTTCAATACCGCAATTGTTCGACGCCAAGTTCACAGATCGGTTCAAAATCGTCCACTTCGTCATGAAAGAGACTTCTCTTCCATTTTTTATCCGTCAAATTTTCCAACTTTGATTTAACTTTCGTATGTTCAACTGGAACTTTCGTATCTTCCATCTGTGAATGAGGCCTTTTCGTAGTTCTTTCCTCCAACTCGATAGGCACTTGCATTTTTCGTTTGCAACTGAAATTTGATTATTCATTCAAGTAACCGGATTCATACGGTTCTAAAAGTAGTTGACGGACGGGCACATTCATTGATTCATCTCGAGCATTTCAAATTACGACTGGTTTCTATCATAAAGCGCATTGTCGCAGCCCAACTACAGAATTTAGTAATCTATAAACATTTGTGGAATTTGAGGGTAATGTCTCAAGGTTTCGAATGTCTTCAGAAAACTCAGCGGATTCAACTCGTTCCCATTCCCGATAAAATCATCCATATTCCATATTCCTATTAAGCACTCGTACGGAATGAATGGCTTCACGACAAGCTAGTCCGGTTGCCTCTATCAGGGGCGCCTTATCTTTCCAAAGTTGCGTTCTTTCTTTGCATGCAGGCATTTTCGATAGCAAATAGCAAGAAACTATATTTCCGAATAAGCTATGAGATTTTTGGGACTGTGACTATTTTAGTCAATATGTGCATATGGAGTTGTGTTTTTTTACGATTCAGCTTGTGGCAGCTTGTGAAATAGAATTCAGATTCCGCAGTGACCGCATGCACGCAGAACTCTCAAATCATAACTACTGTGTCCCAGGTTGAGTTTCGGAAGTGTAACGCAAATGTGTGACGAATCAGGAAAGTATCGTTGCTCACTTTTTAGATACTTGAATCCATTATCTAGATTTGTATATGTGGCCGCAGACTCGTACTCCTGTATACTGAAGATTTTCGCGAGCTGGTATTTTATAATTTCGAGTAAAAATAAATCTTTCATGAATATTGGTTGGGCAACCCTCAGACAAGATGAAAATTAATTTAGTATAGGGCTGTTGTGTCCATTAATCATCCTGTAATGAGCCTAATACAGCCTGGTATGTACACGCATTAAAAACTGACGAACGGATCTTCATATCCCTACCACAAGGACTTGAAATATTCATTTTAAGTTGCCCGCAGAAAAGTTTTAGCCCATTCAGCCTCCGAGGATTGAGGAAGAATGTTTCTCGTGTTTTACACGCTACGAACATCTTAAGAAATGTGCAAAAATTATGGACACGAGTTTGTATATGTACATCTGTAAATTTGCAATTGCTAGTATTTTGCTATTACTTCGGCGAACTGTCGAATCAGTTTCTACTTTTATCAGACGACACGTGAAAAGGCGCAACTGAATATATCGCAATTACTGACCGGAATGGTGCAAATCTGGGAAATTATTGTCAAGGGAAACTTTTCCGGGGTCTGGTTTACATCACGAATTACAGCCAAGTCAGGGAGGTCAGAGGAAAATTGGTGTCCTAAATTGTTGAAATCACAAAGAATGATCTACGGCAATATTGAGGAGAATTTCCGAGGTCACAGAAGTAAGAGCACAGTTTGTATAATTCCGCTATAATCAGAGCTAAAAAAATCCTTAATTACGCCGAAGCTTTCCTCGTTCTTGAAGATTTTCTCGCGTTTAATTAAAACTGCTTACCTTTGTCTTGCAGCTACGAAATTTTGCTTAGGCTTATCGTCGAGTGTATTCTCTTGAATTTCAATGAATTCTTGTGTTTCCAGGTCCATCGTTCCAGGTGAAGGCTTGTGTAGAATTTCTTCCAATACATCAGATCTCGACTCCCTGCATGAGTAGTGCTTTAATTAATCATGAATTCATAATTATTTGTCAATTACGACGAGTAGCAGAACGGAACGGAAGCAACTTACCTGCATTTGCGTTTTCCATTGTCTAGTACCTTCTGAAGATCACCTTCGAAGCGAGCTTTGTCTAATTCATTCAACGATAGATTCACTGTATTGAAAATGGAACGAAACAGTTTTCAACGCCGAGATAGGAGCTTTATTTATTTAATCATCCAACGGGGACTGATAAATAACAATTAGATTATGTTATGAGTACGTTTTCCCGCGATATACGAAGAATATAGCCCCCCCTGCGGCTGAAAATTGATTAACAACAACGGAGTATAGTTGAGTTATGAATTCGGTTTGTTCATGAAAATATATCTTCATAATATAAAGATATTAGGTCCAATTCCGAAGCCAGTGATGCTGCGTCGATTTGTTTGAGATACTGTTAGTCTACATTATCACTGAATGACTGATTTCTCCAGTTCGAAATTACTTATATCATAAATTACGCAGCTTGATCCTTCTAATTCAACTGCTGCTATATATTCTGGAGCTTTTGAGTTTTTGCTCTCCGAGGTGTGGTTATTACCAACATAGATTATAAGTTATTGTATTTGGTAACCGTTAAGCATAATATAATGTCTCGAGGGATCTTTTTGATAGTGGTAGACAATAATTCCCGACCCGTTCGAGTGGGCGGTGCGGTTGGAGTAAAAAATGAAAAATATTGAGAACCCCTGTCTAGATGAATATCTTCAGAGGCGGGAAAAGCTGATTCATCTCATACCGGGGGAAAGTATTCATATGTTATTCATACCTCTTTTTATTTCGGCACCCTTTGCGCCGTTCGCAAAAATGCCAACTTGTGGTTTCCTCGACTGCGATGGCCAAGGATTGCGCAATAACAAAAAAAATCATGCTGTCTTAAAAATGAAATTGAATAAATGAAAGAATGTAGGTACTGAGTGCTTTGCGGATTGCTGTCGTTCAATCATCACTAATTCGAGGATCATATCACATTTCCAGAAGTTCACACCAAAGATGACCGTAACACCGATCAATTATTGGATATAATAATGTACACGGTAAATTATACACATATAAATATATATATCACTAGGTTTTGAGGCGATGAAATTTTATTTACCGGTAGTAATCGATTGCAAATTTTTTTCCGTCCCGATCTTCTGCCCCTGCTGTCAAATCCTTGCGTTTTGTTGTCCTACAAACGTTCGAGAATTACCATCCAGTTATATTATATAAGCTTTCAATATAATTTTCTATAACTTATAAATTGACGTATCGCCCTCAAATGGTCCAATCATTCTACCCGTCCTAACAATCTAAAGCGTCATTTTCGAGCTCCAAGTACTCAGTTCGTTCAAGAGAACGAATAAATCGATAACTTCATCTTTATGTGAATATATTATAGTTTTTAGAGAATTCCATCGGTCATAAATCAATGATACAGTAATATATTGTAACGATCATCATTCCCGGGCTTCATTCGGAGCGCAGGGCATTGAAGGTACAAAAAGTTTTAAACTCCTAGGTCTTACTGTTCATTACGAGAAGAAGATCAATGTTGAGAGAATTTTTTAGACTCGTGTTGAGCTGCTAGTGTAGCTCAATCACACATGAAACATGACTCGCAGGCGTTGAAGAATATGATCAAGGAACGATTGGAAAATGATTCACTATGTGTGTTCTGATTAGATTTGAGATTCATTTCATTCCACGATTTGGTCACACGTTCTCGGAGGAAATTTTGGAACAGAGTGCGAATTCGTATTCTTTGAAAAGCTCCATAAGTTTTTGAGAAAATCGCACTGGAATGCCTAACAAATGGCGTTCTCGTCATCTTCGAGCGGGCCTCATACGTACTGCAAAGCAAACAGATTTGCAAGAAATAATGCTTACGCCGATCACGAATTCGAAGTCCAAGAAATGCGAGCACACCAAATTTTCGGACCGAATCGAACCGTTTTTTTTGTCTTGATGGATCCACTCAAACACCTGACACGGTGAAGTTTCTTTGGACTTCGCATTTGCTCTCGGCGTTACAGATTCCTTCTATAATCTTACATCCAAATCCCGGAATTTAGTTGCTCTTCGCTAACCCACTATATGCACCCTATATTCCGAGTACAATTTTTTGTCTTCAAATCTGACTCTGACATTAAATTTTCCGGACTTGAAATTTGCGAATAACGTAAAAATTCGCTCGGCAAAGTATGTTCAAATCCAGGAACCAAAAATATTATTCGAATGAGCATGAGTTTAATTGTCATAGAATTTATGAACAAGAAATAAAATGAACACTATACGGAATTACCTACAAAGAAATGTTGTGGCATAGCAGATTATAAAATCATTAGGCGATCATTCCGAAAGTATGAAAAATACGATCAACAGAATTATCAACTGTACAGCTTATACAAATTACCGAAGCATCGACTCGTACATCATTATCGACAGAAATTTAACACGCGTCTGTAATGCTCGCCAATTCGTAGGTACTTTTTTTCAAAGGAATAATTTTCATCTCGTTACAGCTCCGGAACGGTATTGAGAAAAAGTATACTTTTTTTCGGCGCCATTTCGCAATTTCTCTTCTAGATGGAAAATGAGTTAAGCCCCTCGCTCCTCCTCCTTAAAATCAATTGCAGAATGGAAAGAGTAATGATGATTGTGTTGGGCGCCAGAATTCTAATAACTGGATCCGAATAACATAGATAATAAGCAAAGTAGAGAGGTTGGGCGACCAATGATTGGTGTTCGATCAATACGAAAAATGTGATTCTAATTTTTGAAAATGTGAAACAATTTTTCGCGACATTTTCGTGTCAAAACAGTTGATATTATTCCCGTGATTCCTGTTGCGTTAACGTTATAATATTCAGCTCGCTCATACTTTCCCACCGGGGTTTCTCGTGAAAAGCTTCGGCAGTTCTCCGCCTTTTTTACAACATCGTCGAATAGCTTTTGAATGTTATTTCAATCCACAGATTTCATACGTATATTGTCTGAAGATAATATCATTCGAACGTTTTCAGTTTGTGCCAAGTACCTCTCCTACGACCCTTAATGTCTAGATTATCGAACGTCTATTGATGACGAAGCAGATATTATATTAGCGACGAGAACGGACGGGTTCATGCGCGCGATAACTGAGTCGAAAATATTCATTGACCGGAAAATAAAACTGATGAATTGAAAATTTGCCAATAAACTATTGCGACCATTTTCCGGGCGTCAATAATTATAGTATATAGAAAAATATTCTGTATTTTACGTTAGCTTGTCTCCGATCGGCGAATGAGTTAAGTATTTTGTCGAATGTGGATGAGTGATGTGTTTTTGGTGGGGCGATTTTCTCACGCTGTCAAAATCATACGCATGTCATAATTATTATTTCATCGCGTCGTCTCTCGCAGCAGTAAGATATCATATCATAAAGAAATAGGTATATACATTCATATCACAGAGGTTATGGATCAAGATGTCTTGATCGCACGATACTATACTGAATCTAATTGGAAATATAATACGGCTGCAAGAACTAGTAATAAAATCTGTTGAAAGAATCTACAAACCAATTTTCTTTTGTTCTCCAAAACGTTACGTCGAAGCAGGTCTAATTCCTTTCTACGTTTTTTTCTTCTCCTGTTGTTCTGCGCTACCTCGTTAGGAAACTTTTCCTCACCTTTAACTTTCCCCATTACTACAGTAGCCGTAGCCGTAGCCGTAGCCGTAGCAGTAGCAGCAGCAGTAGTGGTATGTCTTTAGAAGTAGTTTGATTATGAAGAAAACTATTAACCTCATTCATCATGAAAACTTGACGGGCAGGAAAGGAATGACAGATGTTGCCATACGACCTGCACCGACATCGTGTCCGCGACGCGTATGTAGTTATTGTAAAACTTCGCAGATGTTTAAACTCAATATTATCAAGATTAATTTCACGTATATGCAGGCAGGTATATCAGATTAGATCGACTCCGTCGTGTTGCTCGTTCCGCCGATGCCGACGAGTCAACTCTGTTTATATTACACAACACTCGAAAATATTTATATGGATCGACATTATATCGCGAGATATCTATTTCGAGGACACTTTTCGTTTACGTTCGCTTAATTTAACCCATAAACTCTACTGCTGTATCCCTATCACGGAATCTCCGCTGCGACCGTGCGTCGCGTCGCCCGATTGTCTATTGTTACGATAAGCAGTCGACCACGCATGTATGTAAGAAGTGGCAGCGTTCAGGGCGATTTGATCGCTGCGCGATGCAGAGGCGGAACCAGTTGATCCGTGACCAAAACTATTATGACCTCGTCTCCTAGATGAGTTACGTTTAATGACCCTTCGAAAAGTTTCATTTTCATACAGATTTTGCACCTGATGTGCACCAATATAATGTACTGAAAGATTAAACCTAGATCGAACAATTGAAATGTGAACTCATTCCAAAAAAATCAAGTATTGAATCCAATTTTCATCCCTGTTCACGACTCTATTCATCCGAGCATGTTGCATGATTGTTCTAAATTTTATGTTTTATCAAAATAGGTAGGCAGGTATAAACACTTCGAGATAATTTCCATAATTCTTGCAGTTCTGCCCTTGTTTTTTTTCTTCGGGCCATTCTTCATAATCCCAGATACTCTTGGACTTTGGGGTAACCGATTTGTTTCTCACTTCAGGATATCGAAGTACCCGTTCCAATACTCGTACATTGGAACAGGGCACCTAGAACTATTTTTATTTGGTTCCACTCAATTTTTAATCTACCGCTTTTAAGAATGTTTCATTAACACGATTCGGGGCCGATTGTTCCACCTTTCAGTAAAAATCTATCCTCTTGGTGAATACTTCACCGGGTACTGCGACTGGCTGGTAGGGCATTCACCGAGAGGATCAATTTTTACCGAAAGGTGGAACAATCGGCCCTCGGATATATATGCTCAAATACGTGGGATATGAATTCTAGCTGTGTGCAAAAACTCTCATCTCTCCAATGGAAATACTTTCGGTCTTGTAAGAATTTGAGAAACCATATGAAAAATCGTGAATTTTGATGGAAAGTCAGTTTCCACCGTGTTTCGTTAATTTTATACGGAGATTGACATTTTCGTTGAATTCCCTGGCCTTTCTCGCTTCCCATATAAGATTTTTACAAGTTATTATTTGAGATATAGGCATCGATCTTACAATTATATGATAAAATTCAATGTCGTTTCATTGTGAGACATATCTCGCAATTTCGAAAAGGTGGACTCCCTAAACATATCGTAGGCACTTCAGTCTTGTAAGGTCTATAACTCATGCGTCTACTATTCGGAGATCTGTTGTCAGGAACGCCGTTTACAGACTTGTAGAGGCACAACATGAAAAAATATGCCGGCTGGCCTTCATCAATGGCAATCCCTTACATAGGCTTGACCATAGCTATGAAACGATAGCCACACCAAATACACTATCCCATCGTATCAATCTCTCTGTGATACCTACCATATCCTTGGTACCATTTTTCTTCACAAGATTTTGTGGGACTCCCTTTGTTCTCCGGACCTTAAAGTTTTACCACCCCATATTAATCCAACTTTGTCTTACGGTCTAACCAGCCCGTTTTCGTTAAACTCATCAGAAGCAAGTTTGAGCTGAAAGATCCTATTGTCAGACTTTGTTCTCTTGGCAATAACTTTGTAAAACTCAAACGTTCTTGGAGGATTTTTGGCATACGGATTGGTATTGCAGTCGGTGTGATTAAACTGCTTTTACTGCGTTATGCAGGGATTCGTTTCCTACTTTTCGGATGTCTTTGATCTCTTGCCACTTTTTCCCCATCTGTCTCTCTGTCAAAAGATTTGAGAATCGTGCGTCTTTCAAAGACTCATAGTTCGATATCGATATATATGGTTCGATTCAAAGTGGTGTATCAAAAATTTCTGGGTCTTCAAACGTATAGTAAAACAAGTTTACTGAATTTTTAAGAAATTTTGAAGACCCGTTTCGACTGAAAACTCTGAGAACCTTGAATTACGAAAACTTAACCCCAGTAATCTGGCAGAAATGTTTACATCAAATTCTGCATCGAAATGCGAAGCTCTAATTGAGATCTCGACGAAGGGGAAATTCGAAATTTGATTTTTTCTTCTAATTTTTGGATTAAACGAAAGTTTTTTATCTTTGTTTCTTACTTGATTTTTTGTTACCTGCTGGCTATGTATCGTTATCAAAATATTCTCGCGTTTGACGTGAGTGACAAATAATAAAAAAAAAAAAAGAACTGCTCGAGGCACTGTAAAAGCACTTTCGAGAAGAAACAAATTTTTGTATATTTATGCGTTGGAAAACAACGTGGTTTTCATAGGCATAAAATATTTTAGGATTTGGGAAAAAAGAAAGCAATTTCCAATGATTTAGTTTTGGGTCAAACTAATAATATGGAAATGTTTATCGTTTTTTATATTTGTGGCCCCACAAAAGACTTGTTTTTGAAGATCGAAACAAGATAAAAAATGGTTCTAAATTATGGATCTTTCTTCCTTAAGGATATATTGGTCGTACAATCTGGTGATGTTGGTTCTGCGGTCGAACGATCAGGTACATTTCTCTCCCATATGAAAGCCTTTTTTCGGAAATCGTTTCCAGTGAATTTGAAGAGATCTTATTGCCGATTGGAATGAACCTTGAAGTTTTAAAATCAAGCCGTTCGTGAAGAATGTTAATATTTTTTATATTTCCGTGTGTAACAGATTTTATAAAAAAAATGAGAATTCTTCTGAAATGACCAGATTTTGAAATTTCAAGGTTCATTCCAATCGGCGATAAGATCTGTTCAAATTCACTGAAAAAGTTTTCCGACAAAAGGCTTTCATATAGGATAAGATTGTAATTGTTCGACTGCAATACATCCTTAACATTTAATTTTATATCCCAGGAGATAACGTCACCATCCGGACCATTCTGAAAGTGAACAAGAATTATTCCCTCACTTAATAATTATTTTCGCTGTATACCTACTTTCCGACGATACTTGATAATGAGTTCAAATAAATACAAGAAATGATGACGTCACCGAATTCGGTGATCCCGTGTATTTGTCCGCTCTGATTGATCATTCGGTGGAATATTGGTAATAACAGATGGTGCAAATCTATGTATAGGATCTTCCAGGGGACAAAAAAGATGGAGTCGCTCGTTTCACGAACTTATACAGACCTTCCAATAAGCCATGACAATGAAATTCGCACAATTTATGAATTTGGAATGAGGTTATACAAAGTTTACATCCATTATTCTTTGTTCCATCTAAGCCTCTCCAAGTTTCAGGAATAATCATTCCTATAAATCAAACCTTAGTGCTGTACAGGCATATAATGTTATGGATGTACACAATTGTTTCGAACGAACGCGATTGGCGAGTTAAGCTGGCTTTGAGAAAATGCGGTGATATAATTAATCGAAAATAACCATGAAAAAATGTTACGCCCCTGTGCCCGCAATTGAATTCCAATTGAATTTCGTGCTCGACAAGATTGCTCCAGGGGTAGGCGAGTCACTGAGAATGAGACATTTTCATCCGTTAAAATTTCGATTGGTTTAGAGAGATTGATTTACGGCTCATTCGACGAGGAACGGTTATATCTTTAACAACGTCCTAAAAAGTCGAAGCACCCGGAAATCGTATTGAGGGGAAAAATCGGGAAAAATTAAAAACTCCAATATTCGGGCCATTTCGCTTCTCGTCGTAGCTATGCGCGTGTTGCAAACGACGCGAGGAGATAGAACAAAATTGCACACAGACAGTTTTATGGTACACAAACCGATGAAACGAGTCAGCGATTGCGTGTTTTTATATTCAATAGTCTAGCCGTCAAAATCGTTCATAGTTGGCGTGCTAACAAACTGACTGTTTTTCCTTATAAATTGCTTTGATCTTCAGTTAGCTGTTGTCTGCAGTATTTGCGTTGACCGAAAACTCCGAAAAATTCATGACTTCGTTCACCATGCACGTATCTTTGGTCTTCTAATTTTTCTCAATGCATATGCGAAAATAAAAGTTGTTTGGAATCATATTATTTCATCAGTAAATTTCATTGTCGATAATGGCATGGCTATCACAGCGAGATGGTATCTTGAGATGGATGGAGAGAAAGCTTTGAAGGGAAACTTGTTGGGCGACTTCTGTACCAATAGAAAAATAGTTCTGTGCACTTTTTCAGTATCTTCATCAATTTCCGAAATAATTGCAATATAATGAAACTTAGAGCATTTTCAAAGCTCTTGACCTAATTTTTGAAGCTTTATAACTTTCATCCCGTACTGGATGAGTGACCCCCGACCGTACGCTTTCATTTGACGACTCGAATTCTTTTCAACTTCCGGACCCAATCATGCATTCATCGCTGTTTTATGATTGTCAGCAATTTTGGCCACATTCATTTTCTCATTACCATTTGAGTAATAAATGAGTCGTAAAATAATCGTGCCAAATACAGGGTTTCATTCGTTTTTATCGTTATTCGTGTCGTATAAAATTGATACAAGCAAATTCACTCGCACTTCAATGCCGATTCTAATGGCTCGCAAGTCAATTACACAGCCGGGAACGTAGTATAATGCACTGTGTTCCTCATTAATTCATAAATGATATCCATTAAATATATATATATGCTTGAGCCGCCATCGGCAGCGGTTGTCGCCAATATTTTTACGATTGACTACGCAAGAATGGTATAGACGAGACGAATTTCATATCCGCGAACTATTATATCGAATCGGAGATATCAAGCGGAGATTGGAAAACTGAAAATTTGCTGCTGATTTTTTGGTCAAAAATTTCTGGAGTCACTTCGGGGATAGGTCTTCTGTTCGAAATGATCAAAGTATCTCCGTCGAGTGCCATTTCTATTGTAGTCAATTCCATAGAATAATTATGATATTCGGAACACGGGACAAGGTTCGTTCATTTCTCAATTTGTGTCATAACTTGTTCAATAGTATTTGAGATAGGATAATTATGCTATCGATAGTCGTAGAAATATATTTGCAATAGTTCTGAGGAGTCTCAGAGTGATAGCGCGATTGAAAAGTATATTATTATGATGTATCTCAAAGAGCGCAAAATGTTTCACAATATTTCATCGGAAACATTCGGTTTATAATATCGCTGGAATATTTTATCGGGCATATCTAGTTTGAGTCGTCCAAATGATCCAAGTGAAGTATTTCAAGAAATCTTTCGGCAATATCACGCAAAATACTTTTCGATCATTATTTCGTATGGAACTCTTTCGGAGGCGTAGAAATATTTCAATTTATGTAACGCGCTAAATGTACGTCACTGCGATCGCAAAGGCGGATCTTTTTGTTACACGTCGCTACGCGTTCAATGGTACCCCTACGTACCCCTACGTTTCAGATATTTCATGGAATATTTCTGAAACGTTCAATGTTTCCGATGACGTATTTCGTCCTGTGTGGGATCTCGTTATTTCACTCGATATGACGAGTTCCTAGTCAGATTCTCATTCCACCGGCTCTCTCGATTGATAATGAATATCTCGCCATGTAGTGCGAGAGTGCCAAATCAGAGTTTTGCAATTGATATATTGAGGCGCAATATGGCACCGTTTTCACTGAAAAGTGAGTTCATGGCTCGTCCCCTTCGACATTTCTCACGTGTTGATCATCAACTAGGCAGAAATATGCGATTGTTAACCTTTTTCATTAGTAATAGAGCTCCGTGAAATTGTCTGAGCACAATTTTTTCCGTTTTTCTCCATTTTCCACATCCGCTACGTGACAGAAGATCAAACAGGCTCGATATTGAAGTTTCATTGCCCACGGCATTAGCTTTTTCGTTCTTCGTATTCTTGTTGGAAAACGTAGGATATGGGTGATACAACTTTCCAAAACTGTATTGAAGATACCGATCCTCGTCGAACGAGCAATAAATTAACCTCGTCAAGCCAACTGGAATTTCCGAGCCCCGCGTTAACACTGGCCTAGCTGCCATAGGTCATCCATCACTAATCAGTCGTCCTATGGATCAACTTGCACCACGAACTGTGTAGGTACATGGGGGTACCTACACATACGCATGTACACGAATCAGCTACGCTGATCACCTCTGTTGCATTGGAGGTTCAGCGACAGAAAATATGTATACCTTATACAGTCGTCTCACTGCAAAGTCAAAAGTGAAGCGAGTTCGTGGTGTTGGAAAACTTGCGCTCTTACGCATGTAAAAGAGGGTTTGAATTCTGTTCGAAAATGTATATAAAAAAAAAAGGGAAAGTGGTTGAACCGTTCCAGCTGGAGTCTCATTAGGCACTAGGAGATAAATGGACCTGTTAGACGCATTTTTCGAGTCCCTCAGCCCGTGATTCGTCATAATTTCGGTTTCGAAAATCACCGATACAATATTTTCGGTCTCCATAGGTATGCCTTGGTGCGGAGTAATGCGTGATATACCTAATTCAATCGAGGTTTGGATATTTTCACAATCACCACGACAGTAGAGTAGGGAGGCATTCGAGCTTTAAATAATAGATTTCAAACGGAGACAGAGGAACGAAATGGAAATTTTAAAGCATGCAGAATTCTCTTGAGAATCCCTCGCATTTCACATTTGCTTTTTCTGAATTTTCTGTGAAGATTAAGGTCGGATTAACGGATGACAAGTCATTCGTCAGTTATCCACCGTTGAATGGGACGCATTGAATGAGATCTGTGCACAAATATACTTGAACACAGGTAATATCAGGAGCTGGTGATGGTAATACCACAGTTCCACTTTTTACTGCGGTTCATATATTTTTTCTCAATTCACGAAAACTGCGCAATCGTATCCTCAATAACTTTGTCGCTGGTATACTCACGTGGTTTTTCAGTCAACTAATAATCGCCAATGTTTCTCCCACACGTGTGGAATTATCTTTCGATTACTTCCAGTTCTCGTTGATCCGAAGGACGGCGTTATCTTCAGCTCCGAATCCACATGCCGTAGGAGTTGGGGTGGCATTTCAAGTTCACGTGGGAACGATGACCAAGTGAATTACTACGTATCGCTAACTTGCAGAAAATATGTCTTCCTTGACACTTTGGGACTTTCTATAATATGAACCACTTCTGAATATCAGTCCTCGTTCTCTTGACACTGAATTAAGCGGTAAGTTCACAAATGAAAACCATGTTTCACATTACGAGAATTTCATACTCGATTAACCGGAAAAGGTCGCCCGACCATCAACCAATTGAACATCATAAATTGTACACAGTTATTATGTATGCAACGTAGACTCTAGAGTCCTCAAGTGAATTTATATCGATTTTCGTGTACCTAATACTCGATCAATGGCTAAGTTTATCTCGTAAAAGTATTCCATTCAGTGGTATCGATCAGTGGATTTCACGTAGAAATTTGTTTCATTATTACTTCGCCAATTGAACCTGATCTATATTTTATTTTTAATTGGACTCTGTATAAAAATATAATTGGACAGCTAGCACATCGTCTGGAATTACAATGGCTATTTCACATGGATACAGAAATATCAAACTAATTGCAAGCGCTACTCGTTTGCATTAGCATTCATATCTTGTTATCATACACTTCCCTAATCTTGTTCACGAAATACCATTTCAGCATGTAATTTCTAGCGACTAATAGTTGGCCGACGGAAATTAGACTAATCAGCTGCATCAATTAGGTCACGCAACTTCTTTTTCTATCGATTTATGATTACCTCCAGACCAAACTCGGAATATGTAAGAAGTACGTACAGAACAGTAACACCGAAGGCAATCTACGTTGGAAGATAATTGGAAGTGAATCAATCACACTTCACAATAAACAATCGATAGGCATTCTAGCATTCAACTAGTATTACGACCAATGATAATAGGATATCATTTTTTTCAAGCAGGTATAGTATCGCGTGGTTATAAATTTATACTCAATTGTAACTTCCAGTCAGAAGAATTCGCCATCTCACGCATGGTCTCCAAATCTTCGTCCTATGTTTGGAGAATGTAAAAAACTTTCGATATGATCAAAAGCCGGGAAAGAATTTCCCAATTTTATAATGAGTTCACCGCGAAAACAAAATTCTGCGCAAAGTATTTTTGAGTAAAACTTCCATCTACAAGTGATCTACCGGACTTGCAGATTTTTCGTTATACCCGTTCGAATTTCCACTTTCGCCAAGAACTTGAAAATTTCCGAGTCATCTACCAACTCCACCTTTCGAAAATTCAATCAAGGGAAAGATCTGGGTGGACATTGAGTTGAGGTGGAGTGCGCAACATACTTATTACGAAACTGTCACGCCGAAAGCTCTGCTTTCTCACGTAAGGCACGAAGTTTCGAAATTGAAAAAGCGTAATTCGATGGAAAAAATTGACGAGCTTGCAGGTGGGGTGCTTTAGATACATTCTAAAATTTTTCCCTTTGGATGTGTCGAAAAAAGTGCCTATGGTGACCGTTTTCGGTTTTGCAGTGTCGAACGCTCGCATACAATATCGCGCGTCAGAGTGAGGCGGTTCAACGGCACAACGATTGGCTCCCAGCGGGCGCAAGCTTTTTCACGAATTCATACAACCTTAGTGGTTTTATAAGCCACACTGCTCTTTGTGGAGCTCTCCAACCTTTTGTCATGGAGGTGGTTAAAAAATCATGCGCGAAAAAGGTTTCGCACTGATTGAGTGTTCGGGTTCTTGGCTTTAACGAGATTTTTGGAGCAGTCAAGTTCGACATAGCTCAATCCAATTTGTACTTTATTCAAGAGTACTTTGAAATCGTCGCTTCCTTTTATAAGAGACGATGATTCACCGAAAAAGGAGCCGAAGAATAACTGAATACACAAAGTTATTCTCGAGCGTCTGAGCCGGTTATCGATCGATTTCTGGAACAAATTGTAAGTTTATTTAATGTGAATTGAAACGGAAGTGGGATTTTAGAACCACATTCACGAATCAGAAAGGAACAAAATGAAATGTCTTTGTGGCATATTGGTTTCGTTTATTTTAAATTTGACATTTCTTCCTTATTTCAAAGCGTATAGCACTCGGCCTTTAACGCTCTCCGAATACGCCTACCCCTTATTATGGAAGGAAATAGGAGGAAAATATATTTTTGTCAACGCGTCAAATTGCTATCAACTTTCTCAGCTTCGCACTTCGCGCCCGGGCCCTTGACGTATACTCCCCATCATTATTTCCAATCTGGTTATTGCAATCCTGTGCTCTTGAGCCGCCCGTATTATTTTTCTATCAATGCGAATCTTCAATTACTTTCAGTGTTATTTCTTTTCTTTATCCCCGAAATCGTTCTCTGCATTCACCAATTACAAGTTGTTTCCTCCTCGCGAGACTCTCGCTATGTTCGTTGTTTACTTTTTCATTCTACGCGCCTCCTCCATTTAGTCGTCCGCGATGTGCTCTGCCTAGCTTATCTGATCACCTAAGATTGGAATCGTGGCTATGACTCTGAATTAATTCAATAAGATTGGTTATCTGAAATTGGGTTTGAGAATACAGGTAACAATGCTCAGCGTATCGAGTGATTATGATCACGAATATGGTCCCGAGTCGGTTTCCAGCACTGGGCCGGCCCTGGCCAGGCCTGGGCCAGTCTTAGCCAGCAGTGGACCAGCCCTGGCCAGCGCCGGCCCGTGAGTTAAAACGTACCCGGGGTACGGTAGATTTTTACCAAACATTTGAATCACAGTAGGTACTATTCAAATTGGCAAAATGACTTTCTGATCCTATCCTCTATTCGAAAATACTCGAATCAATCTCGACCTTTCCTTGTATTGGAATCCTCGTAGGGATAACTGAATCACACGTTTAATTGAGGTACCTAAGAATTTGGATTCGGCTCTACGTTGTTCCCGGGAATCTCTGGTAGATCCGGAAATGCCTTGACCTAAGAATCGGGGTAATCCCTCAGAAACCAAGTTCTCTCATTCCGGGTCACGATCCGCAATTAGGTAAAGAACTTGGCTCATGAAATACGCCACGAAGCGACTACAGTCCGGACCCTACGGTAGGTACACCTATATGCTGTCACTGACTTTTATTCGTCGTTTCATATTTCATGAAATTAGCAACCTGTGCAATTTTGTTCTATTTTTCGACGCCAATGCGCGGCTAAAAAGTCATGCACTGTGAAAATTCAGGGTCGAAAATTGACCAGTGTATAGACTTGAACCACTTCTGTGGTTCAATCGAAAATTCGACGCGATAGGCGTCGAAATAGCACCAAAATCATAAAAATCTCCTTGAATAGTATTGAATTCACAGTATAACGCGGCCTACTGGAAGTTCACACCGCAATTTTTTTTACATTGTACATGCCTCCAACCGGAGTCTTTTTTCTGAGTTTTGAGTTCAAATCGTGAAAAAAGAACAAAAAATGCGGGATCTAGGTGCTCCAATTTTCGGAATAAAGTGAATGAGTTCGGAGATGTATACTTATTGTTAGCGTTTTAACGAAATCGGTCTTTGCTACGATTTCACAAATTTCTTCCCTGTATAACTGTGGAAATAATATTCGCACTGTAATTTCTGCTGACAAATTCTGGTTTTACATTCCTAAATTTTGAGAATTTTCGAGAATACAGAGAACCGTCAACAGCTCGTCGAAAAGTATGTGCGAGTGGTATAAACCTACCGGCTGAGACGATTCTATTTTATGAGACGGTCATTGAAAGATTGAGAAATATCTATTGATCTAAGTCAATGAGATGGGAGAAATTGGATAGCGTCCCAGAAATACTCTCACATTTATTAGTCAATTGGTAATTCTGAAGACATAGTTAAATACAATAAATTACCTTATTGCAGATGAAAGGTCAATCCTCTGTACACGTAACGTAAATAGAATCACGAATGCGTTGGATTTGGTAGCCAATACAGGATGGAACGGCAAATATAACAGTGACATATACCAAGAGATCGATAGAATCCAGTTCATGGCGTCGCATTCATATGTAAGACATATAATCCCCAGAATGGAAGTAGATAGGTATGGCTATTCGACGAGTTTTTTCTTCACACAGCAGAGCTACGGACGGATGACGGATCATGAAATTAATTCCGAACTCTCGTGTGAGATGTGAAACATTAGTGTCTGCGTGAGGACTAATTACTTATTGCTAATGCATCATAATTCGCATCAAGTATAATTTAAAGAAAATTTATTTTACAGAGTTATTTCGGGGACTGGAGGGGTATTTCGGCTAAGTATTTCTCAAAAATGTTGAAAAACGTTGAAGAGTTAACATTTTTTCAACCTAACCTAACTAGCCTAACATTCAGAGATTCGTGAAAAACTTGGAATTTACTCGAAATCTCCAGAAGGTGAAATACCGAGACACTTTCTGCCAAACCACTGCATTCATTTCGAAAGTTCGAGTCCAATCGGCTGCGTGGTGTAGGAATGGCTAGAAATCAAATTTCCGAAGTGGTTGTCAATATAGCATCTCAATATCGCAATGATAATGTATGGGAGGTGCCCCAGAAATTTCGACTGCTACATTTCAACGAAAACTATGTCATACTCCTCGAAGACTTTGTTCGCTTCCTATTATCGCCGGTTTATTTAACCCTGAGTGAACTAATGCTTTAAGTAAAATTTATCACGCGGAGATGAAATTTTAATGGAGTCATATTTCAGCACGCTACTTGTATATCTTGCGCAGGAGAGACTGCAGCATGCTACCAGCCACTGTCTGCAAGTTCTGCGTGTATTATAGTAGCTATGAGCAGCCGCAGACCCCGTGGAACTTTATTCCCTCCAATTCAAAGTAGAGATCCAGTTGAATCAAGCACAAACAACATTTAGTATCCCCTTATACCGGATCAGTACTAAACCCCTTCGCTAGTCACTATTACATTCTTTATTGGTTTCCATTTCGGTTTAGGGGTGTGATTGAAAATTATTACCACGGTGGAGAGGGGCGTTACAACCGCCCACAACGTCTTTTCGTTCAGTTTCTTTATTTCATACGTTAAAAATAATGAGAGCGAATTTTTGTGCTGATTTTGTTAACCAAAATCCATGAGGGTAGAGTTTACTAGGAATAAGTTATCGAAGGATTCGTCTCGAATGCTTCCTATCCATGTCAGGGGACAAACTGCAATGGTGTCTGAAAATGATTTCATTCTTCCACGCAATCAGAGAGCAACAGACATACCACATACTAGTTTTGCTTTCAGAGGACGCGCGGGTTGGTATATTAAGGCATTAAACTTGTTCCTGACGTGTTGGAAACTTGTTAGCACCTAAGCGTCGTGACGCCTGACGAAGTTTGGCATAGTTCAGTTCTGCCTCGATTATTCCAGACTGGAGGTAACCCGTCCGCGGCGCAATATTGGTGCAACCTGATGGGGTCTCTTATATCCGCGGCACCACACTATCCAGAGCTTTACTGGCCGACTCGACGTGGGTGATTGACCGTCGGTAATTTTGTCCCGTCCCGTTACGTACTCAGACAAGCTTTTGAGCATTGTATCATATCGTGCATTGTAGTGTGGAACGCGTATGCAGATATAACAATGCTCTGTAAAATCAGGCACACACTTTCGATGTCGAGGTGCTCCGTTCCCGGTATTTCAGAGCACGTAACTATTATGTTTGTTAGAGAGTTGGCAAATCTAACAGTATCCAGTCGGTTTGAGACTTATTCACTTGACGTTCAAAATGCAATATTCGTCGCAATATTCATCGCTGACATGTCAGTTGGGCGTTGACGGAAATAATGAAATTGTGCTTCGAGAACTGACAATGAGTTGAGTCTTCAACCTTCTTCAACTTCTTCCTTATACTCGGAGATAGAACGACGACGTTTCTTCAGTTCCAGATATGTTCCTAATTTGATGTTGTAAAAAACCGTTTTCAACTCCTCATGTAAAAGTTAACGAAAGTTTTGCCCTATCGTGTAGAATGGGACCACTCTGCTTTCTGCATTCGCAAATAGAGGTTTTCCGTAAACGTAATTCCGCGGTTGCTTATGTCAGGTAATATTACAAATGACGAAACCTATATCTGCATGTGCCCTAGTTCGAAAGCGACGGTTTAGAACATGTGAGAGCTGCTCCGGCTTGGAGCTCAACTCGTACGGACGAACCTTTTCCTATATCGAGAAATAAAGCTATACAAGGTTCTTTGTTTTCAACACTCACGAGAATAGCTCCAACTTGAACCGCAGATGCCACCTTTTCCAGCCAATAAACTGAACTTCGTACGTATCGTTTACGATTAGTTCACTTTTCAACAAATGACACTGAATGCTGTAAAAATAGTTCGAAACGTCGTGTATCAGAATTTCTCCGATTATATATATCGTCTCACCTCGGACGGCGAGCAGCTTATGTATAATTCGAATTTCATACCACGCTTCCCCGGATTTGAATTAATGAGTTTCGGTGGGGAAGATTCACAGCTGGAAATAGCTGCAGTAAAGTCTGAAATAATCAAACTAAAGCTGACCTGAATTTTAGGGAACTTCAGTGATAGAGATAGTATATTGAAGATTGGCACTTGGGAGAAACCAAGTATAACACACGATTAAATTGCAAACCACAATCACAGCCCTGACAACTTTACCAATATTTTACCCGCTTGCAGCATTATCGTGCATCAAAAGCATCATAGTGGGAACTGAATGCTGACAACTACCCAGAAATAATGCCTGCAGTAAAGCGGTTGTCGATGATTTGAACGTGCTTGTATACATATATCATGAATTATTCTAATTTCGAGAATAGTGTATTCCAACACACTTTTCGAAGAGTCACGTTTTCTGCGACAAAGCTCGGGGGATGGTTCGCATTTCGGAGACCTATGCCGAGATGTGCCGTGCCGTAATTTGCATTACGTAGAGTGTCGGTACTCAGGTGTAAATTGAAAGTGACGTATAGCTATTCGAGTTTCAGGCCTATCTTAGACAACACAAGAAATTTCGGCAAGCCAGTTTCCAGCTCTATCAGAATACGTAATTTCGGTCATTCCGTATTTCCGTCCAACGAGCTCGTCAGATTTATTTACCGCGAGTAGCCAATACCAAATCATGCGATGCATCTTTGGTGAAATATAAATAATACGAAGTCACCGTTTCATTCCAGTCTTCAAATTCTTCAGGGATATTGAAGTCAGTTGAATTTAGTGACTGTCCACCGATCTTGGTCAAGACTGTCGTCGTCGGCGAGTGAATAAGTGATGAATTTTTGTTCCAGCGAGTGGAAGAGCTGGATCGCGTCGCTATGTTAGAGCACTACGGAAACCTGCGGTACGGGGCCAGGGCTGAAATAGCGGAATTTCTGATCGAACCTTTCTCCGGATTGGGGTGGAGAAGTTCTACGTCAACGGAGTGGCTGCCTAGCACGATGTGAATCTCTATAGACCCGTGTATACTTTTATAAGGAATTTCGTTTTATAGCTGTCACGGTGCGCTAGAGTACTCAAACCACAAGTTGATGAAATTGAATAAGAGCATTTTATGGATTCCTGGTGTCAATAATATCTCTCCCTCGCGCTTTCACTTGCTTACGTAACTTTGTGATTGAATATGGCACTGTCAATTGTTTAAGTTTTCTTCCTTGATATTTCATAGACTTCAACTCTGAGAGTTTATGGAATTTAATTGATCGAGACTTAAGGTACACTTCCAGAAAATTTTTGGCGACAATCAGCTTTGTATGCACTACATCGAGTCTTCAGTATTTCCGGCGAGATCAGCTGCACAAACTTCACATTATTCGATTGTGCAGATTTTGCACCAGAACTTGGAAATTACTTGGTTAACATTCTATTGAATAGGTACCAGATGTCACCCTGCACGAAAGAGCAGAAGCTGAACGAATCAATTTTGTCATTCTGATAATTACTGCATTTGGTCAGCTAAATTTTAACAGAGAACCATAATACAATTGGGATTAAATTTGTTCCCGTGATAATCAATTCCGTCCGATCGATCATGTAATATATTTGTCATTAGCATACTCGGGGTTCGTAACGATTCCTGATTAAATGGCAAAAAATTGTTCCGCGCAAACGTCAAATTTCTCTCTTTCTCAGAGCAGAGTAGGTGGAGCGAGCAACGGAACTAAATATCCAAATCGAATAATAACTACTCGGAGCTGGATTCTAGATTAACCTGGGAAGCCGCACACAAGTTAATGACGCAGAACGCAATCTGTTGGAAATCCTTTTACCCGTTATCCGAATTGGCGCCCGCGCCGCAGCAAATATACATAGACTCAATCGCCATTGCTCGAAGTCGCTGTCCAAATAGTACACGCTCTTCGCTTGCTGCGAAATTATCAGCACAACACATCTCGTCGTCGATCATCATTCGGAGCAAAGGGCATCCGAAGGGTTCCCGATTCTCAATAGTAAACAGAATCAGAAGTTTGCGTACTCGTCGATCACGACGAGCGCGAGGGCAGGTGAGTAAGTCTTAGGTGGCGGCTTACAGAGCAGCCGCAAAGGAGTTTCCGTCACGTTCATCACCATTGACGGCGAGCTAGTCTTCTGTGACAAATCTAGCAAATGATCAGTGCACTGGATGGTGTGCATCCACCGTTACGATTCAATATGCAATAACTTGCGAGGATGGGATCCACAGGATATATTAGGAATTTCGGTATGGAGGCCAGACCTCGATTTCACTGCGCATGCTTGCCTTGTCTACCTAATTTAGCGATTTGGGTGGCTGGTACAGTATGAGCCAGAATCCGGTGAACTTTCGGTGTTCACACGACTCGTATGCGCACCCAGGTATTCGATCGTCAGTAATTCACTCTCAGCAGTTATACGAGAAAACTAACGTTGAGATAACTATGAAAACCATCGTGAAGTCTGACCATCGAGTGAGCCCAACGAGCGAGGAGTTGATTGTGAGAGAAGAACTCTCATGCCCTGCAGCTAACGTTATCGGAATCATGAAAATCGGTCAAGATATGAGAGTAGCGGTCAATAAGTTCCTTCAGGTTCAAAATATGAACACCGGCGTGAACGAAATTTCTAGAATGATGTAGGATGCTCGATACTTTCGAATGGCGGATGTAATCATCGTTATCGTTCCTCTATCACTATAGCCGATAAGAGTAATATGACCGTAGATTCATCACTGCTAGATGTGAATTTGTTACTAACAAGCAGTGATAACTGGTCCGGTAATAAAGTGAGGCTTTAGGAACACGACGTATAAGTTCAGTCAGCGGTTACTCGCACATTTCAACCGAATAAGGGTGGACCAATCTACATATAATCAACCCTAGAGCGTATATAATGTATGTATATACCAACCCGAGTTATACCTATACCTATATGCCTTTTACTCGATTCCTGGCTTGATCCGACTCAGAACGCAGGCGCAGACTTGGCTATCGTCACGATTAACGCTAGGAGAAATTATTCAAGAGCCACGATATAATCTAGATTTGGCTGTGGACCAAAAGGCATTGAATGTCTGCTGTGAAGTACTTTCAGCTGTAGGTACGGTGCACGAAGCCACTGAGTAATCTCACTGTTTACGCCCAATACAAGTCGATTTTCACTTGATTACAATTGCAAAAAAACAGTTATCGGGTTACTTTATCACTGAAAACATATACTCAAAACTGAAAGACGTTGGTACGCTTACGAAATTGAGGAGTTCCGATATTCACTGTTTCATTTTTGGAAACTTTGACGGTCAGAATCATGGTGGGAATTTCTTTACTCTTGATATGGAACTTGTGACTCGCTGCATGCGAAAATTAATGACTTACCATTCTCTTTGCATATGCATTCCGAATTTTCAAACTCAAAAAACTTTTCATTTGCGAGTGACTCGGCTGATGATGGTGGATCGAACAAATGAATATTGAACCAGTACTCGCTATGACGAAGTTCTACGTGTGCAAATCACAATGTCAAACTTGGGTGCACCGAGTCTCATGTTTAGGCGTTACTAGGATGCAAATGAATGCAAAAACCTAGTAGTCGTTCCTCATACTTTGGTTGTTGAGAATTTGCAGACAGTTAAGGCTGCCGTGTAGTTTGCCGTAGAAGTTAGACCGTTTGCCGCAGCAGGGAATGTTGTTATGCAGATGCAGCTTTTGATTGCTTCGGAGTCACAGTCTCTGCAGTATAAAACCGAAGAGCGTCTATACCTGTACAAAAAATTTATTCGAAATGTAGGCTAGGTACGAGTAGCATTCGGATTGGGAAACATTGTCGCCAGTTGTGGGCTGTTCTGGTATGCTTTGTTCACTTCATTTCTTAGCACTATCCACCTGGAAACTTGCGCATTTGAGGCAATTTGTCAAGCATACGCTCGACATCCTTTCTCGGCAATTGCAAAAAGTGACAACAGTTTCCTTAGAGGATGTCAAGACAGGTAGTTGCCATCAAGTAAAGCGAGAATGAAATTTTATTAGCCAATCCATGAGAGTTAGGAAACAGTTGAGCGGTCGGCGGAAGATGAAAATAATAATGTTGATTATGTACAGTAAAAAATGCTTCAGTGTAGGTATGTATGTACATGCACGGAATATTTCAGGAGGTTTCTTCCATTGCAAGCTCCCGATGTAAGACAAATACGTTCCTGATTCGCGGCGAAAAAAGATAAGCAGGAAATGGATCGTGGTTTGAGGGACAAAGACTGCACGGGAACAAGATTTTGTCGAGTAGCTGCTGGAAGCCTTCCAAACGATTTGAACGCCTTCTTCAAGTCACTTCCTTTTTTATGGGCGGAATAATTACGAAGACGATCACGTTCCACCCTTTATCGACTGGGGGCTGAATCGTTTCCTTCGGCCCATCAAACTGCGAATCCATTTTCTCAATATCAAGACAATTGAAGAATCGGAGGACCTGGGACCCGAGAGAACGTAGGTAGACGTTATGAATCGGAAGTATTGAATTAAAAATACAACAATTTTGATCCATTTCTGGCCCCATATTTTCCATCCTCAAAGGATAGAATGTCTTCCTGTTAACGTTGAAATTCAATCAACCGTCGTCTATATCATCCATGCATGTGTCTGCCAGCACTCACGCAAGCTGACGTGAAAGCATCAGGTGGGAATAATGCATACAGCAGTTTTCTTTGATGGGGGATATTCTACACGCAATTTTTCCAATGTTGAACAACGATGTAAAAAGAAATGTAGAAAGAAAGCTCGGTTTTTCAAACAGCTACGTAAATTTCTTCGGCATCGCGTCCAGAAATGTGTCACAAAATGATCAACTTGACATTCGTAGCACATAGGGGAGCATTTTGGAAAGTGAACATTCAGCACCGAGCTCAGAATTTCCGCTTTAGGCACTTTCGAGGCAGCGCTCTTTGCCCGTTGCTAAAGCACATATAACTTTCAGTTGAATATACATACGAGGTACTTCATGGCAACGCGGGCAGCCTTTGTCCCTGACCTCTTCTGTCTTTTTCCATGTTTTCTGTTTATATTCCTCCAGTGGTTTTTGTTACAGAAGTTTTTGCTATTCAGGCTAGCTCTTTCAAGATCAGATTTTTTATCCCTGCTGTACGAATCACTTTGTTAGTTCGGTAATTACGTTCTCTGCTTGAAGCCACTTGAAAATTACCGTGTTGTTCACCTGCATTGGTATAGTAATATAACATTAATTCTGAACTAGTGAGACATAATAACGACGACGTACGGCGACGGAAATCAATGTTATTATGGATAATTTCACGTCCACCTAGTTCGGAGCAAATCTTGCCGAGTAGGTATACTTGTAGCTACGATATGAGCCCAATATGGTTTCTGAAAACGAGGTTCTTATTTGTTGAACCGTGATTTATGAAACGTTATCCCGTAAGTCGAACTATTTGCACATGACGCGGTAAGAAAACACCTTGAACGCTAAAAAATAGAATGATTATTCAAAGAATGTGAAGGATGTTCTGCTACCTTATTCTGACGCGCCCCCTGCTTGTCTTGTTACTCCTAGTCCATAAATCAGTATGGGAATAATTCTAGCAAATACTGCAGAAAATGCACGCTCATGGGTCTCATGCATCATCATTTATGCAGAATTTTATTGGTCTGTTCGGCGGATATCTGGCTCTAATTACTCGCGCGTATGGACAACGGCAGACGCGATAGAAACCCAATACTTCTGAAATTTTAGCCGCATATTCCCAACGGAGTGCGACGAGAGGTCGTAACACAACAAAAGAACTGTCAATATAGCTAGTGAAGTATCTCGGAATGATTGGTTTTCCTTTTTCTTCAATCTTATGGAAAGAAATGTAATATTATCGTTGAAAAAAACCGGCATTACCTGATGCAGGGGTCACCGCTCACGAGTTTTGGTATACACAATTGATTTGAATATTTCAACGATTTGGAAAAGTTTCAGATTATTTTACTTGAATTGGTAAGCAGTCGGCGCTACGCACGTCGATCGAACATCTTCCGAACTATGTATCTTGCCGTGTAGCTCGAACATCGAACAGCGCGATGGAGGAATTATCTTGAGTAGTTCCGCGTCTGACGCTGACCGTCTCACAACTTTACTAAAAGGCTGCTACAGATTGGCAAAGGATCAGTGATAGAAGAGAAACGAAATCATCGAGTGGGTAGCAATCACGAAGTAGCAAGATTGTCTATACGGTTTCGCTAGATAAGAATCTGGATCCTGCTCTCGGAGGGCTTGAATCCGTAACCAGGTTCGAATCTGGGTCCTATTCAAATTCTTATTTTTTTCTGGGATGTAGAACATTCTTCCAACACATAAAATCTATGTATACCGTTGAAATGCCTTCGCATTTCCATATAGGACTCAGCGACTTCGAAGACCTTCAAGAACTAAGTTTTCACAAGAATCTATCGGTTTTTTTTCAACTTCCGGAAGTCAAAAGCTGACCAATGGAAGGACGAGATCGGAGGTATTTTGGAAGCGGAGGTCCTTAAAACCTTCCAGTGATGTGGATTAGTAATCGCTTCGGTCAAGCCGTTACACGTATGCGTAACGTACGTAAAATTAAACTTCCGGCACATTATAACATCCGAAGTGAATGAGACGTCTATGTTTTTCGCAAATGATGGTAATGGTAACGAAACGGAAAAATGGAAAAAATACGACCTAATTTATTACGTACTACTTGCCACGATAACGGCAAGTGAAAATTGGCCAAACATTTCATGCAAAATGCCGATTCATGCTTTGCGTGAGTGTAAGAGTGCAAATCTATTCAAGCGTCCGAAGCATCGAACGACGCTAACAGTCAACCAATTTTTCAACATCACCGTGGGACAAATGCCGTTTCAATGCATAACCTGTTGGATCGTTTAAAAAACCGATTTGTTATGAAATTGGTTCGTATAAGCGGTGGAATTTCACCCGGAAATAGCAACTGTTCATTTTCGTTCACGTGTGGGTCCCCCGAATTGTTGTTGCTTATTGTTCGCAGCAACGATACTCCGTTCGATGAATGCCACACGGGAGCATCGATCGTAATTGTTGGGGATGAACAGATGTTTTCGAGAATCCACTGAGCCGTTTCGCTTTCCGCTTTATGTAGTTGTGCATTTGCTTATGTTCCTCGTTATTCTCTTATGCCAAGTGATTTGTTACCCATTTGCTGGAGCCATTATACTTTCTACCTCTCTTTCGCTTGGAACAGTCTGGCGTTCCCGGACCCATGGAGGACTTCTGTCTCTGTATTACGAACCCCGGGAATGCTAAATAACCAACGAAGCCGTGGGCAGTAGAAGGGCTAGGTAATATTTATCAACCCCTTGGTCGTGATTTATTGGTCGCAGGAAATTAAGTTACACCCTCTTCTGGCTATTTGCGAATTTTCTGTGCTTCTTTGCGAGTTAAATACACATTTTTGAACAATGCCATCAACGTGAGATTATTCACTCGAGTACTCCTGCTCTCTTCTGACGGAGCTTTAGCACCGAAATTGCGGCCACCATTCAATTGGCGTAGCTGATAATACGCTACTACAGCTCAAGAGTTATTCTATCAAACAAGGTCACTCTCTGGTTATAGTTACTCAGATGACTTTCTAGTTATTATTCCATTGAATTATTCAGCGTAAACCATAATTTCACCTCATGCTCGTGCCGCAATTAAATTTTTCAATTCAAGATAGGCTAAAAATTTGATTCGATTACCACGATTTATTGAGGCTACGTTTCAGATGACTGAATCGGTGGTCAGAACTCTTTGTTACGGTTCCAGAGAAAGAGAGATTTAGACGATTAATATGATTCCGTGCAGCAGAAAATAAATTTTCTGAACTTCCTTTCGGTGTTCGGATGCTCACGCTTAATTGAAATGATCGGAATCGCCGTGGGCGATCATTCCATTCTGCAATTTATAGGCTAGCGATTGCAGTTACGGTTTAGTTCATCCAACTTTTCCTAGTTTTCCATCTCCACCTGACGCTGTACCCATATAGAAACATTCTGACGATGATCAATGAATATTGTGATATTGAGGAGAGATCCCATGCGGATTCAAGTATAGATTGAAATTAGAATGCGTAATTGTTAAACTAGGATTTACCTACACAGAGGCTTCGTTTCGTATGTCGCCTAGCCCTATCGGGTTTCTGTGAACAAAAAGCGGGCAATTACACGGAGAAAGCGGTTTTGGAGTTCTCGAGGTTTAGATATTGGTTAATGAGTAATGAGTCGACGTGGGGGCACGTTCAGATTTCCTCGGAAACTTAGGTCTACCAGTCTTCCTTTTCGAGAACAAAAACTCGAGGACTCAACCACCCCGGAAATTGTTCGTCATATCTTATACCAGGTTTTTGTTGAATTACCTTACGGACAGCCGTGAGTGAAGAACTCTACCACCATTTTCGTACCCTCATGCAGGTAGACGTAACTATACTCTGAAATTAATTGGTTTTCCTGACTGCTTCGAAAACTAATCGATGATCATCGATACCTGCAGGCATCGTATACTCTAAAGCTTTGTGATTCTTCTCTCCCGAGATATCGAAGAGTATATAATTGGAAGAACAACGTATAGATAGCCTATATTTTCCTAGAGAAAGTCTGAACACAACGCCCATTCCATATTTCACGGTTAGCCTGGTATCTCTCTTAATTACGACGACGTAATGAATGCCCCATCAGCAGCGGTGAATCACAAAAAGTAAAAAACGGCCGCAGAAGCCCGGAAATATGTCCCATCGTGTCACCAAAGCTTAACGTACGGCCGGATCACGGACAGATACAAACTTCGTTCCCCTGCTTTCCTCTCGCAGACCTAGAACCTCGTCCTGGGACTCGTATTTTGAATTTACGGCCGATGACATGGGAAAACGGGGTTTTCTCTCCTGTCGAGGAATGGACGAATTCTTTGCCGGCGACAACGATGTCCTTGTAGTTTTCAACCTGCTGGAATAACCACATTGCGGCGTGCTATATAGTTCGCGGGGTGTCACCCATTGATTTCATTTTCAAATTTTGAATTTCATCCACTTGCAAACGAACTCACCTGAGTTTTATGATGAAAATTAGGCGCGAAAATTCCTTGACTCGAAAATCTTCACACTGTTCTCATCCCAGCGAAGAACTCTCCTTGTAATTTCAATTGACATGGAAGACCCAGGTGTCCTTCCAAGGTGTACAGAGTTCTAGGTGAATACATTGGAGGGATCCGAGCAAACGCCGAGAATAGAGCTACTCGCTCCTCGAGGGACCTCATAAAACAAGACCCTCCACAAATCACCAATTAATGTCTAACCCCATCCGCGAGCCGGCTCGACTAACAACACGCAGTGCCTAGAAGTACGTTTGTTGCGCTGGTATAACACTATATTTTTATTTCATTCTACCTAACTTCCAACGTGATGGGATTGAATTAGGTCCTAATTATTTCCTATCGCGTTTCATCACATTAAAAATGGATCTTGATTAAATACTTATGAAAAAGCTCCGTTGCCAATGCTTTTCGGCTAACGAACGGTAATGAACGGTTTTCCATTACTTCCTGTGTATTGATTCGTTACACGTGCATTACCATAAAGGAGAAAGTATTGGCAGTAGGAAAGTTTTGCTGAACTCTGCTCTTCCAATCGATTCCCAAAATTATTATGTCTATTGTGTCGATTAATCCAGAGTTTTCATCACATACACATGACCAACTTTAAATACCTTCTCACAGGCGATTCCAGAATTCGTAATTTCATATGAAGAGAATCGATAGATTGTATTGATGGAGGGAAATTATTAACTCGGAATGTCGATTCAGCGTGTGTATGTACGTACCTGTACGACCCTGATATTAAAATGCACTTTGCATATAGATCTCCGCGATTGGGTGTCGCCTACCTACGTCGGCAGTTACGTGCTTATGATCGTGAAGCGGTAGATGGAAAAAGAGCGTTCAGAATATGCGGGCCGTTTTCCATTTTATTGTTTCAACACGATAGCGTTCTGTCTGGTATCATATCATGGAAAATCAATTTACTTGCACTCCGATGAAGGTTCTAGTGAGTATTGAATCGTTGACATGCATGCAGCTATACCCGATCGTCGATTTTGAGATTTCGAGTCTTGGGATAAGAGTGGGCATGTTTTGTGAACGACTAGCGTTTCCCTGGAGACTGCCGTTCGCTTGCCAAAATCGAGGTACCGGAGGTAATCAACTACATTAGTTGCTAACCGAACGTCGCAATTCAATTCAGACCAAATATCAAGTTGTCCTGGCATCGGGGGCAAGAGTAACCGCCGAGTTGGGGTCAGTAATTGTCTCCAAAGCTTCGGAGGAAGCCCCAAGTGCTATTCGGCAGGTGGACAAACTTTGCAGGTCATTACAACTTCGCATTTACAAGAATAATAATTTAAAAAAAGGGCTACCGCAATTTGAACTTCTGAGCCTTTTTCTGGGCAGCGAGGGTGACAAAGTGTGGAAAGGATCAAGAGCTGTGAGACTTCCATAATTATCGTCCAACTGTTATCTTTGGGATCTTCGTTTGCATTTTCACTGACTAGTCCTCGGGCGGTTGGTTAATGAAGTTAATGAAAAATGTACCTCTGAGGGTGAAACCATCTGATCCCAGCCAAGTTCACTACTTCAGAAGAGCAAAGTTCAAACACTCTGTTGTACGGTACTACATTAAACCATAATTTGAAAGGTACAATTTCACTCGTCTGTATCAGCTACACATTATCTTCGAGGCCCCGACAAATTTTCGAAATATTTTAATGGTAAAACTCAGCCAAAACTGAACCAATTTACTTGAGATTACTTTTTTTTTTTTGTGCTGGGCAAGTGATTTCGGAGCTAAAATTATCCGAAAAGCCATGTGATAATTTATTGTTATATTTGAACCAGCCGTGAAGCGAAAGGTAATCGTCAAATCGTAAGATCAAAAATACGCTCCCACTGGAATGATTGAAGCTGGTGAGCGTTGAAAATGCAAACTTGACATGGAATCGCCTACATGTAACGGACCACAGTAATTTCAACAGGAAAATTTTTGATACTCTTGAACGAATGATATTGCACGAGGGGATACGTTTCACTCATGGCGGTTACCTGATGTATGTGTACCTTGAATGATCGCAGAGGGAATCCTTCTTCAATGGTAACGTTGAGTTATTGTTAGAATAATAATAATATCAACAGATATTGCTGAACAAGAGCAAGCGTGGGCGCTCAAGTTTGGATCACGGCAAGTACATATATGGTCTCAAATCTGAACTCCACACACCGAAAACCCAGAACCTGAAACAAAAACTAACACTTCTACGTCAATAATTGAAAAATCGATCATCAATACATTTTCGGCGATCGGAAATGTTCAAACGAATACTCGAAATGTCGCAGGCACTGTTCAAATCATTATGGGGATGTATGGATTCATCAAAGAGGAATATTCTGCTGGAAATGTTAAATTGTAATCCTGTCTATCATGCGCTGCGTTTCAGCTTCGGATCAATGATTTGACTTTTCTGTTAAACAGAAACAGTCAACACTCGAACTGGATTTCTTTTTCAGTCTCTCACGGCAGGCGTAGGCATAGCCGGAGTAACTTCAGAGTCAATCAAATGGAATCGAGACGGTGAAAGACTATGGAAGCAATTACGTATCAGTGAACCCATGATAACTCGATCGGAAAATATTCCATGGACATAATCGGTAGATACATAAATATATGCATAGGTCGTCAGGTATACATCTACGATGGCTGCGCATCTAGACGTGTTAGCCATACAGCCATACGTTGGATTGACGGGGAACCGCACGCTACTTGACCCGTGGATAATGGACTCGCAATGGACTGTTGTCCGCTGAAATATAACCGGGACGTTCCGAGCGTCGCGCGTCGAGTTTTGTATTCCTTGTTTTTTTCTTCTCTCCTCTATCGCTGAATTCAGCCGCGACTGAGAGTTACTCTAATAGCCACGGAGGACCATTGAGAGCCCTGTGTGCGCAAACCGAGCTCTGAAAGTATTTACGACAATCTCGATATGGAAGGCTCGGGGCCCGGAGAAGATCGATATTAACGATAATACCTGGCCGGCCGGGTGAAGCTCGATGAGTCTCACTTGTGGGCGAGAAATCTCAAATTTCAGTTATTTTTTGTGATTTATGTTCTAGCAGCCGGGTTTTCCAACTTCTACTGGCATCGGGAAATCGTTGTGTTTTTTGATTGGTAGAATTGTATTGAAGATATACGTGTATGTATAGGCATATGTTTGCTATTGCAACCATCAAATCATCGGAGCTGTTGATATACCTGTGATCGTAAATCCAAATTATAGCGAGGCACAGGATGAAAATGCTAGCAGTTACAAAGTGAAATGCAAATTTACGTATGCCTTGACGTGATCGACTATATAATAGGAGTGAAGAAATGAGTATACATGGATCCTGCGGGAGCGCGAGCGGCTGGCGTCGTCCTTGACCTTCAGTGGCATTGAGAATTTCGATTAACTCTCACGCGAAAGACTTATTATAGGCAGGCGATGAATGTATCGGCGATGTCCATTGAAATGCAGTTGTAAAAATACGTGCAAATGTTGTTAGTACGCTTTTATTGGCGCTTTTGAGCGGGTTAAAAGGACGGAAGTTGCGACAACGACGATTGCTGGATCTGTCCATACGAAGTCGAGTGTTTCTCGGAGTAGTCTTTGGAGCTGCGATTTGCTTCTAGAAATTCGATTTTCAAGTTGGTGGAATTTTCACGTAGGTATGTACACAGGTCGTTATAGTGCGCATTTTTCGAAGTTATATAGGATCTACGAGTTCTAGAAAATTGGAGCGCTCGAAATTCACTCACACTTGATTTACTGATTCAACGGAAAAAAACATTCGTTCAATTTTCGCATTTGGCAGGAGCAAATGGCGTTTTTCTTTGCCTTATGACTGGTCTATCATGGTTCGAGCTTTCGGCTGGGTCTTGACTCGAGATTCTCTCGTCTGGTGAGCTTGCGTCGCGCGGCGCGCCGTGTTCTTAGTCAATTTTTTAGAGCTGGGCCCGTGGCTTGCCTGTCTTTTTAATTTTTTATCGTACATACAAAATGGTCTGCGAAGTAGATCCCCATCACTGTTTTGGTCTATCTTCTGGATAACCTCGATCATTAAGTCAAATTTATCACAAAATTTCGGTCCAATGTGATATCCCAAGACTATCGTTCCATTTAATTCATTCTATTCTGACGAAGCTAGTTTCCTTGTTTTAAAGATCTCGTTTGCGAACGGTGACTCCATCCTTAATTGAGCTTGAATATACTATTTTCTTAAATGAATACGTTTTGGAGAAAACGGCGAATTGTTGGAGGTCATCATAATTGATGAATTTGACCGAATCGACAAAGTTCCTCGGATAAAATATGCTCCCAACAACTCGAATCAGGCATTCTATCGAAAGAGAAAATGAAAAGAGAAAAAATCCTGCTCTCATAAATTCTGCACTCCAATAAGTAGATGTGGTTCGAATTGTCTTTAGATTGTCATTCCCTGTACTATCGATACATTCTTCCGCTTTTTGTAGTAAAATGGCAGCCTATAGAATCCACTTCGAGAAGATTAAAGCTCTACTTCGAGCTAGATTTCGAACAAAAATTATACGGTCTACAAATATTGATTCGAACATAATACACATACGTAGCTTAGCCAGTTCCTTTTGAAATGCATGTTTGGCAACTGACAACAGACTGCTTCGTAATATCTAGACAAAAATTGGATCGCCAAATTTCAAACGAAGTTGGAAAATGAAAATTTGTACCTTACTTAACGAAATGGGAATTTCTTGGGATGTGCTTCGTGCTCTGCGGTTTTATTATAGAAGATGTGAGATGATAGCCCGCGAGTGGCATGCTGTCCGCCCACACAATCTGTGCTCAATGAAAAGTTTATACCGAGCGAAAGCGCGCTCCAAAACCATTTCATTCGTATTCTGTAACTGAAGGTACGGATGCAAGAAAGATCTTAATCAAGAATGGTACTTCTCAAAATTATACAGGAAAGTCATTGGAAAGCTATATCTCGGTTTTAACTTCCGTTACTCAAATCGCATACTAATTGTATTTAAAGCTTCTTGAGAAAATATGTAACAGCTCTGCCGGTCGAAAATCTCTGTGTGCAGAAGACAATGCATGGAAGGAGAAGAAATTGGTTCAGGCTCTCCTCTCAGATGCTCTGTCAACTTTTTCAGATTTCAGCGAGACCAGTTCTCTGTCTTCCGGCAATCTATGTTTACTCTATTCCATTTTTCGTAGTATATTATACTTGATTCAAGCGATGGATACGTTTTCTTGCAATGCCGGGTAAAGTCTGACCGGTGATTCCGAAGTCCCAAAATATGTGAAAATTTGTGTTTCAGTGGTCGATGCAGCTAACTAAGAAATTGAGACCGAGAAGAATAGACAAAAGATCAGGAACACGGAGTATCGAGTAGCAACAATAAATTAGTTGCGTTTTGTATCTCATACCGAGATCGAACGCACATAGTGATAATTTTCAAACCGAGAAAGATATTACTTCAAGGACCTTGTTGGGGAGGATTTTTTCAACGCCCTTGATACATGAAACGAAAAATCCTGATATATATTTCTATGTATATAACGTCCCCGAGGCACTAAGTATAATGGATTATCAAAAGGAGCTTACCTTTAGACGTGCTTTTCCTCACGCTCGTGTTTGTGCCCACAAATGCTTGAAGAGAGAAAGGAAAATAGAAAACCGTCCAATTGGAAAGCCAACGGAGAAGACGCGATCAAATTTTGAAACCGTAAGCCTTTTGTTGCTCTGTAGAATCATTATTGGAAACCTATTGATTCTTCGATTGTTTACCGTCTTGTAAGCCACGTACTACCTTCCAACGGATACTTCTTCGCAAGAATAATTTTCGGTCTGACGGAGAATCCGGTTTTCTTAATGGTCCAATAACTTCGAGAAATGTTCATTCTATGTCAGCTCAGACAAATACGTCTCAATTTGATTTTCTGTATGCGGACGCACACCCGGGCGCGTCTGCCTTTGCAATACTCGATGAACTAATACGTTATGTTTGAAGGTTTGCGAAGATGGTAGCAGAAAGTAAAAACCTTATACTTCTGGAAACCTCAATACAATTTCAGAATCTACTTCGAACTGTATTGCCGACATTTCAATCTTATTGCCAGATGATCAATGTGTCGTTTCCTAATTTTAATGACGAAGTGAAGGATATGAAGTGTCGATCCCAGAAGAGTCGTACCTTTAACTATGATTGACAAGGTTGAAAGTGTATCTTTGCAATGAGCTAGGAATACAGGTTCAAATGGTCACCCAAAAGGCGTGTCCTGAAAATGATTCTGTCAAATTTTGATGATAATTATCCATTTGATTGCTTGTAATAATTTATTCAGCCAATCATCCCCAAGACATTTGTACAATTGTGGCGAATGCTCCATATAAATTTATGTAACGAAATCAGACCATGCAAAACGGAACAATAAAAACGTAGAATTTGTTCAAGTATCTGCGGCATAAATTTACGGATTCAAATGCCACTCTCTAAACCGGAGAGTTGTGCGGAAGCTCACAAAATACGAGTGCCATGTTCATGAGAATTTCGTTGAAGATTGTGAAACAACAGGATTCAGGAAAAACTCCATTTTTCACGAGTATAATGTGCCTCGACTGAAGCTCTACTCGTAACATTTGTTCGGACCACTGGTCCGATAATAAAATGAAATTATTCTGAAATTGGACACTGCTAAACCGTAACAATTCACCAAGAGGTTACCTGCGGCACGGCCTAACCGTTATGGCGGCGGCTAACAGGCGTTACCACTTCGTAAACTAGCCTCAACGACACACGTTTCGAACATACCGACGTGTGGACAACGTCAAATAAATGTCACATGTCATCTGGACGGAAGATATTCTGGATAAAATTGGAGAATCAGGTATTTTTCACAGTGCGATTGCTTGGCTAAGGAAACTCCTAACTAAAGATCTTACAATTTCACGGAAGAAGGAAATACTGATTAATTTTTCAAAAACAACTTGTTAGAAACATATGACAAAATTTGTCTGGTGTGAATTATTATGTTCACGAATTATCTTTATGGTGTAAATCCACTTTCAATCTCGTATCAATTTTTGTTATTCCTACAGATTTTTTGAGGCAGCAAGTTTTCTGATTGAAATTGTAGGTACGTAACGATAAAGGAATCGATAGCTCGGGATAATCTACGGCTTAGAGTCTGTCCGGGCGAATTTTGAATTTCGAAAACTCGCAGCGAAACTATTGAAATACTTTATAATATTCTTGTAACTGATGTTGATATTTTATATTGTTATAATATACAGTTCTATTCGTGTATGTTAATAATCGAAACAATTTATGTTTCCAGTTATGCAGCAGGCATTTAGCGGAAAATTAAAAATTATCGTTCCGATTGAACCATTGTTTGACGATAAAAACAGTTGTGACGAATTTTGTTCGTCAGTTTCCAAAAGACAGAGTATTCTATTGATTGTGGAAATCGATTGGTTTTCTATTTTCTATTTCTTGTATCGTTGATTCTCGGTTTTGTATGCGTCTCAATAACCATCCGATAGATTTTTCTAAGCTAACAAACATTTCGTTGCCAAAGCACTCACTTATTCACGGTGCGGATTTCGTTCTACTTCAAACTAATGATACTTATTCCGCCTAATTTCCACTGAAAAATTATCTCAAAGACGCATTTTGCCCCAAAGCGGAGTCAGGAGATCAGTTACAGCTGAGCCATTGAATGGTGTCTTATCAATTGAGCGCTCGAACCTAGTCACAACAGGATCAGAAGAAAATCTCGTTTTTCAACCCTTAACAACGGCGATAAATGTTGATTCAAGTTCGGCCAAGTAAGTCTAAGAAGCATAGTAATAGCAAATGGTAAAGAAATTTGATGTGAGAAATACTAAAAATACCGAACAGGAGTATGAATGGCTGGAGGCTGACGAATTTGTCACGAGTTGAAAACAAGGGTTGGCGATTATGAAAATTTGTGGAGCGTTTTTTTTTACCCGTTTGGTATTCATCCATAAGAATTCGTTTCGTTCCGCGTTACCTTCACTTTTCAACGTTCAACTACACCGCCGTCATCGTCAAAGAGATCTGTGAAGCTCCGGTCGAGGAGCTTCGTCCTCCGGTTAGCTCAGGCGGATCACCAATTTGTTACCGTGGCAATTGTATTGATTTTCTTCGTTTTTTTTCCACCAGCCCGAAATTTCTGAACGCGGTTTTTTTTTCCAGAAATTTTAGACACGCATAAGCGCCTCGATAATCTCGTTACAGATACTGGACTCACACATTTCCCGACCATGATACCATTTTTTTGAATCCAGTTTTTCCAACCTTCACCACAAAGGGACTAACGACCCGATGATCGATAACCATTCGAACCTTGAAAGGCATTTCACAAGTATGTAAATCTATTCTCGTCGCATGAGCCTAGATGTTCGTGAAATATAAGCCGGGCAGGAAAAGCAAGGTATGGCAAGGAAGGCCAGCGGTTTCGGTCGCCAGGGCGGAGTAGCCGGCGGCCGGGGGGTTGGCGGGGGGTGAGTGGAGGGGGGAGGGGGTGAAAGCTCATGGGGGTGAGGCCAGTTTCAGGGGCGTCCACCAGAGAGCGGCGCTGTCGCGGGGCCAACCCTCTTCCAGGCTTCATTCGCGCTGCGACCCGTGCACCCTGCTGATCAGCGCGTTGAAAATCGCGCGAGTCCATCGAGGTCTCGGACGAAAATCACTCACGGTGAACGCGGAGTTTCGATGTATTCACGGGCGTGTTTGGGGTGCACGCGCGTTCCTCGTCGTCGTTGGCGTTGACGAATGCGCGAGTGTGTGCATTTTGCAATATTAATTCTGAGTGCAACAAGAGAGGGAGAGGGTGAGGGAGAGGGAGAGGAAGAGAGTAAGCGAGAGACCGGGCGAGGGAGAGAGACGGGAGGCACAGAAGAAGAGAGAGAGTCTAGAGTTTTTCTTATTCATCCGCTAAACTTTGGGGTGGAAAAATGAAGATTTGCTGAATATATCATTCACGGAGAATATTTAGAATTTGAACTTTGCCGCGATATTGTCCATGTCGGATATTGAAACCCCGTTGAACTGTTTGTGATGACGCTATTGATTCGAACAGCGTTATCTACGTGGTGTGAGTGAGCTTACAAGAAGAGGGCTGAAATGTGAAAATCTAGGATTTTTTTCGATATGTAAGTAAAAATTGTATATCATGAAAATTTAAGACTCTTGTTTCACTCCATTGAAATCGTACGGCGCGGCGACGAGAAATTCGCGTAAGATCCGATCAACGCGGACAATAATTACCTAAGACTCAGCAACATCAAATTCAAAGCCTATAGTTATTCTACAGAAAGAAGGAAATCACACTACGCAAGAGAGAAAAGCTTTATTCAGCTTTTGCCTCGCGAGCCTTTGTAATCGTATCGTATTTCGGCTGAGTAGTCAATCCGGAAAATTCTAACATTAGTTTTGGAACTTATTTCGTATAAACAATTGAGTTGTCACAGCTGAACAATTGATTTCACATTCGTTATAAAAGCTCTGCGAGGAGCGTTGATCCCGGAGGCGAATAATTCGTTCCATTTGACGTGAAGGTGGAATTCTTCCATTGAGAGAGCCGAGCAAACGTCTTGCCGTGAAAATGTCCAGTTCGCAGGTTTCATTAGGCTTTGATTAGGTCTTCGTTGAATATTTCATGAACCCGGGAATAGGATGCTTGGATACCTTTTATTCCTCAATATTTCAGAGTGACGAATTTATTTACGGGCAGCTTTTATTCCCCTGACAATATCATCCGCCTGGGCGGTAAACCGATCATCTACGTGTATATTTGTACATAACTACATACATCCCTATCAATATAGTGGTCCAGCGAAACTAATTCCCGTTAACTCCCGTGGAGAGATGAAGTTCCACTTTAGTATCTCGTCTGTATATACACGTTATTTTTTATCAATAATTACCGATCGATGAGAACGTCGGCGACGTTGAGGATGCGAGGTTTGATCGGTAATTTCATACACGTCAGGATTTCGCATTTTCAATTGACCAGAAGCCACAGAAGAAAAAAATCTGGTCTTTTAATCATGGAAAATTGCTGTCAGTGTGCGCTTACCGAAGAAGCTGTGCTTTAGAATCTGTCGAAAACTGCTGTGTTCTTTCGATCGTTGAATACAGATAATCACCACCTACTGTGTTCGCTATCGATTCAGATAAAATTCCTATTGATTCATACGGGTGCAGTATAAACTGCATTCGACAAGGTAGGTATATGCAAATCAGCGAGATTGAATACTCTGATACAGACAAATAATTAGTGAATCCCACGGAGATGAATAATAATCAATTGGAAGAATAATTGCTTGGATTGCAAACACTCCGAAGTCTTTTTATTGGTTTAGAAACCCGGGCTGGGGCAAGGTTGAATCAATAAGCGAATGAAATTTGATTGCCCGAGAGATCCGGGATGCGATGGGTATTTTTTGACGATTTACAAACGACTTTCCATTCCATCGAGGTGCCGGATATACAGATTGAAAATAGGAAACGATTTGAACAAATGACACGCGAGACATCGAGGGAAAGTACTTATTGGGTCCGTCAGTCCGCTCGTCAGTAGGTAAGCGTCAATCGGCAGTCAGTCAGCCGGTCAGCTGGGATTCGAGAGGACCAGTAAAATCGATCATGTAATCGAATGAGAAGAGTCACCGCGCATACCTATGTGAAGCGGCGAATTTCTGCGCGTGAGAAAATAGAAAACAACAAAATGAAATGAGAATAAAGGTAGAAATTGCAGAACTTTGAGTACGGAAGCTGGGGCTTCGGTAACGCGGCGTACATAATTTATTCGTATGAAAAGACTGAATTGAAATTCAAATAAACAAATGAAAAAGTGGTATAGGAAAACGTGGCGAGTGTGGAAAAAATTCCTCGTTTTTCTAAAGCAGGATGAACGTGATAGAACATTTATTTCAAGTTTAATCACATTCGAACAATGCTCCATTGTTTTACAAAGGACAATGGTTCTGCCCACCTTGTACTCGTGATCTGTCTCGTCGTTCGTACAGTTTGTATCTGTAAATAGGCACACTAAACATGGATATTTAGGTGATGCAAAAAAGGCGTAATATCGTTGCTTGTTTGACCGTAAAAAAAGTTGGCTGATATGTCCCAAGCTGCGAATGGTTGAAAAACTGCGAATATCGTATCATCTTGTAGCAGAGAGCGCAGGTATCTGGCGATAACATAGAAAATTTGGATTAAATTGGAAATATGAGGCGATAAAAGAAAAAGCATTGTCGTGTGGATCCGGAGACGAAGATACAGTCCTAGATGATCGTGCTTCGAATTGAAACCGGGATTTCAACCTGAGGAGAACCTTGAAGATCTGTTCGCAATAATAAGATACTCAATTTCGGAGGTGATTTGGAATTCTCGACGGAGCTTGATGAATTATGCTAAGTAAATTTATCCATTACGTATCATCAAGGGACTAAACATTGGATGGCAGAGCTTGCCTCATGATATTACTACGTGAGCATACAAACTTCGATCTAAACTTCAATATAAATGTAGGCAGGTGTGTGCGTGTGTGTGTATCAGAGAAATTAAAGCACCCGGTCCTATGTTGGCTCGAAACGAAAAGAAACTACGGAATTGTCATAGCTCGGACTTGGAGTAAGCACAGCGAATATTTACTTACGTAGCGCCGAGTTCTGGCAAGAGAAAAAACTGGAGGAGCAGATATGAGAAAGAATGGATCCCTTGGAGTTCATCAGAACAACCAGAGCCCTCTTATAGACCCATTTGATGCCGAAGCTGGGTGTATCTTTTCCCTCTAAAAAATTGTTCGCATAAAAAAGCATTTTCAATCCGTGTCTCCTGCGATTTCAGTCCTGAAAATCTGACACGCGCTGCCGAAAGGTCTTTTCATACTTCCTCATTCGCGTCTGTATAATAGAACTGCGGAATGGTTGTCACCTGGATATTGTTCCTTCCGAATATTCTGCTTTTTGTCAAAGTACTTTACATCGACAGACAATTTCGAATGGCAATAATCACTCGCTAATTGTTTAGTATTAACTGAATCTTAACTACGGGAGGCTGAAGCTTTTAACAAGCACATCTGCATAGGTTTCACCGGTGTATTATGACATGCCTTTAGGCTACAGACATTCGATAGAATACTCGTGCGTGTATGTATATGTACGTACGTACGTACATACGTTGGCGTATAAACTTGAGCTGAAATAATTGGATGGCACGTGATACGCGACACTTCCTCATTTCCCCCCGATATAATTATGGTCGTTCGCATTTATGATTTTAAGCAGTAAAAGTTGAAGACAAGAAACGAAGAAAAACTCTTGGTACTTTCACCAAGCTAATAGCGTTCGTGCAATTGGATGAAAAGTGATTTTTCTGGTGTTGATCAGATACAGAAATCTATGCAGCGGTGAAGCAATCAGTGGCTATTTTCGTCTGGAATCTGAGAGTCCAATTCTGCAAACGAGTCTGATAGATTAGATCGGGGATCTCAGAGGTACATCTCGAAGGAACTTTTTCGCAACTTGGTCGAAAAGCGGGGGGACCAAATCAGCTGGATATTTGGGTCCACGTCTATGTTAGGCGATAATATCAGCCGGGCTAAAGTACATTGGCTGAACGCAGATGACGCCCATTTAAGGATCAGAATGGTCTGGAGATGGCGACTTGCCAGAAACTCGAGGCTTGGGCCTACACGTTGTAGCTACTGGAATTGAGCCATCGGAGTCGACCCCGTGCAGCGTAGTCCAGGTCGTTGGACTCGTGTAGTTCGGCAGTTGTAATCCCTCGGATATGACGGTCTTCCAAAGTTTCCAAGGCTAACACACTCCCGTATAATTTTCTCGTTCATTCAGAAAATACCCGGGAGGTAATTTTTTTTCTCTCGCCCGGTTATATAGCGATGGATAGTAGTTCTGACGGTATCCGCCATTTACAGACATGGTACATAATCGGTGCACACGTTAAACGGCCCACAAGAATCGCCGAGGATCTATTCCACTACGTGGAGAAGCGAAAGAAAGAGAGAGAGAGGGAGATTAGCTCCCCATCGGAACTCACATACCGGTAGGTTAAAAACTTGTAACTAGAAGTAGCGATAAAACTCATAAAAGTATCCCGGGGAAGCAGCCGCCGTGCGGGCAAGGATCAAGGACCTTCAGGACGGCCAGGATAACGATGTGGCGTGTATGTTGTTACTTGTTAGTATCAATTTGTTCGTGGGCACGGGCAAGTCAACCCGAGTCGACCCTTCGACGCGCATAAATGTATTAATTATGTGTCCTAAATTCAGCTCGGTACATTACGCGTGAATTCGAACGGATGTGCTTGTGAGGATCAAGTAACCATGAGATGATGAAAGAACGTGTAACCATGTGTGGTGAGACATAATATACGGAAACAATAGATGTAAACTTGCAAGAAAACTCGAAAACCAGTGTCCCGCGCATTTTTAAGAGCCGTTTTATTGCCCGTAACGTATTTTATCGAGGGATTATGCCTGCTCACCTTTAGCACTGAAAATCTTACGGGTTTTGCTTGGGGAGGCGGTATGCTTCTGGTGGATACTTTTTCGTCCTAATTATACAATAAAAATTGACTAGCGTGATAAACGTGGGATTTTGGTATTAGTTCAAATCTGCAAAACCTCTTCCCTCGTAGTTATGCGATCGAGGTCGGCTTCGTATGAAAGCTCGCCGTTGCGTCTGGTCGCGGTAAGGTGGAGGCCGTATCGAACATCGAGAAAATTTGAAATCCGACGCGAGTACTTCACAAAGTTGATAATTTTCGGGGCTGAACGAATAATGCACAGAAGATTCATCCACTTTCCTAATCCATGAGCATGTGAGTTCTGTTTCTTTTCTCTATTTTCCGCGATACTTGTGGTAGGTAAGTGTCCCAGTGATAGACAGTGAACCAGTAATTGACATTAATGTGTTCTCTGCAACCCCTACCTAAATGCGCAGTTTGATGTATTGCCGGGGAGATATTTCAATCCACATCTCTGTCGAATTCTTCGAGATCATTTATATGTAATGGTACGATCGTATATCTGAGGGCGTAGGTATACCAAAAGAAACGAAGCACACGCGATCTGTTTTATATTCCATTTCATGATATGTATATCAGTTTCACTTCGTTCCTAAATCAGCGCGATGCTGCGGTTACCAAGGAAGTCCGAATTCTCGATATTAGCGACGTTGCAGTTTGGCGAACAATTGGGAAACGAGAATACTGTATAAATCTTCACGGTTGCATCTAACAATTCATACGGAGTGGCATGATTTCAGATAACGATATTGAAATGAAAATTGAATAATGGGAATAAGTTTCGCAGACTGTAATACCTATAATGACCGATTTTCGAATCACATTGATATTCTTTGCGGAAACATAAAGTCATATTGATATCTCTGTATGCCACGGTGCATGTAAAATAGCGCTATCCTTCATCCAGTCTCATCGGAAATGTGAAAACTTTGGTAATAACAACGATATATCAACTTTGAAGTTGGAGCCACCATGTTTACACGCGGCAATACTTCATAATATAGACAAAAAGTAACTTCGTCACACGGTTAAGAAATATATCGGATAATGGTGGAAGCCCATTACTCATACTTCTAACGGTCCACATGTGCTCCGGATTTACATTAGAATTGTATATTTCATTATTAACAACTGTGAGTTGACCTGCAATGGTTCATGTCTTTGACCCGATGCCGATGTAAAAAGAGCTAATTTCAGTATTCAAATGCTTTGGAATGTCTCTATAGGGATTCAATTGTAGTAGGACGTTGTGTTCATGTCGTACACTACTTCGCGTCGCGTACACACTACCAATTATCCCGCGTCTCCTCGTGCAAATGTGTATGCTGACCGTTGAGTAACCGCGCGTTGGTCAAGCCACGGAATCGAGGATAGAAAGGAACAGGTGTTTCGGGATCTCCTCGCGACTTCCTGTCCTCGCATTGAGAGAAGAAGTGAAGAAGAATCCACGGAGGCTATTTAGTGGAGTTGTCTGGGTTATTGTTACAATTGTCGTATCGCAATACGATTCCTAGTCTTCCATTACGGTGTCGGAATGAGGATACTCAATCGCTCAATTGAATCCCTATACGATCCCTTTATCGCGTACTGGATATCAGCAGGATGAGAGACTTCGCCTTGATGTTCCAGCCTTGGCCGACATATGTTGCAGGATGGGTACTTCCTTTGCATTGAAGTTTTGTACCGCCTCGAAATATATAGTTTCCAGCTTCTGTTTAGATCTTAGTTTATTCCTTACGAATCAATATTAGTTTGCACTTCCACACTGACTCTGCACAGTATAATTCTTTTGACACTGGGTCTTTTGTCTAACAAAATGGGGATATGTGGTTATATTAACATAAATAATTATTACTCTAATAATCTGGTTTCCAACGATCAATAACTTCTGCATTCACAATCAGCAGAACAACGTTTGCTCTTTGTATTTGATTAACGATCACTTCATCTTCGACTACAGATTATATCACCTATATCATTTCTTATCTTACTCTATTAAATTATTCTAAATTGAATTTTGAACTCTATTAAATTATTACAAGTTAGATTTACACGAATTCAGGAGTTGAGATTTTAACCCGATTCTTTATCGTCGGATGGTTGTAGAAAATTTGATTGCTTATCGGATGATCGATCTCCCTTCTACACTAATTAGCATCCTCCTGAAGACGTTTGGTGAATGTAGAATGTTCTATGATTTTCTTCATGACTGTTTCTTACAACTTTATCTAATTCGTTCATCGTAATATGAGAATTAGTAGCTCCTGTAGCTGCTGTTGCATTCTTTACGCTAGTAAACAATTACTCGATTATTATTCCCACATAATTACCGTAAATCATTTGTTTTCTTTAACGCTGCTCGTCAGCGGCGTTATTGGCGAACGAGAAGTTTCTAGAAGCTTCTACGACCAGCCATGCGTTTCTATATGATTCTAGCTCATTCGATGAGCTTCTAGAACAGTCTAGGCATTTCTGTATATTCCGGAGTCCGGAGATCGCGATGAACTCCATCCCAATCATTGTCTCCTAGAATTTTTTAAAAGCATCACAAATTTTTGAAGTTCGTACAGTGCGAACTTCATCTCGTCAATGATGCGTTCATTGATTGAAACATTTTGCACGATGACAGGTATATCAACACAGCGAAACTATCATAAAATCTGCATACGAATTACCACCGTTCACATTTGAAGAGACAAATTCTACAATTTATTTGCCGAAAGTACGTGTTTGATCCCCACGGACCACGAATCTCACCGATGGATTCGATGGAGTGTAGTACTATCAACTAATCAATAAATTCAGACCGAATGCCAGCTGAATAACGGCGAATAAATGGGCCGTAAATATTGTCAAATTAAGGATTGAAATCCTGTTAAACAAGCTGCCCGAAACATCCATAGTCCGTACGAAGCAACGACATTACATCAGGGTATTGCAATCGTGTTGAACGTAGTAGCATCGATACCGGAGGGTCAAACACGCGCCCCGGGATTTCAGGTTTATCCACGCTTGCGGGTAAAAAAAAAACAACGAACAGAATACATGCTCCGAACATCGAGTGAGGGCTTGAACTACTCGCGGTGCACATGGCGCAAGAGGAACTCAAGTATATTCTGATTTTCTCTACAAGTACATACCTACACGCGGCGATTGGACGCGGTTCGCGTAATTAATTATTCTCTGGTTACGAGGTGATCAAAGCGGGTTAATTGCTCGTGAATGTTGGACTGCTCACTTTTAATATGTCGTTTGGTAGCGCACACCTGAATTCAATATGTGTAGAGCAATCTTGATGCGATGGGGTGAGATGAGATCATCAGGCAAAAGTTAGGCTTCCCGCGTTTGAATAATAATTTCAAATGAACGGAGAATGGAAGGAAGCTGAAATAATTACACTTGTAGATTTTCATCTGGAAGTTAATACCAGCCCGAAAACGCCGAGTATGGAACAATCGGAACAATTTATCAATTTTCGTTAATGTTTCTGTACCTGATTCATGTTGGTCATCTCCTATCCTCGATCGTCAGCACTGTGTTCACGATGTTTTTCTGAGCTCAGCCTAACGTCGATGGGCAATGGACATAATGCCTGGGTGATACTTGTTCAGCCCTATCGTTCCCCTCTGGTCCTTAATGTGTACGTTAGAGAATGGGCATTTCATGATAATCGATGCCTACTCTCATTCACGCATCCTGACGCTCGAACATTATCTCGGCGCGCGCGAGGTAATCCCCGTCATCTTGACCAGCCCATGTACGGCACGTTTTCCGATATCATTTCCGCAGAAGAGCAATTTTGTGAATAAAAAGTCCTCAAAATCGTGAATGAATCTCCGAAAATGGCATTTCACTTCTGTTGTATCGTGCTGAAATTCTCACTTGCGAGAATATTGTAATGAAACAATATTACCGTAGACACACAAAGTTCGCGGATATCGATTTCCCTTTCACTCCGATATTGCTGATTAGAATTGTTTGGACTTCATCATCGTTACTTTGCAATTACAGGCGATAGTCGATCGAGGTCTTGTAATTTGAGAGCTTTCTTAACGTCCTCTTCGCTCGTCGGAAAAGCTGGAAGAGGCTGATCCAAGAACCTTCAAGGGTTTCATCGACGAGCGCCGATGGGTTTGTAGTGGTGATCGTAGCGGTGAATTGCCCCCCTATAACGATGATTCAACTATCAATTTCCGAGAGAAGAAATTTCACGAGGCTGAGGTGGCAGAGAGAGCTTTCTACGCAGCCGCCCTAAAGATATTTCGACCTCTACTCGCCGGAGCTTGGCTCGCTTCCGTTATACACGCACAGCTTTCATATTCGACGGCAGGAAGTTTTTTATACCTGGTCACGAGATTCAAAGGTAGTATGTACACTTCCGTTCATTAATGGTTTTACTCTGAAGCTGCCCCACGGGTAAGGCAAAGACCAATCAGCACGTTGACTTTTTGAATTTATTCGAATGCCTCGCGCTGATTGGTCTCTGCCCTGCCCTCGGAGCCTCCTACCACAAGCGCGGCTAACTTCAGAGCGAGACCATTAATGAGCAGGAGTGTACCTACCCACCTACCTACCTCTATATGACCACGAAAGCGTAAATTGGAACTTGCACAGCGTGAAGTACCCCGGAATCTCTTTGGATGCTATGAGGGTTTAGGAAAAGCGAGATGAAAAACTAATTCACGATGACAAAGAATGGAGGGAAAAAAGGAAACCCGTATTGGCGCGTCGCCCACAACTCAATGCACCGATTGTATACCTACCAACCTTGCAGTTGAATCCCACAAGAATTATCCTGATGGTGCAGTCTACGGACTTATACCTATATACAGTACAGCTGGATTAACGATGTCCAGTCCTGGTAGAGAAATTGAAAACGTACGGCCATTTCTCAAGGTTCAGCGGCTATCCGCGAACCTGCGAACGTACTCTGCCATCATAAATTCTGGTACAAATATTTTTTCCCAGGGAAACGGAACCGATGTGTACCCCATAGCTATTTTGTTCGCGGCGTGTAGAATTTTGGACAAGCCTTCGTACCAAGAGCAACATGAACTTAATGGTAAAGCTACATTGAACCATGCTGTAAAAGCAACGGATGAATTTTTTCCCAACATTATGTGGCTATTCATATTGTTTGTAATATTGACGAGGTTTTCCCGTTGTTCATTGGCAAAACATCGCGCTTTCCCTTGCTTCTCTCAACGGTTTATGTGCGGGAACTCGCACAAACATTTATTTCATTTTCCGAACCTCGAGGGCTAACTGTTTTCTAGAAAAAACGTTGATGAAATTCACCTTCAACAATGTGAATTTTGTTCACAATCCTCTGAAATCAGCTGCGAGTGTATGTTTTCGTATTAACATTCAAGCTCCAAGAGAAATACGTTTTCTGACACAGGATACAAACTTTATTGCTCAAAGTCTGAATACGGCGGACATTTTTTCTCTCAGAATTCAAATTTTTAGAGCAGAAAACTTCAGTTTCACTTTCCCCAGACCCATATCCAATAGATGTACATCAGGATAGACGAAGAAGTGGCTCGCTTTTTCTGCGGTGCTACTCCAAGAGCTGTTAGCTGTTTGTAAGGAAAAAAAAAAAATAAAAACCCTTTCCACTACGATTATGCTGTCCCTATCCAAGATTTAGAGGTGATACATCCATTTTCACTGTTCCAATTTGGTGTCTCCCATTGATTCTCCTGGGGAAATACAATTCGCGCAATTATAAAGATCGCGTAACTCACCTACGGTAAGTATCACATGAATCTCGTGAATATAGCTACGTAATCTGGTACAGAAATGAATTCTCTGTGAAATAGTTCGGAGCTGGGAAACGATAAATTGGCCCATTCAATTGTTAAAACTATGTTTTTCTTCACTTTTCGCTGGTTATAACTACTGAACGGTTGGATTTATCCAATTGGTATTCAGGACGTTGTTGGTGAGAAATTTGATTTTGTATAAAGTTACGCACATCTGATACTTTAGCGGCAATTATAGAAGTTAAAATAGCGTGAGTTGTATCTCTCCAAGTTTATCAAATTGAAAACCACGGAGGCTGATGGGCGACCTCTGATTCTTGGACGATGTCGTCTTCCCAGTGGCAAGTGTATTCCTATGCCTTCGGTTAACAGCGCCCGGTGCAACACCACGAAAAAAGATCACTTTTTCGGCCAACCCCGATGTATGTATGCGTGTATTGAAAAATCCTACAAATATCCAAAATTGTTCAAACAAAGATGAAATAAACCTGTCTCGAAAAGATCCGGATCGTGAGGAACAAATGTCCACCTGGCATATTTAATCTTCATACCAAATCGACCCAGGTATAGGATATGGTTTTCGAAAGTGCCTCGATTCTATTTTGTATGAACTAAAACATCATTGAAGTGTCTTTTGAAAACACAGCAACAGCTCGAGCCTCGGTACTCTGAGTAGTCCTTCGGATCCCAGAGCCTAAAAGGTAAAAATATAGACAGATCAATATATCAGTCTCTCATCGTTATTTCCGAATATGTTAACCCGGAATACTCACAAACAACAAAGAAAAAAAATGCTTTTTGAAAATGCTGCAACCGTATAAGAACTTCTGCACTGCCGTTCAATGATTCCCTACTCGCGAGATGCCTTTCGCATGAGATGGCATTACAGAAACCGGATGACAGGATCGTTCTTTCCACTTTGTAGTAAGGCCACGTCACGTCGTGCTGTGTTTGTTCAAAGTAGATAGTAGATAGCTATGGAAGTGTAGACATTGTCACTCCACCGGTGCCTACAGTAGATAGTCATATATACTATGTCCATAAGGAAAAGAGTTGGACTCTAGAGCCACCGAAGGACAGATAGAAGCACACGGAAGGCTGTAATGCCTCAAGCGATTAAACCTTCCAGTGAAGAATGAACGAATGATAGAAACGAGAAAGCGAATAAAGAAAATAAATGAACACAACAGTATTTTCTTTAACGATCCGTTACGACGCTGAAGGGTGAAGCTTCTTCCTTGGGATAATCAGCGTTCAACTAATGACCTTGTCTTCTGCGGGCCGTCTACAATAGCAGAACGAAAGTTTCCAGTTTGTATTTCACGCCGTGATAGGCGGCGGTCAATTTTTATCAGCAATTGATTGATCAGTGAATCAGTGACTCGATGCTGTTGGCTGCAGGTGCAAAATGAGGAATTTTGGGCGAAATGCAGTGTATGCGCAGGTACAATACACGTGAGCCACTTGAGGTCAGCTCAATTTCACTCGGGATCTAAATTCTGTTGACCTCTTGCGTTATATGAAGAAACTATACTAGCTGTTGAGCGATCCACACGCGTTCAGCGTTCCGCAACGAAAGAATTCAATTTTGTCGAGCTCTACGTAGAAGAGGCATTCTCTTGCGGAAGATTTTTCCGAGTGATATATCGACTGCACTGTGTGAACTATTGCATTGCTCGTAACTTCATGGTCCGCCTGTATTCTATAATATTGAAGGTATTCGTGTACGCGATTTAATTTACCCCCAAACGATTGAAATGTTGATAAATTCGATCGATTTGATTGGATTCGACTGATTTGATGAATTAACGCAGAATTCATATCATCCCGTAAACGCAGCGCGAGTCGGAGCCACGAAAGATCTCATTATTCCTAACGTTCCTGTGTTCTCCCGAATGATTGAAGGTTGGATTTCAAACTTCCGGATTTTATCGCGCTAACGGATCTTCTGGCTACGCAAATTTCCCATTCGATCGTATCCGGTGGATGGTTATATTTGATGGGTGATCATTCCTGCGAAGTCTTTCCCCCTCCTTCAGCACGGCTACGTCCAATTATCGAAAAAGAAGTTTTCCCGCTACGTTATTCGGAGATGTGATGAAGATTTGATGCACGAAATATAAGAATTTTTTTCACTTCCAATGCCCTTTATCTTCACTTCTTCCTTTTCATCTAATCTCGGTAGCTTTCACATTTCATTATTTTCGCATTCCCTCGTTTCCCTTTCATTCGAAATATTTGAATATTCGATGCAAGTCATTCCATTCATTCCGGTAGCTTGCTCCAACTACAGATAACGGCAACAGGGAATCTGCATCTGACGCAGTATACCTATGAGTGGACGTATCGTATCACATGTCTACGGCTTGGTATTCTTCATTTCGATCACTTACGCCACTTTTTTTCTGTCCATCTTGAAAAGCGAGTGCTCGCCACGTCGCCACCTATGGAGATTATTATCACGAACTGGCGTTTAAACTTCGCCGTCTCTTTCATATCTTCAATACCAATCCATTACCGTCACTGCAAGAGAGATATCGCAATTAGGCAAATTGGTGTTCAACAGGCTCGCCTTGATAAGATCACGCCGAACACTTAGAATGGTATGCAAAACTCACGGCACGAATCACATTCGCTTCATTTTCGTGTGAATCAAGCTATACAAGATGATTAGGTCGCTCGTAGAACCGGAGAAAAAGTACAAATGTAGATAAACAAAACGACACGAACATGAATTGCTAGTGATTGAAGTAGTGACTACCGCATTTATCAAGAGCTAATCTCGGCAAGATATTTCAGATCCATTCACGACAGCAGCTTATCTACGATACAAACTTTGCATTTTTCGGCTGTACACATAATATCCAGCGCAGATACTCTCGGCAATATTTGAGGCCCCGCATCGATCTGTAACGAATAACTTCGGAGGATTCCAAATACGAAGTTGATTGCTCTGAGGTCTTACAATTGAAGATTTTAGGATGCAGACTGTCTGCTCATTGGTGAAACAGTTCGCGGCGGCAATAAGATGTATGAGGCAGAGAAAGAAAAAGTTTGAAGGAAAAAGTTGAAATTTCAAGAGAGCTTCTTCCTTACCTAGTTCGACCGCATCGTGGTAGGTAGAGGCAACTAGCTCTAACATTACAGCAATGTAGTTACTGGATCCACATCGAGGAAGTTCTATTTAAAAGTTTTACGATAATGACAAAGTTTCCGAGACGAATCTATCCGAACCCAAAACCAAAACTGAAACCTTTCACATTGTTAGATGTTTACGAACTAATTAGGAGGACCTGGTCCATTACCAATTATCTAAGTTTGACTTATAACAACACAATGATTGAGATTGACTTATGGTAGATAGGGAACCCCGACTTAACAAGAGTCGATCCTTCGTCGTAGTTATTTCTTTTTAGGATCAGCTGAGTCGAGGGTGGCAAGAAATGGGACAGGCGAGGTGAACGGAGCCGAGCTTTTCTTCTGAAATGAAATGAGACCCAAGAAAGAGGTTCAAAAAGTGGGGATAAATTCTGTCTGCTTCGTATGCCATACATAGGTATATGAGCCACGATTTCTTTCGTTCGCTTTTCTTCGCCGAACTTATTCTCGTTCACCCGCAGGCCTATTTTTATGTGAAGGAATTCTGAGTTTTATCACCACTCGGAGGAGGGACGCTCATAAGTTTAGACAATGCATATTTACGAACTATCTCATACACGCACTGCGCGTGATGTCGTCTATGGGTGTGCGTGGCACGAACGAAAACGCGAGATTATCCTCTGAATTTGAATAGGCGAGTCTAAAACCGCGCGACAATATCTTTACGGATCGGTATAGATCGTTCGAAAATAAATTGGTTCCCGGATCCAGAGCAGTTAGGCACGGATACGTAAACCTGCTGGCGCATTCACAAGCAGAAGACAAAGAGCGAAAATTGTGAGTGGATGTACAAGAATTGACGGGAGAAAAAGGAAGGAGGAAGAGAATTTGGAAAATTAGTGAAAAACTGTAATTTCTGTTTATCGTTGAAGATACTTCATTGATTATTGCGTGATCGAATAAATTTATCGTAAGGATTAGCTTCCGTTGGTTGGGTGCGGACTCAATCTCTGATCTATTTTATCCATGAAACAAGACAAAGCACTGGATTTTTGGCTTCGACGTCACAAATTATTATACTCACCGGGAATTTGCTAAACTTGTTCAACTCAGGATTTACATAATTTGGATCCTAGGGGCGGGTTGAGCACATAACTAATTTGGCTCGAGATAGAGGCTTGCCATGCCCAGTGGAAAGTATGGGCACACCGATAAATTCCATCGTAACAAATTGATGGCTGTAGGAAACGCGGATTTGCCATGTACTCGACGGTATTGAGTGAAAAATTTGCCTAATAACAAGAAAGTTTATTAGACGGCAATATATGCTCACAATTTTTCGACCAAAACGACGTGCAACTCGGATCCAATGATTTTTTTTCTCATTACTCTACTCTCGTTTAATTCTCTCGACTGTTTTAATTGGGCAATGTCGTGCTGGAATTATTCATCCCCAATCGAAGAGGTATATATAGGTATCTATGTATTACTTTCCTTCACGCGTCTCTTTTATCCACTAGGTGGGAGCATATAGGCCAAGGATCGATTGCGAGATCCGAGGGTCTAACTTTTGTCAAATCTGGCACAGAGCCCTCGATGGAATTTTTCGGAATCGACGAAATTATTTGAAAAGGTGAGACGTGAAATGGCTTCGAGATCGTTCCTCGCCAAATCCTCATGCCATGAAATCAGACATAGGTACACAAAGATTTATACATCAGTGGTAGCCTCTCCTGTTGAGATATTGATCGAACAGGTTGTCAGTAATACTTCCTATAGCTGCCATAGGCTCGATTCTCGCAGTAGCGGAAACTTACAAGGAATTTACGGCCAGCGCTAGACCGGTTATCAATTATTGAGCTTGCGACAGCCTAGGTTATATACCGTGTCTGGCGACATTGGCGAGTAAAATGGAGCGTATAATCAAGCAGCTGACCGATACAGTTATGTGAATGCCGTGAAGTAATAGACTACGGCTATAAACTGTTATATCCTACTCCATCTTGTATTTGAATGTGAAAATTTTCCATCCTTCAAATGGGTACCAATAATCGTTATCGCCCTCACTGTTACGATGATAGCACATGACACGGTAAGAACCGCTTTCACTGTGTGTAATTTCGTGTCGTTATTTCCCAATCGAGCCCGATTTTCTTTCATGGTCCCTCGGAATCGACCTTCGCGTCCAGCCATGACAAGCAACGGTTGTATTCGTAGATGCCAGCATGAAATGGCTGTTGCATGGGGAGTTGTACGGCACTTATGTCGAAGACTAATCCATATATCTGACGCTTGACAGGCGATAGGAAATAGCTAGTGAGGTAACTTTTATATGCAAATATTTACACTCATGTATGATGTATGTATTACGTGTAATAGAGCGCTGCCAGCGCACGTATGATATAGACGTGCGCAGTCGTTCGCGGTTCACCGTTACAGAAGAAAGGAGAGGAAAAAAATGAAGTTGTCAACAGCCAAGGTATACTTTGGAGCATTGAATTTCTCCAACTCCTCTCCTCCGATGGCCATATCACGCGAATGGATCGGACGTGTTTGGCCTACGTTGTCAAAGGGCAAACTTGGAGCCACTATTGACTACACCCCTTCCGGATTTTTCTACCCTGCGCGATTACACGCACGCGGTTCGCACCCTGACTGGAATAGGAGCATTTTGATAGCGGTTCTGCGGCGAACCCGCCTCTGACAGACATTATCTTGATCATCTTCTTTTGATCTGAGAAGAAATCGTCTAGCTACGGGGTGTGAACGACCCGGAAAAGTTAGACAGCCCTTCAGTTCGGTTCCAGCATCATGTTTACAACAAAGCGAACATCTTCGGACATCCTGACCTTGCCACCCTCGAAGGTCGTTGGAAGTCGGTATCATCTCTGATATACTTTCCCGTAGCCCTTGCAGACAATAGATTCTTTGTTATGGGTACGCTCTCAGAATGTGCTATGCCGTCCTCGCAACTGGATACCCTCGTCATTTCTTCCAGAATCGGACAGATCGGGTTATCAGAAATTGCAACGAGTCGGCGGCCGAAAGAGGTGATGTGATATGCCCAAAGTTCTCCATTCTCCCGAAACGTGACAATTCATCCGTCATATCATAGTTGGCGAATGTCTCGATTAAAAACCCAATCAATGAACATGATATTTGTTGATCGATCATTTGGTCACCCAATATACTGCAAAGCTCATCATTAGGTTCGTTCGAAAAAAGGCACGGCGTCTCGATTCGGAATTTTGAAATATGATTTCAAAGCCACACGCACGTGGATGACAATGTCTGCAATCATGTGTATGCATACTTGCACGGGAATACGGAATTGATGTCATACAATAGGTTCGAGTATTTCTATATCTTTCTCTGTGGCCAACAGCTATCAGTTGGAATTGGTATCGTCACGATCGTTCGAAACTGCTATCACTACATCGCTGAAGCACAATAGTCATCGGTCAATACATTTTGGTCAATCCACAACGCAGAAAGCTGTCCACACAATTTGCAAGTCATGGCGGCACGTCAAAACATTGAGAAAAGTTCATATAATACATATGCTGAAGGTGTTATATGGAAACTTGTTGAGCAAATAACTCGGGTTTTCGGTTACTAGTTGGGCCTAGATAACCGATACTGAAACGGCTGTTGAAATAATTTGATGGTTGTGGTATACGATCCGAATAAGGTGAGAGATTTTTTTTCATATTTCATGAGTTTCAGAGTATAATATTCTCTCTGCACAACCGCAGCATCAATCTCACTCACTAGAGTCGATGTGGATCGAGTTGCAGATGGATATAAAAGATTCAAAAATGGCGTTGCTCTCAGATTAACTTATAACGTGACTTTACCAAAGCTGGGAAAACTGCAGTGCTAATTGAAGTTCACAGTGAATCTCTGCTTCCGATTATCTCTTTCTAGCACGGTGTCGCCAGCTGCAAGGCTGCAACATGCGGTTTCGAATTATCAGAAAACACATTCATTTTTATGAGACTTCTTCAGAACATCATACTTTGAGCTGCTCAATCTGAATCCACCGTAGAAATAGAAAAATGTATGATAGTTGTAACTTAACACGGCAGACGAAGGCTTGTGCGAGTGATCAAAAGATCCAGGTAGCAGATTATGCGCAGAAATTATCATGCCAAGATGAAGTCCCTAGTCATTTCTGACTCCGGCTTAGGAGACTTATCTGGATTCCGGTATAGCGAGATGTTTGTTGGGTGGCAATGAGCATGTCCTGGCGAGTGGCCAACTATCTTTAACTCATGCCTCCATAGGAAAGCCGAGCTTGCGGTTGAAGTTCCTGAACTTATCTATACTCAAAGGCGGCCGTTGCATAGTTTCTATGAACTAGGTGAACCGAGAACGTCCCTTGATTCTGTTCTTCTTGTGAGTAAAATTTAAAGACGTGCCTGATGTGGTGTGCTGCAAAATATCCTGTCAGATTTTTAGAATTGAAAAATCTTTATCATCCGCATCTCGACAGCGACGACAGCGAAGGTCGTAAGATATTCTGTGTGAAAGTTATCGTCTAATTGAGAATCAGTGCCTACTTGTACATATTTTCACGAATGGACGGAATCTTGTGGAATATCTATACGCATTACAATTTTCTTAATTTATTTCAGCCTGAGATCTGGTACTCCGTATTTTCAGTGAGTAATTTTTTATTCTACATTGTGCTCAGAGTCGGGGGAGAAAGTGCCGCTCCACTGAGTACGGATTCTGAAGGGCCGTTTTCTTTCGTCTATTAAGTGAGTTATTTCAGAAATTTTGTGTCTCATTGTTCGTATAGAAACAGAGGAGATCGACCCGCTGTGGTGACTCCTGAAAATTCCTCAGAGTAAATAATTTGTTGTTACGTTTTTGTCCATTTGGCCTTTCTGATTTTCTGCAAACAAATAACCGTCCCCGATTCACGGCCAATGTAGGTCGATATGAAGACCGATGCCTGAACGGATAATGACGAATGTATGTGACTTCGAAAGGGATTTCTTGTTCGAATTGAATGTGAAACACGGCCAGATAACGAGGACATTAATTATCTCTTGCTATGAGAGTGAGTCGGCGAACACTGAATTTCCGAAAATATGAAACCCCGGGGAATTCAACCGCCTCCGTTTTCGCCCGTCTATACTTAAGCTCCCTGTTTGCATATGTATCGCAATATTCATGAGTTTGCGTGCGACGAGAGTTCGAGTTGTCTTTACGTAAACTCGAACTCTCGAACCCGTGGAAGAACAATGGAGAAGAAATAAGAGCTCACACGACCACGTCGCACTCCGTGTCTCGCTACACCCAGATATACGCTGCACGTTCTTCTTCATCTTCCAGTTTCAGATATATAGCTGTTTGCTCATTCAGCACCGTCAACTTAAGAACTTCAATGGTAATTTACAACTCAAGAGACAGCTTTTTATGATTAATTTTTAATCAAAGTCAATCCCATCTCTGCAAGACTTGGTACTTTGAAGAGCGTAATTTTTCAACCTGATCAAGGAGGATCGGTTCATCAACGAAAATTTGCTTCAAAATAACGCCAAGATTGTTGTTTCTTCAGAATTCAATGAAAAATTTTCACCTCTGCATCCCACAGCATAGCGGAGAAAATATGAAATTGTGATCTTTCGTACGGTATAAGAGCAGCACTGTCCTCACATTCATTCTTCTTTTCAGACACTCATCCGTTTTGCATTATTGTCTGGCTTTCATACACCCGCGTAAGACAGGTGTCACGAAACAGTATTGACGAACCGTCGCGTCGTTTCTGTTACCTTCTGCTTGTGAATCCGACCTCTGAATTATTTCGACCTTCATAGAAGGTATAAGGTTTTTGTCGGTGCGTGTCAGACTTGTTCTATTTCTCCCAGAACGGTTCCCTATTTATAGATTGAATAATTCACCACATGGGTATCATACTGTGTAGGTGTTATATGATCCTGGCTTTTTCGACATTTGACACCTTGTTTTATACATACATAGCTATTCTGTAGGATAAAATGAAAGCCTGCATAATCCGGCTTGGCGACCGTCTAATGCTTTGCCAGGATATACTCACATCGTTATGGCCGTTGAGCCAGAACTAGGCGTAATGTTTTCCTCAATTGTGGTGTTTCGAGCGCGGGGTCACGTGAGCGATTTTGACGCTTTTCAGAATCTCGGTTTCTGCATATTTTCGCCGAACTTCGAATCGATTTGGAATTTTTGGCCAAATAATTCTGCAAGTGTCAGCAGTCGAGCTTTGGTCAGCTACGGCAAAATAAATATCATACGAATTTTTAATATATTTATTTCGCAGCGAGGTGGGATTTGAGGTTATATTTTACAAATTATCCGATCGATAATCATCATGATGATTTTCCGAATCTAGTTGATCGGAGCGCACTTTTTGACACCATTGAATGATTTTGCAAAAACATCCAAATCGATTCCCAGCTTTGCGAAACCATGAGACTGAGATTCTGAATAACTATAAAATCGGTCACCTGACTCCACGCTCAAACCTTCTTAATGGGGTCTGAACACCCTGGAGATAATTTTTCCGGAATCACTATATTTCATCGACAGCAAATCGCTAGAATTTAGACATTGAATCTATCATGAACGGAAGTGAATTGTGTCGATTTCTGAAGATAGCGTTAGGTTTGCATGCGGATGAGTCGAATGTTTTCAGAATATTACCGAAGTAATGGCGTCGGCTTTGTTCCAAAATTACCCCTTTCAATTGTCATATATTCTTGGTATTATATGCAACGTAGATAATTAGTTTGAGATTACTTTGTAATTACTGCTTCCGCGTTCTGAATCTGATGTTTGTTGATTCACCGAGTTTATTTCCTCGAGCTTGGGTTTAATGAAAATATAATTAAAAAATCCAGAATCTTATGCATTTACACGACAAACTCCAAGTTTTTAGCTGGGACAAAGAGCCCACCACGTAATAAGCGACCGTGGGAAGACCAACATATAATTTGTTGAAACCAGCCAACGCGGACGCAATGGTTAGAGGTCGACCTCACTGTCCAACGTAATTAGTCTTCACTCGTTGATTTCAGACTGCCACGACGATAATTGAGAATCTGAGAGCGTCGGGAATCTTAATTGATGTAGATATTCATTGGCATGTTCAATTTCGGTGACGTAAATTAAATTTTATTCTCAAGAATCCGTGATATTATCACAAATCGAGTATCTTGGACAGCATGAATATGCTGCGGAGCATTCAGGTCGTACAGCAAAAAGTGAATCTTTTGATTGTAAGCCAACCCCACGGAGCAGGGGGTGTGGTAACAGAATGAGTCGGAAGTAGAGGATTATTAATGAGTAAACTTTTTTAATAAACTGCAGCGAGACCTGAATTCTAGATTCCTCACATTAATTAAGACAATCGGAGCTGTTACTTTTCAGAGCCGTATTGGTACGGGTGTAGCGTTCCCTCACGATGACAATCGTCGAGCAGCAGCTAGTGCTGTCTGCACGCAGCGTTGATTTAATTAAACTAATTAGCAATTAGCATAATGTAGCTATGTAGCAATTTAATCACCATAATCTCCAAAATCAGTAGGTTTCCATCCAGATTACAGGCCACCGTACTTGTGTGATTATAAAGCCAAACTGGGAGACGGCACCTCCTTTGAGACTTGGACGTTGCGCGAAAAAGAAAAATGAAAAACGACTAAGTAGCATGAGGATCGCCAAATACAAAATTCTCTCTACTATGCGGTTCAAATTTATGCTGTGCACGTCGCTAATTGAACCTGTGTACCTTCGTACATAAAATTCTCGTAACGCTCACGTGTGCATGTATATGGTATGTACAGTATGTTGCCGTAGGAATATTATCTCTACACATGGGGGATCCTGAGTCAACTCGGTCACATGGAATTCCAAGAGTGTCACCAATTTTTCTCTAATCCACTCGAGCATAATGAGAATTTAATATTTTCTCCAAATTTTATGCCAATTCTTTTTCTCATAATTGACGAAAGGTCTTCGTGCCGAGCATTTCTCGTTATCACTTACTCGAATTTTTCAGTAAAAACAAATACCGAGAACACTCTGAATTTCAAAATATGTATTTCAAGATCTAGCTGCTGTCTTTGTTTGGTTAATTACGATCTTCTAGAAGTTATGAATTATTTAATTTCTTGGGCGTCTGCTCGGAGATTCCAAATCAGAGCAGATTTTGTTATACTAAGTCTCTGTTCAGAAATTAGTGACTGGGCATGAAAGCGTGTGAAACATAAAAATCTGTCGAGAAAGCAAATGGAGCGACAATATTTCGAAGCAATTAACTGTTATCCATTATTTTTACGTATTTCAACCCCACCAGTAACCGCCAAGACTTCAGGCTAAGGTGATTCTTCGACAAACTGATTGAGCATTATTACATTTTCTATAAATTCGATTCTTCTATCCAGCGACAAAGAATGAGAGCAAAACAAGAAAAATTTGCTCTCTTTATCCAAAATCAAATCGTTAGAGCTTCCGGCAGACTTTTACGCGGTCCATTAATCTGCGGTCTCCAAATTTTTCCCCTAACAGAACGCAAATCGAAAATCAAATTGTATCTCGACGTTATAAATGATATTCTGTTTCTATATGGCGAACTATCGTATTTGCGGCGGCCAATTGATCGAACTTCCGATACAGAATCGCAGTACTCTTCATTATACCGGTACTAGAATAACGGAGAAAAAATGTCGCCGATAAGATTGCTGAGCAAGAATTCAGTCAGAGTTGGTACCTTTCCGGTGCGACAACTACTGGATAACAACATTATTCTCGACGGTTTAGACGGTTAGATATCGTTAGCGCTCTAACTGGTCAAAGGTGTGGTAATTTTTCAAAGAAATTTCGAAGGACAGGTAGCTAACGTCTATTGCAGGAGGCGAATTGGTGGTGCTCAGGAAGAGAAGTCGGATTAGCCAGAGGAAATCTTCACTCCGTATAGTCAGAATAATGTAAAAAAATCCCGGAATGGTTGGGATTTGGATGAGGTATGCAGCGCGCTATAAATTATTACAGGTAGAGGCACGAGTTAACGGAGAAAAAGGAAAACAAAAAAACTTCGCGAATAGTATTCCACGTCTTGTGTCACTATTATACCTAGGAACACCGTGTCATCTTGGCATTAGGGTCAACGTTTTGGCCTCGGAAACGACCCTGAAGATTGCTGAAGATTATTTCGCCTTCTGCACAAAGAAGATAAAGCGCGAACTTAACCACGGAGCACAAACAATTGCGGCAATATTTTTGCACTGTTTCTATGCATTGCAGAAATATTGTTGCAGCGTGTCAGTTCTGTGCTACGTATGACCGGAATAATCTCTACATTATTCAAATCGGATACCGTTTCGGTTCGTTCGTCAGTTACCTCGGACAAAAAAGAACGAGCGCATTAAAATGGAGCCAAACAATTGGAGCAAGTAAGAAAAAGGAAAAGCAAAGAAAATTTGTTGGCTGCGCATTCAGAACTTGTTTGCAAAAACGTCAGTGAATGGCGTGCGTTGAGAAAAGTATTTCATCGATGAGCGCATAGCAGATACGTTTGAGTCGGTACGGCGCGTGTGTATAGAGACTGAATTTACTGGAAATTTCGTTAAATGACGTGAATTTCCGCGGCGGAGAGCGAGTTGGGAGGTGCTCGCCCTGAGAAGCGCGGTGAATTCTACCTCGTTGATCTCACCTCCGTTCGTCAGCTGTTTTCCTCTAATGTCACAAATAGACAAATAAATAGTTACCAAGTTAGTTGCAGACGAGGTAGACAGAGAGAGAGAGAGAGAGAGAGAGAGACGTGAGAAAGGGTATGGGCTGCGAGATCAAGCGACAGAGTGAGAAAGCAAATTCAGAGAGAATCTCTGAACAGTTTATGGAGTGGGAATTGGAACCACGAATAGTTGAAGCTCAGACAGAGTTAGGGGCCATTTATTATCGGATGAAAAACTCGAGTTTTCCGTACGGGTAGGTAATAACGACGAGTTCGGTGCGAATTTTTTCTTTGAACATGTGGCACAGAAATGCGGGCGGGGTGATCGATACGACATACATACAACGGCCTACGCAATATACTGTACTGAACGAGAAATAAATATCAATACGCTGCCCTTGAATGCTTCCCTTTCACTTCGTGTCCAAATGCGTGATGAGAAAATCCTAGGTACGAATTTCTGTGCATTGACAGACTATGCGTGGATCGAGGGTAGGCACATACCTGTAGACGATTTCAAATATTTGATACAACCCGAGATGATGATTACTCCGAAATAGATGTGGAGTGAGGAGTTTTTTTACAGCAGCCCAATTTTCTATCGATCATTGAGGTTTCCGTTTCCTTAATGGCGACACCCACGTGTAATCCGAAGGCTGGTATCATCGTTGTGGTATTATTTCGTCCTCGTTTTTCCTCTCATAATCAGCTGCGGTACGGAACAGATCAGACTCAATAGTTATCGTTGATCTTTCGAGAAACTATTCGGTCAGTCACACTTGTCGTGATGTGGAATACCTCGGCTCGACAGGTCCTTGAAATATCTAGAAGTTGAGTGTTGTGAGCAAAACTTCGCGTTCTCGTTTATTGATTTCGTCATGAGTCGGAATATCGACATCTCTCAGCCGCTCACTATGAAAAAAAGTGAACTACTTAGATCTGCCGATCAACTGCAGTGAGAAAGATTTTCGTCATTCGTCATAATGATTAATCATAATGGGAGAATTTTGTCCAACCGATTTGGCATCGGAACGTTCCAGCGCCTAAATGGAACTTCTCATGCATAAAGAAACATAAAATATAATATTTGAACAGCGCGAGCTTACTTCGTACGTAAATTTTGCGAACCACGTGACTTACACACCAGTTACAAACGGATGGTTTCAATTCTAGCTGAGATTATTTTGCGAGTTTGCAACCATATTTCTTCTTCAAGACGTTTTATGTTCTAGAGCATACCGTGCGGGTGCACGATTTTGAGCTCGCAGCAAATCATTTTTCATCTTTGCATTATCTTCGGTAGCCGGGTACGTTCCTTCAAGACACTTTCTACTCCGCGCGGATGGGAGGGCGGGGTACGTGACATAGTTTTGTTCGATAACTCAAACAGATGGAACAAAAAATATCTCGGAAAAACATAGCTGTTTCGAAGGTAGGTACGCTGTTTGTTCGTGCCCGAAAGTGGAAACAGACCAACGGTGGAGCAAGGTCATTTGTTTTCCGAGCGAATACAACCCGAACATCCATCAACCTGAGCAATGTACTTAATAACAAGATTCGCAGTGACTTAAGAGCAAAGATTCTTTCGCACAAAAAGTCACATGCGAGTTTCACAACACGCTATGGCATTACCAACTGGCATTGGTTTTTGAAAAAATTCACCTAATTGACGAGTAAGAGATATCATTAAACGTCCATCCATTTTCCGGCGCACATGTTTCAGGCTCTGTTTGCGCTTCGAGTTAACCAACCGCTCGATCCATCAGCAATCATCGCTGGGGAGAACAATGATCCAATCAGTATACAATGCTCAATCAGTCGAGACAGTTATCATCCCCGACAAGCTGGGATATCGCTGGAAATCTATAAAATACTAGAATGTCTAGATGTATACCTGAAACCAGTGGCGCTTGATCATTTTTCGATATTTTTTATGGATGTTACGCGGGGGATACGGCGGCACATTATTTCGGAAAGTTAACAATGCTAATGGTGAAGACGTTCGAGCCCGAACATGCTCTGATGTTAGATGCATTCGAAAAGGTTGTCTATTCATCTAACAGATTCGTATTCATATAACCTACAGTGGTTGAGAAAGTTGAAATCTCAAGTGCTTTTACTTTGACTAAATCTTGACTTCAACCTGATATGCTTCGAACGACCCGAGAGCTTTTCTCTTTCCTTTTTCCATTTTCATCGTGAAATCTCAACCAGTACCTACCCGGATCGTAAAAAGCACGTTGCCCGGTACTGCCATAGATGTATATGAAACAAAATAAAAAACCAGTGAAATTGTTTTATTATCCAAAATTTTCCTACGCCCCCTGACGGCACCAGCGCATAATATATGGATACATGGATGTATACAGCATGGAACCCGAGGGCTGTGTGCCTCAGAGCGACGGAGAGCCAGGGCTCGTCTATTTTAGACAGTGTACATCGGTTATGAGAGCTTTTACCTCGTGGGGCTGTCGGGGTATGGGTCGCACGTGCTTCTTACTCCTCGCAGACGTTCCGGATGAACTACGAGTAGCGTTGGCTCGTAGGCCGAAGGTTGAAATGCTCGAGAGTCCCTGTGGAAAAGTGGTGCTCTCAGCGAGCGACGTTTCTCTGAGGCTGCAGGGGTCATCCGCACCACGGATCGCAGGGAGTCGTGTCCCGACGACGCTTGGGAGGGAGAGAGAAAAGAGGTAGAGAGAAAAAAGGCCCTGAACAAGAACGGACTTAAAAGCAGAAAAAGGCAACAAAAGACAATGTTTTTCGTTGTCTTCATAGCGCTGAGCACAAAGCTGAGAGTTCTGTGTTCGACGTGGGGCTTGAAAAGTTATATGAGTTTGAAATTTTCCAAAAATAGATTTTTGGAACTAGATGTGAATGTCTCTGCAAATATACCCTCATCGCAGGGATTGAATTGTTTCATGTTTTCAGATGAATGATTCTTGAATCCGTGGCACAAGTATGTGACGAATTGTGTACAATTCCACATATATCATGCCAAGTTTCATAATAATAAATATCATCGATCGTTATAGTTTAATCGAGCCAATTTGACGGAACTAGCTCACCGGAAATGTAGTCGAAATTCATTAATATTGTGCCCGATAACCCAATGGACCTTAAGCGGCATTTGGACTCGTTATCTCAAATGCACAGAAACCATTTCGAAAACGAGAATCATCAATTTTCGCAAACAACTCGATCGATTTAGATGAAACTTAAAGAATTTGCTGGGTATGATGGCAGAAATGGACTCAGTATTTCACTTTTCCAAGACATCGCTCGGATTCGATGAAAAATAAATATTCCCTATGTTAGCTAGGTTAGATTGACGGCCATGACTCCAATGCCCCTTAACACAATGGACAAATATTTCTTTCTCTCATTGGCCCATTTCTGACATGAAGTTGATGCGGAAAATTCCATTATTCAAGAATTTCACAAAGAGAGACAAAAACTATGGCGTAATGGTGAGAAAATTTAATATTCTATAATACAGTATTGAATAGCTGGTCATTTGTGTAGGGAAATTCCAACTTGGACGTTATATGTACAAGTTACACGCCCAACGCTATGCCATAGTCATGCCCGCTCGTAAATCCATCCAGTCCCCTTGGAATTTGATGTTGGTTTAATTACTTCAGACTAAATAGAAGAGCTCCACGTACATCCGGAAAATAATTCCAGACTGGGTGTCAAGTCTGAGATTACTCAAGAGATAATTTTACTCCAGTTCAAAGTTGGTACCTATGATTTATAACCTGAAACTCGTTATCTGATGTTTATTTTCAATCCCCCCTCGTACGTATAGCCGTATCTCTGCGAAAGTCATGGAAAATCTCGGGTGAACTGATTTTGTCTTTCGCGTAGGGCCGAAGTTTAACAACTCTACGTGGTTGTAAATGCAAGAATTTCAAAGTCATATCAATCCCTCTGAAATTCCTAACTTCAGGTTTTCGAAATACGTCATTTCCTTCGGGAGTACAACGAGGTTATCCCCGTCCCTGGGCCCGAGTTTCGAGAGGACTCGCCTGAGTATATATGGAGCTCCGTAAAAGTGTATTGCTCATAAACCGTAGGAGCATGCATATACATGAATCGCTACGTATTGCGTTGTCCTAAATTCTGGGTTTCCACGTTGTTGCAAACGTAATCGGCACAGTTATTTGTTCCTGCCACGCGCACGTATGTGAACATTTTACACGGCTCGCCGAGGTAAATATTATCCCACCAGGGATGAACGCGGGACCGGCGTCAATTAATTGCAGCAACAAATATATAGGACGAGTGTGCGTGATAGCCAGGACCAATTCGTTCGATAACGTTGAATCTGACTTTCCGAGCGTCACAATGCTTCCACCTATATTACCGAATTGCGAATATACGGACTGGAGTAAACACACTTAATTCACGCGTAAAATGAACGAGCTCGGATGAAGTTCGATCGAGAGGGCAGCACCGTATCAGCTGACCATTTGTCGTTGGTGTAGGAAAAAGTTTTCCAAAAGCTTCAGTTGATCGTGTTACTTACTTAAGAAATTACCTCCAACTTCGGCCGTCGCGTCAGGCTTTTGCCAGATAATAAGTTATAAGAAAGCCACGGTGATACTAGAAGTTTTTAGTGAGTTTTAACCGCAGAAGGGTGCGCTTACGTATACCCATGAGACGAGAGTGCTCGGATTTGACGAGGTAATCCATACTCAGCTGTATTGCTGTTCATATATTTTTCTCTAAATAAAATAAGAAGATCACACGCTCTTTACTGGACAAAGTACAAGTGGAACTCCCTCCTCTCGTCTTCGAACTACGTAACGAGTTCTAATTAAACGTTATAATCGGCAGTACTTATCATTATTGTTAATGACGTATTATTATTCTATCACGCGCTCTACTCTTGATTACACTTAAGACAATGAACCAGTTGAATACTTGAGCGCGTCGGTCGCGAATACGAAATTTTCAAGCTGCATGAAATCTCAGGTTCATAATGACCCGAGTCGTTGCTTTGCTATGGACATATCGTGAGTTTCGGTCTTACAGTTAGACCACAAATATTTGGATTCTGAGTTCCGGATTCCATTTGAGATGCGGTGATCTTGTTCGATCTGAGGTGACTATGGAAAATTGCTTCTATGATAATCTAGAGGTGCGGCACGATCTGACAAGCCCTCCGAGAAGCTGAAGAACTTTTGAAAATCAACCGCGCACATTATCTATTTGTTCGTTTTAATACTCTAGCGATCGGGATGATTCGCTAAAGCTCTAACTGTAGATTACTAGGATAAAATATCGGCACTTAAGAAAATGAATGTAATCATGGATAAGTATCGTTAATTAAAACACACAACAATTTTTGCTGCTCTTCAAAACCAATTGAAAATAATAATCAGTAACTGAGTTTCATATTAGTTAATCGTGTCTCTGTTGACGGCAAGATTTATGAGTAATTGATCTGGGCTGTACTACTTGTATTTGAATTCGCAACACTCTGCATCTAGTTAATAGAAACGAATGACACGCGATTGTGGATTACATAAGCAGAAGTCAACATCAACGAATCAAAGTTATCCTCAATTTTTCGGTCAAAGTCCTACGAACTCGTATGACTCTGTGCAAACAAGACGATATGAATTTTTTCGGTTTGTTTGTGGATCGATCTTTCCGACTATTTTTTCAAGGAGGTCAAGGGAAAAGAAAATAGAGATTCGCGCAGACATATTTTTCTCTGCAGAATTTAACGTTCTTCCAAACGAAGATGTTGATGATTATGAATAATTTAGAGATCCGATTTCGCTCTGAACTCATTTTTATGCCATTTTTTAACTTCTATCTCCCATTTCCAATCGGCTCCGTGAAATTTAGTCACAAATAATTTACCATGCATATATTCATAGATATCGTTAGGGTTTTGAAGAGCTCTGTGCGATAAGGAGACATCGGTTTATCGCTTAATAAACTCTGAACTCGCAATGGCGTCATGTTACGTCAAAGTAACTAGAGAAGTTCCAGGTGCAGATGCAGGTACAGAAGCTGCAGTCGTAGGTCGCAGATTAACTATCGTAAGTCGAGCAAAATCCGTGCAAACGAATGATTTTTGATGCCCGTCATAGGAATACGCGAATACAGTTTATTATTTTGCCGTTCCCTTTTTGTCTCCCGGTTGCTTTCCAGCTTTGCCGTTCCGGTTTTTTACTCTACCAATTCGCCCGTTTACTCTGCCACGCAAAAGCTTCGTTTGTAATCAGTTTTAAAAGCGGCCATTCACTCTACACTACACTCGCTGCTGCTGACTTATTCAGGTTCAAAAAACTCGATGGCAATTCTGCCAATTGTTATTCGGACGGAATACAGCACATTTTGCGTAATGACATATCCGGTAATTTTTATATCCGCTTTGCGGTGTTTTCGATAAATCGTATCTTGAAAATTGTATTGCGAGGTTTGAACTTGCAAAAATTGTGGATAAGGATGAATCGTATTCTATTAAAAAATTGAGTACTCGTATTTTTCTGTTTCAGGACTCACTCAAGGATTGCGGATCGTTGATGTATCAGTGGAAGTGTCACGAAGTGAAAATGCAAACAAAAGGAATACGTATGGAGAGATTATCTCAAATTCGCAATATAATTCATCTAAGTTTTACAACAACGACAATCTCTATCGTGATTGAGTAAACTTAAATCGTAAAGTTTATCCATTAAATATATCAATGAGCCTGATTCGCGTAGTTAAATTATTATTTTAGAACAAGAATTATTCGTATAACTGATAAATTATTACGTCGGATATTTTCGGATTAAACTAACCCGCGAATCGATATATTGACGACCTGAGTCAACATCTATACCAATATATATTTACCGGATGTGATATGAAAGCCAAACTAATATTTAACGGAAATTGAAATCCAATATGAAGAGTACTGAATCGATTGTCTAAACTCTAGCTCTACCAGTACCTGCGGTATACAATTATACTTCAATGATTCTCACGATGATAATAACAAATTCACAGTAACGGAATGGAATTATGTCACGCGAGAACTTGGGGAAGAATACTTTCGCGAAAGTAGCATCACGCCGAAGCGATGCCACGTGATATTTTATCGCATAGAAGTACGATAAAACATGACAGACTAATCGAATGAAAATTGCAAAGTTTTCAAGCGATGCTAAGAATTTTTGATATTTTTCCTAGGGTCTGGCAGCTTCGACGATAATATAAAAGAATAGGTAAACAAGAAGAACAACGAATTTCCGTAAACTTCCTCGGGAGATTTTTCGCTAGCGATACGTGCCAGGAAAAAGTCGACAGCTCCAGGCTTGCCGACATACTTGAGAAGTTTTTCGGCGACTGTAAATATCCTCCTTGAGTTGCAGGATGCGATCTCATTGTCGAATAGGAGACGAACTATAAATACGAATGATATTAGCATTTAGGATCACGCAGAAGACAGTCTTGGGGGGAACAGGAAAAAACAACAGAAAAATAAAATAGGAGAAGTTTCAGGTCTAAGACATTATCATTTTCATGAGGATCTCCTGTATTCCTGACATTCCTTTGGTTCAGAGCTCTTAGGCTTTTGAGGTAATTCGCTGAAGATGATTCGAATTACTTGAACCTGGAATTTTCAAACTCTAGCTCCGTGAAGCAACACCGAAGATAATATATCGGAGACCAAAACGATTGTTTGTTTGAAAGCAAGCTCAAGTTTGCCGAAAATGAGATGGATACATCGGTAACGCGAAGCTGATCTGAGAGTCTGCAGCGAAATGGAAGTGGAGTGGATTAGTACGAGGGAATCTTGTCGGTGAGACTTTCGGAACGGGGCGGGGGGACGCAGAGAATAAATAAATAGTGAAAAACTGGTGAAATGGCCGTTAGCGCACGGCGATGTCACTGGCGATGGCGTCGAGTGCGCGCACACATTATTGCGGCTATTTTGTGCCTCGACGCCATTTTGGTGTGCAATGGACAAAAGCCGATAAACCTCGGTGGTGTGAAACGTCGTGACGTTTACATCGCGGGATTTTTCCCGTACGGTAGACACGTCCCGGAAAGCCATGTCGGACGAGGTGTCATGCCATCTGTCAAACTGGCCGTTGACCATATCAATGAAAATCCGACAATCCTCAGGAACTACCGGCTGCACATGTGGTGGAACGATACTGAGGTAATTAGCCTAGAATAGTTTCAATTCATTTCTCATATGAATGATATCGAATTCGATGTGTGACGGACTTTGTTTTCTCAATCGTCAATTTTTTGAAGCAAAAAGTAACATGCCAGGAGGCAGATGGTTGTCCGATCATCTGAGATAAAGATTCGATTGCTGAGCTACCGGAAAGCTACGAAATCGTCAGCTCTGAGAACGAGAATTAGGTCCCGGACTTGCTAACCCAGATTTAATCGAAAGTCTTTTCAAATGTGATTTGAAGTTGGGAGAGAAGAAGCACACCGCTTTTCTGCTCATTACGATTTTCAAAATATTCATGTTTTCAATCGCTGTATCTTGAGGACTTCTTCCAAAGATGTATTGCTCGCGCGCAACGATTCATCCCAGTACTTGCAACGATTAGATCACAGGTTATTGTCTCGCGAGTTGAAGCACATTTAAAAAAATCTGAAACGAGTGTGATAGTGACTCGAGCTAGAGCACAGTGATTGTCAATGAGTTGACTTTTTGAAGCTATTAGAACATGTGGCACAGATTTCATGAATATTGATTGCTGCCTTCAAGATATCAACTCCTAAAACGAACAAATCCCGATTCTTGAAGCACCTTCAAAACTCGATTATATTAGATTGCTTTCATTCGCGTCTTTCTGGGACCTATGGAAACAAAGCGAACAGAAATTGAGTTTGGTTACTCTCGGTGAGCAATGCGAGTGTCTGGCTTCTTTGTTAACTCAATACACAAACAAGCTAGCCCTAGGCACTTGAGAGTTAGAAGTGCACGATTTCAGATTCATCGCATCTCAAAGCTCGGAAGAACTAATGTTCAAACTAGCCAGGTAGCTGCGAATATGAGGAGTATAGTTGGCAATGATGCCAGTGCTGAAATGACATGTGAATTATTGTATATTGTTGCGGAATCTAATTATCTGCACCTGAATCACTAACATTTCCTTCCGCTTATCAGAGAACGGTCTCTGTTGATTACTTAATGAAATTATAGTTCGAACAGATATTGGATTCGGAAGAATTCCTACACCTGATATGATAATATCGGTCAAATTTTCGCCCCGAGCTTACGATTAGTGCGTCATTACTACAACGACTCTATACCAAAGCTTGGCTTTGTGGCCGATGCCTTGTGCCTTGTGCGCCTGATTATACAGGAGAGACGTAAAGGTCTCTGCTCTTCCTTAACTGGCACAACTATTTCTCCCTAATTTAGCCGAGGCACGAAGTTGGCCTCTGACGGGAACTGCCGTAGATTTAGCACGATTATAATACCGAGGTCATAATTTATGAACTGTCAGATTATGGATAACTACCCTTGGCCTCGGCACAGAGCCCTTACATCCTAGCAGGGCGACAGGAATAGCCTACTACAATATCACGGGGAGAATGAGAGAGAAGCGGAGAAGAGCAGAGCAAATATCTGGGCATTAGGTATATAGCCAACACCGGGCTTATGGAGGAATCTAATCAATTGTTATTACTTGGGGAGTTGGGACGATTAGGGCGGAGAGATGTTATTGAATTAGAGTAAAAAAGATCAGCTCTTTCGTAGATTGTGGATTTTATTTACCGTGAAAATGCTCGTAGCGATTGCGCAGCGTTTTCCATTCGAATGGAGAAGCTCCTCGCTGAGCGTGGTCTAAGTTTATAGGGGTCATTCCCACACGCATATATATACACATACAATGTCGTACCCACATGGATGTACCGGATGTAAAGCCCGACGGGTTGATAATTCCTTTGACAAAATCAAAGAAGACACTCGGCGCGGAAAATTGACTCTTGCACCGCGGTCGGGTTAGTTCACTATAGTTACACTTGCTCAAGTTCCGTAACGTTTTATCTTATTATCGGCTTCGGCAGGTTGGTTGTATATCCTTTCACTTGAAAATTTATACAATTGCTCACGTGTTCACGCGCAGTCTGTGGTTTATGCTTGTGCGCAGAATCTTGAATTTTCGAATCCCAATGGATACACACAATTGACAATTCTATCTCATTTATTTAAATAATAATCTCAACTAATTGCAAGTATTGAAATAACTTTTGGAGAATGTGACATTTTTTGAATCAAGCTGTACCGGTCCCCTCAATGAAGATAAGACACGCCTATATATAATTGCGAAGTCAAGATCAGCCAGTATAGGTTACTACACATTCTTCAAACACGATTGTAGTTTTTCCAAACAGTTCGCTGCATGCTGACACACTTTATTGACGAAAGTAATCAAAGATGGCGAATTTCATCGAGTGAAGCAAAGCCTGTGCTCCTCGATAACACCGCGTTCTCAATAGTTAATTTGAACTTCTAACATAGCTTTCGTCTCGCTCGCAGTTGACGAAATCCATTTCACGATGGAAGGTTGATATTTTTAGAGTACTTTAGCCCTATTAGTATTCAAGGTAGATGTTTTCCCCGTCCCCATGAACATATACAGAGTTATTATACCTGATGTGCATTGACTAAATATACTACGGAAATACCGGATAGCACATTAGAGTTCACGTCGCGTGTGGTATAGCCGTAAAACTAGACCAATCCTTTGAATTTTCAAGGCAAAATTACATTCGTTTGAAACCAATGCGTGTCAATTTGCTGCAAAAAGTAGATTTATAGAAGCGAACGATTTTCACTCACACAGGACCTTGTACAACATTCACGGTCCTTCCAAATTGCGAATAGCTGTAGCTGAGTAACGGAGCTTAAACTGCCTTTTGATAGTTTCGCTGTGAAACAACGGCAGCTGTTATACTGACCTCGGTCAGATTTATTGCTAGCTTTCTACACTCATAGCAACAGGATCGTTGATCTTAGAAAGGTTACGAGGAACCCTTAACACCCCAGACGTCACAATGCCACAGTAGCTCTACAGGGCGGTTTGATCATTCCAGGCGAATATCTCTCAGAGACCGTATTTAGCTGCTATATGCAGAGGTTTCTATTATTTTCTTGTTTCCGATTTTGTTGTTGTTTTCATTTCCGATTTTGTGTATTCTGTCTGAATTTCGTTGTTGCTGAATATTTGATTTGAGATGTTTTGTTTGTGTAGCCGCTTAAGAGGCCATTAGAGTCGCCGCTGGCAATCTAACCTAGCTAACACAGGGAATATTTATCTTTCATTAAATCCGGTCAATGTTTCGATAGAGCGAAACACTCAGCCGCTTTTTGCCATCGTACTCAATGAATTCTCAAGGTTCTATCAGAATCGATCGAGTCGTTTGCGAAAATTTACGATTCTCGTTTTCGATGCGGTTTCTGTACATTTCGGATAGCGAATTTTATGGCACTGTAGGTTCGACATTAGATTAGCTTGGTGTCAGTGCAATTATGTCGAACGAATAACTGCGATTACTTAGTTGTTTCCGATAACTGAAATCACGAATTTCTGTTCGGATCTCGTGCTTCAATTCGAACTTTCCAATTTTGGCTTTGGAAGGAAATTCTTGCACGATAGTGAGATCGGATGCACACATGCGCCGACGTATTTGGAGTTTTCAAATATCGGGAAGTGAAAATATCTGAATTTCATTGGATAATTTGTAGACCGTATCTCGAGAAAAGCTTTCGTTCGACAATTTGTTTTTCATCTTTTGGTTCGTGAGATATTCGACTGGGGCAATCAAAATGGTCGATTCTATAGCACAGATTGAAGTCTGGTAAGCTATGAGAAATCCTACCATCGAGATATTCTTGCAATAATAATTCTTCGCAGTCTCGGAATTGAGGTATCAGTGAAACTAACGGAAAGCTGTATTCAAAATATCGGCGATATACTGTAGTATATATACTTGATCGATAAGCACGAAGACCGTGAGTTTTGGTTAACATTTACTCAATAAAATTTAGCGAGGAACAATTAGCTAACTCCTCGAATAATCAAATGCTAATAAAATTCTGTCGCCGGTTTGGTTTGAATTTTCAAATTCCAACGCAAACATTTCAAGTTTCAGCCTCTTCTAGTTCCACCTCTGCTTTCTGGCTGACGTCAAGTATTATTTGCACGAATCTTAACCTCTCGCCAACTGAATCGCTCCTCGTCTCCAGCTCCGCAGACTAAACCTGTACTTTAACGAATTCTGGTCCCAAGGATCACCAAATGCAAATATCGAGCTAGCCATGAGGATTTGATTCTCCTTTCCTTTCCTGCCGAGGAAAGAAAGACAAGAAAAAGTGGAGTGTGTTTGAATTACCTATCGGCAATACTGTTTGCATTTAGAGGCAAGCCGGACGAAATTGGATTTCGTACTTTTTTCTTGGTACTTACTGCAGTTTGTATACTGCCTCGTTAGTTATTTGCTACATTCAAGAGAGCTATAGTAGACGGGCATAATTCTCCCTATAAGGCAGCGAAATTACAGGCTATTACTGAGATGCCTTAGAAAAAATTAGTTCCAATTAATAACTCTGAAAGATGCGAGGCGAAATTTTCTTGGGTCGGAAAACAAGATGGCCGTACAATGAGTCCATATTCCAAACATACCTATGTATATACATGGCAAGCATTAATTTCATTCGATCAAAAATAGTATTGCTCTACCGATGGTACTACATAGAATGAAGAGGAACTTGAAGTCGAATTGGAGATAGTTATAAAAAGTAGGTACAGCGGCGAGAGAAGCCGCTTGGACTGCGACCAACCAGCACGGTGTCTGAAGGAAACTTTGCCCCATGGACAAAGTTTAGATTGTTAGAAACTCGATGGTGCGTCTGCAATCTCGAGCTTGCAAGTTTTATAAACTGGATAGGCACGGAGATTGGTTCCAGTCCGAATTTCAGAGTTCGTATAACATCCGGGTACTTTGAACAGATGAATCTCTGGCTCCTAGAGGAAGATTTGCTTCGATTACTGTATTTTCGAAATAAATATTATACATAAATACTGATCTCTTTATCTCAGTGTATTGCCAGTAGCGAGCACTTGTATAGCATGGACTGAAATATCTTCGCAAGAAAAAAAAAGTTGATACAAAAACTAGTTCGGGCCAATTCAACCGCTTCGCAAACAAACGAAACCTGGCTAAGCAATCGCCAATCACTATCACTATCTCTAAGCGGGAGAGTATGGTGAATTAGCCATCGAGATGAATTCCTGTATCGTCGCCTCAAGAAAACAACAGCGTGTTTTTTAGTCTTGTGTTTTATTGAACGTTCTACAAGATAATTCGGAATTGTTCGTACCATTTTTGAGGCCACGCGGACTGACTTTTCAAGGTGCCATCTAGGACTCGCTGTCTTAAATGTACAGAATCCGTTTCGAGAATGAGAATCGCAAATATTCGCAAACGACTCGATAGATTTTGATGAACCTTGGAGAATTCATTGAGTGCGATGGCAGGAAGTGGCGAAGTATCTTACTTTTTGAAAACAGCGATCGGATTCGATGATAAATAAATGTTCCCTATGTTAGCTAGGTTAGATTGGAAGCGGAAGCTCCAATTTTAAGGTCCGGGCGAATTGGATAGACATCGGAATATCGACGTGACCAAATTTTCGAGTGCCCAACGATAGAATACTCATTCGGTAGGTACTTCTAGATTGTTTTCTTCGTCTACAATCATACACGAGTAATAGAGACTGCAATTTGTTGCGCGGGCAAATAACAGCGCTTATGAACACTTGAGGTCGCCGGTTCGCCCCACTAGCCCCTAGGAGAACCACTTCTAGCAAAACCAATAAAAAAAGTTATTCTTGGTGTTAAATTATACAGGGTGTCCGTATAAAACTGAGTCACACGTGACCCTGGCCACAAAATGGGGCACCGACGTATCGTGACGTACAGCTACTACGAGCGAGCTATTACGACTATGGGTTAGTTTAGATTGCTTTAAGTTAGGTGAGGTTAGGTTGAGTTAGGCTACGTTACCTGAGGCTCACCTTGACTCAGTGGCTATGCAGTATCGAACGCTCGTGGAACTGGGTGATTCAATAGAAACTGTTCCAAACTGTTTCCTATATTTAGAATCAATCTCCAGTGCTCCAATTTTCCTTCCCATTTCGTTTGTAAGAAATTTTTTTCATTTGTTCTCTCATTTTATCCTCGTAATGATTAACTCATCCTCGTAGATAGTACTGAGATTCTTATCGACGTTATGACATGCAGTGAAGTTTGTATTCCGTTTTTCAAGAACCTAATTTCAAATTTATGTCCAGTCTTATACAATTGTATCTTTCTCAGCGGTTTCCGATGATATGCAATTGAAACACAGTTCCACTAGTTTGAATGCAATTATTATGTTCATGATCAATGATAATCATTGAAAAATGAGTTAGGAAAAAAGCTCGGAGATGAATTTTCGTCACACGAGTAAATTAACGAGTACCCACACTCTTTTTGGATCTAGTCATTGAGGTGTCACAAAAAAGGCGGTCAAAAGCTGTCCAATCATTATTTCGATTAGTCATTACCAAGGAAGAGGCCTGGTCTCGTTTTTATCGACGGAACTATCGACTCATAGTCATTCACTATGCGGAACACGGCCTACTTGCATCTCAAGTTTGCCGATTCTAGGTAAAGTGTACTATAGACGTGAAAACAAGGACGAAAGCAAGGGCAACGATGTCGTTCGAGCTACTTATAGGCAAGGCTTTAATTTGCCCTTCGTCTGATGGCAACTTAATATTTGATGCTGCAGGTTTGCGGGCTGGTTAAATTTGTCGAAAATTTGCGACTGGATCTGAGCCAAATATATTTCAGTTTATCGATACATCGCGAGCTTGGAATACAATTTTATTTTCATTCTCCTATTCTGAAGAAGATAACATTTGCGAGTCTGAAATTGATTTTATAGCTGGAATATGAAAAGCTTTTTTGAATGTGATTCTAGAGAGCAACTTCTCGGCAAAAACAGACTGCATATTTTTCAACTCTGCAATACATTGCAAATTCTATTCCGCCATGTATACGTAATACTATTCTTTTTTGTATCTGGAACAACGATTTTGTGCGGCTTTCAAAATATGCGTGACGAATTTCTTCAAATGCACGTCGATTGAGATTAATGAGAGAGCCTGGTGCTCGATGTACCAATGATTTATATGATCTATTGCGACAGACCTCGAACGGAAAGGAAGGCCGTTTCAACTTCACAGAGAGAATCAAGAGGAGAATAAAGAAAATATACATGTATCCAATTGCTGGTGGAATATCGGTGGGAACGGCTTTTAAATTTAGAGGGCAATCCGACTGATGAAAAGGGTTGGAAAACCAATTGGCAGCGTACACTCGTTACCAAGATTCTTCCCAGTCTGTGCCAGATGCCTTAGATTGTCGCAGAGCTCGCAGATTCGGGAGGAACTCTTCGCGGTAACTGTATCCGATTTAACTCGGATATCAAGGTTTATCAGTGAGCGTCGCCAGCGATACAAAATCACTTTCTTTAATCAATCCAAGAGATTTAGCACAGCTCGAATCAACCAAGAGCAATCTACCCTCCCGGGAAAAAAACCCTCAAGAATATAACCCTCAACTTCAGGGTCAACTCTCAAATGAGGACCACTCTTAACTTCAGCGTGAACCATTAATTAAGGAAACTCTGAGTTGAGAGTATCGGCAAATTGGTGGTTCTATCTTCAACTACTACGTTAGATTCGGATCCTTCATCTGAGTGTTGACCCACAAATTTTCGGGATTGATTCTCGAGTTTGGTATCAACGCTGAAAATTTCGAGTTCAACCCGGAGAACAGTTAACACCTGAAAGTGCGAGAGATTTTTCCCCAAGGGTGGTGCTAGATCCAAACACCTGAGAAAGTAGTCCATACATTATTTCTCATTTCTCTATCCCGGAACGTTGTTCGTGACCCATTTACTAAGTTTTCCAATACGCGCATAGCAGAATGACAAATGTCTAAGGAACAAATGAATCTTGAAGTCCAAGCTTTCCTAAAATGCTGGTGATGGTTTCTAGCGGAATCAGATCTCGCCGCGGTGACCCCGTACATCCAAACTATAAGTATTTTTCATGCACATAATTAAACGCACAGTCATGTACGTCATTTTTTCACATCCACCTAAGCAGGCACAGAGCCATGGTATTATTACATGCCTGACATAACCCTTTGACCTTACCTGGTCCCGTTTATGCCATATATATCAAAGGCTTGCGTGCAGCATGTTAGTTACCAGGCGACCACGATTACCAGAGGGCGAAGGACATATACTAGCTACGTACAGTGCAGTGTATGTTCGTGTTTATAGGTATAACTGTAATATAAATGGGGCCTCGTAGTACGGATTATTTGACGTCGTGAGTCGTTTGTGATCGCAAGTCAAGGCAACATTTGCCATCTGCATTCTTTTCAAGCGTTAGCTACAGGGAGTTAGCGGGAGATTTGATGTTTGTCGCCTATTATTTTCACTCTCATAATACAGCAGCGGATGATGTAGCTCACCGTGATATGCAAAGCTCGTACATATGCAGCTAAGTAGCTCGAGTGAATGCTACTAATTCATACGTCTGGAAAACATGGATTTCCTTTGGGAACAAAACTCGACTCACTTTCCCGCGGAATCTGACTGCCCACTCACGACTCGTCTAGGTCTCTTGAGTATTCTCTATAGGTCCATGTATTTTGCTTAGTCCTGTTTAGAATCTGAAATATAGGATTGCTATGCCGTCAGTGTAGAAAATAACTGAATCGTAATCTGTCACTACTCTAACTATATTTGATAGAACTTGGAACAGCTTCGAGGTTCTGTGAGATTGAAATTTGTACGAGATAAGTTGGACCAGCTCGGAGCCCAAGTGTCCACGGCCTCGAATGAACATACTATGGCTGTATCTTCCGCCACATTCAGCGAAAAAAATCTTTCTGCAAACCGGATACATTTCATTTTTGTTGAATGAATATTCATTTGTACTGAGGATTGATATGTGTAAGGAAATAGTTCATTCGTTGAAAGGAAATTTCGCCCTCAGAGCAAAGCATCCGGAGTCTGTTCATGTAGCAGTGGGAAACACCTTCGAGCGGCTGTAGTAATCGCTGAGGATGCGATAATTAGAAGCGCATAGGATACTTCTACAGGATTTATTCAGGTCAAAAGCTGAGGATTGCATGTCTCGGCTGAAAATAGAAAACCTAAACTGCATCGCATGATAGCGATAAAAAGTGAAATAAATTCGTTACGTTGGTTGAAGGCAACGCTGCATGAATGAGCTTGTACTCTTAATGGTTGCAGCTTTCACTTGCAATCTTGGAACTACGATTTTCAATTTCATTCAAGCGACGATGCATGTTTAAGGAACTCTATAATTATACTTTCTTACAAAGTTAACGACTTCATTCGAATGAATTGCTTACACAGGAAAAAGTTTCGTGCCTCCAATGGACTTGGAAATTCGGGCGAAATGTAATTTTTTTCCAGCGTGATTCGATGTGGGAGGAAACGATTGCCGAATTTTTTTGCCAGTCAATTCCAGTTTCAAAAGTTGAGAGTCTTCGATATCCAATTTTGAAGCTGAGTGGAGTCCGGAGACCTCGCCATAGCTCTGAATTATTCACAAAAGCAACACTGAGTCCAATTGAATATAATAACAATAATCGAGAGCCACTTATTGATTGTAGTTGTTATTTGTAAGCACAACCTGCTTGTGAATTATTTTCTTTACCAGAAGTTTAATGTGTTCGTGACAATTCGATAGAAATATAGAAGAGCGCGTGAGCAAGGTGGGAAACTTCAAAAAATTGGCATATTTTCGAAAATCTTAGTTTTTTAAACTAGGCAACGTTCTATTCATTCTTGGCTTCCAATAATCGCTTTGGCAGCGATGAATTTCATGTGAAGAGCGTGAGAAAAACATAAAGAAGAGGAGTAAGGGTCGAATCCCGTCTAAGAGAATTGCAAAACTTTCAAATTTATGTCCTCACGCGTTCTGGCTCTATATACACCTAATAATACCATTTTTATAGAGATTTAGAAGTGGATGTCCTATCTCATGACATATTTTCTTGTCTTCCAGCCTGACGATATGGATGGCGTATTCTTCGGCCTTGTGTAAAAACTATCAAGCATACGCTTGCAAACTTCTCCCAAACTCGAATAAATCCGTCTACATGGATGTGTATACGTCACCGTGCATGTGCCCCCTGACGATTGAGTATTACTTCTAGAAATGGACAGGCATCCTGCTAGGATATCGTGGAATTTGGGCCTGAGCTTTTGAACTCAAAATTATCAAAAATTTTGAGTTCACTATCACTTATAAAGAAAGCCGAAATTTGAATGCAGCTTTCTACCACAATCATGCGGTTGTTGAGTTTCTGGTGACAAGATGAGCAAGAGGAGAATTTCTGAGATGCCAGTATATCGAAATTTGAAATCTAAGACGTAAGCTCAATATTCAGAGTCGGCACGTTCCCCGATATTTTAAAAAAACTCTCAACCAAAAATGGGAGCTTCGATTTTCTCTACCTCGTTCCGATTTTCCATTTTCATTCGAGCCGACCGTTTTGCCATCGTTTTCCCCATGCGATTCGGCATTGAACATCGTGGGGTGGTTGAAGTGGTGCTGAGGGTAGTAAATATTTCCGGAGTATCGCCTCTCACTGAAATCCTTTCGAGAATCTGACGTTGCCGTTGCTAACGTCGACCGCAATCACTTCCAGGATATAATCGAAATCACGAGCCCTGAAATTTTCAAGGGCTGATTAATAATTATGAGCTTTTAACTGATATACATAATTCGCATCACGGGCGTTTTCTCTTTTCTCATTTCTATTCTCCATCTCATAGTTCCCCCGGTGGAAAACCACGGGCAATTGTTGGCCTCGTTGTTATACTCTTCGGCTTTTATTGCATTAATATTCATAGGCCACTTTCGATAGCACTTCACTGTTTCCTACCTGTTCAACGCGATACCTCCACAGACCCCATTGCGGACGCATGCTTCCTAAATTATATTCTCGGACGTGAGAAATTCAGAGGGTGGCCTACCGACTGCGGTAATTCGTGGCCAACCTCGCGTAAGCTGATGGCTGGTTTTGGGGTGGCTTTTAAAGGGCACCGGTGGCGGGGGTAACCTTCCAAATTCACGGTGCTCCGCAATTACGTTTAGATTTATTTAAATCTTTCAGTTAAGAAAGTAATCATAGTTAGTTTAGCCGTTTATAAATTTTCACCTCGTAAGATGACTCAGATTATGATTACGTACTCAAAAAATTTGGTGAGTATTATCACCGTGCTATACCACGAGCCGCGTCGTCATTTCTCTCTCATTATAAGTCCTCCGCGATGAGTCCATGAGAATTTTCTCAGTCACTGTATTTTGTGATGAAATCGTCACCTCAGCTTCTGAAACTGGAATAAGGATGTGCTTGGTTGAATTTCACGTGGCTCACGCAGAGCTATCGCGTACTTCAAAGGCAGAATTTTATTTTTTTTTCTCATCAATCGTTCGTTTATGTCTATACATATGCAGTATTAGTAACAACCATTAAAATTATTCCGCGATGCAGTCTCAGATTCTTGATGCTCGAGGCTACAATCTCACAATTTTTCTGCTTCCGCCAAGTTCTCCGTATCGTCGCTTTAATGACGCCAAAGGAGAAAACCTAGGAAACTCATCTACCGAAACACTGATATAGGTATTTATAAAATACTGCTCCTTCAGAACAAACTTTCCTGATGCTGATCAAGCGAGTTTAATCGATTCAACCTTCGTCGGATCATAATTAACCCTTTACGATTCATTCCCCTTGAACTGACTTCAATGACTTTTTCATACTTTTCAAAAATGTATACTGAATTCCAAATTATCCATAACCTACCCACATTTCGATGGTCACCGAGTGTCTCAATCGAATAGACGGACTGAATGCTGGCTTTCGATCTATATTGTTCCACTGTATATATAGGAGCATATACCTAGTGGTAGATTTAAGGTCCGGCAATTAGATCCATGCAGCCATGCAAATAGTCGGTGTCCACGGTACCCGATTACCCAGATAATGACGGGTAGGTTTCAGCTTTCAGCATCGAGGTTAGTGAAACTTTGGATTCACGAAACACCGCCTGATTAAGGCACAACGTGGGCCTTCCGCTTTCAAGATACAGGAGTGCCCTCTGTGTTGATTCTCTGCGAAATTGGGGTTCCCTCGGGGCTTACCTACGCGAACTGTTATACGCTGATAAGGGAGATAAACGCCTGAAACACGGAAGAAAAAACTATTCGGAGCCGGTGCTGGCGATAGGTGGAGAATTGGTATCATTTCCGAACAATGCATGTGACGAGATGTGGCTTTGCGAGGATCGTTGATAACAAAGTAATGGGTAAGAAATTCTCTGTAAAGCTTTGAGGATCGTTTCGAAACACGGGATTGTCTTTGGGCTCCGTTTATAGTAGGGAAGTTGAATCTGCCTTATTTTGCCGCAGGTACTGTATTTTCTTGCTCAAGAAGGAATCCATTTAGTGTCTGTAACACAAAGAAAAATGTCTCCCGTGTCTCAGGACGACGTTTATCGCGTGACGTTGGACTAGACTTTCGGTTCTACGTACCAGGAAAGGACTTTCGAAAATGACTTATCGGTTTCGAGTATTTGAGGTGTTGATTCAAAGCTGATTCTCCTTCCATGTCTCTTTTGCCGGCTCTCAGGTTGGAGCAGACAAAGTTTTTCGGGAATGCTTTTTCATGAGAATATTCACCTACTGGAAATTCTCTTTTCTGTTGTCATTAAATTTCTTTCATTCATTAGAATTTTGAGCCGAACAAAGAACTCGGCGAATTTTTCCGTCACTGCATATATACGATGGCCATTTCTCTACTCTTTGGTTTTTTCGAGACAAACGGTGACCATTTTTTCATGAAATCCACTAGTAGAACCTTATGACATCCATCCGTCTTCGCGAGAACTATCTTCACTCGACCTCACAAGAGACAACTGAAGTCCGACGAGGCACCGTCAACGAGAGACCCAGGAGTGAATGATCATTTGGTGAAATGGCCAGGCGGGTGGCGTCCCGTTTATTGCCGGGATCCTACGGTCGTTCCCCGGACCTATGTGACCCGCTTCTTGGCATCAGCCAAGAAAACTCTCGTAATTATTCTTGTGTCTACGAAGATGAGGGTACAGAGTAGATCCGTGAATCTCCCATGTTATTTTCACCCAGTCACGGAGTCAAAACTTTGACCGTTCACATCCTTCCCTGGAACTTGCAGGAGACATGGATTCTGTCTTATCTGGGAGTCGCGTGACTTAGAAGAGATGAAATTTGTGAAACCATAAGCCAGATCGGGTCGAGCGTCACAGTACCATGAAAACAGCTTATGATAGGTATACTTGCATACATTTTGCTCAGGCATTTGATGACCGTGGATATGGTGAAGTGGAGGCTCCAGGCAAGACCGAGTCAACCGATGCAGGTATGGTTTAAAAAATGATACCGCCTCATGGAATAGTGTTTTCATAAGAGCCATGCGTGGGTGATGGGAAAGTGGATGTCATTCACCAAGCAAAGTCGACGTTCATCATGCGCTGCCAGAGGAATAGCGAGTGGTGCATCAACTATAGCTCAAATTGGCAGTGGATGATTTTGAATTAGTTTTCACTAAGGTAAGCAGGATTTTTCGCGAGTGAATAATCTCCATGTGGAATTCCGCCTTCCACTTTCTAGGAAAGAGAGGGCTCGTTCATGAATTCGTAAAAGGGTGACATCGCCCTAGCAAAGAGCTACCTGTGAAACTTTCCGTTAATAAATGAACAGATTCCGGTAGTCTGAAAGCTCCGAGGCAGTTAACTACTTACTGTTGAGAAAAATCCTTCAGGCGCGTAGGTACTTTGGGAATAAACTACCGCATAGTAGCCCCGCGTAGAGTTTGAACTGGTTTTTTACATTGGAATGCAAGTTCCTTTGATATCGAGAAAATTTCGAGGTATTCGACTAGAGCCAATCTCACCACACAGCAAAAATGGATACTTCGACCATCGAAACCCTGAATGATGATAACCCAACCGAATGAAATACTTCCCAATTGGTCGCGCCAGCAACGCACGAAATTACCTTCTCATTCAGACTTTCGATGATAGTGTCAGGCATCGACATATAGTATGGACTACGCCTAAGCATGGAAGAATGTGACCGGCCAGAAGAAAGAGATAGCGACTGGTGGCGGCCAAGCTTTGTCTCTTTCTCATTAGGTGCGTAATATAGCGATTGGCTGCCACCTCGCACTCTCTTTTTCTAATTCTTCTCATAAATCTTGTTCAACTATAATCACGTGATTGTTTTGACAGTTGTCGCTAGGATCGCTTGGCGCGCTTAAAAAGGCACCTCTTGATATACCTATGAAGCCTGAACCTACGTGGACAGGCTTTTATATTCATTTCTCCAACGTACGCTCCCCTCTAGATAAAAATTATCCAAATAATGATCCTATAATAGTATTATTATGTATGAAAAAAGGACGAGTAACCTGCATATATTGTATGAGCGAATGCATAACAATCAGTGGCAATTTATGGAATGAGCTTGGCGCTGGTCCAGCTTTTCCTCGTTATTCAAAATCAGCAATCATGCTCAGTAATAATTGTTGAGCTATTATTTGCAGAACCCGCGACGAATGCATGAAACTCTCCGTTCCAGTGAGCAATATTTTATTAAAGAACCGCCATGGAATGCAGGATTGTTACGGGCGTATCAACCACGATGAAAGTTCAACTATCGCGAACGACCACAGCGCGTATCATTACTATTTCCATAATGTGCTTCTCCGTCCACTGGACCATTCAGCAGTGCCCATCACTTTAACCTCAGCTCTACCAGCTATTCTGCACCATTATCTCACGTGCTTTAAATTCTGGTGTGTTTTTTGTCCAGGCTTTTTCCATCAGTTCCATCGACGTCGTTGCTCCTTCCACCTCCTTTTCACTCCACTGCAGTTTCGAATGCCGGAACAATAATCCTTGCTATTTCCAACTCGCCACAAGATATCGGGACTTCTGTCTGATTCGCGATAATTCAGTTGAATTGTAATTCATTTAAAAGCGAAAGGCCTCAATCTCGTTTTCCCAAAGATTCTCCTCCTGGGTCTAAAAGTCAACTCTGTATTGTCTGCAATTTTTGGGTCTCGAATTCGGGTCGGAATATATAGTGGGAAGAACCGGATATGGCTCCATCCACATGAATTTAGTATAGGCGTCTAATTGCGAGGGCCGTACTCGTGCCGCGTGTGCTTGTTCCGCTGAGATTCCATGTTCCTCCCCTATCCTCTTTCACGTAAATCTACCTCCCTTCATTGTTAGTTTGGTCTCGACACTCGACTCTAGGATCAGGAGTCTGGAGTGCAGGTAGTACGGGAGGTACGCGTGTTGTTTGGTAGTTAAAAGGGGCACCCGAGTTATTTCGCGGGACCGGAGGTTCGCGGGGGTCTTAAAACATAAGAACAAGCAAGCCTCTCTCAACTCTTCGTTGAACTGAATGGCTACTTAACCTCGTTCTTTTGTTAGCAAACCAGGATGTCCTCTCGTGTTTATTGTTTCAAGAAACGCCCGTTGTAAAAGGACACAGGCTAATGAGTCGAGTTTTTTTATTCGCTATAGAGTATTCTTCTTCACGCGACTATTATGTGTGTCTCCTTTATATTGTTAATGCACGGGTCTTCCAGATTTACATATAGGCCTTGGATTGAAATTCAGTGGAATTGGTGTTCATACTACGCGGAGCAAGTTTTCGTGAATGGCAATCCTAGTGCAGTGATCGAAGGAACATTTTCCCGGGTGCTTCGTGCAGTAAGTCTAATCTTGAACGTCGGGTCTTCTTCTTTATCTCATCGTATGGATCCATTTGGGTATGAGAAATGACTCGCCTGGTAGAATAGGGTATCCCCAAAGTGGGTTGACCGGTCCAATAGCCTGGCCCACCAGACATTATCAATTTATAGCCCTCCGCTGGTACACGACAGTCGAAAATTGCCGAGATCGCTCATAGCTGTGACTTACATATTTCGGGCTTTGGATCTGGAGGAATAGTTTTTCTGGGCTATTCAGGTCGTCCGGATGATCATCTTGTGCGTGTATCTACGCGTGGAACTGTCAACTCAAAGAATAACATCTTTTCGCAGATTCGATGGTACGATCTTTGGTAAATGAAGGAAACGTAGATTCTGTTGCCCGGTGAAAGTCTTCGACGAAACACCTCTACACGTCTGGGACAGAGGAACTGTCGAAATTCATAGTAATTGTGAAGAATTGTTGATCGTTGTTCGTGTACTATTTTCAATTGGAAGTACCGGAGGTTGTAGGCTGAAGGAGCACCTGAAATTTGTGAAAGATTGGAATTTTCACAAATTTCATTTTCATTCACATCCGTTTATGAAGAATTTTGTAATTGATGTGTATTTTTCTTCGTGCGATGCCTGTAAATGGGAGAATATCGGCAGTCTTCGCACGAATTGGCAGGCTTGCAATCAGTTGCGATGTAGAGCATATTCATAACAGAATCTGATGTTTCTTGTGGATTTCACGTGAGAGAATTACGGATCATTAATGCTTTCCCCGCCTATAACAATATGAATTATGATGTGCGGAAGAAACGCAATTTTACCATGTACATCTGGAAACGTCTCTATATGTATACGATCGGGACTGTTCACCTAATTTCCGATTGAAGAATGTTTTGCAAAATAGTGTTTTACTGACGTGAAGCAGAAGAAGTGGAACGAAAAATATTATTTCGCAATGAAACGTGAATTCTGAAGGCCGAATATATGGGATCCAAAGATTTGCGTAAGCACGATCTCTGAAATACGTATTAAGATTTGGAGCATAGCGAATATAGTGCGAACTGTATCTGGTCATGCAGATTTAATTGAGGATGGCAAAAACTTCCCATTCGCTTCTTTTATTCGTAGTTCTTCCCATCGAAACGTCATGGATAATTTTGAGAATTTTTTTCACCTCGGTGAGCAGATTCGAAATAGTAGTTTGTACGGCATGCCCGTAAACTAGTTATTTTTAGGCGAGGATCATAATTTCAGTTACGAGCTGGTGGCGAGCCGAAGGCGAGTTCGCCTGCGCACCCAAAATCAGAACTGCCTTATGAAGACTTTGTACGACAGTTCTCAAGTCAGCCATACAAAGTGCTGCTTTACGAATCGAAAACAGGCGTCAAGGAGTGACTCTTTCATGTCTGTGCCGGAAAAATAATTTGGATATAGAACTAACGTCCGAACATGAACATCTTAAGATGAAATAGTTAATAATTTCAGATCTTTGAACTCGCAGAATTGTTAATGAAAGAAGAAATGAAGAGCTCACAAATGGGAGAAAGTCACACAATTCATCGACTCCGTTTCTAAAAATCGTCAAAATTCACAAAGAAACTGTACTATGAAAAATGTATGTAATTTCCGCAACCCGGTATTTTCTTTTTGCCGTTATTGGGGGCTCGAAGTCTGCTGGCATGCAAAGTCTCCTAAAACGAGAAACAACGCTGAACGATTCGTTATTTAATCGAAAAACACAACAATAAAAAGAAGAATAAAACTCAGTATGGTTCCTGTACGAATGTGAGATAGAGCGATACAATTGCGACGAATGATTCAAGTTCCTGAATGGACAGATACATATTTGATTGGATACTGAAATTGTAAATTGACGAAGCACACTATACGCGTGGTACTCGTTTATGTTATATTTCAATTGTCATACTCCGATTCCTAGATATATTTAGGTATGTCTGGAAGCTTCGTATAAAAATTACGCAGATCGAGTACGTGTATCGCCGTATCGCAGAATTTCTTGTATCTAGGTATTGAAAAGATAAAAATGGGAATTTGCTACCGGTAAAAATTGTTGGATGACATAACGCTAGCAAACTTCAGACATTATAGAGGAAACTCGTCCGTAAAACAATGTGCCAGTGCAGATGGTGGTTCAAAATATAAAGCTTGACATTCAGCGGTGTAACTAAGTACTTTTAAAAGCTCCGTACTGAGCTTTTACACAGCATTTTTTGTGAACAATCGACTAAAAGAAAGAAATAATAGCAAAAGTTCTCGATGCTATCTCCCCAGAGTAATTTTCAGCTCAATTTTTTACTCCTCTTTGTATTCTTTTCTTTCTCTCTTTCGTTACAAGAATAAAACCTCTAACACGTTAGCAGTTTTGTTCCATTATTTTGAACTCTTGTTCGATCGATGCTCATTCTCTACGGGACTCGAGAATGTAATGCTAAGTAATTATTCGAACGAGGGAAACGATGGTTCTCAAGTCAACGAATTTCCAATTCCGCGACTTCGGTTCTATTTTCGATTTTTATCTTGCCAATCGAATTTAAGGGGATTCACAGGTTTGTAGAGACAAAAATTGTGGATATTGGAAAAACGTTACTTTGGACACTACCTCCTTGGATGGAATGAGAACCATGGCTGCAATAAAAGCGCATGCTCTTCTTTCCGCCGTGTTTGGATTCATGTAGTATCGTCCAGATTCCGACAAATTCGGCTCCAAGCCAATGTAACATGTATATACATACATACTGCAAAATATACGACCTGGGTCCGTTATTGTGACTCGGAAAGCCTGTCACTCTAGGACAACTTGTGAGTTTCGGAGGAGCTCTTATCTCACTGAAAATGATTTGCGGATTCATCCCACGTTAGATTCAGAGAGTAATTTCCAGTAATTTCGAATGTTTCATGGAAACTCATGTGCCTCGCGCCTGTGTTCACACGTCTGACAATTATCGCACGGATTTCGTAATTGACAGATAATCTTATGCGTACACAGTTTCACACCGTCACGTCCTCCCAAGCTTTCATTTTTCGTACCATTCTCGTTGAGTTCGCCTGTTTGATCTCTATCGTGTCTATGTATTCGTCTGCTAATTTCATCAGCGTTTTTTTATCTTCCGAGGTAAAATTCCTACTCCGATTACCGCGCTTAACGACATTTTCAACAACGCCTTTTTTCCAAGCACAGAAACAAAAACGGTACAAACAAGTGCAAACGATTCCATTTAGCGACAAATTTTCTTCTTCAAGTCGGGTGCCAGGTTCACATAGGTCTTCTATACAACCGGGCATGGGAAATATCGTTGATGTAATATCTTTCCTCGATGAACATATATACTACGGTATTTCAAAAATACGCAGAATATCTGCAGTTCAGCAAGCTTTTAGGCGAAGTTGTGTACCACCTTCACAAAGTACATAAACTACACTAATCCTACGAGAGATTCTCGCATTTTCTACGTGTATGGCATATTCATTCATATTTTACGACACGACCCACACGACGATTTTCCGAGGCCGAGAGGCGAAAGGAGTCCATTGCTAGGGCTACTCCACGGCATGATAAAGGAAATGTATTCCTTCATAATGGCCCACCCGCGCATGCACGTACTGTAATTGGTATAGGACCGCAGATGTCAAGTCGAAGTAACGGTGATGCAGAATGAAATGTTCTTCTTCCATGATTATCGGGATGAGATGCAAGTCAAAGTCACAAATTTTCTCGAATCAGTTAATGCGCGGAGTTGTACAAATAGTATACTGCAGACGTGCATTGTGCACCCCTCCTACCTACGTATACCAGAGTTGAAATATGCATGACATAGAAGAGAGACGAAACTGGAGGTAAAAGGTTGGTTCATGGCTTAGTTACGGCAGTCGCGGGTGGGTGGAAACCTGGAAAGCCGGAAACCTGGAAACCGGCGTGGTAAAGGCAAACTTACATAGTTTAAATATTCATCGAGTAAACGCAGCAATCAGGAGGATGCGACGTACCAATTCTGACTTAATCATGTAGATCGTCCGAATTTGTAAACCTTCGTGAATATGAACCCCGCTATACAGTACGTCTGCAGAATTATCCGAGTATCTGGACCACGACTACATTGATCAATATTTCCGATAAAATTGAATCGCCGCTGTTCAGCGCCGCGCTTGCCGAGAATCATCTACCTGAGTAAACTGTCAAATATACATATTTATGTGTCGCAGTGTACACCTTGTTACCTCGTCATTTTCTAGAGGGATTCTTTCAGTTTTCTGGAACAACTGCAGCATTTGATAGTGATCGGGGAAATGGATGGAGGAAGGGTGAAAATTTACTTGTACCATTTTTCTGGAGATGAGCGGATAAACATGCCTCTCGTGTATCTTTGAGGCTACAAACTTTGTTACGAAGTCAATACAGAATCTTTCATTTATCCGAAGAGTCCGCAGGTTATGAGTTATCTGATTAAACGTAGCAATTTCCATCGACTCAATTTACGACGCACACGAAAACTAGATCTTATAACGCTGTTGAAGATGAGGTCAAAGCCGGAGGTTATTTACGTTCTCATCGATCACCGCGGGAGCATATGGTTTCAGGATTATTATAGGTTGTAAATATCCCGGAGATATGATCTTCAAATTTTATAACCCTGCGACGATTTACGACCTATGACAGTTAGTTCAGCAGCATAAACGTGAATCAAGCTAATTGCCGAAAATTGGGTCAAAGCTATACCGTGACTTCGATCACGGTTTTTCGTCACCTGTTCGTACACGTACATACAATATCAATCAACTATACGGAGCACCTAACGTGCATTGAAAACCATGTTATATGCTCTCCGTACGATATGTAAATGGTAACGGAATTATGTAGGGAAAAATGGAAAAACTAGGACCGGTGGTACCTACCAGAATTTGAATATTACGGTTCAGGAGAAAAAATATTGCCAACTTTATTGGAAAATTATTGGACGAAAAAAGCCGAGCGCGCTCCCGTTCTCGCGTTATGGTAATGTTAACGATTAACAAAATCACTATCCCGGTGGGCTCCCCTATTTATCTCTTTTCGATAGAAAATTTTCCATCTTTCCAGCTGCGTGAGGCATTTCCATATTGCCGCTTTCCTATCTCGTAAGTATTCGTAGCGAAAGTCATTATCAGCAACACTAATCTTGGCTCCATGTATTTGATAGAATTTGATACGAGAGCGTGGAGACGGTACGATTCCGAATATGAAAAATCGGGAACTACTCAACTGTGGTTCGAATCCAAAAAAGAAATAGACACGAGATAAAAACAAAGAATCATCACTCAAGGATTTCATTGGAATGCAACTCTTCGTTTCGCCATGAAATCATGAGTTATGATTCTATCATGGAAACTGACAATGACCGAGACTCGGAGAATTGCTGATAGTCAAATTGTGCGGCCACGGTTTCTAGTAATCATTATGGAGTTCCTCTCAATGTAGGCTAATTTCGAAGCTCTCGTATACTTTCTTTTCTTCGAGAAGTAGAAACGACAGGTTTCATGTCTCTAGACACCCCTAGAAGGAAGACTAACCTTCTGGATTTGGAGCCCCTCCTACTGACTCGATCAGGAGCTGACAAAATTTGGAGAAAAAGTAGAAGAAATCAACCGTACCTCTTGGTCGGGAAGGCAGTTGCGGCGGATTTGTGGTTAAGAAAAAATCCGTCCAACTCCTTTCCGTCTGAGAAATCGCGGAAGTCAACTCCAGGAAATGGCACACCGCCGGCTTCATCGTAACGCGATAGAAAGGACTGAGGATAACCTGAATTCAAATGAGACTTACAGACAGCAAGAGAATGGGAAAGATTGAAACGAAATTAAATCTGAGAAATGTAGCCAATGTTGATGACTACATACTCATATCACAACTTTGTCATCTGATGCAGGTGTACCTATAATTTGATATCAGTACCCAAGTTTTCGGTCATATGCGCGAGCGGCCCCATCTTTATCGCATCATCAACTCACCATCTCATCCGAGAACACAATTAATGGATAACGTCAATCGCCGTTAATTGATAAATTGCGCAGGCTGCCACTTAGCAAGGCTGACATCAATGAGACGGATATTGTCAACGTTCATCGGCAACCTTTGCTGCGACACTCTGAAACTCAATTCCGCACAATCGGTTGTTCAGGCGTGCGTTAACACTTTACGGATGTGAATGTTTCGATTGTGATATAGATTAATATCAACTGATGTAAATACCGTCGGGTATGCTAATCAGGAGATAAAGAAAACCGGTGATAGGATAAATAACAAAATATGTGGGCGCTTAAGGAGCTAATAAACAGAAACGAGGGAGAATAAATGGAGGAAAAATCGTAGGAAACACGGCGTCGTTGAGCTTATTTATAGTTGAACTTAGCACATAAAGCTTGAAGTTGTGGAAAAACTAGCTACGTGGAGGAAAAAAGTATTGAAACTAGAAAACAACTGGCGTTCGACGGAGTAGTGTACAACAAAATGGCGACTGAGAATGCCGACATCCACGCAACGGGAATCAGATCCGCTAGAACGGTGATTACTGATTAGATAAGAAAATTTATGGGTTGTACATTTCGTTAATCTAGATATAGTCCGCTGTGAATGAATTGGCCAGCCATGAGTCGTGAATGATGATGAGTCAGCTGAGTGAAAAAAAGGAACTTCTAGATTTCAGTGAAAGCAACGGACTGTCTTGTACAAGAGTAATCAGTGTTATCTTTGTTTCATCCGATCATCATTTTTCAGAGCCAACAAACACGCGAAACAACTGGCAATTTTACATTTGGAGTTCAACCCTTTCAGAAATATTGGCGGTGTGCAAAAGCGCTCGAATTCAATCGAACATTTCGAACAAGTTGGAAAGCGTAGTTTGAGAAATACTCTGAGGAGTGCAAATATTTCGAGTCATGGTAGTAATTCGGTCGAAATTTGCAATTTTCAATTCGTTTTTTCTTTCTTTCTTCGATAAGTTAACTTTCTCAACATTTTAAGTACCTTGTTTGAGACAGCCTTCGAGGCCTCATGCAGTACGCGGTTCCACTACTACTATCGAAAAAATACGCGCAATTGGTCTGCATGACCGAATGAGAAACTAACGAATATTTTCATACCGTTGTGTACTTGGTACACGCGGATATATACTTTATGGTAAAAATTCATGGAGCAGGCTGACGGTTATTCATTCTACCTACCTTGCAGTGGCGTAACGCGACCAGCAGCAATTTCCTATGTACATACATTGGTATCGAGATTTTTCTTTGATTCATAGAACCTTTATGCGTATTCGGATACATTCCTTTGATTCAAAAGCTTTCGTTCGCAGCCAGCCCAGGATCTACCGGTATTCAACCTGCAGCGAACGCCGGAGCTATGAACTGGAACCATTCTCAGCGACGCTCGTCGACCAACGGTGAGGAGAGAGAAATGCATTTGTTCGGTTGAAAAAGTTCCAATTCCTTCAGTTCCGTTTCTCAAAGAGCCGTCTCTTCGTTTTCGTTTCCCCCGAATTTCCGTTCGATTAAACATGTAGATCGGGATCGATCAATACGAAATGAGATATTTTCAGGACTGCCATCGCGCATTTTCTTCGGCTGTTCTCCAATATTATTTACTCGCGTTCGGTATGGTGGAACAGATGATTGAGACTTGCGTTCAAATTTCAATTAAACGGGTTATTTCACGCGGTAATCGACTTGCGGTAGCTCACAATAAAACCGTCGAACACTGATCAAAATTGGATATTCCAATCCCGAATTTTCCTTCGTAACTTATCAAAAATTGAGTTGACAGTGTAACGGCAGCGTTTATTTTACTCGTCAGGTTCTGTTCCGAATTTGACAGATCATTCATGACGAGGTACTGTACTTCTGATAGCGTGACAGTATAGGTTTTCTCAAATTGAATACGGGCCAATATCAAACTCGGCTTTTGGGATGTTTGATATTATTTTGGTGATTTATCCACATACCTATATCGGCGTTCCGCACGTACGCGATTTGAAGGATAATGTACGTACTTTTGCGGTTGTTATACCGCGTTCCAGTAGATTAGGTGGACCACGTAGAAAAACAAGGCGAAAATCTCGAGTCGTTATTTTACTTCGCGTCGACGGCAAATTCAATTCTCCAGGTCTCCAAGATTTTTCTCACGAAATCCACCGCTGAGCCCATCGCTGCTCCCTCTGCCCTTTTCTTTCCCCCTTTTCCTTCGCGAGGTTCATCCCTCCCTCTCCCTTCCAATAGCCAAGCCGCTTTAGTTGAGCCCGATAGCGGAGCGAAGCATCGCCTGGAATTCGATTATACCTTCGATATGGTATACCTATACCGAAGCGCCTATCCGCGAATAGGTTTCTATGGCGAGTCGACTTTTCTCCTTTATTCTTTTCTTCTTCTTCGTTTTGGATTTCTTGCTTTTCTTCTTCCTTCTTGTTTTGTGGGTTGCCGAAGAACTGACGTCGACAAAAGGGGGGAACGTCAGTTTCGCAGCTACTGAGGAACACGTAAGGGCGACTGGTAATTTGATATATTTTTTCCATTATCACTAGGGTGGCGGCTCTAGCCAGGATAAGGCTGAACTGGGCCACCATTCGGTACAATTTTAGTGACCCCCATTACGATTTACTCAGCTGTACTTTTGATAAATAAATGAGAAATTTGTAGAACTCGTGATTTTCAAATACTCGATTGATTGCAATTCGTTATAAATCTGTTCTTGTTCGTAGTGAATAACTTGATGAAAACTGTCGATTCTTGGTTTTCTCCACCTTCTCTATTTCCTATGCAACGGGCTATCTTGATTCGCGAGATAAGTCCCATGAAACTTGTAGTCCCTGTTTTCATTCAAGTCGAGAATTATACGACTGAGGGAAACTACGAGCTACGGCGAGCGCGTTATTCCTACTAGATGGGACGCTCGAGAGATCTTTCGGTTTGAACCTGCGACAGCAGTGCGGAGAGAAGATCGGGATTAATGCTAGGTAAGCGTGTCGCTTCGTCTGCGAAGGAACGACCAGTTCCTTCCTTTCCAAAGTTCCCGACCGAGCAACCGCACTGTAAAGGGGAACGAAAATTTATAGCTTAATAATAGACGCGCCGTTTAACGAAGACATTAATTAACCTTACCTTCTCGCCTTAATGCGACACTGCGGATTCGGACGAGTTGAGTATTATGCTGCCAGGTGTAGTTAAAGATGAGAAATTCTGTTTAAACCTGCTCGTAAAAGCCCAACGTGCTGGTTCACAGCTAAACGTGTAAGGCCAGCACAAAGTCCCGCGGGATTAGCAGCCTCTTTTCCACGCCTAGTTTCACCTCACGTACTTTATGTGAATTCTTGTTAGTTACATCATTCCATCCGCTGTATTTTTTCCACAATTCATTATTCAAATTCAGGCGTTTCTCTACAGAATTTCGAGCGTAATATTCCAGTATTCATGACCGGAATACATTGTATGCGACACTGTTCCTCCTGGAGCATGACAAACGAAAGTGATTCAACTCGAGTACTTGCAATAATCAAATTAAGCACGGCCGTACGGTAATTAGCGATCGTATAAGGAGATAGGAATGAGTCAACGCTCCGGAGAGTTTTCTTTTTTTTTTCAAGAAACCTTCGAGAGAGCTTTGAAGTTGATAATCATGCTTCAGTAATACATTCGGTGCTGTGAATATTGCTACCTAATATGAGAGTCAACCTGAGCTTACACGGGATGAAAGTCTATTTCAAGTGCTTCGAAATACGCTTAGAACCGAGGATTTCGGACGAATGGATCCGGAGATAGAAGCATGTTAAGATCGGTTGTTCAATGTTCCGGACTTTTGCCATACGTTAGGTCGCACCTAACTCCCGGAATCTCAAAGTTGAGGCTTTCAAAAACCCGAAATCATGAATTCATTCATGTGTGAAATCTGTGAAAAAAAGTTAGTGGAACTTTGGAGAGTGTGGTGGTGTTTCATACGTGTCCTTGCTATTGTGAGAGGACTTGTATCCTACAGTTTTTCCATCCCGTGTTTTACAAATATATTCTCGAATGCATGGAGTATGAGGAATTATCTGTAAGAACAATTCTTTGTTCTGTGATTCTTGATGGACAATCGATTCGTAGTTCAATTTCTCACGTATGCGATCAAAGCATTCAGATTGTGAACAGTACTCAAATACACAGTAGGACACCATCAAGCAATCGGTGCTCGGGTACCGGGGGTTACGTATTTCTGGGATTTGATCACTTCGAGGGTTCTAGTTTCGGAGCAAGTATACTCAACCCACTTATTTCAAGCACCCGATTCTGGGGATTCGTTGAACACAATACTGCAAAGCAGGTTTCGCCGATGTAATTCGGCGACTCAGGCCCAGCGATCATTCATTACTAGACGCAGTGCGGTAACACAGCTCGACTGTATTTTTACGCTGCCTCATAGAGAGAAAAACAAAGCTGTCGGAAACTGCTGAAACTCTTACTGCCTGCGAACATTACCTATTTCCTATATCAGAGCCCATTTCACTGTCCAAAAGTTCTTTCCACTATTATGAAAAAGAAGACACTATCCATCGTTGACGGCAATAATCGCTAACCTGTCGACAGTTTACTTCAATGATAGTGCGTCCGGCCGATGATCAAATAAATTATTGCCAAACTACTTAGTCGAACATCAGTACTTAAGACGACTAAGGTTAATGGTTCAATTACTTCGGAGTAGCTGATGATATGTGTTCAAGGGGAGTTCAAGCGATTTCCAATACGATCTAGCAGGAAGACAGACCATGCAATAGTAACATCGTGATGTCTTTAACAACTATTCACACATATAGGCATATCTTTTCCCTTTAGAAGATAAGGCGTATGATATTATCGCGACCACGGTAGCGGGGCATACTGATTATCACCTTTATAACTGCATGGATTTTGTTCCTTCGAACTGTCTCTCGTCTCCTACTTGCTCCGGCCATTGCGAAGTGCGAATTCCTAAGCGCTGTGGCGTGTGTCAGCGGAGATTAATGCAGCACACGAATATCTGCACAGGGCTTCGAAGGTCGTCGGAGTTCAAAAAAAAAGTCGACTCAGGGGATGGGCTGTGAAAATTTATGACTTTAAAAGGGGAACTAATGCTATTGGCTTACAATTTTAGGGCCGCAGAGTTTGGCAAATAAAAAAGGGTGGGTTGGTCGGCCTCTCCGAAAGTTGCAGGGGTCTTTTTTCTCCTTATCGGTAACATCAAGCACTGGAAGATAGTATTACGCGTTTAAAATTCAAAGGCGAAAGATGATGAACATGTAAATAACACAACGGAATTACTCACGCAGTTTTCGCCCGCAAAACATCGCTCGAACACGGACCGGCGGTTTGATGTTTCAACGAGCACTTTACGGTTATTAGAAACTTAGAATCCTGCCAGAGCATAATGTGATTAATTGAGACCAGCATCAGCCGCAGCGGTGGCATGGCACACAATAATGCTCAACATGGCGTCCAACCTCCGGCAAGGAATTGTATAACGCAAAGCCCAAGTATTAAGTATAATCAATAATGATTAGGCACATACGGAAGCTTCCCAGCTCTCACGCTCGCTTGAATGTGAGCTGAGATACATAATGCCGAAGTACAGGGTTACCGACTTGTCACCCTGATACCTTAAGACTTGCACTAGCTCTTGATTTATTTCGTCATTTTTTGGCAAGTTGCTAAGCGGATCGTTTCGCCCGGAGGTATCACGGTCGAGTAGAGAGCTCGACGAAGGTAAGCGCCCGAGACTTTCAAATCGAATACAATTTCAGTAAAGAAAAGTTTCAAAATTGTCCTCGCCTCGCTATAGATACGGACTTCGCATAATAGATGGTGGGCCTTTGAATGTGCCGAGATTGAGGCGACACGAATAGACTGCTGGAGGAAGTAGTTGTACAGGTTCTGTCAAAACTCCCTTTTCAGACATCTTGGTGGCACAATTCCTCATAGATCTGCTCATCGGTATGCATCCTGGGTGCGATTAGATTTTCGTAAGTCGGTTTCCACTCGGGATTTTCTTCACAAGAATGCGAAGGACACCTATACTTTACTGCACAAAGCCTGAACAAACACACCTGACCAAGTATCCGAAATCCTGAAATTGTATGCTCAAATGCATGAAATTGTAACGAGAGAGTGTAGTAAGAAAGTCTACCGAAGAGACCGTCCGGTTCGAACCTAGAATCGGCTACGGAAGTGTTAGAATAGTATATTGTGCACCAAGAGCGAAAACGTTATACAGCGCGCAAACGCCCGTCTCTTCTCGAGGTTCGCATACTATTTTCTTCAACAGCGGAGCGAAAACAAGTGTTTGCGCTCCGCTCGGGAGGAGTGAAAACGAGTGTTCATTTCACCGACCGAGAATCGCCCGTTTTCAATCCGCTGTTGAGGCAAAAGCATATTCCTCTAATTCACTGGAGTTCAAGTCTCACTTTCAAGACCATTTCACTAACAGCTGGATGATCTTCGAGTAATTTTCAGAAGTACCTCCAATGTGATTAATCAATTGACGAACTTCTTCTCTATGATTTTTACATCGAAATATGCAGCTGAAGTTAGATCCTTCGTTTCATTACGACAATCATAAACAAATTTTGTTGCATCAAATCTATTATGAGAATGATCTAACTTTTATTCGTGCGGTATTTGTGAGGTATCAAGCACACAGAATATGGTCTGCGCTCATTTCAATCGATGTCTCAGGATTGTAGAAGAGCTGTTGAGTGGGACACTCGACTTCTGTCGAGTCCATGGAATAGAGAGAGATCTATCTCCAAGACAGAACACGGTCTTCTTCAGTCGAACACACTGTTGCCAGTGAAGTATTGCACGCTCTAGCATTCGCCCGCGCGTTGCAATACTACGCCCGGAGTCATTCCTGGTAGATTACCCGGAAAATACTACCGCAATCTCGTTGTAACTACAAGAGAAGGCGTGTCGCACGAGCTACGGGAACAGTACGGGACATTCGCAGCGTCCAAGTCCTGAAAATAGCCTGGACTTCGTTTATACCTCTGAAATCGGAGAAATACTAGCTCAAATTTCATTCGGGGCCTTGAATTGATTTCTATCCACGTTTTTCAGTTCACTCTCGGAAAATATTATACGATATCTTCACTTGTGTATACCTGATCGATTATTAGCTCCCGGAAAAAATTATTGCTGAGACTAGATTTGATCAGATCCAGGCCGGAGCTAACATCATATAAATTCGGATCTGATCAGATCTGATGTGGATGAATTTCCAAATCGATGAAATATAATTAGATAAGAATAAGATCTGAATCTAGTCTATGCACATCTGATCGAATTTGATCATTTTCTCTAGGGCTTTGGTTTCCGCATGCAGTGACAGCCGCAAAACATTGCTGACGATTATTCTCACACTCCGCTGGCGCATAGAGATTTCAATCCACGGCATTCAGTCATTCGCACTAAGCGCGGTCTCCCTAGTTTCCCGGTCTTCTTTATTGGTTATGTACTAATTTTTGTCTCTTATTTGCATTCCTGTAAACAAATATCTCAATTCGATTCGTCGTACTGGAGCGTACTGGATCTATGAGGCGATTCTTGGCACAATTTATAATAACGAGGCCCAAATACATTCAGAGTTCAATCGAACGTCCGTTAAATTTTCAATTTGGCGAATCGATGTGACTGGAAACTCAGCCATTTCCACATACTAAATTGGAATTAGCAATAGATCAGATATCTGCTTATTGATTTTGGCAAACTATCACATTCATTTATCGCTATGAGTTATGGATGTCATTAACGTTTGGAGATAGCCGCTCATTCCCGCGACTCGTCTTTAAGAAGCTTCAGCCATCACCCCCATCCATCACACATTCGGCACGCTATCAGTCTGCTCTATCATCCAAAGATATTAGTGAGCATCGTCTTCGCCGAACGGAGAGAAAAAGAAAAAGAAAGGAGAAAATAGTCGTTTGAGAGTCTTGAAGAATTGAAAGATTTTTCCCGATTTCATCCGGATCATATCGAATATCGAGCGCGCTTTTGACATTTAAGTATTTAAGAAATCCCGGAAGGAGCTCAAGCTTTTCTACTCAATGGAAAATCTTAGCAATCTTTGGAAATATAGCCACGTTTCCGTCTCAAGGGGCATCGACGATTTCAGGGGATTATTTTCCGATTTCTATTATCCTAGAGCGTGTACATAAATTCATAGGCTTTGATAAATTCAAGAGCGCAGAAATTCGTCCCGAAATGACAAATTATACCGCCGTATGCTATTCATTTGTTCAAACAGCTCACTCCGGATGAGCATTCTGGGCAAGCAGTCTCGTCATTCAATGATCAAGGACTGAAGAATTGATACCTCGTTACGCAGAGTAGCTAGATCATGTGGTATGCGATACGAAGTTCGCGTATCCACGAGGGATACATGCAAATCTACAATTCAATCGTTGTCAACATGCCTACTTACCTATACTGAACTTTTGTGAGCCTTGAGCAAATCCACGACCAAACGTCACCGCCTATCCTAGAGTCATGCCGCGTTTGTAGCCTTTGCATATATGCTTACACCGAAAACGAAACGTTGAGGTTTCGATACGACAGATGAGCTTTCAAGATGGAGACACACAATGCGCGAGCAATTGGGAGTCTCGGTGAGTTCCATGCGGCTAGGCAATCCGCGTGAGTCTCACAATCAGCGAGTGTCAAGGGCTACCTTTTATAGCGAACGGTTCGAAAACTCAATCGACACGAAGAAGGTTGATTTACCATTGTATGATTTGATTCGATATGCAAAGATCATTTCACGCGACTGGAACGTAAAGACGGCAGGTATTATTCTCGACAAATGATCCGCTGTGAACTTTAGTACCTGTCAACTAAGAATCCCGAAGTTCTCACATGAAGCAAGGCCTGAAATTCTACGCTTCATTAATTGCCACTGGGATAATATTGAAGATTCGCCCCAACTCCCGCTTTCCCGTGACCTCGCTGAGACTATCCGAACCTTAATTCATCCTCTGAATGAAATAAGCTTCTCATCTTTGCAGAGATGGGCTCGACGATTTTCCTCTAATACTGGATTAATTGGCTTCCCCGATTTAGCCTTGGTTATTATCTCAGAATAATTACTCATACAATTGCTAATCCTCGACTGAAACCTTTCTTCGCTATCGAACGTCATCGGGGTGAGTACTAAAAGTTGTCGGCCAATTCAATCAGACCGAAGACTTGGGAATCGCTTGTTACTTCGGATATATGGATTACGAATGTAATTTGTTTTAACAGCAGCCATTAGATCACACGAGCTGAACCGATTACGGCCACTTCTCGGACAAAGAGTAGCCCATTGACTTGACCCGTATAATTTTGTAGTTATTTAATCTTGAACGACGGCGAACGGCCTCTAATTCAGCACGATTGTAGCAACGTTTCTATTCCGCTGAATAACTTATCCCGAAAAATAGTACTCGGAAACTCCTTCCACGTCATTGATTATAGGATTCTGGCTGTTACTGATAGCTAGAGCTTATTATGCACTCAAGTCACGTTTCGAGGCAACAACTTAACGGTAAACGTTCAGCGGAGTTCCAGCGGATGCAATGAGAGCCGGGCGAAGCGAGAACGCGTCTGAGCTCAAATATGACGAATCGAATCCACCGCTGATTCGATAAATGGAACTTAGCGAACATAAATAACTAACCCGCGACGCAGCGTGTTGTGAAAATAATTTCTCACTGCCTGCAGTGTATGACACCCGAATGTAATATCATGTTGGCTGCAGTTCTTTGCGGAGATCCTGTGATTTCGAATTCCGGATGAGATCCACACCGTATCAGTTCGTATTTGCGGTAAATTACCCGTCCAAATATTTGCCCCACGTTGATCGAAAATTTTCCAAACGTTGAAGCGAACAGGCAATTTTTCAGTGATCGGCTCTTGATCCCCATCACCCTGTCGTCGATACTCTCCGAGAAGTACCCAGCATCGTATACAAGTGGGATTTCTTGGTTTCATTGTCACGGAGGGACCTGTGTACGTACGTGACACCTAGATAGGTGCGCACATACAGCCCATGAACTAGTAGCTTCAAGGTCATCAGGGTGGCGAGTATAGGGGCTCGACGAAAGCGGATCGATTCTTAGGTCGCTTAGTACAAGGCAGGGCGAAGGCCGTTTTCATTGCGGCGGTGGCTTCGGTTCGCCTGAGCTTATACTTTATAGCAAGGGGATGGTGGAGCAAAGCATAAAGCCAGAAGTGGGGGGTTTTAAGCTGCCGTGTAAACTGTATAAATCTGTGTTAACGGAGAACGGTGGTGAACGTGCTTGCAAGCTCGTGCTTACGATTGGGGTCGCTTCATAGGCTGCAACAACGGCAATGGTAGCATAAGGGGAAACGGTGGGGTGTTTAAGTTGGTCGTCCAGCGTTGTTACGGCTGGGAATGGGTCGAGCTTCTCTGTTTGACCTTCGACCTCGCAAAAGTTTCAAGTGCCATGATTCACTCAGCTGGGTCTGATATTGATTAAATCGTAGCTCAATTGGGGGGAATACTGATCAGTAGGTAATACCTTGCCATTGGTATTCAAGGCATTCGGTAGAGTGCCCGAGTGTTCGATTGGTCCCATATTACTTCCCTGGGAACGTAACAAAGCAAGCCGAATGCTTTTTCAGCAATTCAACATCAAGATATACTGGTACAGAAGTTTATTTGCATAATTGCACACCGCTTCTTCCCGAGAGTATGGGTACATCGAACATGAAATATTACACGTGGAAAAGAGTTGGTCTAGTTTTTACTCGGCATGAATACCGATCTATGGATCCATCCACGAAGTGATTTATAGGGGCACAACCTTTTCAGGCATTTACTTTTTATGTTTCAACTAATGATCGACATCAACAGGAAATGGCTCAATGGACGGAAGTCGTACCTACTCACTTGTTTGTTGCAAATGCTCTCACAGTCTGAAGTTTCAGATCAACTGATCGAACAGCTTGCAAATGGTCACACGAGTACTATATGATCTCGGGACGGACGAGGTCCAAAGCGAGCTGAAAATTCCCTCTATGCATCTCAGATCGCTGACACTTTCTACGCCCGTGATACTCACCGCTAGATCAGTGATCAAGCAAGTGCACAAATTTCGAACTCAATACGTGAGGAGTTGTGATGAAACGTTCATCGCGGTATCCACTGGGAATTTCGAACGCTGGAATCGTGTGCGTTTGTGAAGTTCCGAGACCGAGCTGCGGAAGGTACCAGTACAGCCGTCAGTCAAGATGAAAAATGACAGAGTAGAGTGGATAATCACAAATCGTGACTTACATGATAATAAAAATAGCGATTGAAAGCTGTACTCTGTGCGCTTGTCGAATGTTTCAAACTGATACCAAGTGGAAGTATGAATTGGCAAATGATGAAAAGGAGTATGGGCATCACGTTCTTCTTTATCGTTTCGAGTTCCGATCCACAGAATTATAGTCTAGCATGGACACATACATATATCCCGAAGCATTCGATTTTCACGTCGCATCGCGATTTACGTTTCCGCGGAATATACTGCCACCGGGCAGTGCTAGCAGACTGTAATATAGAATATAGTATACCTACTAGGAGGTGATTTGATCTTCAGTAAATAGTGACACATCACGATTTCTGTATCACAATTTAGTCGAGCTGGACTAGCCACGAGTCATGACAGTCGATAGAATGTCGCGGATGGGGTTGATCTCCCCTGAAACGAATTCTGACGAGCGGGCGCTGGGAAGAAGTAGGTTAGAGACTTACACTCGAGAGTTTCCGCAATGGACAGAGCTCTAACATGATTCACGGATGCAAATTAGTTTGGACAAGCGAAGCGATGGTTTTCTAAAAATTCTTTATGGTCTGAATTGCAGAGCCATTGATTTCGCGCCCTCGCACTGTAGTTGGTTGAAGTACTCCATGCACAGGCTGTAGAAATTCGTTGGAAGCGTACACTGTAACTCCCCTTCTTCCAGAGTATGGATCTCATTTTTGCCACCTGACCAAATTTGACAGAAACTTTTTGAACGGGAACAAATTCAGGACTACGAAAGATGATTTGCATTCACTACAATGAGCAAGAAATTCTTCTCGCTCCGATAATCACCAAATTTATACACAAAAGTTGATTCACATTTGTTGGCGGTTGAAGTGAATGCTGGTGAAAACCTGTACCAGGATGGATTACGGGCGTTCAAAAAATCAGCGGTAGGCCTGATTGAACTGGGCCATAATTTCTATCGTCAATCAGTGATCCTGGAAATACTCTGAAACTTGATCAATCAAAGTTATTGTGTCCGTTACGTCAGGCGTAGCTATTCCTACACGACTCATTGGTCACTGAGCTTTGTGCACACGGTACAACGAACGACCATTTCGGAGCTACATGACATTAATCAAGCATTTCGCGTGATGCATATTCCATAACGCATTGGTATGTATGTACATACATGTCATTAGCACGAGGTAGTTGTGTGCTTCCATTCTATATGGTGATCTCAATACGAATAAGAAGCCACACAGGTTGCACAATTTTTCATGCGATCCGTGATCCAATATTTTTTTACGTTGATAGGTGTGTTCATGAAATTATCTAGACAAGAAATAACTCCACTCATGTAATCAGTGCCGTCTTTGGGAACCGCAGGGTCTCGGGCCAGAAGTTCCTCGTGGGGGCCCCCGTAGTGGTATTTTTGTCACTTATCGTTAACGCAAACACAAATTCGCAGTTGGGATAGCTTTATTCTGCTCGCAAATTTTCAAAATAGTTCCAAAATTAAACTTTCGGTCGAAGACAATTGAATTTTCCGCTCAATGCTGGGGCCCCGAGTGCCGCGGCCCGTGTCTAAGGACGGCACTGCATGTAATGAGAAAACCGAAAACCTTGGTGCTCGCCATATCGGAGCTGGTTAGTCAAGGGTTTAATCACGTGTCTGCAGAAAAATGCGTCAGAGCAATTTGGGTCGAAAAAGTCTGATGGAAAAACAGGCTATTCTGCGATCCGTGAAAGTTTTTTTCGGAACAAATTTTTCCGGCCCCCGTACCTTGTGTCTGAGTCAATCGACTTGTTACTACCGTTACGTCACTCTGTATTTGTATAGATATACGAATTTATACACATACGGTCACGAAGCGTGAAATTGCCGCGTCAATTCGGCGTATTTCGAACCCTCGAAATCCGGCCGACGGCTACATCGAATCTATTGTTTCAAGCTTCATATAAGACTGCACGTTCGAAAGTCGCGTCCAACCAATTAATTTTTTGGCAGCTCAGAGCCTTAGAGGTAGAAGCGTTCGGTCGGATTGGCCTACGGCGATTTTTTTAATTTCCATTCCTACCGAGCACGCCGTTCCCAAGATTACAGTCGAGACGGAAAATGAAGGGGTGTCACGTGGCGTGTCACGGGCGGCGCCACTGAACACGGCGTCGATGTTCACGCATGTTGAAAATCATCGTCGTTCATCGTCTCCCGCCAAATTGCGAATAGAAACAAATGAAATGCCTGAACTATTCATTCATGCGCACTTCACTCACAAGCAACAGTATCGCTGAAATTACAGATATATATGAAGGTGGAACTCGATAACTCAACTCGTGCTCGCTCTTTGCCTTCTCACAATCAGTATGAGGACTACGAGCTATACTAGAAAGAAATTTGGACAACTCCCCGTATTCGACATGCTAAATATCTCCCATCTTCGACGTCGGATAACACTCTAGAGAAGAATTTCAGGGGCTTTGATAAGTAGTCGTCGAAAAGGAAAAGGCTTTAGGAATTTTAGACCGTTCTATGCTGGAATTTTCGGTTCGATGCAGAATTCCGAGATAACACGTGAGGAACACTCGGAATGAATTTTACACTCGTAGCTCAGATTTTTCTGCTCTATTTTAATCGGATGCGTTGGATCAAGAAAACTTCAGGCAGATTCGAAGGACATCTGAACGTGCACTTTGAAATAAGAGGAAATAAACTAAGTGAATCTGTGTCGGTTCAGAAATGACAGCCTTAGCATGTTCGCGTTGAATGTATACGAGCGGCCTAGTCAGCTCATGCCATATTTTTTCATAATTTTGAATGGATTATGAGTACAGAAACAATTTTCATCCAAGTTTTCATACATCCAATCCGAGATTCCTATCTAAAACTGTAAGTAGCTGCTAATTAGCTGTTGGTGAAATTGTTATAGATTTTTAGTCTGAAAATTTTTCCTCAATTTTCTCGAAAATTCTTTTACATATTTCACGAATTCAAAGCAGAGAAGCAAAATTCAACACAATTTACGGTTTTCTATGTGATATCTAGATATTCGATGCATCGAAAATCTCTACGTGCGTCGGTCTCATTCGATTCAAAATCGTTCGAACTGTGAAAAAAGTAAGATCATTTTGTCGAGAAATTATCCAACATTGCGATGAGCTTTTAATGAGTGTGAAATCTGTATACCGCGGCCTCAAACAATCTGGAACAAGAACGTCATACAAAAAGCTGTGCTAAACTATCCACATAATTTTGTTTGTACATGCATTTGATAGCTGTTTAGGATCTTCCCTTCCCCATTTCTCTTGCTTCGTGGTTTTCGAGACTTGCTGCAGTCTTTTTCCTTTCAAGTTTTCCATTACATTGCTCAACTGTTTACCAGATCGATACTTTTTCCTGCTTCTTCGATTGTAAATCAATCAATTTACTCTGTGAGCGTCCGCCGCCATGCACGATCCCCGGGAGGAAACCTATCCCTTGAATTGATATTGTACACGCGAGTAAGTGTACGCACAGGTAGGTGAATCTGTGAATCAGCGAGCGCGCGCGTGCGTGTGTGTTTGCGCATTAGAGTGACAGTGAAAATAATTGCGCTAACTTTTTTACACCCCCCTTTTTTTTCCTCCATTTGTACCTCCTCCAGTTTCCTTCAGGTGCCTTTTCAATCAGGATTATGTGGATCTCAATGCAATATTTCACATCCACAGTCCATGACATCGATTATCATTGATCGCTCAATTAGCGTGGTATAGCAGGTTCGGACTTCTCCGGGGGGTTCAAATGGTTTCCAATTCTCAAATTTCACGTTTCCACGCTTAAGGAATAACTTTGGAGAGTGCAGCACCAAATTGTATGAAAATTGTGTAACAATATCAAATTTTTCCACATACCGACGATGTGAAAAGTGAAAATCCGATACCGTCCACGCATCTCCCAAAGAGTTGAGTCGACTTTAACACACGCCGGACGAGACGTGGCCTTATTTAATCGGATGTGAGTGAAATTTATCCCCGTATATTTAGCCCCGATTTTCAAATAGTGAACTCATCTACTCGCAAAATAAACTCAGGCTCATAGATGAGTGAGTTAACTCTAGTTTTATATAGTTCGATCAATATATGATTCTGTGTCAGTCCTGAATCGAAGAATAGAGCAAGCATAGCTGAAATTGAAAAAAGTGAAGACAGCGGTCAAGATTAATTAATGTATATTAATTATTCCATCATATGACGAACAATGTTCCATCTAATCTGAACTCGTCACGATAGCGAGGGACCAAAATAATTGTTAGAGATTATATTCTTCTCCCGAAAATATCTCGTCATTTCATCACAGGATCTCGAGGGAAGCTGAACTAGGGTTGCGTAAACCATAAAACCTATTTATCACCGATATTCGTATCGAACTCCCGCTCTGTTCTGTCGATAACTGGCACGGCATCAATTACTATATTTCAGAATCGCTTTATTAGTTCAATGCTCATGTTTCATCGACGCCTACGCTGAAAGCCGGGTAACGAGGACCAGACTCAAGTCCTGTCCTATTCTTGGTCGCTATTATTACTTATATTTCTGTACCACCGGATAGTAAAAAAACGAATATCAGTGCGAAACAGAAGCGCTACGTTTTAAAACAGTTTTTTAAAAATAAAAATGAAAATACATTATTCTCGGTCTCATACTCACGTACGAATAATTCACACGCAATTGAGATTTCGGATTGGACGCGGAATATTCTGAAAAAATCAAGGATCATTTTGGATCATATGACGGACGGCCATCTACTGAATTTCATCGCGAGCATCAAGGTGTTGTTGAGCAGCTGGTAGGTGCCTATTCTAAAATTCTTGATGGTTCTGACGATAACCATTCGGAGGACGGAGGAGTGTGAAAATTTGAAAAGCTTTACTATGCAAACTATGGCTAGATATATCTGGGTATACAATTCAGGCAGTCATTTAAAACTAACGATTATATATTGGACTGAAATATTGCTCCCTTTTCGGAAAACTTCTGCATTACTGAGATAAAATAGATTTTCGATAGCTCTTGCGCATACGCATGTACAGCGAAGGTTGAATGAAGATTGAACCACATGACATTTTCCAGTATTCGGATGAAAAGATGTTCTCGTACGGAACTGCCGTTGATTGATTATGCAACGAACGTCGGTTTGATAGCGAACTCACAAGCGAGGATCCCTAACGACAGCATTTTCTCAAAGAAAAGTCGAGTGGATTGAACTCGGATTTTATCTTCATCGGTCTCTCTTTGAACACCTTGAGCTCATTTTTCAAAACTATATGTATGGCATTCGAAGCTGTGATGAGCGTTTTCAACGCTCCTAACTCCGAGGATATGTATACTATGCATAGCGCTAAATAGTTCCGCAATATTTGCTGTGTATTGTGAGTCTTGGCAACGTTTTTAGAGAGCGATGCTCATACCAGTGGCCGAATGTCGAGTATGGCAGTAAATACATCAGAAGCACTTTGCTATGACGGTGACAAGCGGCAAGGCTGTAGAATCCTTCTGGGTGAAATTCTTATAGAATTTGAACGGTTACGTCAGAACAGTTGAAGCGAGAAGTTCTTCCTTATTCTGAACTGGCGAGGCGACGCGGGAAGAAATAATTTATAATTCAACGATCCTAGTTAGGAACAGAAGGAACTCCCATTCCTTCGGCTTCAGTTTCTACTGTGTGTTGCTGCACCTATTTCCGTTATATAATTGTCACTGGAGAGCAAGTTTCAATCTTGATAGGATATAAATCGTAACAATCATAGTACTGATATCGATAATGCAACGGACGATAGTTATAGCCTAGATTGTAAAACTTGTCTGCAAACTCGTCCGAGTAAGTCGTCGTTCTTAGCAACACAAAGACGCGTATTAAACTCGACGACAGTGCTTCCGAGCTTGGGACGAGCAAATGACTTGTACAGCTTGTTGAGAAGCTGATGGAAATGGAATGAAAGTCTTACGGAATGAAATCAAGCATGAAGGACTCTTCGCTTCCGTAACATCCTCATGAGAATTCTCCTAATTCTAAGTCAGACACGCAGTTCGAGAATTCCTTGCAACCAATACGAAATCGTGAATCACTTGCACAGGCTTTCGCAGGAATTTCGCGAGTATTCGTCGTCGCCGGTATTTCGTACCGAAAAGGAGCATCAGTGCTGGTTTGTTTCTTTCATGAAAATCGACACATTCGTGCATAATTTTAAAGCATTATTTGAATGAGCAACCGAACGTCTTTACAGCCTGGAATCTCCGCATTCAGTACTCGTACAATTTTCAATTCTTGAAGTTGATCGAATCGTTCCACTGAGCATTCACAAGCTAATTTGAAGGCTAGGGGCAGGCTGTATAAGCGAAGTACCACCGTGTTTATGGATACCTACATACGAAGGATATAAACTGTCCACAACATACAAACTATGGGCTCGCGTTCACTATTCATAGAAGCGGAGCTAACAACGCCAGACTAGGTGAACGGGTTCCTCCGTTTTCCTCTTGCCGGGTATTAAAACCGTCCGCAACTATAATCAGGTAGCCACTTCCTCTCTCGCTGTTATCTATATGAAGATCCCAGGTTATTAAAACTTTAATTTACTTTTCATCGCTGCGAATTGCCTTCGGTACTAATCTGTTAATTCTCGTAGAGTAGTGAAGAATTTTTAAATAACTGCCTACGCTCGTGTGTAGAAAACGGGGAAAATTCATTATAATAAGAGCTTTATAGGCTAAATTTTGCAATCTCCGGGCTCCCCGTTATCTTTAGTAGTGTACAATAGGCAAGTGGATTTTGGATGACGGTAGCCGTGTATAAACACTAGAAAAAAGACGCCCGCTGAGAGTCTGAGGCATTCACTGAGGTTGGTTTTTCTCCTATCATACTCAGAAAAATCTGATTTGCTTATATTACAGATTCACGTGGTGAGTATAATCCAAACTCGCCTATGTATGAACTGAGATCTTGCTGATTTTTTTCTCTTCAGCTTGCCGCTCTGCACGGAGCTAACAAACGAGCAAAGATTCAATAACGGAGGGTTGGGAATCTTACCTCGAAGTACCGCGTGGAGTACCACATCGTTGTGGAGTCGAGTTCTCGAGCTTCCGAAGCTTGCGAGAGAGATGGGGGCTGACGAGAAGATAAGGATGGGGGATAAAGAGAGAGAAAGAGAGAGGAGAAAAATGAAAAAAGTATAAACGAGAGATAGAAGAGTGTATTGAGAGGGGTGGAAAAAATCAATTGATTTGAAGCTCGATATTGCCAAGCCGGAGCTCTGTTCGAGCAGCCACTTAGTGAAGTTACAAAACGCAACTTCGCACGTAGACATTGATATGCGAGAAATTTTCTTATCGGCCGAACGGAAAGCCGCGATTCTCAGATGCCGATAGTTTCGTTCCCGATTTCCATCCACTCATCGTGAGAAGTAAGTCATTTCACGATCGTGAATGGAGTCGTTGACTCTGACGTCAGTGGTTATTTATCACGTCAAAATTGACCGAAGACAGTGCGTGTGTTGAAGATCCGATATATATTGGATGATCCGTGAATCTAATTACCTTACTATAATATCCGATGACTGCGAAATTGAAAGAAAACGCAAATGGAAATACATGAAACTAATTTACCGATTTAGTCAATAATGTGATCGCGGTCTGAATGACATTAGCCGGCTGATAATTGTTCTCGAAGTTTATTATAATTATCGCAAGTAACGGGGTATGGCCTGTTGTATAACGAGCTCATCTTACTCTCGTTTATTTGGGGTAAAACTTTCATCGGCTTTTCTTCTTTGCCTACCTCCCCACCTCTTATTGTCTTCCCACCCCACCTGCCAGCCCAAACCAAACCATCTCAATTATTTCGGCAAGGCCAAACAAGCCGGTCGTGAAGTTAAGTTGGAGGGAGCAGACTTCTGATAATTTCAGTTTGTTTAAGCCTGAGACTCTGGCGTTCATTCTGACCGTTTAGCCTCTTTCGGTTAGGGCTTGTTGTTGATGGCTTGATTGGTGGTTCTTCCTATTATGAACCTTATTGTACCATTTTATCTCCTTAATTGTACATTGTATTGTTAAAACCGGCTTTGGTAGAATTGTTTCCTTGATAAAGCTAGCGCAGCTGTAAAAAAGTAATCATTATTCTTTCCATCTCATTTATAGAGGTACGTACACGGAAAAGTCAAGCTCTGTTTGTGTTGTTACAAATTACGAGATTCTCCGCCCCTAATGTTATCTATAATTCAATTTTCTTATTATACTAAACTGTGAAGTCTAGGTCATACCATACGTTTCCCTCGGAACAAACTCCGACTGATTATGCTCCCAATTTTCGGGTACAAGCAGAAAGAACGGGAGGGAAATAAGTTATTTCACTTAACAAATATGGGGATCAAGAAGAATAATTCAAAGCAGATTTTCATTCCGCGGGGTATTCTACCCTCCGCGTTTTCTTTACCAGCTTCGGCGGGTAGTTCAGATTTATATTCCCTCTGCACTGTTGTTGGGAGGTGGAAAGTTAGATTCCAAACATTATGAAACGCGAGACTGTCATATTTAATGCAAAAGTGACACGTAAAGATATCTCGGAAAAGTTTTAGCTTCAGCAGAAAATACAATTTCGGAAATACTACCCATTTCATCTACAATTCCGTTGAGAGCCATTTCCCTAGATATTTCCTCTGGAACAATCGCAAACTATCGACTTACTTCGAGCTGCACGACAAAGGCATTGGTAGGTAGGGGATGTATTATGGCTGAGAGTCGAGCTGCCGAAAATAGGTAAATTCACGCTCGGAACTACTTGGATTGCAAAATGTATTTTGTCTCGAACTACCATGCGACTTACAGCAGGTATAATTTCGAAACAGATAGCTGATAGAGGAACCGTTTCCTCATCCACGTACCAAGTCACGGAAACTAACGGTGTCTCCTTAACGGGCTGTGGACTGAGGTATCGACTCAATCTCGAGTACTCGTACATTATAACCTACGGATGTGTAGTATGTACATACATATACAGTCCAACCGAGTAACTTCAAACTATTCATAGGTTATATCAACTCAGCCCATTGAGCACTAGTTCGAGACTCAAAAACTGATCTGTAGCCTATATGTACATCATGAAGTGTGAAGGTGATACTCTACGTACGATTCCTGCTAAGCTGTACAATTTTTTTAGAGTTTATGTAGACAGAGTGACAGTGGAACTCAGAATAGGTATATGCCTGTCACGATGAAGAGAAATTAGGCTTGATAATGATTAGTGACGTTCCTAAGTGGTCATGGCATCACTATTTCTGAGCTGGTCTTTCCGATTCTAAGGCAATCACTTGCTGAGCTCCGTGAAATTCTAATGGAGTTGTAATTTATGCCTTGGAATAATAAGAACTATACGTGAATTCATTTGATTAGTCATTATTAGGTACGACATACAAGGTGCTTCCGAAGTGTAATTGATGAAGCAGCCAAAATCTATGGGACTTCTTCCGTCATAGTTGGCTGCAGTTGAAATTTGATCCACGTGAAGGTAGTACGCGAGAGATATTACGTACGCGTAGCCAAAATACATATCAGAGTACAGATCTGCATCGCAATTTGGTATGCGACTCATTCGGGAATTGTACATTGTACTGTCTGAAAATATTGGAGTTATGCGAATTTTGTTGTGAGCGTTTTGATACTTGTGAGAAATACCGTAGCACAGTTGCACGGGGAAGGAAAATCGTGGCTGAACCTCTGCAATTCTGGGTTGCTGTTATATAGCGTCGCAGTATGAGACCCGTGCCAACATTCAAATTCGGCAATCGATGGAGTCTGCATTCTGCGATAAACGTATTGACATAGTATAACGGCATATAGAAAAGCCTCCGACTGCATTGAATTATTATACAAATACAAGACTCCAGAGATCTGTTCAATCTTGTACAGAAATTGAACTTCAGAAGTTGGGTAAGCTACCAATCAGAACAGAATTGCGGTCGTGAAGCATGCGAGTCCTCCAAAATCTCTGAAATTTCAAGTTCTTAAGGTAGGTATACACTCCACACTCCCTCCAAGTTATCGCAAGCCCAGTTGTTAAAGTAACTCAAAGTTATAATGCAATTTGTTCCGGAGTTACGATGGTTACCTCTTTCCAATGTCTTTCCATGATTCCGAGGACCAGCTTGGAATTTTCTAGGATTAGCATCACGATTCAGCTTCTTGAGATTTAGTATCTTTTCGTGTAAGTATACACCAGTAAGCAGATATTTTTGAATCGTGTTTTTCAACAATTGTGATAATCCACGATGATCTTACGTCGATAAAACACAGACGCCGTAACGAAGATCACCGATATTTCCATCGGCAGGGCACTCGATTCGTGGCCACCCTAAAGATGAAATTTGTGGATTCTCTAGAAAATATGTTCCTCGAGGTGCACTCTTGACTTCTGACTATCCCACTCAACCATGTACGTCTTCACATCCACGATATTTTTAATGCTATCCTGCACTTTTCTGCTACAAGTCGTCGGTTTTATACGTAAGTATTGTTAATGCGTTCGGAGGTTGCTCCGATCTGTTGTCTCGTTGCCAATACCACCCCGGATGTTCCCATTCTTTGAACTTCTGCGAGCTGGTCAATGGGCTAGCGACGTAGAGTGACAGGTATAGTTATATGAGCCATACTCATACTCATTCTGTCTGGCGATCTATGTATGTATTTTGTGCATCACTCCTCGATAGTGGAGTACTGGACACTTATTCTGATCATTACTGCAAGTCACCGTGTTCGAATAAAAACTGACATCGAATTGGCAGGGCCTGGAAGATAACCTTGAAATCGGACCTCGAACTTGGATTATTTCGGCTGATTGTCAGTTAAATATCATTGTCAAACATCGATTCTTGTTCGGCACTTGTTCGAATACTGGAAGATCCATCCGACTGTGGGGAGCATGATTTGATAAATCTATGCATTTCAATCTTCGATTATGGTCGGCGATAGATCCTCAATTGAGAAAGATCAGAGAGCGCCGAACCTCGAATGGGAAAATGTTTACAGCAGTGACATCGCAATGAGATGAATTTTCATTGAGAACACTGCCTTCGCAATGCCTCTGCAGCCTCTTTCAACTTGAAACACGTCGTTCGATACTTGTACGCATCCTGAAAAGTCGCGATCGACACTGCTAATTTTCCACGAGATACGAGACTCTTTACATTTTAATTATACGGCGTACTTGCGTCTGCAATTCTTGCCCGCGAGGCGATGAATTATTATAATTCATAGTAATCGAGCATCTCATTCAGTCCGCATGGTACGCGGACATTTTTGTGGCGATTTGGAAAATTACTATCCAGCCCTTCGCTGGTATATTCTAAGTCTGACTCCCGCAGCACGCCGTCGAGGTTCAAGTGAAAGAAGAGAATAACAACGAGTGATAATTTCCCAGCACTTTTATTCATATGTCGCGATGTTCTCGTCAACTCCAATAAACGTACACCGGGAGTGGAATTCGGATTTATTTTTACAAGCGAACTAACGAATTCCATTCGAGGACGAATACGTGGCTATAATATAAAAGGCTGAGCCAAGCTGAACCGGAATTGTTTTTAGCACACGCGTATAACTGGCTTGTGTATCACGTCGCGTCCGCGTCGGCTGCGAACTAAGCGTCTGCCCTTTACGACCCAATTATTTGCAGCGTGGAGATAACGCAGGCAGCCTCGCTTCATCGATTGTGCGTACAAATGTTTGCTTGCAAACTACTCGGACCAGTTTACTGTTGGCACCCACTTTTAAAAGGCATGTGGAGCCATAGGTGGCTAGTATTTCAGATTCTAGTGTACACAATAGTTACGTGAAGTTATAGGTAACTTGCAAGTTTATTTCAAGGCTCTTCTCCATAACAAGGATCACTTGCATGTCCAGCAAGTAGTTACGAATCGACGAAGGAACTTGGACTTACGAATGGAGATGGTCAGATCGAAGATAGTGAAGATCGATGAAGATAGTTTCGTTCGTTTTACAAAATTCAACAAAATTATGAATTTCAAAACATACTTCGTAATAACAATGTAATACGTAGCTGGTCATCTCTCTCCGGGAATTGGGCAAAATTCAAACCCGTACGAATACACTCAGCCGAGTAAAGTTTCGGCGAAATATGCCGAAAAACAGTATTTCGGCGTGCCTTGATTCGCTGAATATGTGAAACGCCGATCTTTCTAGCTTTTGCTGATTTTCACATCTTTTTGTACTCACAGTGATTCCTTCTGGCCCTATGGCACACGTAATCATCAAATGCGTCCACGGATATATTTCGTGTAGCTACATTTTGAATGGATACCTCTGCAGTACAGGAATCGTAACATGTGATACCAGTACCGTACCGTACCGCACAGTAAAGCCCGGGATATAGACTACTCGGTTTGTATAGCTCAACTTGTAGAGGGAAAATAATGATGGGCTTCCTTTCAAAACCAGACGAGATGACAAACATCTCCCTCAACTATTCCATTACATTTTCCTCCATACTGGTACACTTTTACACAGCCAAATTTTGCACGAGTTATTCTTGTTCGCTCTACGGAATAAGCATTATCGTATACTTGCTCCACAAAAGAATTGCCATGGCAAAGAGAACCGTTATGAATAGCGTAACAGCTTTCTTCGCAAGAGAATACGAAAATGTATCGCAGGATTTGAACTAATTTTTTTCCGCTGGAAACATAATTTGTAACAGTGAGAGCTTTTTAATTCATCAACAGTCGTCAGCGGATCGTGACTGCTCTGGAGTTGAAGCCAGCCACAGAGAAGATCGAGCTCAACATTAATTCATACCAAAGGTTCAAATAATATAGAGGCAATCACGATTCATGGCAATAATTACACGCATGAAATTGTGGAACTTCGGCGTACCAGCTCGGATATGTATATCAGCAAATCGGAATAGGAAACTTCAGATGATATATGGGGATAGAAGTGCTCTCCTCGCATTGAGTATTCCGTCAGTCAAACGAAGTACTTAAGCTCAAGATTTGAAAATGTGTAATTCACAAAGGAAATGTATGTACTGAATCCTTGGATATTTTAGTTCTCATCAAAAATATTGCGCTTCTCGCAGGTCACCGCGTTATGTATGTTGATCGAGCTTCTCGTTTGATCAGGAATCCGCAAAGTGTGTACTATATACCTCTATTCAAGTTTAAACGTATTTTCATCCGTTTCTGCATCGATCTTATTCTTATCTCGGCTGACAATATTCCTAATATTCGTCGTATCTTGCCCGAAGCCGTGATAACGAAGAGAATTAGCAACAAAAGCGAAAACTGAATATGATTCCTATGACCGTTAGGGCTAATGAAAGCCTCGATGTACGTGCTCATCATTTCATAGAAAAATTAAGAGAAATTGACACATATCCGGTAACTGGACGCTTGGAATCAATGGCGCAGTGTGGAAGTCTGAAGATGACGCTCTGGATCAATCTTCGAATTTTCAATGCCTTCCACCACCGTTTTCCACTCTGCACGCGATTTTCGACACAACTTCGATATCACGAGAGAGACTGTAACAGAGAAAAACGCGGAATTCAATTTGCTCACTGATATACGGGGTGAGTCAATTGAAACTCCGAGAATGGGAGGAGCTCAGTTGATGAATTCGGCCCTAGCCCTCAGCCAATCTGGCGAATGTTCGTGGCTACATTCTGTGGCTACGTTTATATAGATCCTGATGGCTGGAGTTCAGAAATTAGAAGAAATCGGTTTTTCATTCGTCAAGGTTTGAGTTCCAGTCTGTGTCATGTCAACGTTCGTGCTCAAGGCCGGAAATATAGAGAGTATGGAGAAATTGCTGAAAAAGTAAGAAGAAATTCTGAAAAAAGAAGCAGTCTTCATTGCTGATCGGAGTTCGACTAATGTCAGAGTAAAGTCGCCTCGCAACGATCCATATTAACGTAAATTGAATTCGCGAAGCAATCGGAGAAGCCCATTTAACGCGGTCATCGAAATTCAATCCTCGACGAAGGCATTCGGAACAATTCACACCACGAAAGATTGAATAGGCTTCTCGGGTAAACACCTAAGACGAAGATAAAAAGGGCGAATTATCTTGGGGAGACGATTCATTGAATTTTGATGCCGTTTACACCAAAAAACCAACAAAGTTTTAGCGAAATGATGTTAGCGGTGTCCAGAAGTAATTTGCGCGGTGAATATGAAACTGGGTGGGGTGAGCTGTTTTTGTATTGCAGCGGTTTACTGTTCGCTTTTCCTAACTATGACAATTTTCGAAAGCTTGCAGTACAATTAGGAATAAGTAATTTCAATATGAGATAAACTCAGCGTGTATGATGTATTCACTCTCCCTTCCCTTCCCTTCCCTTCCCTCGTCAAATCTTCGATAAGGGAAAGAATTTTCATTTTTCTTTTTTTCATGCCAGTGACTCGTAATTTGTCCTTCTATCCCAAATACATTGTTTAACTTGACCCGAAATGGAATGTATCAAGCCTTTTTCCTATGAATAATAAAAACGTGCCAGAAGGAGGAAGTTGCTCCGTCCAAAGTTCTTTGACTATTCCACGTTCCAAGGTTGTTCATATTTTACGTGGAGTACGTTCGGTATTGCGACATGCTAGCCATACCAATTCGAAAACTTTGGCCGTACGTTAGTCTGCCCCAGCGGAAAGATATCGTCGAAGGAATGCGAAGCTCTAACAAATGGTGAAATGAAAACCTTATTTTCAAGACAAAGCGTAGCTCGAGGGGGTTGAAAATTCAAATTTTACCGACAATATTATGCTCCTGGGTAGCTTGAAAAAACTTCTCCCGCGTTTCGTTGCCGATAGGTTTTCATGATTGAATTTAGCGAAGAAAAAAGAAAAAAAGCAAAAAAAGACCGTATCAAAACTTCATTAATGAAACAACCGAATTAAGAAGTTCCACAATCGCTGTGAATTGAAAGTAATGCGAACTGACATGATCACGGCAGCAATGATTATTTTCTTCTCCACGTTACGAAAGTGATTACAACTTTTCTGAATATAGGCAACAATTAGGCGCCCATCGCGGTCTTACGACAGCGAATCATTCAACCTGAAATACTTTCTCACGGGAAATAAATATCAATTACAACAGAGAAGAACTACTTTGATGTAGTGAAAGTATTTTGCGTTTTCACAAAATCGTCCAACAAAGCGAGAGCTAGTCATGAGCCGCGCTTGGCGAATGATGATGCCACTAATAACCCCGCTCGCTCGAATTTCTGACTTTATGATATCACGTACCCTAACTAATCCCTAGTTTCTAAGTACCGGAACACCGAAAACTTTACCCGTTTCGAGCGCTCGAAGGCACTTAGAAAGAAGGAGGTGTTAGGGTTTAAGAAATTACAAATTAAATTCTCGTTATACTGCCGCTGCGCACGTGACGGTACTCATTTATGATTCATTATTCGCTATAATTTTGTAGAAGCTCTTGTAACATTCAAAGGGCCAATTAACAGTCGTCTCAAAATGTTCCAGAGAGTAGGAACATTTGCTTGAGCACGATCAGATTATTGTACCCACATAGTTTCGTGTCGCACGCTATATTTCGCACGCAGGTTCCCAATAAAAGACTAATTGTCAATTCTTTCGCGAATTTCGATATGCTTCTGGGGAAAAAGAAATGAAAAGATTGTACACTTACTTTCACGAATGAATTCATCCTCAATGACACGATAAAGCAGACTTGAATATAAAATCTGCACTATTTAACTGAACCTTCAACTTTTCTCTGTGCTGCTACGTTTTTGAAAGGATATTTGTGCGCCGCGTATGAAGATACTTTCCACTTACAGCCATATAATACAATTCTTGTATGTACATACATATACCTCCTCTTGCTCAAAGTTGACTTTAGAAACTCTGCTCAACGACGATCTCTTTTTTGTTACAGGTAAGGCTCTCCAAGTGTAACCCTCGTGAACAGTGGCGTCTGCTCAGTCGGGGATATTTAGCAAGTAAACAGACAAGGTATCGCGGCTATGTAGTCACAGAAGATGAGAAAACTCTAAGGATCCTTTGGAAGCATCCGCAATCTTCACCAGCATGTACATATATGTATACATCCTTTCACAGTATATCATATCAAAGGCTCTCGGTATGGCGTAACGATACTGAATCCACAAAACTATCGCACGCCCACGACGTGTGCATTTTTTCACCGAGAGGTAGCCACAAATCATAGAATGATCGATAATGACAGATATCAGCTGGCACCGACGATAAATTTGTCTGCATGAGAAATGGGATTCGACGTACAATCCGTTGGCCAATTATTAATGAAATTGCAATTGCACAGTATCAGAATGTTACAGTTTTTTCGAAAATTATTCGAGCCTGCCAATTCTTTCGTAATCAATCGTAAGTGCGATTAAGCAACGCCGAGAAACCTGTTCCGTTGAAAGTCAGTGCCTTTCGAAAATTTCGCGACGATTCTTCATCCGTGAAAAACTAGTTTCGATATCTGGCTATTTATTGCTCAATGTTTTCCAATATACTAATTTCATAATTGTTCTCGAAAAAAAAAAATCTCTCTCTTCTGAAAATGAAGAGTATCCTGGTGATTTTTCTGTCTCGACTTCTCTCGAAACCACTAATCTCGAATCAAGTTCAAAACTGAACAGAAATGCTGAAAATTCTGTTCAAAAATCAAGGAAGTATAGAACCAAATATAACCGAAATTTATTGCGCACGGATAAAAATCACAATTTACCGATGAAAAGTTCTCGTGATTCTTTGTGCCCGATCAGTTCGAAGGTGTGAAATATTCAACACGGTATATTTGCCGTAATTGATTGAAGAAGGAAGCTAGAAAAAAAAACTAAAAAACTAAAAACTAGATTTTTTTAGCGCGTAGAAACCTTAACGCCAATCACATGTACTCGGGAAATTTATAAATTTTCTTCATTTTTTCTGCCAGATAAGCAAGAAATCTTTCTACTTGTTGTCTGTTTCTTTTGAGCTTGAGAAAATTATTAACACCTACTACCTGCCGATTTTCTTCAGAGTATTCTTCGAAGCGTTGCGTGGTCCGGATCAGTGAATCCATATGACGTGCAATCGACCGAGAAGACTCATACGAAAATCGTACACGATTATCCGCCAAGTTTACGGAAATGTGGAATGTAGCTAATGCCAGGATATCGAATTATAGCATAGCATATCACGAAGTATTCTGTAACCGAGTGAGAGTGTGGTATTCGACATCGCAAACTCAATTAACTTAGCCGCAAATGAATATTTTATTAAAATAATTTCTGCATCCCGATGACAACGCCAGATAATTGTCAGGACTTTTATCGATTGGAATAGTCGCGTTCGAAGTCCGTTGGATCGAGTCCAAATGAAATATGTATACATTGAGAAATTCGTACAGATTTTGTAATTCGATTGTATACGCGAGGACAATACACGCGATAGTTCAATCAGATTTGTTGGAACTCTTTTTTGAAATGGCCGAAAATATGTGTCCCGGAAATTCGATAAAATATAAACTCTCTCTGACGGGTGGTTGATACGTATTCCATGTCTTCCTGTATCCCTGAGCCCAGAATTTATAGAAAAAAGAACTGCCGTATCAAAATGTCGGAACTCATCGTATCGGCACCCTTACGATACAAATCAAATTCTCGTCATGATCTTCGGAGTGTCATTGTGCGAAACATGACTGCGCTCAGCAGCTGAATTTTCCGTGTTTGGCCATCATTTTCGTATACCTTCACTTGGAATATAATTTCAGATTTTTGGGATACCTCAGAGTCGCATGAAAAATGACGAAAGGCGTTCGGATAGCCAGTGTATCCATTCAACTAAAAATGATGCTGAGACACGGTGCGAATAGCAAACTATGCGATCCGTGGTTCACCGCTTTCTTGAGTGTCCTAAAATTCTTATCAAGTGCCTGGTTGTGCAGACAATTCAGCCATGCACGACTGGCTTTTATGGGACTCTTGTACTTGGCCTCAACGTATAGTCAGGGCTGGTAGTAACCGATTATTTTGGGCAAAGCCAATGGTCGAAACTGTTCAAATAATTGATTGGACAAATTCTTACGGACAGGGACGGATTTCTTTTTGCTTTTCAAAGGATACTCCATTTTCCCAATCCAAATTTCTGCTCAAACAAAATCGAAGAGAAAACGATTGGTTTTTTGAAGAGTACACATGAGGCTGACGTTCCGCAAAGGACAGCTTTTTTTATCCCAACTTATGATAGATTACATCACATCTTGTTTTCGGTGAAATTTTTATATACAAGAAGCATTCACTTGGGCTCAACTGTTTGTTAATAGCTGTTTTGTATTATCGCCAAAGTGGTATGGAAAGTGGATACAGAAAATTGACGAATACCTGTCCTTCAAATAAGTGTATGAACTTTGCTTTGACAAGGAAGATTAGAGGGTTGACAATTTTGATCGCCAAGCAGTCTAGAAGTCTAAAGATCTCTAGACACCTGAAGTCCAAAGAACTGTGAGCCGTGTAGGATCTGGCGCGTGAACTTCACGAAAAACGCTGCCATCGACCCTTGCACGGCGCAGCTTGCTCTGGTGAGCTCGAGTGAAGAGCACTTGAGAGAATCCATCCCACTTCCCACCTTCCATCATTCTAATTGGTTTTTTCCTTGAAGTCTGGTGGAGTATCTCCGGTTTACATACTGTATCATATTCCGTGGTTTATTTCCAGTCCTTGCGAGTGCAACTGTGTACCTTCACTCACGTAATCATGCCAATTTTCGGATTTTTCATTTCGTTACCAACAACACATATACGGCGGAGAATCAAGACTCCATATCGTCATCGAAGACTAATTGAAAATGTTCTTGATATCATAGGCAACAGCGTTCCTGTGTTTAATCAATCTCTTCGTTAGTTCAATTTCGTCCGCGTATCAAGGTGCCGTTTGAGACCACCTCGGAAATACGATGCGCAGCCATTTCTACACCGCACTGCAGGCTCACTGGAACGAAGCTTTCGGTATAATCGATGGAATATTATATTTCGGCAGAGCGGGGCTCAGTTTATCACACGCCTCCAACATGTCAAAAAGCTCTCTCAAAACTTCAAGATCTTTTCAATTTAAACCAAAGCTAACCCAAACGTTGAGAGATTTTTGAATAACTTTGAATCTTTCCCAAGTTTTGAAAAAATGAAATACTCAGCCACTTTGTGCCAGAACACTCCGTGAATCCTCGGAGCTTCGTTCTGATTTGTCGTGTCGTGTGAGAGTGGCTGTGAATCGCGTTCTCGAATTGGTAACAATGGATAACAATGATATATTTTAGTAGGCGTTCAATGGCACCTCAAGGAATCAGTCACTGTTATCACGATTGCCTGAGTATTATAGTGTGCAAATTTCGTTACATATCGCGAACGTAACGAAGTAATAACACGATCGAGTGCGATCATCATTCCACTTTTCAAACAACGAGCATGTCTTTCATGATGAGACAAAGATTTTGCAGTTTGAACAATATCACGACCTACCAGGCGTATGAAGGCACAACTTCTCTTAAACCTTGAAGTGCCAATATACGCCCGGGCATGAAGTTCTCAAGAGATGTGTAGGTATATGTATGCCTCTTTTGGGACTTCAAGTAGGAAAGCATACCCAGCTTTACCTCTGGGGTGAAAATGGTTATGGACTTTTCAAAACGCACAATATCCGAATACCAAATAAAGATAAGAATACTCTGCTCGGGTTCCCAGGTCCCCACAAGGTATCAAAATACTCCACGATATTATTATCATTATTATTATTATTCACCGTCATCCCCGTAGATTCATTTGTTCTGTTGTGCGAGATTTTTCGCTCCTTATTTTTGGTCTTTCCTATTTTACAAGAAATATAAGAATTTTTATGTCTTCTATAACTCTTGGCACGCCACGTAGTAAGCTCGTGCATAATATATTCGAGTTGAAAATTGCGCCTTGTTTTGACAATAGTTGAATATTTTTATATTCATGTACAGTATCTTCCTACAGAGCATAGAACAATAACAGCCGCTGATCGAAACTTTCACTCCTCAACATATAACTGTTGCACAGTTATCGATAATTCTTCCAATAGTCAGATATAGGTTGCCGAGCAAGGCTGGTTCCGCAAAGGCCAGCTTTCGGCGTGGATCACTCTTCGGTCACGCCAGCGCGAGCGCTCGTTTCCTACCTGCCGTCATAGATTTCGTTCAGATTCTAGTTCAATAACTCATTTCAACGTCCCGATATCGAGACGACAACGAAGGCATAAATTGTGCCGAAAGAGCGAGGGAATAAAAATGAAAATGAGAAAATATATAAATCATGACGACGAAGCAGACTTTGGAACGTGACGGAAGCGCGGGCGGAGGTAGGAGAGAGGTAAAAGCTCTTTTTCCCGAAACGTTGGAGCTCGTACGAAATGCGGAGTTTCTCAAGAACGCGAAACTCGGAGCGATGAAGCGAATGGGGAAACACGAAGGAAGATAAAAGCGAAGAGAGAGCTTGTGGAGAGGCTAAGGTCGGAGAAAGGGATAGTGAGAGCGAAAAGGAAGCACAAGCAGACGAGTCTTCAGAAGTCGATTCTGAAGGAAACAAAGCTTACGGCTTGAAATTTTTGTCGGATTTCTATCTGAGGAGCGGTTCTGAAATTATTATACAACAGACCTCATGCGCTCCGGAAACCGAAGCCTAAGACTTTCTGATCCAAGGACGGCGGTACAGGATGTCCAAAAAAATCACCAGGCCCCCAGCTCGTTGAAATATCTCGAGGGATGGTTTATTCGTCTTCTGTACTTCCTAGCATTCTACAACTGTACGTGTACGTATAATATACGTGTACCTTTTCGCATATCTCAACGGACTAATCCCATGAGACCTTGCAAAGCTACGGGATTCATTCACGTGCCCGTTTTCTCTGTTTGCGCTTGAACCAGTCTTCACATAAACCGGCCGAATCAGCTCTTATCTCAACCAAAATTTTGGCGTGGGTGCAGTTTTCGTTTGCACAGCAGCGTCAAAGGACATTCCCCGCGCAATATACTCTCTCAATTCATTCAAACGTGTATTCTTCTCGGAGATCGCAAACGTTTAAGAAACACATTGACATCACGGACGTTGAGGGACCTATATATCAATTGAATAACTCGTATACGTGTGTATGGGACATTCCACGCCAACTCGACAACCGATTGACCCTGACCATTTTTTATCTCGCTGATTCTTTTCCACCGTTGAGTACCTATTCAAACTTCACCCGTGATTTTTATTCGACTTTTATACCAAGCCAATCTCGAGTTATGAATTATTCAAAAATTTCCGCCCGAAAAATTTCAAATGTCTATAACTCAGGCGAAAAAGAGGGAAGTTCAGCTGCGTGGATGAGGAATGATGCATTATAGTTACTAAGCTATGTCTTCTGTTTTACATCCTCGAAGTCATATCCGACACAATAAGTTTTATTCCGAACGACCGAAGCAAAGAAATCCAGTGACCATTGGGGCGCCACAGGCCCACAGTACTGGGTAGCATCAATTGAACCGTATGATCTGCATTATTCTGATTTTAAATTCGATCAGTAATGTACTTTCTCAGAGTCAATGATTGCATTTGATTTGGTGTGATACTTGGTTTCTTGTTCCGCAGAGGAAAAGATTCAATCGCAAAGAGCAAATTGAGAACTTGAAATTCATCTATCATCCATACATCGAGTCACAAATTGTTGGAAAAGTTGACCTATGACTTATCACATGACGAATAGTTACGAGAAAAGAAATTTCCTCGCATCCTGTGAGATTGGAAACGTATTCTTGAGATGACGGGATCGAAGGGTAACGAGAATGCTAACTTCTGTGTAGAAGCTTACCTATATCGTTCAAAGTTCCCCGCTTCCTGGAGAATTGGTAAATGACCTCGGTGTATATGCACACGTAAAGAGAAGCTTCCCGGGTCCCGATGCCCCCAGATTTCTTACCAGGCTAAAAAAGAACCGGCCAATTTCCACGACCATAAAAATTTATGGATGCTATATCTATATCATAAAAAGAAACAATCGCTGGCAAAAACTGTGATATTTTGAGATGACGATCCGGCTGCGTTCACGGTCTGCAACTATCGACCGCGGATAACCAGGCGCATACCTATATACATACCAAAAGACGTTGGTGTTGAATAGCTGCATTGTGAGGAAGAGGCGAATAATAACCAGGATATTGCGCTCGAATACAGAGGAGTGTGGAATTCTGACCCAGAATAATTGGTGTTCAATTTTCTGAAGGATTCACCGGTGGCAATGATTAGTCTAAGAGCCCAGCACCAGACTTACTACTGTATCTTGAGGCTACTGTATCACCTGCATAAGGGCTGTCTCACTCGCATTCACGATCCGTTTCGAAATTTGTTCGGTGTATGGACCGCAATATCGATCTGGTTGTTTGGATCTAGTATACAGGCAGCGTGCGGCAAAAGCCGCGTAAATTTCATCCTGCTCCAAATACCTAAGTAGATGATGCGATTTTTCTCGCAACTTTACGCAAGTCTGGCATCAACTTGCGGCTCAATAAAGCGTCTGTCAATATTTTTATTTACCCAAAACACTGTCTGCCTCAGTATGTCAGAGCGCTAAAATGTTTCATTAAAACACAATTTGCATTTCTTTCTGGTCACCCTTCAAGCGTGTAAGCGAGTGGTAAAGCGACCGCCGGAGGGCTGCTAGACTTTCGATTCCCTTTTCAGTACAATTTACGCGATCTTCCGTAGAAGTTCTGAGCTGCTTCAAGATACTGTGGTAAAATCCGTTGCTGGCTCTTGGACTATGAGCAGCAATGTACAGAGTAGATACTCGAGGCAACAAATTGGGAAATAAGACGCTTTGAAGATCCAGTTCTTGCTTATCATCTCATACCACAATGCAAACGAGTAGCTCGAATCTACTCAGGCGGCACAAAATTGAAAGTTGTCTTAAAGACGTCTCATAGATGGCCAATGTCTAGCTTAGAATCATTTTGGCTATCAACATCATGTGAAATCGTTCTAGGTATCAATATGTCTTTTAGCTGACTCGAAACGCGACATCAGTCATCTTTTGAACATCTTCAATTTTATGCTGTCTGCAGGGTAAGTTATTATCATCTCGTTCCATACTTCTACTCCGAACGAAGAGACAGGGCGATTTTCTATGCCAGGAGTTATGGATGAAAGGCATGAAATACGTCAAAGCAAAGCGTTTTTGAATTAATTGCTGATTAACTGGACGATTTCCATCCGTCCTCCCACAACGGAAAGCTCATGAACATTACAGATTAGGCAACGAATAATATCTGGAATGAAGGTTGGGACTTCATTACTTCGGGCGTGAACATTTCTCAGACGGCTTAAAGCAGGTAATTTCGCATCAGATTTGTTCGACTTATCTTTTGACTCCCATTTCCGTAAGAGCTCTCTTTGACGGTAAATGAAAAGGATATGAAAGACCTTATTGTCAAATTTAATCGGATTCATCGTCAGTTCTGGAATCAAGTAGCCATCCTCCCCCTCCACCCTCCTGCCGGGGTTAGACATGAAGAGTGAACCGGAATTCCGTTCAGCGCCAAAATTTCGCGCACTTACACATCGCGGTGCTAGATCCTAATTGCAGATAATAGAATAGAAGTTGACATCATGGTGGGCGAATATACAGGCATGATATGCAAAATGAGATGCACCGAGAATATACATAATCTTCGACCGACCGGACAAGTCACCCATTGCATACCATCACGTCTAGGTAATGGGAACTTGCCCTCTTTCCTGAAACTGATTTTACGTTCACTCACAGTATCCGCCTGAAAGTTCCTGAAAAAGTTTACTGCAGGCTCAAAAATAGAAAGGCGAGGCGTTATATCAACCAATCCACTCGAATGGTTCCTTTGTATAGGTGTTCACTCATCTTCAGATTTTCCGAAGTTCCGTAAACGGATAAGTGTAACATGGTCGAAATGATATTATATTTGGATACTTTTGAGCGTGACGAAATGCGATCTGCCCACCATTTTCCGAGGTCCTCATTGTCAGGATAAGCCTGCCGTGTAGTTCCCGCTCTCGTATAGACCACGTTTGTGAAGTTGTACTGGATATTCTCACAGCCGTCAGGCCCATTTCTGTTCGAAACCTCACCCAGGCTGCGCTGCTGAGCATCGACGTGCACAGAAGCACACGCGGACTATTTGGTTTCTTGCGTACATGCAGCCAGCGTGAAGCTTCTTTGAGCGGTGCAAAAAGAGCCGGTGAAATTTAGCAGATAATTATCTCGCTGGTGGGGGCAGTGTTCTTTCGCAACGACAACAAGACTATCGACTAAGCAGGCATTACGATCGTAATTTGCACCAGAGCCAGCGCGGAGGGGCTATTCAGCCTGATCTTTACTGCCAAAGTAACTGCAACCGGAGTAACGAAGGTAATGAGGCGAGCTCCAGATGAGTCAAGGCACCAACGCCAACTTCAGCTATAGCCACGGTCGCATCGAGTCTCTTTCTGTGTGGTCGGAAATTCCGAGAGCAAACGCAGTATTCACGAGAGTTGGGTCGATACGCCTTCTCAAACTCCGCGTCCCTATGTCGCGCCGGTTAAGGGGCGTTCACATGGTTCTTCACTGACGAAGAACTTTGTTTCTGTTTGACAAATCCTCGTGTACCTCTACCTTTAACTCTTTGTAGGCAAACGTTCGCTCGTTCCTCACTGATATCTGGCTTTGTCTGGATGAGAGGTGCACTGACGTGGGAGTCCGTAGCCACGTCAAGTTGAATCTAAACAAGGGAACCATTTACGACTTTGTCCACGCCGATTCTACCGAGTGCCTACCCCAGCCTCTATTCCAGGGTCGTAGTGGACTCGTACTTCCAAAATTAGATGTATGTTGACATTGGACCGTTCCGAAAGAGTCGAGGTTTCACGAATGCCGCTTCGCTGTCATATTCCTGACATGTTGACCGCTGCAACATTCTCACCGGCGAAAGTAATTGTCCTGCAACAACAGCGGAGACCTTCAGGTATTCCAGAATTTGTCTATTTCTGTCGTGCTCGACTTATCAGTAGAAAAGTTAAGGCATGATCACAAACCAAAATGAATGCGGACGAAGTTACCTAGCAGTACCCTCGACGCGGTTATCAATCGTGTTCAGCATCCATCAACCTCGTCTCGAATGCAGTTAATCGTCTATTATTTGGTGGGCTGTATTCTGAAGAGCGTGTCTGTGGTTGGAGTCACAGTTTTCAAGGATCCACGTTCAAATAAGCGACCGGGTTGTGAACGCACATTCAATGTATGCTGTCAATTCGTGACTCTATACGTGACACATGAAACGGCGGAAACAGGATGTCGCCATGCGGAGTCGCACGTGCGGATACCGTTGCCAATAGAATATCAAATATTACCCTCTGTTTCGGCCACGTTTGATATAAATTGGTGAACCTTGCACACCCATTGGGCCCCTCCGGGGAATATTCATTGATAGATCGAACCTCAAGTTTATTCCTGAACAGAATAGCAATGTCAAGCCATATTCTAGGCCAACGATTCTCGACCATCTCCGAAAAACGACCCGCAAGCAATCCAATCAATTTTCTGATATTTTCGCAGCAACGTAAACACAAAAAGTGCCCTCAAAGAGGTCATGCGGTTTTCTTTGGATACTTTTTCCTTTCACTACCTACCCTTTTTCCTTTATTTTCGTCCATTCCCAAATTATCTTACGTCCCGATATAACAACAATAATTGTAAACATGTATCGAAAGATGAAACTTTTTTCAATCTTTTCGAAGAGTGCTTTTGCGATTACAGCTCTGCGACTTTGATACTACTAGTTGATCAACACCTCGGTGAAAAATCAGCCGCCAAACGCGTTTCAAGTATAGTAAATTGAAGTTGTTCGCGATAGAAGAAAGTGTCCCGTATTTTACGTTTAGTATCGACGTTTAGAAGATACTCGGCGTGAATCATGGGTGCTGGTGTACGTGCTTGACAAATCTTCCGGCAAAAGTATCCCCGCAGCTTCATGGCGACCGCAATCCATACTTTATAAATCCTTGTTACGACAGGGCGGTAGACATTTTTATATGCGAGTGTAATTTCCGAATTTTTGTTCTTCGCGCGCACTAACAAATTGAGTGAGCCACGATGACGAATTCAGTCACTGAGAAATCTATATTCCTTGGAAATTTTGTAACGTGCTATACCAAGTTACCGGCACTCTGGAAATAACCCGCTTCGCGCATAGAAGCATCCTGGGAGACTTCAAAGTGAAATGGAAGATGCCTATATCTACCGTTTTAATCCCTTGGTTGCTATTAATTCACGTTACCTGCTGAGTAATTTGCATGTACCCGTCCAGTTGGTCTTTCTACATGGCCCCGTATATACGTATAATACTATTATCTACAAGGTGCGGTATCCCAGGTAACGTGTCCTCTGACATTGTGCGTGCATGACCTACTGCAGCACTTACGATAAAATATTACCCCACATTACTTTCGTTGTTTGGGAAAAATACGGTAAACATACTGTGAACTCTTTGTCCATTTAGTTTTGAACATTTTCACTCACTTGAACGGCCTTTATGATAGCTCTCACTGCACAAGTGGACAAAATTTGTCCGGTTCTAATCAGGGAAACTAGAGTAACCCTGAAGACTCACTGATAAAAAAAACAAAATATCGAAGTACTCAGTAATTTTACTTCACCAGTTCGAAGACTTCGAAGTCTTTTACTACTGAATCGGGTTCGATCGCATGCGGAGGAGTAATAGGTACGATTTGTCGGGCTATCTGTTGCAGGTGCAACGAATTATAAGCGGTTACTCTTACGCCAAGAATCATTCGTGGTTGAATAGTAGAAATGTGCAATTGGTGTGAAATGAGCATCAAAGGTTGAGGTAGTTTCGGTCTGGCGCTATCCGTGCGAAGTGGAATACTTAAATTGCACGAGCGAATGAAAGTAACGAAGAACTGTGTACATTTGGTAACGTAATTGATGAAATCTTTCGGCAATCTCGTTATCGTTTCCCAACAACATTCATAAAGAGATCTTCAAGATTCCAATAATATTGAATGAATTCTGAAAGTTGAATAATTCTATTTTTCTAGGCATTTTCATCAACAACGCTCGCGTTTGTCGTCAGAATCATCCACAATTTCTCCGACTGGAATAATCCTTAAAGCATGCATGAGTAGGCTCGGAGATTAATAGGTTGATCGATAGTTCTGACTCAGAACTCCGTAGTTAGTCGAGTATCTTACGAAAGACATCCGGCTGATGATTATGTGTGGAACTGCTTGATTAATCGCTGGGATCCATTCGTTTCCGGATAAATTGTAATTCAATGTGCCTTTGAGTAACATCTGGTCATGCTTCTTCGGGAGTAGGACTCGGCATCTGACTGATAAACTATTGAGCGAGGAGGACTCGTTGTTTGTGGAAGAAGCTTAGACCTTGTCCATAATAAAACCAGCATCAAGAAGCGTACCTATTCGCTAGGATTACGAAACCCTCCGCTGAGCCTTGTATAATTCTATTTGTGCCCCCTCCGGGCGTTACCCTAGTTAAGAAGATTTAATGGATAGCTGGCTCCGGTCCATGTACCGTCATCTTCCAAAATCCACCCTTTTTCCTCGTAGAACAGACTTCTGCGGAACTTAGATGCTATCTTTAATTAATTTGATCTCCTTAAACAGGACATTATAAATCTTACGGAGAGACGTACGCGGCGTCAGAGAATTTCAACCCCGCGGCGCGGCGTGTTTAGAGAGACGAGTAAAGTTCTTCGGTTGATAAAAAAACACAATCATATATGTAGGCACCATAAAACATTCAATTTGATTCCCAGGTCGTCTATCTTCGCCCAACTGTACGGTGTTTTTCACTTTATTCGGATTATTTTTGTGCAACTGAACCCATAAAGAGGAAAGAAAAGTTCAAAGTGGTGGCGTAAAAAGAGGACAAAGTCACACCTCGGCTCCGTAGGGATGAGGGTTTTTATCGATCGGTCTTTCATGACCGTCACAGCTGTGACTAAGGGTTTAACGTTTAAGGATCCGTATAGTAGCTGCACACTCGACGAAGAGCGGTTGCCGTTACATTCAGTTTGACAAAAAAGTGTTTGCACAACCGTATGTCTCGAAAGTTGTTCGCAGCAGGTAACTTGATGATTGAATAACGAGGGAGAAAAAGAATTCGTCTCTTTCTCTCCTTTCTGCAATATCGTGACTTTTGACAAACGCAGAATTTTCCCAGTGACGGCAGCAACTCGTTCCACATGATTGCCTTTTCGTCCGCCTTCGCCATTCCCTTGCCTCCCTTTGACATATTTCCCTAATGTAAATAGGGACCGTGTGTATTCACGGAGAAATGTTTTTCACTGAATTTACACGTTTCCGTTTTGTTCTCGGATACCCCGCGTAGAACATGGACATCCGACATCTAACGGACATCCGAATGCCCGTGAAATGAAATCCAATGGATATCCGCATCCGCTAAATATAATTGGTTAACTACGTTGCGTATGCCGTGACATAGCTAGACCGCCCTCCGTCCAAGACAGGAATCACAGTTTTTTTGTGTATCGTATCTTTTTTCACAAAAAACTTCTCCAATGATAACTGACAGTCAGACTAGCATCACGAGGTAAGCCGAAGTGAAGTGAAGCCAAAATGAATGAATAATTGAGAGAAGCTTCCAGATATTTCGTTCATCCCACTTGGCTTGTGTCCGGAACTTATTTTTGTTCTAAATTGATCAAATATCTTACGATGTTATTTGAGTAGCGCAGCCTCCAACTACGACGAAGTGTATCCAAAGTAAACAGATTTGTCGTGGGCGGACGTAAGAGGAATCTTCAACGCTACCGGACCCGGACGATACGAGCTCCGGGTCTGCTTTGGAAATGACGGGAGGCGGGCGGTTTGTCATTTTATGGAAAAATGGGGATTTTTTACGGACGCAATATGTTGATCTAGGAATTACTTTTTCAATAGAAAGAGAAAGAGCGTCGTTGATTGAATTAATAAATTTTGATAGAAAGAAGGTCAGACGAGGGTAGATCTAGGGATATATTTATATCTTCTGGATTGAAGCTTCAGGGAGAATTTTCAGTTTAGGGATGAAACGAACGAAAATAGCATATCAAGGCAGGGACCATTGAAATCATAATAAAAAGAAATGCTGAGCCGCTTTGATCTTTATGCGATTCATGCAGCCCCCTTCCGGTAAGGATTGAGTGACATGTTTTACAAAGCAGATATCACTCCTCCTTGAATTTCACTCGGGAATATAACACGAAGGAGAACATTTGTACGCGAATAGCAATATGATGCATGCACGTGTACGTGCGTGTTTTACCTCTCTTCTGACATCGTGAGAACGTAGCGTGTTCACGTGCAAGAACTTCACCCTTCGAGAAGAGTTCAATGTTACAACTGCAGTTTAGTTTGCCGGGACACATTCATTCCCATATTTTTTAGTTGTTCTTGGTCGACAACTGACAATACAAGAAGTCCCGCCAGAAGATCGATGAATTCATCTGGTATGCGTCCATGCCATATTCATTTATGTACGCTGTTCCCAAGCACATTTCTTCACATTTATCATGAGCCTCGAGGGGACCAGATAAGGTGGATGAATTGATGGTCCTGGAATTACAAGATCTTGGTATCCCGATTGACTACAAAGACCACTGGTTCTCTGAATATCTTCATCAGCCGATCTAGAGGGAATTGCGGATATATTTAGTCAGTTTTCTCAAGCTCCGGCCAGCGGTGATCCATTATAAGATCCAATTCGAACCCTGAATCGCAATTCCGGAATTGGCTTCTTGTTTGCCGTTCTTATTTGACGCTGGTCAGGATCGGAGTGAGAAATACTAAACCGTGATATCACGTCCGTCTTATACAACGCTGGTTCCTGCAGATATTCGCACCGGTCAACAACATTATTCTATTGTAAATTCACCCTCCTCAATCACTCAAAATCTATCATACATCGGAACCAGAATTTTCGCCATGGTCTCATGGGAATATTTGTTCAGATCTTCTCATGATGATTATTCGGCTGTGAATTTATTGACAGTTCACTACTTCACACCGCTTTAAGCTCTTCGTCGATCCAGTCGATGAAACTTTTTCTTATACTATATCCGTTTCGGCTGAAGACTCGATGATTAATGACCTCCAATGGCTGCCCCCTTGTACACGGAGCAATCATTCAGATTTTGCACAGGGAAGACCGTGGTAAAAGGAATAATATGTAATTGAGGTGGAGTTGAGAAATTAGCTGTCATTATTTTTAATGAACTGAAGACTTTGGTCACCTCAAAATTTCAATTTCAAAAGAAAGAAATTATTCCCTCTCCACTGAGATATCTACACTGCTTGCACAAGCTGGCCCAACCATTCAAATTTCGGTAAAATAATTTCAGCATAGCTTTGACAAGAACTCCCCACTTCTGCTTCCGACGTTCTTCGAGCTTCGAATTTCCAATTTGCAAGCCAAGGAACTCGCACAACGTGGAGCGATTGGAACTAAGAATAGCAATTATTTTATACCTTCTGTTTAAGGTTGAGTGCGGCACAAAGGTGGTGAAATAATCACCTCCGCAAGATTAAGGGATACAAAAGACAGAGAGAGGATGTGATAAATTAGTCTGAAAAGTACACTGAGTAGAAGATATTAATGCTGTACGCACTACTTCGTTTTCACTGAAACTTACTCACCGACTTACTCGCTTTTACTTTGGTTTCGTACTCGTGGATGAACTTTTTCCGCAACATACATGTTTCGATATTGGAGAATGATGATCTTGGAGCTGTATATTCTCATGGAAAACGGCCCCGCGTATTCTCATTAAAAATCTATAGTTGTAGTAAATAGAGTTTGTCGTATTTGATGACTTGAAAGTGCCGATATTTTATGGTCCGTCCTGCGGGTTACGCTACGGCTCAGAAAAAGGGTTGAACTCTGTAATAAAGTTGGAAGAAAGTTCAGAACCCATTGCGTCATTTTCGTGTGTAGTGACCTGTGAGCGAAAGATAAAGACGATGAACCAAACACCTAAGATAGGGATGCTGCTGAACCTTGGCGCGATTGTGAGACCTGCAGACACCTAATCTCGTTACGTTCGCTAGGAGAAATTGCTGAAGATTTTTTTTTTATCCATTAGAGCAGCTTCACAGGTCGTCTTGTTCTCAACTTGTTGAACAAGCCCAATGAACATGTAGAGCTACATATGCCCGATCGAAACTACAAACGAGGTCCAGTTCATCAACTGGTCATCGGAAAACGACTCGGAACAAGTAACCACATGCCATCGTTAGTTGAGTGCGGAGTGTGAATTTTCGAAAAAATTGCCCTACCGGTTCACGATTCAGTTTAGAGTTGCGTCGTAAGGCCGCCCCCTAGTGCAATTGCAGAATAAAATTTGCAGGACCCCGATCTTTGTAGGCGGTCAAGTGAACCGGTGGCACTTCCACCGAATTCAGTGAGTCTATACGAATGTACGATTCATTGTGATGTTTACGTTCCACCACACTCTGAGCACAATAATTCAAGTGTAGTATCTCTGGGATAGGCGTATTGTGCTTACTTCTATCGGTTGAAAACCAAAGAAACCACGTGCATTGTTAATGCACCGCGAATCTAGCGAGGCGAAGATGTCATTAGGTCACACCGATGACCACGATTCGAAGTGGAGAGAATTTCATGATAGGCAAATTAGCGGCTGCGTTGACTTCCTTGGACAGCTTTCAGGCACTCGCACAAATTGCCTGAGATGCTTTCAAAGCGATGTGCGATAGGTGATACCACTGAAGCAGGAACCGAAGCATTTGAGGCCATTATTTTCATCATTGCGATGAATGCTTCGAGCCCCTAGAAATTAGGATATGTGAAGTCATGCAGTGACAAATAAGTTAGTGCATAATTACTGATATTGCGCCACATATTGGGTGCAAAGAAAATAATTCTGCTCCACACACGCACGAAAGAAGGTTTTCTTTTCGGGCGTGCTTTTCGCAGATTAATTCTTTGTGACCCTTCCGTGAGAAGAACACTGGATAGTCTGAGAAATGTTGCCGGGTTTGCGGAACCCGATCCGTGGACTCGAACCAAATAATTGGCAATTGGTTATTTTTCGTTATTCTTTGATTGTGAATGAGAACTGTGATCGATAATCGGTTTTTTGTTTTAATCGCAAATCACAAATGTAATCAACTAATTACTAATTCATCCTACACCGATGTGACCGCACTCGTACAGAAATGATTAATTACGGAATCAGGCTGAGGGCACGAAGTAGAGCATTCGGCGTTTGATGTCTGGCTCGGCGTTGAAAGCTTCAGTATCAATGCCATGGTGGAATCGAAAATACTCATTTTGTAAATTGTATTCTCGATGGCCTCTACCATCGTGCAACACGGTATATTGAATGTGTTTGGCGATCAGATTTTACATCAGCTTTCTACTATTCTTCGATATCTTTGAATACAGACCGCAATGCATTCGTTATGGAACAAGATTGAATAACTTATGTACGTGAGCTCACTTCTAGACGCAACCTGAAAACTTACGTTCGACCGAATGATGCTGTTGAAGCGCAGATGAACGAAACAGCTATGTCGAACTATTTTAGTCCAGATATTCGCCTGAAATAAGGGAAAACTTTGTGAATGTTGAAACCAAGGACGCTTTCTCTTAGTTAATTTTGTCATCGCTCCGGGACTCTGCCCCTCCATATCTAAACATGCTCTGTTTCTACAAGGGTTAACAAGATATATGTTTCTCACATCTGGTACAATACTCAAAACGCGTCTCGACTAATTCACCGTGACTCGTACTCGAACCTTGTGAAATTGTAGATGAACTCTCGGTGTACGAACGCAGGCCGTGCCATGAAGCACACATGGCCAGTTTTCACTTTCGTAGAGTTCCTGACCCCGGCAGCCACGGCCAAAGTGGACTTGGAAAACTATAGCATTTAAAATCAAACACTTCCCAGAGAAAAGCATTCATTATACAGCAAAAAGCTCGAGCTCTTCGAACTCCACATGAGTTTTGTTATTATCTACCAACATAGCTTGTACTTTCACATCGCACATAGCTGCGACAGTTTCATTTGTGACATCCATTTTGATCTCAGATTCAAGAAATTTAATGATGAACTATCGAAATATCTGTTAGAACTTTAACACAGTGTCTTAGGATTTATTCAACTCGTGAATCCAGATGTGATTTGAAGATATCTGGCTATCCAGAGAATGTACACTATGCTCGCCAGAGATACCCAATAATGCTACGGTAAAAATTTTATGGCCGCTCATAGCGATGCGGTGGAAGCTATATAACACGAGGAAGGGATGTGACTATGCTATTACCGGAGATCGTGGAGGTATTCGTTGCGTATGTGATACGTAGTATGATATCCTTCATACGAGCCGTGTACGGTGGCCGTCGTGCAAGTCCCTATTTCCCCACGTTACTCAGTTACACGCAATTTTATTTATCTACAGTTGGCATGCAAGGGCTCGGAAACGTGAGGGTGTTCGCTGTAGCACTTGGTCGTTATCTCACTCGCAACAAATATTTCACGAACAGGTAATATTTGAATCTCGTTACACATGTCGTGCCTGTCGATCACGTCGAGTGTAGACCGTGTCACACGCAACCAGCAAATACGAAAACGGATTAATGATCGTTCGATAACGTTCGATCAAACTTCCATTGCAACGGGCATGTGATTGACACACTTCATGGTGGCGATTGTGGCGACATTTCGATCGAGTATTACCAATTTGATTCAGGAAAATTAGGTTTCTGATTGAAAATATGCCGACAATACTTCAGGAATCAAAGCTACGAAGAAGCTTTTTCATTTTTCTTGCGATGCTCAAGAGATTTCATTGAACCAGGCAATCATCAGTTAACCGGTGGCTGAAAATCTGTTCTATTTGTTTAACTCGACGAAAGTATTGATTGATAGTTGCGAGTGTTTTCTCTCGTCAATTACAAGGCAATTAGGGCTCCTCTCTGTACAAATGATTGCTCAATACCCATACTACCGATTTTCTTTCATCGACTAAACAAGCTTTCCTCCAACCATGTCATAAACTTTCTTAATACGTCAACTTCGTCGAAATGGAACGCCGCAAGCTTCCAAATACGCCGTTTATGAGTCGATTTAGATGGGAATGCAGAGATTGCGACAGGAAAGCGAGTATCTATTCGTGAAGCAGTGCTTCTTTTAGTGTAGAACGTACAGCTGCTCGACGTGAAACGGATACAGACGAGAAGAATGGAAAGAATGAAGTTCCACTGTTTTTAGCTATCATAGACGATGGTGCATCAATCCTGAATTCAATAGTGAAGCTCGAATAGCGATGGAAAAAAACTAAAAAGTAGGTTACCAGCAAGTTTTTTGCGCAACGCACAAGCATTATTCGTGTACATGCGCGAGAGTAGCCGCACCTACCTACGTATACTAGTACAGGAAGCACTATGCTGTCGCATGCATGTTCTATTCAGAAAGACGTAGTAGAAAACTAGCATGACTAATGCTGCTGCCGCGCTACATACCTATAGCCTTAGGGGAAAACTTTTATTCCTAATAACGAAATACATCCCATATTACGTTTCATCGCGCTGGTATGAACGCGATTCTCCACAGGTCAATATGCATGCGCATAATTAATGGGAATACTGATGTACGCACAGTAATCATTTCCCGAATGATCTCGTACTTACTTTTTCGGAACGGACTATTTTCCAATCTGACGTATTTGCGTATGATCAATAATTACACCGTTCAAACATCGCGCGATTTACATAGTAGGATTCTTGATAATAATCAACTCCGCACGGCAATCACTGAACTACGTCAAAAAATCAAACGCGCTTGGAGTATACATGTATCGCAAACATCATTCCAACAAGCTATACTCTTGGATTTTAGGTAGCTAGGGGATGGTGAGCCCGAGCAGAGCCAAGGTAGACAACGGTCACCGTTGAAGTCTATCAATTCTATATTCTCACAATTCCTGAAGTTCAGTCGAATCGATTTTCCAGACACCTTTAGTTATCGAGTTTCAGTTTGTTTGTGATATTCCACGGATGTGTCTGTTGTACGTGTTCCTAGTGTCACGTAGAACCACACCCATATCCTCCTCCAGCGTTCACGTTAATCAAATTTCAATATCTAATCCATAAAATCTAGAAGCTATTGCCCCGCAGCCGATAAGGCATACTAAAATTCTCGGACGAAGAGGATGCTCTACCGTAAGGATAAGTTTTCCGTGTCATCGAATCGAATGTAGGTACACCTATCAGTGAAGCAGATAAAATTGCAGTTAAATGGCCCACCGAGCTAGAGATAACCCGAGCTTGGGATTTCATTCAGTTTCCAAGCAGCGGCTCCTGATAAAGAAGTCGTGAACCTAAACTACGGATGTCTCGAGACACAATCTTAATGATCCCGTGTAGTGCAATGATAGAAAGCTTCTTCAGCATGCGGTGAAACGACAGAATAGTTTATTAGCATTGATTCGTTTCGCGTGTTCATGGCCATGTGAATAGTCGTCCTATAAAAGTATCGTGATTCCGTGACCCCGTGGGAGATCTGGAGAGTGTATGCGTTTTATATTTTCCTTCAACTTTCACCGGTCCGAATAGAGCCAGGCTCAAAATCGACTGTAGCTACCAGTGCCAAAGATAGCATATCTTCACATTATCAGTAATTCTAATCGGGTTTCACGTAACCATCGAACCTTCTCCGCAAAAATGTGCCAGTAGGTACAGGATGATCACTGTAACTATGTTCTGGAAACGAACCGCTCTTGTCAGGTACTGCGAATTATCGTATAGGTGCCCCATTTCATTTCAGCACGTACCTATTCCATTTGACGCTTGATGGAGCAACGGTGCCTGCTGCATACATTCATATAACGCGATATTTCCAATAAATGATATGCACCAGAATATATCAATCTGAAATGCACTCGTAGTTTTCATGGACCGCCGCCGCCGCAAAGCTTACCTGCATTATATTCTTTTCGTTTTCTCCAATCATAGAACCCCGCGTTCCGACCACGTTGACCGTACAATTATCTTTCGCAGAGTATACTCGGCCGTGTATCCTTCACGTTAGAATTGAGTGAGCTAACTGGTAGTCCAATTCTCTTCACTTGGAGTCAAATTGTCAAGATGTGATAAACGTAGACAGCACGTATTACATTGACTAGAACCCTCGGCACTAGGGAAAAATGGGGCTGCATACACCTCGCAGTCGTAAAACGTTCTACCTTGCTCTGCTAGTACGTGCTGCCTCCGGGATGTCACGACTACCAGCCCCAGTTGGCCGAGTCTTATGCTCCTCTTCGTACTCCATGAAATAACAATCAACTAGGAAGCATTGAACAAGTAGATAGATGTCTCATGGACCGGCTGATCGATATACCCAATTGCTAAATTAATCAGGAGTTCGGTCGTATCGACATCTTTCTTCGGAGATCCTACCTCTTCAAGAAACTTGGGAATCAAGTTGATCAACAAATTTCCTCCGCACGATTTTGCCCTACGGTTAGCATTGCAGCTATTGCTTGGATTTGAGGTGAGAATTTGCATACATGTGAATGTCGTTATTGTTTCAGAATAATTTATACCGTGAGTTTTGGCTAACGTTGTTCAAAACTTAGCTTTCGTTGGTCTAGGTTAATGTACGTAGATCAGAAACCTTAAAGAAAATATATATACTTTGAGATGCTAATCCCGGGCAAATGTCTACTCCGCAATGGCCCAGCTCTCTCCGGCCTCCGGTCTGTTCTTCACGGGTCTTTGAGTACCCCGTAAACCGATGAAAATAGGGAAATAAGCGGCTACCATTGGTAAAGCGACTATCTTCCGTTCTGCTGATTTGATGAAACCCCAACTAGCGTGAGGATATATGGGAAATTGAATTCTTCGTGGGCAAAATCGTAGCTTGATTTAACAGCTGCTGCGATTCCCACGAGTACGTGTATCTAAATCAGAAGTTTGCAACTGCAGAGAATCTGTTCATGACGATAGTCACCTAACTCTTGCCTAGGAAAGTTATTGCCAGGATTTTAGTAGCAGTTCGTAAAATATCGTGAGCCTTCTCCGTGTACAGTTTCGAATAACTGAAGCCCATTGAATGGCCAGCTTTATCCGCAAACTGTGTATATCCATATGCCGTGGTTATAAATCGCCACGAGCGACGGAATTGGTGCCGGCAAACGACCCGGATATACAAAGTGCAGCTGTCGTCGTTACCGCTTCGTGCAGCGTTTTAAATGCAAGGGCTGTAAAACCAGGATGTGGCAGCTGCGAAGTAAAATTTTGATCCAGGAATCTACCACTCTATAATTTACTCCCGGTCCTTGCTCGTCTCTATCTGCTCTCAGAAGGAAATGGTTCTACGTTCACAATCCAGACAGATCAATAACTACTAAACCGATTTTAATTAAGTCTTTTGTGAATTGTGTGAACCGTTATTCATCAGTTCGGAAAGTATCACGGGATGATTGACTGAAGTTTACACATCGGTGCAAGCTCAGCTTTCCTCGGACACTTGGTGGCAACTCGTATCTAATATAAACACACATTTAATTAGTTGCACATTGTAGGTACTATGTACCTACGTTTTTTTTTTGCATGGGCAAAATTTGTCTGCTCACTTTCTCTATTTGCATTCGCCGTTACCACGGATAGAGGGTTAAATTGTATATTTCACGAGGTTCAGCCTGTACGTGAGCATTTAACAAAATTAAGCTCAGAGTAACCTCCTGGCGTCCACATAGTTGGCGGGGAGTTGCCCTCGGCATACATTTGTTGAGCCTAATTTGCACCAACGACCCGCGCGTGATGAGAGGGTTTCATTTTCAACTGGACAAGGGTCTCTCTCTTTTCGTCCTCCCGCGTTCTCTCTCGCTATCCCTTCTACTCTCTTCACACGTACGTAAGCCCCTGCTTAAAATTTTGTGCCTTAGTGCCTGTACCATTTATCCCGTTGAGTACTCCGAGCTTACTTTTTGTTACTTGGCTATCACAAATGCTGATGGTATGACATATCCTTGCATACGAATATTTCATTAAATTCTTCCATTACGTCGGAATAAGAAAAGGAGAAAAACCTCGTTGACGTGTCTGGAGGCAATGATGCAATATAATTGGATAATTTCCCTTTAGATTCTTTCCAGTCTCATTCTCACGAGGAATACATTCACGCATTTCATTTGAATTCGAATTCCAAAAATTCTAGTTTGCATATATGTTTGATTGAATGCACGATGCTTCCTAGGCGCGCAGTATGACGTTTTGAGGTGATGACCACACGCCAGTTTTCGAAGTTCAACACTTTTTAGGTTGAACGTTGAAGTAAGTATTGACAATCTAACAAACGCTTGTAGTCGAATGCCCGGATTTTTCGTTCTGTTGATCTTACAGGCTTGCTGGTACAATTTTTAGTCGTTACCTCACATATTTTCGAAAACAAATGTTACAGTGAGACGTCAAAATCCAGGGTGCGCTCTGTTTTGAGAGCAAAAGCAAATGCCTGAGTTGTTGACAAGTAAATAAATCAAGTGAACGAAGACCACGCTGGTCTAGTAAAGTGCAAAACTCTCCAGCAGCGACACGGGAGTTTGTCAGTCTTGCCAACCTTTCGCTTTGGATGCATTACCCCTGAAAATTCAACTCTATGTGCTTGGCAGAGTGATTTGTTGGATGTAGATCATCGGTCTGCGTTTCATAACTTTCATTGATTCAGATTTTCTCATTAACGAACCTCGTTTTTGATTCCCATTGAAAATCCCTTCGAAAACGTGAATGATGTTCATGGACTATTCAATCTGCAAGCACTGCGTAAGCACATTGAATACACGTCAGCGAACAATAATATAGCACGGGTTTGGTTAGTCAGGTGGTACATGCATATTATACCTTAAACGACGTGTCTACCTCAAGCATTCTATTGAATTACCGAGTCTCTGTCCTCTGGCAAGCATCTTCTGAGTGCGTGCAATATTAATTATCAGTGCAGCTGTGTTTACCAACGCGATTGCTCTTTGAAGCTTCAACATGGATACGGTACCTACTCGAAAATTACCTCCTAAACAAAGTTTTTGTACTTTGTCTATCGCAGTACCCGCCGCACCGAAACTGGGTCGTCGTTGCTATCAGGGACAAAATTCCCACGACCAGAATTTCTTCTCATCAGACACATTACAGTATCTACTATTCTTGATCCACTACAGTCCGACTGCTTCGGTGCTTCTATCCGACTAATTAATTCGGTGTATCGGATTCATAGCGTATAAGTACGTAGATTCAGCGCGCAATTTATCCGCGTTAGATCCCGCAGGTGTCGTGACGAGTATACGAAAGCATGTGTGTCTTTCGTTCTTCTTAGTTCTTCTCTCTTTTATTGTGGTGTACGACAACTCGCAACGGGATATGATGCCTTCACCGCGAGAAAGAATTCACGGGCATTTCTGTTTGCCAACGGCCGGGGCCGGATAGGCCGAGTGATACACGGCCGACAAATCCCATTTCTCCAAGTAAGCTTCGTTTACGAGCCGTAGGCGTTGTTCTTGGCACGTACGAAACGAAGCCTCCAAAAGTCGAGATAATATATTTTGTCCAACCTGCGGCCGACTTTTGATTGTTTTCTAAATCCACCCTCCATTTATGGTGCGCAGACTCCGTACGCTGTGGGAATTTCTTTGTCGTCGGGAACTTCGCGATTATTATATCTTCGCTCAATGGCTAGGTGTGTTCTTTCGCCGATTTTTCATTTCTATACAACGGAAACAGAGGGGACTCTTGAAGCCAGAGACAATTTCTTCAACATCATATCACACGTTATTCCTGCGGGATACTTTAGTCACGCGAGATATCGTCCCGACAAATACTTCCACACAACTGGGTACTTTTTCCGAGACTCTGACTCTCGGGGCTGGGAAGTTACTCGTGAAACTTTTCAGGCCGAAAAGTAACAACACCGGGGAATTTATTTGATGGTCAGACTCGCGCAAAACGCCAACTGGTGGAGGGGGAGGGTTGATTTTCGGGGCGTTACGAAGTCTCGCTTTTGGGGTCACATTCGCGCAGCCCTATCCCACCCACTGTGTATTTGGGTTGCAAACGAAAGCTTTGCATATCTCAGCCCTCCAAAGCAGAAAGAGACCAATTTGAATAAACATGTACGTATCGTGGGGCAGAAACCTTTGGCTGTAAACGACAAATATTTCCCATCCGATAAATTCCGAACAAATTGTTTACGCAGCGCAGTATTTGCGGGGAATTTTTTCGATCACATCGACAGATATTTCTGTACAGAATTTCATCCGGCGTTCAACATCACGGTCCACTCTATCCAATGAGAAAATTTCAATACTAATTAAAAATCAAATTATGGGCCTGAAGATTATCACGGCTACGCGATCGAATGTAGCTGCGGGTATAGTGTTGGGAAAGAAAATGACATGAAAGTTCGAGCGCTCTGTGAAAAACTGGCGCCAGTTTTCTCTGAAAAATATTTCCGCTGTTTTCTGTATTATTCATTATTATCATTTCCCGGCAAGCACTGAGTTTCAAACGGAAAGAGCTACCGCAAGAGACGTCCTAGCATCGAGAAACAACAGCTGAAATTCGCAAGAGCTTTTGCCAATACACCTACAGACTACGGTCGTCAGTGAGACGAACATGATACATGTGCCCATTTATATTCGAGTAGCTTCCATGAGTAATTTCCAGTATAAGCAATAATACGAGAATACCTCCGGCAGTTCTACCTCGACTTACGTTTATTTTAACCGTATAATAAAACCTCCATGCAGGAAGATGTTATGCCGTAGCCGTTTTTACTTGAATTATTATTACTATATGCAGATCACTGGCAATGAGATCTCCTCCTTTTTTCACGAGCTTCAAATCAAATTCGAAAGAGAGCCTTGGGCTTGCCTTATAAGATGAAAATGTAAATCCTTCTCATGAATGAAAAACACTTTGAACTAATGGTATGAAAAATACTCCACGCCCCCAAGCCCGGATTAGTCTACTTAACTTTTCAATCTGGTTATCAGAAAACTGTCGACCGATAGATTCGCGAGAGGGCAAACCATCGGATCAGGAACTCACGCGCGTTACAAAATCCTCGGTGATTCAAAGCAAATCAAGCTTATCGCCTTGAAGCTTGCTAAGTTTTGTCCATACACCAACCTCTCGGCCCTGCCGTGAGCATAACGTGGGGAGAAATTGAGATCCTAAGACTGCCTTGATCAAGGAATTCCCGCCGCATTTCGTAGCTGGCCACATCTTCGCGGGCTCATACTGTTCCTGCTTTTTCAATTATCAATTGTGCAATCCGAAATTGAACTCTGAGCTATGCCTTTGTTCTCACACGCAAAAGCCCAAGACGCCGACGAAGAAAAGTGGAATATAAATGAGGTGTCTGAGTTCCCCCGTTCTTTGCATTACATTACCGGAAGAACAGCCCCGTCTATGCATGCCCGATTTCCCGCAGAGTATTTCGAACTATGAGCTTTCCCAGCGTGCATCAATATTTCCACATCCAAAAGCTCCCGCAGGAAATGCAAGTTCGATATTTTCCAGAACTAGGGGTAGTTCAGGAACTGCACGGCGAAGCATTCTGCCTCTGTAACGATAACTGTACACCAGCGTGGACTGTGATACATCAAAACGTAAACGGCTGAGCTGTGATATCAAAAAACGAAGAGAAAATATACCGTTGAGTGCTGCAGTGATTAATCATCAACTGCAAGGATTTGATAAGACTGTATTTCCACAACTGGATCCAGTAATCCTACAACGGAAGCGAGTATTCAACTGCGAAACGCAAATTTATCTAGTGGTCTGCAGAATTCAATATTTACTAAAAAAAAAACCATCATGTTTCCAGGATGTGGTGGAATAATTTCCGGACTAATTGGATCTGAATTACGCAGCGGTAATGGAGTATCCCTCGGGGAATTGATGTGAGGAAATATGAAAACATAAGTGAGAATTTGAAGACACCGAAAAGTTTACGGTAGAATTAATTGTCTACTGAGTTTTCGCCTCAACTTCTGGTCGAAAGCACAACATAATTATACGCGAACAAAAATGGAAACGGAAGGCTTGTGCTCATTCCTTTTTTTTTTTTTAAGGGGCAAATCGTGGGAGGATGAATGAATAAATTACCTGCCACTCGTTTACTTTTTTTCACTTCACATTTCTCTGTCGGCACGAGGCAATCTGTTTCAATGCGGTATGTTTCGAAAGAAGATGAACGAATAAGAAGACGACAAGAAGCGGAACAAAGATTATGACTCAAATTTGTGACCATGTTATGGAGTACGGACCTGAGCGTCTGATTATGCTGTACAAAATACAGCTACTAAATGAATAATGCATGAATCATGGATGGATATTATGCGGTGGGTCATTTTCGAAGCGAACATCAGATAATCCTCCAATCTATCGGATGATTTTTTCATTCGTCATATCTGACATGGCACGAAATATTTTACAGTTTCGAAATCGCTTTGAGATTCCGGTAAAATGCATTGAAACGAAATGCTGATATATTCTCTGCTTTCCTCAAAATTTCACTTCGTTTTCAACTCGGGTTCAAAATGTTTCACAGCTGATGTGAAACCATGTGAAAATAGCTGCCAAGTTTCGAACGAGTAGATTCCGTACTAGTTCGAAATGGAAATTCAATCTTGTTACCGTTGTCAAAATATGGGCAGATTGGGCTCGTCACCAACATAACCGAATTGAATTCGTGACTATGAAAATTGCAGAAGCAATCAAACTTGCGTGAAAATGGAATTGGGCTGCTAAAATTACGCGGAATTCATTATTCTGAAGGACAATCTACACGGTAGTTGATTATTCTCAATGTGCCGTTGAAAGAGTACTATAACTAACGATAAAAGTAGAGCGCTCCATCAACGGCGGAGCGAAGAGGTAATGCAAGACCTATCGTACGGGCTGTGGAACGGAACAGAAGTTGCGACTCTTTTCAAGATCTTAGTATCCCTGTCGCCCATGAGCTTGCGGCTTGAAATATCTCCAGTGTATCGTGAAGCCAGAAATTTCATCAGACGATTGCAGCTGTTTCTTCTTCAGCGGTAGCCCAAAGACCGAATTTATGGGGCCGTGGTGGATTTTAAGAGCGAATACGTGTCGCCCGGGCAATTTACCGGGGTTGACAATAGCCGGCTCATTCTTGTTGTTCGTTTCGCGTGAATTTCAACTCGACTTTTATGTTGGTAGAGGAAAAAGCATGATAGCATAAAGAGAATGAAGAAGTCAAACATGAAATAAACTGCTTGAAACGTCACGCGCTGCGGCCACGCTGCTTTCACTTGCCGATGCGAAGTATCTACTACAAGGAAAATATCACTCTACTTGTAGAATTTCTGTTCAACCGTAGGTCGAAGTACAGCGGCACGCACGGAGAAGCAACAAGTGCAATTTTTCGTGACTCCAGGCGCCAGGCGATCAATTATTCCATCTGTCTTTGTTCCTATAACCAACTAGACTCGAGACGAAGATGGCTGCTCGTACCCTTCAATTAGCAACTCGCTATGCTACTTATCTACGCAGCGGTGTCTTCATTTAAACCCTGTGAGCACGCAAAGCAACAAGTATAATATGCCTCCGAGGCACAGGTCAACTGCAGGATGTCCTTTCATTGAGTCCTACCGACCGCGCTGAAACATTGAATATTTTAATTCCTGAACGGAGAAACACAGCGCTTTGGAAACACGATGAAATCCGTATAATGAGATCAAATGTCTACCTTGAAGAGGCAAGGGAAAGTTGATGGGCTTTTCATCAATTACTTTATGTTTATGTATAGAGGAATTGTTTCGAGTACGAAATACATGAGAACTTGGAACAGCCATTACTGCCGTACTCGTACTGTTCCAAGTGCTCTCATTAATGGGAAGAACGAAAGAAAAAGTACAGCGATAACCGAACGTCTGCCGGATCTTACTGAAAATCGGAACAGTACCGACAAGAGCGCTGTATCAGTAAAGGACCGAACATATTTTTCCTCTCAAGGAATTATGCCCCTCTAATTACTGACGAATGGAAACAAGTTGAGAACGAAATAAATACTGAAGATTGTTGAAAAACAAGAATCCGTGAGAGCTGTACTTTGGCAGGGACTCGCATGTCTGTCTAAAGCGAACACGGATATTGGTACCGAATGTAATTCCCGCAGCAACCAGACTATCCAACTATTTCGTGTAAAATAAAGTAATAGGGAGAGCCTTTCCACAAGCATTGATCGACACACTGCACGTAACAACTTTATGAGACGACATTATGATTTTATACCAAAACCCTGTAGCAGCTCCACACGATGCCTGATGCGAACCCTATAAAATCGATAGTGTTCAGGGAGAGCGAGGAACCTTAATGTCTCACCTTTCCCCGGTGCCTTTTTAAGATTCCCTGGTTTTCTCGTCAGTCAATGTCAGCCTTACGAATCCACGCCCGATGAAAGAGAAGCTAGTGTGGTGTGATCCGGCTGATAACAGATTTGCAGATGAATATGTCGATTAGGACGTAGGTACTACGTGTTCGTGTCAAACATCTACTTCCGTACTGACAGAATTACGCAAGCGTAGGACATGTTCCTTCATGGAATGGAAACACGGCCAAGAGTCATATAACTACGTAGGAGTCAGTTTACGACCGATAACATCGAAGCTGTACCGACTATAATGAATAAAATCAAAATCACTTCGTGTAAAATGTACTATATTTCACTTGGTCGAATAACTCGAAACAAATTTCCATGACGGCTACTGCATCAGTTTCCGGTAATAAAAATACGACCACGGCAGCAGTAAAAACAAATGCGATCACCAAAATCTGACTATGTATGCTGACGCTGGTGCAGCTTTTTTGTTCACCATTCACATTATTCTCTTTATCATTTCAGAGTGGTCCTTTTCGAACGAACGGTCGTTGTAAATTCGCTGTGAGATCACTGATAATTCATGTTCATTTTCACTAGTCCATTCGTACATTGATAGATTGATATGCAGTCCGAAAATAGCATTCACGTCTGTACAGAGTACAATGCCTAGTCGCCATCGATGGATCATAGGGCAATTTGGGAAAAAAGCACAACCGTGCACAACCTACATGAGTAGAGAGTATACGCTGAAGAATTCACGTACTGTGTACGACTGTTACGTGAGCAAGTATCCGGATAGCTCACTGTCAACTTGTTCTTGGCTTATGACGACTGTGACTCGCACTGACTATCCACGCACGGAATAAACGGAATTCAAGCCCGAACTTTGCTCATTATCATTTAGCAAATGCCTCTGAACTGTCATATGACAGAAATATGTGAGTCGACTTTTAGTTGTCTCTCAGGGTAGGTTTTATTGTTTTTCTTGTTGACCATGTGTCAACTTTGAATGGTCGGACGTTCGTTGATGACTTCCTGATGCCTTTGCTTATTGACTGGCTCTGCACTCCGCTGTATTACGTCTGCTTTTATAAGATCATCATTCTTATCATTATAATTATTGTGCGGCGTCAGTAGCATTAGTTGGGTTCATCACGGTCGTCATATTGTGTTAAATGGATTAGAGCCCCGACATTCCTACTCATCGAACGCGACCGTGGATACAGATACGAACCAGACATGGATACAACGCATGCCTACACCGATGACCAAACGCATGAATACTTTTTCCTGGTTTTTCGGTCGTACACCGTGTTCCCACTCGCGGTTGATGAGTATGGCGAAGCTCTTACCGGCCGTGAGTGGGCAGTTAAAACCTCTCGCCATGACAAATTTCTCAGGGCAATGTTATATACCTATACGGATGAAATAATTTTTTGCCAGTCTGGAATTCACCGTACATTTTGCTACATGAAGATTCTGTGATTGTTCTCTTCTCGTTACGTTTTCGTTGCTTATTCCTTTTGGAATTTTGCAAAGCTCGGCTTAATCGTAGCATCGCGATAAGGATAGCTAAGTGAATTGGAATATACTGTACTGCCGGTCAAGTACACCTTCGAGCAAGCGATTTTCATCATTCAGATTCCGAAATAGAATAAAACGCAGAAATCTCTGTCTTGAAGTCTTCACCTGGCGCATGAATTCGTGTCATACTAAAACACTGAAACCGATGGACCAAACAAAATATTTATTTCAATATGGCTGCATACTCTGAACGACGCATCTTCACGGGGTTCAGGAAAAAAGACATAGCACAGACTAGCATTAGCATAGCATTAGTCTCTTAACCCGAAGGTTCGGGATAAATAGAGCGCGGACCGGACGGGCTCCTGATGGAGGACATTCTGTAGAATACGGAATGTTGAAAGTCCAAGGATGTCCTCAGAATTCAGACTCACCAAAGGAGAGATACAATCGATTGTCAAACACCAGTACAGCGAAGCCCTGCAATAGTCCTTCCAGCGGGACCAGCTAATGGAGGAGCAACCTCACAATAGTTCGTTGCCCTACCGGTTGACCCGTAATCCAACGAAGAATGGACAGAGGATCGGGTCCATATTCGTGTAAGCACAGCTGAACTTTCGTAGTTCACATCACTAGTTTAGTAGTAACATTAGTAAAATTCGTGTCAAATTCTTTCGACAAAATTCAGGAGTTAATGTCATTTCTTCAGTAATATTTTCGACTAGAATTCCCGGTCAAATCAGGGTGACTATCTTATTGCTATAAGTCGTGTTCGAAACAAAAAGAAACCTGGGCATGGCTTTTGAGACGTCTGGTTGAAACTCGTATTTCATCTGAATGTCGCCTTCCTGCCAAAAGGGAGTCTCCAGGACGCACAGACGACATATTTAATTTTTTGTACTTCATCTTTCCATTGAAGACATAGCTGTACCCTTGTTGAATGACGAATATCATAAAGAAACCTTTCCTCATGAGCATGGATATGAGGTATCTATATGCTATAAGGAATTACTCTTGCACTAGTCTATACCGAAGACAGAAATCTCATATTCTGCTGGACGCGACAGAGTTTTGCGTAAGTATCATATATTGTACTGTTCCCGGATGAATGAGGGGAATCGTCTTTCGTCGGATCTCCAAGTATGGCTGGAGTTATTACCAAATTAGCTAGAACCGTATTTGCTAGTTTTTCTTCAATTAGTATTAGGGCGAATTAATTCACGAACAATTGCCTGTTAAACATAATCCCGGATAATTGCCAGAGTAGTCAAGTGTTGCCGCGAGATCGTGCGTAGAAATTTGCATTTTTTAATTAGTTCGTAATTCTAACGTGTTTATTATTACCCCGTACTTAAAACCCCGGCATAACCCGGTGGCTCGTTATCTACGTTTGATAACTGAGTTTGAGCATAAAACTTGTGTCAGAAAATCTATCATGGCGGTCGGTATTGAGTTATAGGGAACTAGTATTGCGAAAAACGTGACAAAGTTTCTGGTATAGGTCTGGAGGCAAGGATAGAAATTAGAATTCCGTGTTATGCCTAGTCCACACGCGATGTTCAATCGCACTTTCAGATAGTGTATCGACTCTGTCATCGAGTCTCTCAGCTAGACTCGGGCGATGATTGGCAAAAAACTTTAACACGAGGATACATCTCAATAAACGTGTGTAGGCGGGGAATTATAGTCGGTCGTAAGGTATTAGTACACTTCAGAAACTACTTTGACGAATTATTCATCAGCAAGCAGTTCGTCGTGTTAATCCATTCGGTTTTACACTTCTACTTCCAAAAAATAAACTAATGCCCACAGCAGAATTTTCTCCTGTTCTCGTGTTACGTGCAGAATCTTCTCTATGCAATTTCGTGAGGAAGTCTTGATTATAGTAAAATGACGGTCTTTTATGAGCTTATTCCAATGTTACGTCTAAGAATTTCAATTTTATGAGCCGGGTACAAAACCTTTTGTCACTAGGAACAAGTAAAGCGTCATTAGCTAAATGAGACGTCAAACGCGGTTGTCGACGTCTGCTTTTCACCGACTATCCATTCCTCTTTGTTCGTCAGATCCTCTGTGACCAAACACCCGCAAGCGTTGAAAGGCTCTCGACCGCACCGACCGGACCGCGACGCGGCGATGGTTGCTCTCCGGGACGACGTGACAGACTAGGTTTCATATCCACAGGAAGAATCTGCGTGTCAAGATGCTTCGAAATAATCAGTTGCGCGGCTGCGCGTAATCAGCGAAGATCGAGTATCCTGGTCAACGAAATGTTCGATCACCATAGCCAGCGAGAAATCCGCAGAGTCGATCACTAACCCTATGGGAAGAAGGTGACGCGGAAGCAGCCCCATGACTTGGAGTCTATAGGGTGTTGATTTTTCTTGTAAGATATTTCACGCGAATATCAAAGATTGACTTTTAGCACGCCTCCGTATATATGTTCTTAAAATCAGAGGCCGAGAGCCACAATTTTTCAGAGCGTCCGATTCAGCTCGCACTTTAACGAGGGCCGTTCGAATCGATGGAGCAAGATTGAAACTCCCTCGTTATACCGAAAAATGAGATCATTAGAGGCCATCGGACGAAAATCGATTTCACCGAAATGGCAAGTCGTCAATAGCCGGTGCGTGTGTGCAGCAGACGTGTTGAGTAACTGCACGAGAGATCGTCGGCGGAGCTGTCTTTTATTTGACCTTTTCCAGAACACCATACCTACCGGAATAATTTCTGTCCTTAATAGGAACCACTACTAAGAGCTTCGACGGTCTTGAGTACCCGCACAGCAATTGAGAGATGAGAAATTGCAGCTGTACCACCAAATTGCAAGGAGGGCTACTTCATCTCGCAGATACATGTGCACAGCATCCCATCACCTAGGTACATCCATAGGTATCGCAAAGTGTAGAAATTCTCGGGTGATCCAGGCTGCTAACGTAGTTCATCGTCAAGAGGGACAACGTTATTCGGTGCTTGACCCTCGGAGCAGCTTTAAAGATGACAGTATCGCCAATGGCACTGTAGTTTCTCTTTATACAGAAACGTGGACATGTTCAGCTGATAAGTGACTAGGGATTTGAGGTGACTGCCTCCGTTCCTTGACGTGGGTTTAATTCAATTTCGAGTCTGTCACTGTTCCCCGGGCCAGAATACATCTCTACATAGGACCACTCGGTGGCTCTCAAATTCTCCACGTCTGTGACTGTCATTTTGAGGGACCCAGCGTACGCGAGACCTAGAAATTCTCGTTGCCTCTCCAGTTATTTTTAGTGGTATTTTTCATTCATTCGTTTATCTTTTGCCAACCCCAGGGCGTCCCCTCGCTAAAAGAATTTTCATTCCTCTCCCGCATATAGCTAGTAGCCAACATCGGACGCAATCATACGTCGTTTTCTCCTGATTCGATGATTCCGCATTTTCAGTCAGCCGGCGTTCGACCATCTATCGGAATACTAACCCGATTTGGGATGAAGCACGAGGTGTGCGTACCACTGAATCACGGGACTCCGCTATATGGACACTGTCAAATATTTGTTGGTGTAACTTCAACGCTATTTGACGTTGTTTTAACACCATTAGGGATTTTTTAACACCCAATGGTGGCAAAATCACACAGAATCGGGAGGACGGCCAGTCTAGAATTCAGCAACTGTGCTAACACCAAATTTTTGACAGTGCCAGTAATACAATTACTGATGAATGGAGGAGTACAAAGGAAATAAATGAAATAATTCCACCTTCTACGTTTTGGATCGAAAAATTCAACGAGTATTATCATTGTTGTATAATTCGTGAGTTATAAGATTCGTGAGGAATGAAAGCGGACATTGAGATTGAATAATTCCTCAATTTAGCTTGTTCGAATTTTCCATAAAAAGAGGCCAATCACTGAGAGTGTTGTCCCAATTATAGAATACGATAAGATGAAAAGAAAATTCACAGTCAGGAATAATCGACAGTGCCTCATTATTGACATCATAAAAAGTATCGAAATTCCTACTTCATCGATTACTTTTTTTCTCCCCACCATTATATTCTCTGGGAGATATTGCTCAGTCATCAAATCATAAAAAAATACTTGATCAGAAAGCGATACACAAAAACAACCGATTTGTTGCTGTTCCATCGACTGCGTCTCCAGTAGTATCTTTATTGATGGAGAAATCAATCAATGTGATTACGACAAAATCGTGGATCAATATTATGAATCAATTGAAAAACATCGTTACAGTGTTCAGCCTGTAATTTATTCATATGTATAAATATGGAATCGGCATAAGATAATTCGGGTTGAATCGTTGTACGGAAAGTGTTTTTTCGAATGAAAGGCGGAAACAGGAAAATTACAATGATCTCGAAACTCTTCATAATTGGTAAGAATAAGCTAGTCTTCTCTCTTTGTTGTTGTATGCATGTGTGTATGTACATACCTACTGCATGATTTCACGGTGAAGTTGCATGTAGGTACGTATAGAAGATATAAAAAACGACAATATTTGTACAGTCTTTGGAAAAAATATCGAGTAATCATGATCTGAAAATATCTTGCAGAAAGAGTTCTTCCTTTCAGAATATTCGTTATTCTGACTATGTAAAACTATGTAAATATAGTACAGAAATTGGAGAGAAATGGAGTTATTTCCATTATGTTGTACTTGTTTTCATTGGATACAGAAATTTGGAAAATCGAAAGATTTTGATTATCATACTGCATTCATGGAAATATTATAAAGACGTTCGAGCTACAACACGAGTGATCTAGATTCGTAAGACTCGTCACTCGATAGGTATTCGTTTCATTTTGTGGTAATTGGATCTGGCAGTCATATTTCAACCACGATCCCAGAACTTCTCAAGCGTGCGGAATCCTCATTTGTACGGCTCAAATATTCTCTCGAAACTCTCATTCCAGGGTGCAGAAGAGTGAAAAAGCGACACGTTTGCGTGGCAGTAATAATTCAAAGCCAGAGAGCACGAGAGTGTCGAGTGTAAAAAGCTGAACTAGACGACGACGAACTGAGGGAAAAGTGAAAGGCAAGAAGACGCCTCATTTCGAATGAGAATTACTTTCTATAATTCACAAAATTCCCCGAGCTCATCGGTTTGCACTTCGAACCAGTACGGAATTTGACAAAGAATATATTAACCATTCACGTAATAGAGGACGAGCCTCGCATGTTTTAACGCTGATATCGATTGAATGAAACATTTTTGAAATTTCGTGTTCCATAAAATGTATTTTGTGAATGCCAACGTATTTGTAGCTTATGCTGTATAACGTTCAGGTGGATTTTGGTCACAGTTGTTGAATGTTCTGTTAAAAGCAATATCATAGAAGAACATTGCATGAGTAGAATACTGGATGTTCTTCAACGTAGTCACAATTATATTGCCACCAAATTCGTCCGGAGTGGCGAAAAAAAATCTAGTGAAGAACGATAAATGATTACTGCGAATCGAATGAACCGCGGTCATCAAGTACACTTCAGAAAGCTGGAATTCCAAATCGTATAAAGTTGAGCATTCGATTTGATGAACTTATTAAGCACCTACATCGAGGCAGAAACTTCTTCGTGGCTGGAGTCGTAGTTGATGTCTAAATCGATTCAGCGTTCGTTATAGGAACGAACGTCATGAATCGGCGTTTGCCCAATTGCGGCGTTCGAGAGGAAATTACTTTCATGATCATCGGAAAACATTTGATGGACTTTGCGAAACTGGTGGACTGGTGGACTAAAAAGTACAGTACGTGCTCCATATAACGTGCTGGACGGTCTTCCTTACAGAATAATGACGCAGACTCTTTGACTTCACTCTATCATGTGGATTCTTCTACATTACGAGTACACCAGAGTACTGAGTATAATTGCATTCAGGAATGCATAAATTCAATGCTCACGAAACGCTCATCAAATTCCGACCACACAAAGAGAAACTATAATCAAGACTTCAAAGCACGTGCGGAGACGCAGATCCGTGCAGAAATTGTACGCATTTAGAGCGAGTTACTAATGCATTCATTACATTTCGACCGCCAATTACACAGGCTCGGAAAACCGCACTCACGGACCCGTGACACGTCCGCGTATCCTTACCACCCTCGGCACGATGTTTTTATTCTAATAATTGTACTTTAATAAATTCAACTGGAGCAGTATTACCGGGCTTTGACCTTGTACCGATTTTCAACTGTTCACTACAGCTTAAGAGCGAAATTACGATAAGCTCAACGTGACGGAACGGAACGGAACGAAACGTGCATGCCACTGAAGAATACAAAAGGATATATGTGAACAAGAATTAACTTCTGTTTCCGCTCCGTCCCATTCCGTTCTGTCACGTTAAGTTTGGCGTTACGCCGTCTGAACGCGTAGTCGACAGCGTATTGGCAACAATCGAGAGCCAACGCTATGTCGAACTCTATCAAATTTCTAAGCAAGGATCCGACGAACTCCGCTTACTTATTAAAATATGATAATCAACTTAGATAAGACAAGCTCTGGAGCACTATTGTAATGTGAAATTGATAGAACAGCGGGGTACGAGACGAAATTGAATGAGTTATCAATTATCTGTAAATTGTTCATTATGACGTCAAATACCTGAATCAGTTTCGGTTAATTGAATGTATGATACCTTTAACGAGGAACAAAGACCATGTCACGTTATTACCAGAACGGTTTCATAAACTACAAAGTGGTCCCCTTCACACTCTGATTGCTTCGGAAGAGGGGACCCTGAAGGGTACGAAAGCATTGTGATCATGAGCGGGAAAATCTGGTCTTCATAGCCTCGATAACGGTGATCGCATAAGTTGTTCAACAGGGCATTTCATGCTCGAGGTGATCGGTGATTTGTGGACTGAACGTTATGCCAGGTGGAGATTGCTCATTCTCTATGGTAACAGAATGTCAAATTGATACGTATTTTGATCTTAATCGATCGAAGGAATTGATCGAGATTCTCGTTTGATTTTGCGCCACGTTGCGCAGGAGGCTAACCTCTCGATCGCAACCGTTCAAATTGCAAATACGATGGAATTATGCAAACTGGTGTTATTAGGTTGAAGCGGAGTAGAGAATGAAGTCGTGATTAACGAGAAAAGTTTGAAGTCTGCCTCCTCACAGCATCTGATTAATGCAGTTCTGTACGGCGAGTAGCTATACAATCGTTGGTCGAAGATTCGTTTCTGCATGATAAAAGGAAATTCAACCGTTTCGAAACACAGGCAGAACTATGGAAACTAATTTCCATCTGTTGCTGTGATCAGTATTCCTCACTTTTCACGATGCTAGAACTGTTTTGTGACGCGGAGACATTTTCCGGTAATAAAACTCGATTTACCTCTGGAAAAACCAACGATATAGAAGAGACTGATGGTGAGTCAAACTCACGACCCATTCAATTCCCCTCGTGAAAATTGGCTTTTCTGAGCACTGGGCGATAAAAAATAGACAATGATTATTCAGTGATAAGTGGACCGATTTGAACAATTCCCTCAACTCCACTGAAATTGGAGAGAGTTCCGCTTGATATAAGTCTGACCCGTAGTCGCCTAGGCGAGTCTCCGACCTAGGAATCGTCCATTTCAATCGAAGGTCCCAGCCATAACTTCACCTAACGACAATACTAACTCCACAAAGTCGAACGCCGATCCCAGCTGATTTGAAATACCGAAAGGATTAGAAAACATGGTCCTAAAAAGCTATGAAGCTTGATTGTAACTTTGTCGATGGTTATGAGTATAACGGACCTCAGCTCACACGTGTCTTGTATTTAAATATGATTCACTGATCGTTCCCTTGATCGCGTCGCGCAGCTGCTCGAAAACTTTCCCAATTTCAGATCATCCAATACTTGTACAGGATCAATTACGATGCAACAGATGTGGCCGAAGGCCCTGCCGCTATGTGGCACTTGATGGATTCTCATACCGTGACGAAACGGTAGCTTCTTGTCGAGTACGTATCAAAAAATCTAGTCTTGAACTATCAGACCACCGGATATCCAAGTATATATCCGATAAAATCAGATAGCATTTCGTTATCCATAGATTCAAAACCACACACTGATTAAAGTTCGTGAAATATTTTTTTCTACTTATGTTGGATGCTAAGTCGCGAAGTGCAGCTCACAAACCCTGCAAAGCTCGTCTAGGCCAAGCTCAGCGGTTGGTTTAAGCAGCTTGACTCGAACTGTTATAAGAGTCTCTGAGAACGAATGCACGAAAAATCGTGAAAAAGCATATTCGACGATGCAAAATTTAGATTAGCACTTCTTATAATTTTATATAATTTACCTACTTTTACAGCTTTCATCAAGAAGATCATGTGCGATTATGAGCCTATAACGTATTTTGCACCTCTGATTTGCTTTCTCCCTCGATTCTGCGGCTCCGCGGGATGATTCTAGAGTTGCGAATCTTATTCTTGCCATTCAAAAATGTCCTGCCGTTGAATTCGCGATGAAAAATTATGGGAGAGTATGTATGACGTGAAATGTACAAATAATGGGGCGACCAGATGGAGATGATACCTACTCTTCGGAAGATACGCCGGAGGTTCAAGTAAACTCGTACAATCGTTTGAGTTCTGCTTCATTGTAAGGGTCTTCGTGGACTCAGTTAGGTAACGCTTTGAAACAGTATTTGTAACAGTTTCTCAGACATTTTCCATTCGAGAAAAGCACGACGAACTTCATAAACTCAAGAACGAGTTTCTCTCGCTGCGCTTAAAGCCTAAAAAAGAATGGAGAGACAAAAGTTTATAAAACGAAAATGGAAGTAATGAGAAGATTGAAAACCGTTTATACCTACAATGGCACGACAAGACTTGAAGGATCTTTCCATTCAACATCAGAAAGCTGACATCTTGCAACTATTTTCGGTTGTTTGATTAGTACTTTATTTGAGTTTACATCATAAAACTATCTAAATTTGCACACTGAAACGTCAAATAAGTGAAATTCAGTCGTATAAACTCAATTCTAGATAGAACCATGATAAGGACTTTTGAAAGATAAACACTGAAGACTTACACTATTTGTTTGCTTCTTATCTATTGGCTCGCATCTCGTTTGATATCTACTTTCTTCCACTTCTACCCGTTTTTCAATCATTTCTGCACCCAGTTCCGCGGCTCGTATAGAACACGAAAATGAAAAATAATTGTGCGAAAGGAGATAGAAAAAAATATTCATCGTCTCAGAACCCACGGCAATATTAACTTGAGTAAACGTTTTCAGAATAAAGGAATCGAATGATAGATTATATCCAATAATATATTGGACGGAGTAAGTTAATTGTGACTTACATTCTAGCCAATTTTTAGTGAGAACAATGTTTCACTGGAACAGCTTTCCTTGAATAATCGAATGCAATTATATCCATCGATGGGTACGTAAATTCGCACGACGCCAATTACAATGCCGTTAAGCTCCGTAATACAGAAATTATCCAAGGTAATCGAAGAACAAATTTTTGGAAAACATCAACAATTTGAAGCTGTGAAATTTTCGAAATGGTATTATTTGTGATTTGGCCGATTATTTCATGAGTCAGTTAAATGGGGAGCGAATGGGAATAGAAGAATGGCACAGAAATGGTAGGCGAGAACCTTCACGGGAGAACTATTTACAAAATAAAAAGGGAAGTTTCTTGAGATAACATTTTCTCCAATGTATTGTTCCGCCCCGCATTTGATATTTGAAGTTTGAACGAAGGAGAAAGATTTGAGCCAGTTGCCACGGGAATACAATATCATCGCCCGTCTTATCATTTCATTACCAAAATAACATGAATTTATTGACATTCTATTCTATAACAAAAATGGTGGTTGGTTCATAGAAGGAGGGCTGGTTTTCGCTGAGACCGGGAAGATAAATCACGGATATATAGGTACGCCTAATAGTTATTATCTGAGTCCTGAATTTCACACTAAATGAACTACATTAAACTTACGGAAGAATATTCAACCCCTCGTAAATTTCATCCCGTTTACTGACAACCGCCAATACCAAGCAATTACCCTAAATATTGAAAAAGGTAAGTATTACCCTTTCATCGGGATCAATAGCCGCCAGTCGACGGTGAAATAGACACGCTAGCGCAGCAGTGTGAGTTATTTATTTTACCTTTCATTTCCAGCTATTCTGAGTAAGAATTTGCCCTCAGAACAAGAAGCCTCATTATTTTCCACACAAGTTCAACGTAGATATTACCGCAGCGGCTTTATGTTCGCGGAGGTGGAAGTAAGCTAAACGACTTGTTTCTCCCTTATCTGAGACGAAATTCGTCAAATTAATTATTGAAACTATGATTATGATTTCCGTTTACTCTTTCATCCGTCACGAGTACAACCATCAATCGATCAGCCTGCTGCCATTTAAGTAGTATTTTGCTCGGAACTGGATCACCGGGAGTAAAAATTGGTCGACCTTTCCGATGCCTTTTTTCTAATAAAATTCATAGCTCTGCGGAGGGTTCCATTTCAGGAATCGGACCATCAGATGATGTGTATTTATGACCCTAGGGCGGAAAAAAATCTTCAACGTTAGTATCATTACTACTGTTAGTGCTACTCCAACTGCTGCTCATTCCGCCGTACAATAGTACTAACTATCGGCGCGTAGCCATCCTTCCCAAGTGCTCCCTCGCAGAGTTTCAAGAGATCACTATCTCTCGTCATTATGTACGGATACCTACGTATTGGCTCAAGGTATTTGCCTGTGACCGTCGACGCGATGGCCCGGCTATGTCCGCCCGTTGTCTCGATTCGTTCAACAAATGAGAACCTCTAGCGGACAATTATGGCCCATTAGTTCGGCTTTGTGCCATTCTAACACAGATACATAATGGTGTAAGTACACCTCGGCTACCTACATTTCCACATAATGTATAACGTAGGTCGTAGATGGCAATATACAGGTATGTGCAAGAGTGGAACTGCGGTCTGCGTGCGGCTTCGATGAATCGCCAATGAGTAAGCATATCGCATTCGTTCTAGGCCAATTCACCACAATCTAGAGGTAAATATTTCGCGGAGATGATTGTTCTCTGATTTCAGAGATTCTCTCTCGTTGCAACGTAATTGGAAACTTTCTTTGGATTTCCTCCGAGACCGTAGACTGCTGCTTACTTATTAACGGACCACTCCTTCGAACCTGTGTAGGTATAGGTATCGCGGAACGCCGCGGGTACAATGAAATGAAACGGTATAATAACACAACAAACACACATTCAAAATGAACATGTACCGTATTACTGTAGATACTCATATTATATGGAGTAGCCAGCTCAACATTCAGACTATTCGCCGTCCTCCTAAATCTTAGGATGCGCGAAACTGTCCTCTGCATAATTTGTCTAGTCGAGACCTAAGCAAACTTGTAAAAGATTTGTGCCGCCAACGTGTCGGGTTTGCACAACTAGTTCGGGCGCCTACTCCTGACAGTTCAACCGGGGCAATATTATATAGTCGAGGATGCTCACACGTAAGACAGACGACAGCGCGAAGGGGATGAATAATAAGATCGGAAAGTGGAAACAATGGTACTTAAAAATCAAAAATATCGTACCATGGCATCGTGGTTAGTCTCCTCTCAACGGAACAATCGTTTTTGTAACACCTGCTTCAATAGTTCGATTTCCGAAGCATGTTTAGCGTGCGTGAAGTACCTATTCCGGCACTAGTGTGTAGAATACTTTCCGTACTGGTGCGGAAAACGACTCTCACTGGCAAAAATAACGTGACTTGTATTTGGCTCGTTTGCTTCTCGAATCAAACTTCCCTTCGCAGGAATTACGAGAAATATCGTGTGCGCAGATGAGGGCGAGTAGGCGATTTCTGACTCGTGTGAGATTAGCAGCACTCGCCTTCGGCTCGTGCGCAAACGACACTCGTTCGGCTCGTGATGCTAATTTCGCACTCGTCGGGAATTGCCTACTTTCCGCACTTGAACACAATATACTATTTCAATTCCGTTGCACTATGAATCTTTCGTTTTGCGCAGATCTCGTATATCGTCACTACGATCTAATACTGTATCGTGAGATGAATATATTCGACTTCGGCAAGTGAAAATCGAGCGATCAAGTAATTAAAAATCTCCAAATTCTGCAAAAATATTTCCCAATCGTCATGCTCGAACTGCTGGAAGAATAATTAGTCAGAACAGTGCTAGAAGGTTTTTCCTATCCGGAAAATATCCGGGGATATAGCAGTAAGCACGTATACCAACGATGTAACAAACATCCGATGATCCGTGGAGCAAGGAGTCGAAAAGTTTGTCAATTATGAAAATGTTTGTATGCACATACAGGGAGTGTTAAATCGCCAAGAGACAACCAGAGTATTCGAAACAATTGGAGAACAGTCTACTTAGGTGAACAAGAACCCGAGGTACCAGAGTATAGGTATCTCTGAGTAATGAATGTTGAGAAAGGATAAGAGTTGAACTTAAACAAGCTACCACTATACTCAGCTGCGACGGACTGCAGTGAGCAAACTTTCAAATTTCAAGGAAAAATAAACTCATAATTTATAAATTAAAGTTTCAACTTCTTCGGAAGCGGGTACGAGCTGGAAGCACGTAGTTAGCGACATACATAAGTGTACTTGAGAATATTCGCTTCTGCATGTAGATTACTACAGTAGTTTGTGTTACGGCGAACTATGAAAATCTACTGCCGCGACGCAGGGTACACGGGTTCACTTGTGTAATTCCTGTTAATTGAATATCAGTTCTTCTCAAATTTATTCTTTTCGAGAAATGAAATTGATGAAATTCCGGATCGATGTGACAATTTCTTGATCTTACCCTCCGAAGTTATACGGGGTGAATTTTTTCGCGGATCATAACGCGGTATCGCGGATCCTTATGTCTTCAAAGGTATTTATTTCCACCTCGGGGCAATTCAATGAAAATATTCTATGCAAGTGATTCCACGATTTGACGAGGTTGGTGCTTTGGAATCACTACATCCATAATTAATGGTACCAAGCAATAGTCGTACATTGGATATTTATAGCAATCGTGTACACGTCAACTTCAAGAACCGGCCTAGAAATTCCTGCGAACAGAATTCGAAAATTATGCACGAATGCTGAGACGCGAATGTTTTACAGCGAAGCGCTCCGAATCGTAGAAAAGTCTGTTGAAATTGGTCAAATTTATTCCAAGTTGACCGTTTTTTGTTAAAAAAACAATATTCCCGACGATTTCACCGCGACATAATTTTGATTTTCTCATTTAATAGTTGAATATTGCTATTCGTTACTCATAATCGATATCGATGGAATCTCAAGGAATCAAGTACTCAATAATAAAACATAATTACAAAATTATGTCGCGGTGAAACTGTCGGGAATAGTTTTTTGAACTAAAAAAGCTAACTCAGAATGAATTCGTACCATCCCAATAGGTTCTTCTACGTTTTGAAGCGCTTTGTTGTGATAAATTCATACCTCGGCATTTGTTAACAATTTTCAAATTTTGCTTGCAGACATTTCTAAGCCTGCTCTCGTAGTTTACGAGTGCACGATCGTTATAAATATTCAATGTACGATTACTGCCTTATACCATTAATTATAGACGTTGTGACTCCGACTCGCCAGCCTCCTTAACTGAATTTCCAATGATTGTAAAACAATCGTTGGAAATCATAGAAAATCATGTGATTTGACTGTAATTTCAAGCACCTATAGCTCCTCATCAAATCCATGAAAGTTTATGTTATATTCCTATGTACCTATAGAATACCCCTTTGGGCGATACTTATTCTTTATTTGTAAGACTCCGCGGTAAATGTACAATTTTACTTCAGCCGTCACACAATTTGAATGTTAGAACGACCTCAGGCTTGCTATGGCAGCGGGAAAAATCGCTCCTTTGCCCTGCGGCGTGTTTTCGAGGATGCCGAAGAGTGCCTAGACGGGAATCGACTGTGTCGCAACTTATGTATTTTATTGAGGCGTGGTACGGGCTTGGCAGAAAATGGGAGTGTAAACGTACAATTTATTGTCAGCTTTGGTGTCTGGTATAGCTGACAGAATATACTTCACCATTCTATTCTTACATTCACACTGCACCCTTTTTACGGTACAGAATATTTATCGCATCATCCAGACCAGTCGCCACGACCGAGTGTTGTGCTTCACATCGCAATCGGATATTATTCGGATGTGTGTTAATTACGTCGGAGATCAATTCAAAAGTTTTAAACTCAAGCACGCGGATTCTATTCATCTTTGATTCAGAACCGGTGAAATGAAGGGGGATGAAAATTTGTAGGCAAGTGAAAAAACTGCGTATTTTTTTGCAGTGGTACACGTAACATATGTAACTAGTGTAAACAGGAGAGTACCGAGGGGAGGTTAAATTTCAACTACTTACTTCCGAGCGTGAAAATTGTTCTCCGGTGTCTGAATTCTTCGGGATATTCATCGAGGAGACTTTCTAACTGTACGGTATATTCGGGTTTCGGATGTCGAGTCTCGGGTGATTGTGAGACGTGGATCTACAACTTTCTCAAGTTTACACGCAGATATACCTACGTACCCAGTTGAATTATCGCACTTGGAACCGGCTGTCTGAGTCCTCGAGCATCCAAGTGAAATTTCCACCCCACCCCGAACCTTGTTAGATTTCCGGCTGACTTCTCGCAGCTCGATTTTTTCTGTTCGTTCAAATAATTGAAGCTCGTCGACTTGTCAAACTTGGACACTGACTCACGCATTTCATCTCAATGTTCGAAATTTCACCACAAAACATTGAATACAGATTCGCACTCGCGTAGTACTTAAAATATTGCAAATGTCTGCTATTCGAACTGGAGAAAATACCTGCATCGCCATTTTCTTGTAATAGTTCCTATCCATCAATACATCATATCTTGGCCGTATGTAAAAAAGAGGTCAGCAGAGGCGAGCTTTTTATTCAGATATTTTTTCCTCATCTCATCGAGGAAGGAATAGTCGAGACTATAATCGTCGTTGTCCTTCGAAGCGCAGTGCTGAGAGGAAGTTTATGAGATGACGAGACTCCGAAGAATTACTGAAATAGTGAAACCAAATGGCTGCATATTTCAGACGCACTAATTTGCGTTACGCGTCTATTACTGTGGCTGGCATCGCTTTAAGTTATAGGTGACACTGTTCTTGAGTAAAAATGGATTATTGCACATTTCGTTGCCGGAATTTTCGCGAGCCTTTCGAAGCCCAGGTATGAATTCTCAGCTGAAAAGTCAGTCGAGAATTTATTGCCGAAATGAATCAAACACCTATCAAATTCGCACTCCGTCTTTCCGTAGGTATAATACTGTACCCCGGAACGAATTTTACATCCGCACAGCGATGGCATATTTCCAATAACTTGCAGCATTTAATTGTACCTACTATAGTAATAAATAATTTTAACGAGTCCAAGTTGCCACCGGCTGTTTTAGGTACCTGCCATAAATTTCTAAGGCACTACAGACCTACCAGAGCTGTAAGCAAATTTCATTGAAATTTACGCAATTAGAAGAAGAGAACATTAACACTAATTTTTAGGTAATTTCATGTACAATGTCAAATTGAGTTACAGTCACACTCTCTGAGTGTACCTAATCCTATCGATGTGTCGAAAAGTTCAAGAGTTCCCATCGATACTAAAAGTAATGATCATATTTTCATTCGTTCGTAAAAAAGAGCTCCGGCTGATTAAACAAAAATGATAATTCAACTCACATTTGTATTCCTTTTTTTCCAGTGTAATGCCGCTGTCGGCGTCAAGGCCTTTTTCGACATGATGCACAGCGGACCACATAAAGTGATGTTGTTTGGAGCGGCATGCACGCAGGTCACCGATCCAATCGCAAAGGCCTCGAAACATTGGAGGCTCACCCAGGTAAAATGTTACTTGGATAGTCGGCAGGGGTGCGCTTCGAATGAACACCCGTGTGCGCCGGAGCGTAGCTGTTTCCTTTTCTATCCACCGAGTAAGACACGTGATAACTTCACCCGGGGGCTAAATCGGAACGCACCCCAGTGTCCACATATTTTTCTTATTCCTATTCGTGCAGCGTATTCGCCGCTGGCAATCTAACCTATCTAGCGTAGGGGAAGTTTTTTTTCCTCAAAATCCTAGGGTAGGGGAAGTTTTTTTTCCTCGGAATGTTTTGAAGAAGTCGGATGCCCAGCCACTTTCTGCCATTATACTCAATGAATGCTCAGGGTTTCATCAAAATCGATCGCGTCGTTTGCGAAGATCTACGATTCTCCTTTTTGAAACGATTTCTGTACATTCAAGATAGCGTGGCCTACAGAAACCGTTTCGAAAACGAGAGTCGTAGATTTACGCAAGCGACTCGATCGATTGTGATGAAACTTCGGGAATTCTTTGAGTACAATGGCAGGAAGTGGCTCCGTATTTCACTTTTCCAAAACAGTGATCGGATTTGATTGAAAGTCAATATTCCACATGTTAGCTAGGTTAGATTGCCGGCAGTGACTCCAGATCCCCCTTAAGCATAAACTATATCCTGTCAATAGGTATCCGCATTAGTCTTTATAATGTGTGAGCTCGCGGTATGAGTACACCTGTATATATTTATTCTGGAGTAATGTGAAGAAAAAGTGAAATCATTTTAAATAGAACTTGATTATAAAATTCGGGAAAAAGTAGAGAAATGGAAAAAATGAGAAATATACTGCGGAGATTTGTTTCGCCGCTAGTTATTCGAATTCGGTGCAAGTTTGTTCGAAAATTTTATTTGAGAACTAATTTACTCTGATGAGAACGGAAGTCTGCGCGGAGCCTGCGGTTTGAAATGGAAGCAATAATATGTAGTGTCGAAGACGGGGAAGATGAAATTGATGAACGTATAAAACAATCAGTAAGCTGGAAACTGTGAAAGGCATTCGTCAATAACTGTAGGTTTGATACGGCGCTATCAATGCTTTCTATTCTGTCTCTTCTTTGTGTATGTATATACATCATGGCTTCGTAGTTTAGTCAATAATCGTAACAAAAAAATAGTTGATTTCGGAAAAAGCGGGCTAGACGTATATACATACACCTATTACTCACACACTTTCGACGCAGGCAAAGTACGCACGCCGCATACCTTGAGTTCATGTATGTGACTTCGTTACTCGCCGTACGGCGCAATTTGCTTGCTTGAAAAATGTCTGGCTGCCTACCGCATCACTTTTAATAACACGATATAGAAATACCATAGATGAGAGTGAAACGCGCAAGTATTGGCGGTTAGTACGCGCGGAGGTGAATTCGTGCTTCGTACAGAACATGATATTATGTAGTGCTCTTCACAAGACGAAAATATGGATGTTGCTCACCGAGTGTATGAACACAGGTCTATTTGTTCAAAGGCATATTCTGTAAATAATTTCAGAGACTAAAGAGCAGGAGAACTTGTAGAATTATCCGGGAGAACACGATTCGATCGGTATGACTCCAGCACAGGCATTCGATTAGGTGACGGAACTATAATGACCGGCAAAACTGTGAATCGATGGCGTTATCACGATCGGGAATTGTTGACGATTCCTAGACAGTTACTATCTCAATATTTACAGCCTGAAGGAATACTGTGTATGAATGGTAACGTCTCGTGCACAATAATAACCCTGAGGACAAAATTCTATAGGAAATAGATATAAAATAAGGAAAATGTCAATGTTGAATGTTATTATTGAAGAAATATATACTTTGGTATACAAATAGGGGAACCGTGTTCACAACCTATTTATATGTAAATGTGAACCAGCCTGTAGGCGCTGCGCGGTATGAACTACAGCCCAGCGAGCGCCTCATAATTTCACGCCAGCTTCTTTCAACCGATTACGTTGGTATTCTAACAATTTTACGTCCACCTATTTTAACTCTGCTGTCTACCCTAACCCTCAGTATCACCACTTCACTGCGAGGATCCACTCGTGGTTGAGCTATAATAATCTGGATGAATATCAACAGCACTCGAGGATTAGATGAAGTTCACATGTTGATGGCGAGAGTCGGCCCGGATAACATGTATCCAAAAATTACAATTCAACTGCACTACTGCAGCTGCGAGGGCGCGTGCAGATCACAGAATGACGGAATATTGTGGAAACATCCGAGTTATCCGAACTCTGATGTTTCTAGAATATCTAAAACAGGAGGAAACTGTTCCCAGTTAGAAATAGGAAACATCGTCTCATGGCTTCGAGGTACATGAGTGGTGACAGAGTTCAAAATCAAAAAATATAAAGCGCTGATGATAAAATAAGAGCGAGGATAGATGACTAATTCCATTTCGGAAACATTCTGTACAGTAGTTGAACGGTTCAGTTCGCTACACCGTCGCTAGTTGAAGGTGGATATGGTCTTGGAAATATCGAAGTCAGCGTTCAATTGGTCACGACATAATAATTGATCCCGGACATGGACATTACTGGCTTTGGTCATTCGTTTCTGCCCTGTATACCTGGATAGCTTTCACACCGCGGATCACATTCGTTATGAGTTTAGCACCATAACGCGTTTCACTCATATAACTATAAGCCGGCGAAGATAGAGCCGACATGGATCTACTGAAATGAGAGAAAGGTGGCGCCTCACGGACAAGGGATAGAGCACCGATGGCGATAGTAGCGACAAGGATGATCAAGGACGAGAACAGGCCACCGGGGAAATGACGTGCATTCGTGTGAAAGCTCAGGTCGACAGATACTGTCGGCTTCTCATATACGTACTCCTATGCATGGAGGTTCGTTTTGAGTATGTGTGAACAAGGGGATCTCGGGACCGGTAATCTTGTTTCATCCTACGAGCAACCACGCGGCATGGGACATCGAGTCGAATGGTATTTACAGTCATCCGGCGAGCGGCCAGTGCAGCAAGCCTACTGGAGAAGACGAACGCGAAAAATAACTGGAATCGTATATAGGTATATACCTTTTCATACTGAAGCTTGATGCTAGCGTCAGAGCATCAAAACATTCATGTGATTATAATTGACCAGCAATTTGTTAAAACAATTGATGGCACTAAATTTTCATCCCAATGAATACTCTTGGATCAGCGCTTGAAGTTGGCCGAATCCAATTTCGTCAAAAGCCCGAATGGAAAGGTATATACCTGAAGTTTTGCAATTGAGTCACTGTTCACGAGGCGAGGCTCTGTTTCTTCGACAATCTGACACCGGTCGACCCACTTCAGAGTACTTCACCTTCAATGTCTTCCGGTTTTCGTATAGTTTATGTTCCGGCATGAACTACGAAATTTTCAAGCTATAGGAGGTGAGGTGCTTCCCCATCTCAGACTCGATATCATTGCAGAATGTACTTGAAATGTTTTCACCGACCCGGTTAATCTTCTAGGTTTTGTTCCTAATATTTCTGGTTTTTCGGCCCCGACATAAAGAGAAACTCACTGGCATTCGATGATGAATAACAGTCCATTCGCAAATCGATATTTGCTTTCGGAATGCAGGCATGTATAATTGTACTGCGATGGTGAGATTGGTTTCAAAGCTGTAAAACGTCCACGGAGGGTCTTTTTCATTCGCTCGTAATCATTATTTTCAAAGTATAGAGTAACACAAAAAGAAACTTATGGGCAGTAACAGAAAAATTCCAATATTAATGGTTCAATGCTTCGTGTAACAATCCGAAACTAATTAGAGGCATGATTTGAAATGATTTGAAAAACGCTACGATATATCGGAGCCGTCCTATCATTCTATTATTCAATGTTGGTCTCTGCACAAACTATTTCGTTATGAAGATACTATTTCTACGTTGGCCGCAATATCTCGAAGGTTAAATAGTTCGAAAAATTTCATTTCAGTAATACGTGAATTGAAATATTGAAAAATTCATATCGTTGGTGAAGGTGGTAAAAATGGAACGGCTTGAAATATTTGTCCGCTTTATTGCCAGCAGAGTTGGCATCAAATATTCGTCAACGAATCCGAAGAGCTGATCGAAGCACAATGAGCAACACGACCCCAGTATATAGTTTCGATAACTCTGAACGTCAATATAAATTGAGACTCGCTGATAGTAGCTCGGAAGATAATTGAATCCTACTTGACGGCAACTCGAACGATCTAAACAAACAAACGATATAACGATTGCCATCAATAGTTCATGATTCTTAGCAGTAAATGAGTGGCGAATAGTCTACTTGATTAATTTGAATGAACTCTGTAATTATCGGTCCTCTACCTACAACAGCGTCAAGGACTGTATTTTTTCGTCCGGTAGAACGGGGTGACTAATTGCCGCGACTTGTTAGTAGAAATATCAATATCGGTCAATTTCGGCATTTCGATTGTACAATATTTATCGAGGCATCAAGTTTTCCGGTGATTAATTGAGGAAACGGGTGCCACGCACAGGCGCGTGAATAATACTTCGCGAAAAGAATTCGAAAAAGAAAAACGAGGGCTTAACTTTGAAATATTGTATTATGATTGAGCAATTTTTGACACCCAGAAGTGCTGTAATGCGTCGTTCCCGAGTTGTATCCACCTCCATCTTGACGCTCGAACCGCGGGAATATCAAGCAGAGTGTCTGTGAAAAAAACTCAGCTGTTCCAGTATAAAACTGCCTCGAATTAGTCCCCGAGGCGGTGCCAAGAAATGGCAGAGTTCCATGACTCAGGGGCCTGGACACGCACCTGGTGCGAGCGGTGAAAAGTAGTGATAAGTCACGCATATCATACGCATAATTTTTCAACTGTACCTACCTATCGTAAAAGTTTTCGGCCACGAAACAGCCCACTTTTTTTGATAATATACAACCGTTCGGAAAATGGAATTATTCATCTACTCTGACTACTTCAATTAATCCTTGTCCTTGAGCCCATCTAGAGACATCCATTTGGAAATAATTCTCGTCGCAAATCTCAGGTCCTTGATAATAGATTATGATAATAGCTGAACGGATCTAATCAAGCCGTGTAATATCGGTATCATAGAGCTAGTGAAATCAAGTTAAACTTCGGATTGGTAGCATTAAGTGTCGCTCTACTTCTCGGACGAATTTACCTATCCGCAAATTAATTTCAGGACTGAAGGTAACCTTCGCGTTAGTTCTGAAAGTCAGAGTTCTCAAAGGTTTACAGGATTAACCGTGGTGCTAATCACTTCTGTTCAGCAATTTAATTAGAGATTGCGGAAGGTTATAAGATCCACCACTGAGATTACAATTATCACAAATTATTTCGTGTATTTTTCAGCTATGCTCACGTGGAATCTGATTTTCTCACCGACAAGAATCTATAACAAATGCAACAGCAACAATTATCGTTACGGCACACAGCTCTCATTGAATCCAAGCCTATTAACCGAAGAGACAATTTCGGAAAAGTTTGAACCGTAAATCAATCGGAGTATAATTGAGTTTCAATTAATAAAAATGGAAATCGGTGGAACTCTTCACAGGCTTGGACAGTGCGAAAAAATTAACCAGGTAAATGAAGACGGCCGTAGGCATATGCTCTTAGAAGCGTAGGCGGAAGAAAATTTGTGGTCGGACAGTACGAAAGTGCAGAGTTTGATTATTTCAAAGGTTGCCTCACAGCGACGTGATTATTTGGTAAAAGGCTAAAAATCTGAATTTCATTACCACTGTAAAAGAGAGACTCGAACAATGTGATGAACTCACGATTAACTTACTACAGCAGAAATTCGGCATCTATAAAGAGGCGAATATGGGCGAACTCATTTTCGGTTCTCCCTAATTATATTATTCTTTGGGCATTTCCATCCGTTCCATACAGCCACGATCAAATTTTGTCTGAAAAAAACACGTGGAAGTCGCTTCGAGTGTCTCAGTAACAGAAAACTCGTTCCTGGAATGAAAAAAATGATAAAAGGCGTCCATTCATTGCCCAAGAAGTCTTTCTCTCTGAAAAGTAGACGTTATAAGACGTCTCATGAAATGGTGGCAAATGGTTCGTATAATAAAAGGGCGTCGAATTTACTGATAAAAATACGAGCCCCTTGCTTTCAGCTAATCCGCCCGGTTCATCTGACGAGATTCTTTGTAACAATGAACTATTCATCAAAAAAAACAAGTCCTCTCTTCTTCCAGCTGTAAGAGTTCTTATAAAAGATAAGACGGTCCGCCGCGCCGCGCCGCGCCGGTCTGTCTCCCCCGCAATTTAATCAAATTAAATTCCGCTGTATTCCGATGTCTCGGACGAAGCTCCATCCAATTATATCGACGTCAAAACTCCAGGGGTAATTGATAAGTAATTAATGAATGGCAGTTTGAACTCCGCGGGAAGACGGGTTATCCAGATGTTAGGTGATCCAACAGCAACGACCTGATAGAAGCCGGGCATCGAGGACAGGAGCTGTGCCCGTAAAATAGCCATCAGTATAATTTTCCACTCCCAAAGGCGCTTGCCTTCTTCATGGCCAATGGACGGACGCCGTTACAAGTTGGAGGTGATTTTTATTTCTTTCGTGCAATAGAACCTCGTCCCTCGATTTCAGCACTTAGTTATGCGTCGCTGACACGTGTCCGCAACTTTCGAACTAGCTCTTCGTAGACGAAAAATAAATGCCATAGCATCGTGACTGGTGGCATTTTCTGACTCCAGCTTCCGTCTTCTCCAAAAATGCTAATTGTAAAATATAAGTATACCTGTTTCAAATGAATAGCTGAAGCCATTAACTATTTTTTTTTAATGGGACGAGGCAATGCTCATGGACGACTGATAATTTGATTGATTAATTAATTTCAAGAGAGTTCCCACCTCATTTAGTGCGGCAAGAAATATCGATATCAGTCGTTAGCGCAGCTTACCAAATGATGCTTGAATTGATTATGGGGTAGTTATCAGAAATTATGGTTACGGTACCTCGCAAGATTAATTATTAATCGATAACCGCGAGGCGCGTATCGTTTTCTGCCGATAATATTCCACGGAAATTAATATACGCACATGCGGAAATCGAGTGTGCGATCTGGAAGTACACAGCGACACCCGAAGCGTGGTTTCCGGTAATCAACGATCATTACATATATCTGGGAGGCGCTGGTGAAACTGATTCTCGAGCGAATAAATACAGTAGAACCCACCTTCGTGCAAGCGGGTAGCGAATATGAGCTGGATCAGTTTTTTTAAAGCCAATTTCACACTATTAATTTCCGACAATTCTCCGGGGATTTATAGCACTACTCAATCAAGTATGAGACACAAAACGGAAATGGATTCCGATGATGAATTTGCACAGTTTTCGAGTAACTGACGATTAGAATCGATGCTAGGATTCCAGACTAGCGTACTGATGTTTCTGCTAACTTTTTTCATCGAGTAATATTTCGCAACACATTATTGTAATTCAAAGTTCAGCTATACGGTATCAACTGTTTGATGAACTTCTAAATAACCAGTCACTACAGTCGGGTTATACATGTGTCGGTAACACCTTGTTAATTGATTATTTGCCTCGCGGCGCGTGCAAATGAGCGAGGTTGGCACAAGTGCCTAACGAGTCTGTGCTTGAATTACCGCAAAGTTCAGCGATGCCAAATACGGTCACGATTGTACAGCTGTCATGTGAAAACTGATAAAAATACGGGCACCCCGTGTTAAATTTCTTTACAAAATGAGATAACTCAAATAACATCGACTCGACGTTTGTCGGGAGGGAATAATGATATGAGTACACAGCCCTGCGATGGATATTTGATATATTTGTTGAATTTCGGTCTCCAAATTTGATATAACTTCACCATGCTCATATAAATTTTCTAAAACTAGACATGTCAGGCAGAGAAACTGAGGAACAACCAAAATGAGAGTGCGGGCCAACAAGGATCGATACTAGGCAAACAGCAGCAATTCCTATTCCGATAGAAACAAAAGTTCGTTGGGGTTATATCGACCCTTAATTTTTAATTGATAGATGACCGATAGATAACAGATTTAAAGATGGAGGGCTTGTTCGACCAAATATGTGAGTAGATTCACTTCTGAGATATTAATTATCCAAAATCCTGTTCCCGTTCCCGATCTATCTGGTCGAAAATAATTTTTCTTCGTCAAGCGACGCCCCATTTTGTCAAATGGGAAGCTGGATTAAATAACAACGGCGAAGGTATCATTAATAGTATAAATATACCAGTAACGGAAGAGCCATTTTTTATCAGGTAGATGGAACCTGAGCTCGGTGAGTGATCAGTCCGGTTTCTCTTGGGATGAGTGTGAAACTTTCGATCGATCCTTTTACGATAAATTTCCCTTTCCCAAGTCCCTAATAAAGACGAAGCATCATTCAGTGGTTAGAACAGCAAACAGATGAGGCGTACTGATGAAGTGCGGGCGAGATTAAAGGGACAAAGATGAAGACGCGGATGGCGGCAAGTAAAGAATCAGGTTTGTCGTGCACTGGCCAACTAAAAATAGTCAAGATGGACCCCGTAAGCATAGCTGGCAGTGAGAGAGGGAGACAGAAGATACCACACAAGATTGAATTCTGATTTACTCTCGGGTTTTCAGTATCTCTTGGGAGAATATTAGGTGAATCAAAGATCGTGAGTTTCGCGGAGGCTGTCAAAATAGTACAGGAAAATTCGCCGACTATCATTCGCCAATAAAATTCTAATATTGCCCCGGCATTTGTGAAGAACCAGGAGAGTGGATCTTCGATGACCACGTCACATGAAATTTCGCTTCTATTCTGAAAGTGTCTGTTCAAAAAAATTCGGTAATCCTATTGGAATGAGAATTAGATTTATCCTCCTCTCCAGGGCTTCGCTTGACCAGCACTGCTTCTCTGCTGACAGGAAAAAAGAACGCGATGCAGGTATGTCGCGGTCGGCGTGGGTGACATATTTGCGATGAGACTCGAGGAGGTATTGTTCAAAGGCCTTGTTTGCTCCGGAAGAATTTTTCAATAACCCAATTTTATCGCCACAGTTCACTAGCCTTTTGAAGTATGTTCAGTTGAAAGTCAGCTAGGAGCCTTCCGCTATTCGCGACAAAAAAGTTTCATGCCTCGTGGATCCGAACATTTCCATAAATTCAAATTACAGAATTTTCCGATCTCCTTGCATGCGGACTCGCCATTTTCATATTTTCTGACTTACAACTGGAATCGCAAAGAATAACTGAACTCTGAAAAATACTGTAAGAAAAATTGACTGTGATCAAATATATTGACTGGAACAAATTTTCGAACGTGGAATGTTTCGCTGCCAATCTTTCGCCGTTTTCCATAAAAAAAAGCCTGGAAGTCGCGACATGAGATGTAATTGACTAAGCTCGTTAAGCTAAGCTCATTGACGTCTGTAATTACATAGCGAGCTATATGGAGGGCATAAGATTACCAAGCGGCAACGGTGAACGAAAACAATTTTGTTGAAAAGATCCAGACTACACTAGCATTTATTGTTGGAGAAAGCCTGTCAAGTTTACCTGAAATGGAATACCAATTACGGTGATATTTCATTACCAACTTAAGTTGAAGATCTGCTCGCCTTGGAGTGGGCACGAAAATAGATTCCACTTTTTGAGCAGTCGCTATTTCCAAAACTTGACGCAGCGAATCTCAGCCATGTGGTACAAAATACTCTTATCTGACATGAGAGTAAATACATAAAGGATATATTTAAACCGAAGAGGCAGAAGAATATCCTGTAATACTGCAAGATCTCTCTAATCGAAGACAAGTACACTTGGAAAAAACTAAGGGCTCTTGTTCACATGAAAGAAATACGTCGAGATCCGCTCTCGGAAACAGTGGACGCAATGTGATTCGCTACCTGCGAGGTACGCTCAGAAGCACATCCACTTCCGAATTCGACTGAGTTCTGCCATCGAGCACGATTCCACTCCTACGTGGACACTGGGACGGACTTATGACCAATAAACTAATAGTTTCCGCAAAGATGGTTGATTCCCTAGTTTCCTGCTGGGGCAAAACGTCACGTTGTCTTTCTGTGTGATATTTCGTATACGTGTATTTTATTTTTGCATGAGAAAGCTACTTCGAATTTCAAATTGCAACGGAGCCCACTTACGATTAGAGCTCACTTCGTTCAATGCGATGCTGCTGTGACCAGCCTTCAATTGGAGCTTGTCAGTTCGTGAGTACAAATGCAGGAATACATCTCGTTATGTATTTTCTCATTACATTCACAATTCTATATACTCCGTCAACTAATGCACTAATATCTCATTTCCGTCTCGTTCATACTTTTTCTCCGGCTCTCAGGTCTCTTCAGACTTTCACTGGGAACTGTCCGGTTGTTTGAGATGGTTATCAAGGCTTTCGGAAACTCCAATTGACGAATAAAATCATACAGTTGTCCGGCCTACGATCCTCAACTGTTTTTGTTTCATAATTGTGTTTCAAGTCCTCTCTGCAGAATATGATCAAGTCCTCTCTGCAGAATATGAATCATTGCCTCTAGTTAGCTAGTACTCAAGCTGCCCTCGGCTTCCTGAGTACCTGATCCTCGACGTATAATCATTTCAAACTAAGAACATAGCAAGAAGTATCTACAAAATGAGCCCGCCCAGTCCATTTTCTATCCACAGCCATAAAATATCAGGTTCAGGAACTATTGCCTACTTCATTATGTCTAATACTATCTGGGAAGCCTCTCTTTTCGGCTAGTATTTCAGCTGATTGTTGGTTACGTGATGATTATACATCAAGAGATTGCTGGTGGAAGGTATACAGAAATCAAGTTCGTTGCATGTCCATTTTTTATCAGTACCTATATCTTCATTTTCACCGACGTTTCCGCCGGGCTCGGCAACCATCTTTAGGCTACAAACAAAATTGTTTGCTGCATTCTTTTCGGTCCCCTCTTGATACGGCAGTGCTATCACAATAGATAGTGACCGAATAGAAGAGACAACAAACAATGATATCTGTGACCTGAAGATGGTCGACCGAGCCAAGCAGAAATGTTCCCTAAATAAAGGAACATATACTTATATCAAAAACTGACCATCTCCAACGAATTTATTCTCTACATTGCCATGAACATGAATCCTAACTCGTAGGAGGAATAGAGAAGATCTTCGAAGACGTTTTACTCAATTTACTCTCTCCAATCTAGTAATATGGAATTTCAGACAGAGGATTAATCTTTCCTCAATTAGTAGTATGACGATGCTCCTGGTGACTTGTCTCCTCGAACATACTACTTCGTCTGGTACAGAGACGTGCAAATTGGAATTTCGAGTACTTGCCGAGTGTTCGTATAGCGGAAGTCAGTTTCGTCCTATTAATTGGCTCGGCGGATCATTCATGTGTCTACAATGTTCATTTGTCTCTGAAACTTCACGGTTTCCAAAATCTTAGAAAAATACTCACTTCTATAGATTTGGGTTTGGTTTTTTTGGCAATTTTCAAATTGTTGTTCGTAGTTGTTATCACCATTCGTAGTATACCTGATATGATAAATTCAAAAAAGTTATCGAGGAGTCGCCTTTGCCAGAGTATCCATTTTCAACAATGGATACGGGAATGAATATAGCATTTCGGGAACATTGTAATTTGGTGAATATAGTCTACCGTTACGGAAATCTGGCCCGACCCGAAGCGGCACCGAGGGGGTGAAATTTTGATCACATTGAATTTGAACGGTTAACGGGATGAACTACCTCCAACGCACTTGGCGATGGGCTCATCGACATACCGGCACGTCAAACGGATGCTCATGGTCCAGCAGTCCAGCTCTGGGAAGTTCATAAGTCCGGAAATGAGTATTCAGAATAAACAAATGTTCACAATGCTATTATGAATCGGATGTTCTTATTTTCGCCAACCCTAGATCGTCAGTATTCCCCATTCTCTCACAACATTGGTACCCATATATCCTGGCTTCGTGGTTCACTTGGTATTCCAAATTGGTACTGCATTGTGAGGTGAACAATCCTCCACGCTGTTCTAAATTTGTTTACAGGAAATAATCAGCACTCAAGCACGAATATTCTACGTGCGCTCGCCAAAAGTAATACCCTCCTCAGTTTCATTCTGATGAATCATTTAATATCGCCGGTATCTTCTCCGGTCTTGCCCGTACAATAAAAGAAACAATTCCTGTCCTGCTTGATCACGAAGTGGCCGTAACACTAAGATTACCTAGGATTCAACTGTGACGCAATATTTTCTTCTCATTCGTCTATATTTTATATTGAGAAGAACATCTCAGCCTGCATGTACGCGGAAGTCAAGCATGAACTTTGAGTCGGAAAAGGTAGAAAAGTCGCAGTGTTTGTAGGACGCAGTAGTTGCCCATCATCTGAATCAACTATCGGCAATTGGCTATAATAATTCGTGACATCTAGTCATTACTCGAAGGACACGTAAATACATACGTTCAACAGCCAATTATATCTAGACCCGTGGAGCGAACAGCTCATTAAATACCCATCAGCTACGGAATTTCTAACCAGTTCATCAGCCATGTCGACAGTCAACCCATTTGCACCCGTACACCGCATCGTCAACTCAAAGGTCTTCACAGTAGTACGAGTCAACAAATGGGTCGCCACTACCAGCCAGTAGTATTCCTCGGCACGGCCAGCCGCAGAACCGTTCCCAGCAGAGTGGCGACTACAGGCGACCACACCGTTGACAAAGTATCAGTGGCTTAAACTTTCTGCCACTCTCATGACGCCGAGTACTTCTCTCCTTTTTAGATAGCAATTTTTAGTCGGCAGTTAGTTACGCTTTTCCTTCCAAATTTGATCGTGGAGCAGCAATTCTTGGATCCCTTGGTACCAATTTATAAAAAATTTGTAATATTTTGACTTTTAGGGCATATATGAGTCCCATTTCTAGAACAACATTCCCCAGTCGTCACTTTGAAATCACTACAGAGTTATTCAGTCGTGATAGTTGATGCCGAGAATATAAGTTGACAGATTATAGATACTCCCGGAGTGTACACGGCCTTCCAGTTTAGGTTTCAGGACGACGGTTCGACTGTATACAACCGCGTGGCTCGTGCTTGACTCAAGATCGTTAGTTTCGAATTTGGTAGTCGGCGTTAGCAGGAGTGGAATAGGAATTTGTAAGAGTGGGAGTCTGTTTGGACTTGTTGATCGGTTAATTTTTACTATTCGTCGATTATTCGGCTTGGTGGATTTTTACGATTGGTCAAGAAATTGAAGGAGAATTTGTACATAGGGATTCTTGGGGGAGGTATGTGAGTAGATACAATAGGAGACGACACGCTGGAAAGTCACGTACGATACATCATGAAAAAAGATTGGAAATTTGGACACCATGCCGAGGTCACATTTAGTCGCCGAATGCTGGGTTCCCGTAATTAGAAAATTAGAAGGACGGTGTATGATGCGTACTACCGGCGTTTAGCGCAGACGGTCGACCTTTTGACCTATGTTTGAAGCTGCTGTTACAGGTTCTAAAGTATCAGTATTTCGGATACGCGAATGATCGAATCAATACCAAGAATCTAGGTATTTTAATTAACGTGCGTCGCAACAGCCAGTCCAATTTAATAATCACTTCAGATGTATGTGCGACTCGAGAGAGGCTCGTATAGAGATTCAGATTTTTCATACAGTCTATGTCAATCTCATGAGAGGTGCATCACAACTTTCAGGAATATCAAAGTCAGCCCACGGAACGAGAATGAGTGTAGCTTCAGTCAACGAACAGTCGCGGACTTCATATCAACTGGTACGAATAGGTGTATAATAAAAATCGAAGGTACCTAGGATTTGACAGAATGAAATTATCTCACACCTGAAAATTGTGAGACTTATGTTCTCCGGTTTGAAGGATATGAAGAACTGTAACTGGCCGGCTCCTGGTCGGTTTCGTATTGCGAGCATTGCCCGGGCGTGGCGGTGATAGCGACGGAGTTCGTTGTACACTGTAAATTACAGGAACTATAACTTTCGGGAAATGGCTGACTGAGGGTGGGACTGGGATTGTTCAAACTTTTCGATATTCTAGAAATTGTCTGAAGAGGATAGTTTATGGCTGCAGCTGGCTGCGACCTTTACGCGAGCAATAAGATGCCCCACAAATATTAGGAGTTTTGGTGAAAACGCGGAGAGGAATGAAATTTCGAACGAGATAGATGGGGAGTTATATACTCGACCTCTGGAACACATCGCACCAAATGTTCAAAATTGGTTAACAGGTTATAATTCTGGAGAGTCGCAGACATATTCTCATATTCGAGATGTCCATAAATTAAGATTATGGAATGATCACTTCAAGTAACTCAGTTCACGGACGTATGTACACATTCAATGCATATTCATGCGACGAACACGGGATTCTGGGTTAACAACGAATTATGTATCTTCCAATGGATGGAAGAAAGGCATACGTCGAAATAAATGAAATAAAAAATTGGCGGGTACCAATATGAAAATTGAAAAAAATGCACAATAGAATACGAGTGACTCCTCTCTCGAAGTTGAAAAAGCCAAGGTCAAAGTGAAAATATTTTCCAGAACTGCGAGTAGCTCCCAGGAGAGAATGGATGGTTTCAGAAAACTAGAAATGAAATTTTGAATCTTACAATTAGAGAGACGAAACTCTCGGAGCTATCATCCCTCCAGAATATATTTCCATGCGAAATGAAATTTCTTTGAAATTCAGTGGAGTATGGCTGCGTATTCGGTAAGAGTTCCAAACCGTTCATATGGATTTGTATAGAAGTGTTTCTTGGCGATGGGTATGGGTGCCAAAAATGAAGGAATCATGATTGCAGGACATTGGCGCGAAGTTATGCAAAGTGTAACAAAGTGTTCTTTCAACTTGCTGAGAAGAGGGGAGAGTCGAATTATCATGCGAAATAACACTTCTGAGGTACATACGTCGCACAGGATATAAATTTCGGAATTACGTTGTCAATCACGCTGACAAATGTACACTGCGCTGTAAAAGTTTCATCAAAAGTAAGCTTGAGCGATTTTTGAGCTGGCCGATGTACATCATGGCTCTCCAGGAGTATGCGCAACGGCGAGATCCCGGACAACGAAATAAGTATGAATAAGGTATTTCGAATCACCATAAACTCGACTCGCAAGAAACGTTTCTATCTCGTTTATGTTAGTCTCAGGTATGGCTGTATCAGATTTTTTCGATAACGATCACTTCGGTATATCGATCTCTGTTGTTGACTCATTCTTGTCAGGCCCGAATGTCACGTGAAATATCTCGGAGGATCGATGATGAATAAAATTGATGATTATCGAGGCGCGTCAAGATAGCTACTGGGATTAAAAACTCGTGTTACTCAAACAAATATTAGGTAACTTTTCCACAGGTAATGCGAGTCGCATTATCCAACGACTTATAGGATTAGAGTTTGCTGTAGCGATCAAAATTTCACATCGCTCCGCAAAGAGTGTCTTAACACGGAGAGATATGAGACAAGCCCGAATGAATAATGATGGGGGAAATAATATATGCCTTCTGACAAAAGTAGACAGGTGCCGTTTACGTGGTTCAAACTTTGAAACCAATAAAAGCGAGTCAAAGTTTGCCTCGTTTCTCTCTCTCTCTCTCCTGGATTCGTCGACAGTTTTTGTAAGTAGTGAAGGACGTATTTCTTACAACCTCATTCATTACCGTTGGTCGAATCGCTGGCAATTTGAGAATGCTCACCAATTTATACTCTGGTCACTTCTCGTACCGTTACTGCAGAACTTACTCAAGTCAGAAATATCTTGACCAGTCGTTTTCAGCTTCAGGAATCATAAGATTTAGACGCACTTCGCTAGCGCTATTCAAGCATGAAAATTAGTCCGCTCACATGGAAAGACGAATTTAGGAAATTCTGTTCCCTCAAATTTCGCATACTGTCTGCGAATTGTTTGTCCAGTGTTTCCTCTGCTAATTTGTTCGGGAACTCGCACGCAACGTGCGTATCAGATAGGTATAGCGTGTTTTCGTGGATTGCGTGCGAGGACACTGTGTCGCGATGTATAATGTATTATAAGTTCATTTACTTTGAATTTTCCTTCAATATTTGTTCCTTCAACACAGTCGGCAAAACAGTTAGGAATCTTGATTACAATAATGCTGCACACATTCGAAATTTTTGTAAATCTCGGCAAGATTTTATCGCGATATTTCACATCGCGTGACGAACGTTCATTGATATTCTTCCACCATAATTATTATTATTTCAAACCTTGATGACGCTGGGGCAAAGTCGCCACGCTGACTATCCAACAAAGTTTCATTGATTTTCCATCTCGTACTTTCTGCCTGTACTAGCATACTTCCAGTGTAACCACCGCCTCTCACATTATTCCGATCGAACACAAGAGTGGTTTGGAGTGATGGATACCTCGTGGAATAATCTCATCGAGCACTCGCGCATCACCTTAATTTTCCAGCAGTCGGGCATACTTATCTCTGCCTCATAAGTCCGATGTGACGTACACAAATAGGATCCGATAGATCCAGATTGAAAATTCAGGTTCAACATCCTTCCTGTCTGGACTTCTGATCGGCATTCATAAAATCCTACTCGCGTGTATCCAACCATTTGAAGAGCGATGTGAATCCGTACGTGTGTATGTAGGTACCTACCTACTACTATAGTAGACTGTATAGCTAGGCGAGGATGCGAAACGATTGAAGCAATTCTTTCGCGTGAGACATACATTCCGTCCATTCTCGTCCTGATATTCAAAACCACATGGAGGAAGGATAATTATATTTATGAATATTCCGTTGAATCGAGAGGAAAAGGCCATCCTAAGCGGAGAGTGGGAAAGGCCTAAGAGTAAAAAATTCATTTTAAACGAGCGACATCGCGTAGCGTGATTTCTGCATTCGCGCAGGCGGGCGGAATACTGCGGGCGTTTTGAAACCTCGGTTCCTGGCGATACGGGGCCTTTTACATGAATACGTAAAACCTAAACAGTTTAAAGTCAACGCTGCCCCTCGTGAAGCGTTTGGACAGCGTATTAATGGACCGACAAAATTTCGGTCGAGTTCCACTCAGACCTAGGAAAATTCGGAAGAGAATTTGAACCTCTTCCTCGATCGATCTGGTATGGAATACCCCATGTATAGGTGAGAGAGGGGCGCGCATGTTACATGAGATATTTCGGTGCAGGTTAAACTTTCTATCTCTGCTTGTGCTTATCCTGTAATTAATTATACCTAACCTTCAGGCTGCGTGATGGTGGTACGAGCTCACAGTTAGACATACGAGTCGACCTGACCTGCCGTTTCATCTAACAAATCCTCCCTCTTAGTCAAACGACGAAATTTCACGCGGGATCGCAAGAGGTTGGAATTTGATGAAAATTGTAATCACACTGAATCGATGTAGGTATCAAATTCATTTCCAACGCAATTTTAAATATACCACAGAACAAGAAATTCGAGGACTTCCCATACCCCGTGCCTCCAGTCATTACATGGGGTCATTCCGTGTTATTTCTGTCAAGAAAGCAACTCGACGTCACCAATTATGACCCAATTATCAGCGAGTATAGTCTGCCCAAACTGCCTCGAGTAACACGATGTGACGAAAAAGCAGTCCGTTTCGAGGTTTTTCGAAAATTTTCGTTCTGCGCTGATATCTCCGGATTGACCTGCGCTACAGGCTCGTCGATCGCTCGTTTAAAAGCTAGTAATCCGGGCTACCATATGTCCGGCGGATTGCATTATTTGCAAGAATTCAACTATTGCTGATTACATTCCGAATGCGGTGAAAATTTTTTCGTATTTCACTCGCCCTTCTAGATTTCCTCCATTATTTCATACTATGCCATGGAGACTACAGTTCTGTGGAAGTACGAAAAAGGTTTGGAGAGAGTATTCCTCAGTTGGAAACCAAACATTCTTTTCGCCAAAGGGAGGTGCAGCCGAAATTCTCTTGAACGAACCGAAAAGAAATAATTGTCATGTTTTCGAGTGATGCAAATCGAAATGAGAATGTATAATCCATTTGTGCAGGAGCTACCTTCCTCAAAAGCTCAAGCGATGTGGAATTCCAATCGAATTTTGAGATTGTAACGTAGATTCGATACTCTCCTTCCATTTCCCACATGTCCAGCCTATTTATCCGGCAAAATGAACGGGAATTCATGTTCACACATTATTTTCTCTCATTTTTACCTCAGCAGAAAAAAAAACCTCATCCACACTTTGTTCACAGTTCCCTGGGACAATTCTCTCCGTAATGTAGATTGAAACAGAAAATCTAGGCGGGGGTGTTTCATGAAACGAAGTGTCTGTAACTTTCGAGTCATTGAATCGGTATTAGGTGGATCTAATCAGTGATCAGCTCCATTTCAACATTATATTCGAACGTGTGAAAGGCTGGATCTGCAGCCAGATTCGGTTGCGTGCGAGTAGATTTGACGTTACATCTCAATCAGATAGTATTGAATCCAGTTAAACACGATCAGATATAACATTGAAACTGACCGTATTTAATTTCAGATACGTCCAGATGCGATTAGCTCTAAATTTGAATCTCATCGGATACAATCGAATCAGAATTAGATCTGATCAAATGTAACAATTTTTTCTTGGGGATGACGGGGGCACGAATCGTTGCCGATTGAATGACACAGCCCAATGTGAACGTTCACGGTCGATTTCGGCAGACTGACATTTTGATAAGCTGTTTACCGTTACGAACGAGTGAGCAGCGAATAAATTTACGAGCACAATAACAGGATCGTTTGAATTTAGATTATACGTGAAACCGCCGAAGATTTGGCGCGGCGATGCTTTCATCTGATTATAATATGAAATCTGCCGATCTGATCGTTTCATAATATGTATACAATCGAACAGAGAACGGAAACGGTTCCGAGAATACAGGAAGTGTAAAAAAGATGTAAAATTGGCATCCCAGGTTGATAAATGTATAGGTAAATTTTACGGTGTGCAGTTGAGTCGCAGAACTGCGACCGTGACTTATATTCTTTTCGGAAACTGGTTTTCCAAATCACGGGATTATGCGAGTCCGTTATAGGCCCAAGTTATCACAATCTACGACCTTTGTCTGGACCAAGAATCCGCTCGTCATAGATACGCACACGAGAATAAATCGGCCCAGAAAATTGGACACTAGGACGAGGTTCGTGCAAACGGCACGGACTGCCAATAATGATCGTGTTATTATTTTCTGTTGCAGTTGAGCTACGCGGACACGCATCCGATGTTCACGCAGGATAGCTTTCCGAATTTCTTCAGGGTAGTGCCGTCCGAGAACGCGTTCAACGCGCCGCGGGTGGCGTTACTTCAACACTTCAACTGGACCAGGGTTGGCACGATCTATCAAAACGAGCCGAGATATGCCTTGGTAAGTCACGCCGTTCTCGACCATCTCTCGAATATTTACCTTTGTTCATTCACTTGTATTCTGCGACTGCAGCGATGCTTAGAAATGCTACAACGCAGCTTCCGCATTCAAGAGTCGAGAGTGCTCGCGGCCTCATTAATAAGCCTTAATTAGACGAATCGTGAATCCCGAGCCGTTTCAATAGATACTTGCAATGTATGGCAGCTATTCATACATCGAATGCTCGAATCTACTTGATAACATGTACCGCGATTGTCAATTTCTGAATACTTGTTCTTGAGCCATCATTAAAAAGCGAATAGTCATTTGTTTCGTTGCAAGATGCGAAACTTTCCGTTTCAGATCCATGTAGGGCTGTGTTTTCAAATTTATTGTAAATACGCACGATTCGAAAGGCAAACGACATAATTGCACCACCAGCAAGTGTCCTATAATTTGCTAGGCGTTAGATCATGTAACCTTCCGACAAGCACGTGCTACTCTGTACGTGAATCATAAGTGTATTGTAAATGGCGAGAGTCAAGGGCAGATGTGGCCGCAACCTATACGAATGTTGCCAACAAGCCGAACTTTCCACTGGTTCTCTTGGATGAAATATTGATAACAAAAATGAGAAAAAGGGGTAAACGCGCTTGACGCTCATTGCGATTAGAAAGACAATCGCCCTTCTTGCTCCCTGTAAACTTCAATCTTCGTCTGTATATTAAGATTACTTACTTCACAGGCACTGAGGAAAATGATCGATCTGAATACGAACTTCTTTAAAGCAATTAACGTGCTTTTACAAACGAAGCTCGAACCACGGCTGCGCGTATCCCGCTGTCGCCGTGCCGCCGGCTGATGATGTTTTTCCGAACGCCACCTGAAACTATAATCATATTTTTGGAGAAACGTGGTGAGCGATCTGAAGAGTGAACTGAAACAAGTATAATGATAAAAAAAGAGAATACATGTCGAGGCGGCAATATTACGCTTCTAATAAACCCGGCAGAAGGAAGGCAGTGAATTAAATTTGTGATATCGAGCCAATTTTAGAGATGAAAAGCAGAAGATGTTGCGGCGAAGGTCATACCAGAATTCAGTGAAATGAAATAATATAGGAGCATCGTTTTCTCACTTGATTCAAAAAACCAGCCACATCCATCTATATCTCATGAAAATGAGATCGAACAAAACGAGGAGCGACGAATAATTGTAAGACCACTTATTGTCAGTGAATTGCTATAAGTATCGTTTCGGGGTATCTGAAACTTTGCTTACTTCTGATCAAGTCAAAGGACGGAATGATCAATCTCCATGAATTCGGGATTCCATGCTCAAACATATAAAAACAGCAGCCTCGGAGCGATTCGAGAGCACTGAGTCAGGAATGCAGAAGTGTTCCCATGGAAACCAGAATATCAATACCTACCGGTACAGCACCTTAAGAAAGACCGCTGTATAGGTCCTGACCTCATCAGACCCGAGTCTCTAGATGTCACGGAAGCCGGGTCCAGTTCAACACAGAAAAAATGGCTCTACTAGAGCCGAAAATCGTGTTCGAAAGAAGAATAATCACACGGCCACCTTGGAACAAATATATGTTATTTTGGTGACCGAAATAATGGCCTACGATGTTCGAGTTCCGTGCTTCTGCGAGGAGAGTTCTGAGTCAGATTGTTCTACACCCCGAGTGGGAATCGATGGATGGTGAACTAAGAATATCAGGGCTGCGTGAATAAGTGAAAAGGTCGATTCAACGCTTCGACGGGGCAATTGTCTATGAGCCGCCGACATCGTAGGTACTGGATTATTGTCAGTTTCTAGGTCACAGCGAGTTGGAATGAGCCTGATTATACCTGACACGGCTGCATTAATCTGACGCCAACGAGTCTAAACTTATTTAGGTGGAAGATCAGTAAACCGCGCTTTGTCTTTGATGGGCAAAGTTGTGATAGGGGGTCAAAGGCTTCCTTGGTAAAATTACTTTCTACTCGTATAATTAAATCATATAGTTTGGTATTCAAACCGGAAATCAACTAACTGACCGAACCAAGCCGTTATCCTGGAGTCAAACTGGATTATGCAAAGCAATTATAACTTATCCCACTTTCCAAATCCACAACCATTATTCTCAACGAAACAAACCCTATGCTCGAATACTCCTGGATATCGAGATTGGTCCAAGTAATTCTGAATGCCAACGTCATCAGTTAACAATTGTTACACATTCACCAAAATATTTGGAGTAAAGTCCTAAATTTTATGAACATTCGAAACTGCGCATGATTCTTCTATAAAATGTCGCACAATCTATCATATCTTGTTAAAGAGTGAACGAATTTCTTTTCGAACTATGAATTATTTTCATCCCCAGCAAACACGGACGTTGAACTTTTTGGCTGGTTGAACTGACCAAGTTCAACTCCATTATCACGTGGTACGTGGTGAAATTACAGGTTCATTTTCAAAAGTCAATTTTCTTTTCAAAGATCTGCAGTTGCTACCCGCTTGTGCTGCACACGTATATATATATGTATGTATGCACATCGGTTCTCTCTCCGTACAACTGAATGTTCGAGTTGTTGCAGTGGTAGAGCTGATGTCCTACTTTGTTTTCAGTTCAAAGTTTGTAACGTATAGATCACGAAGAGGGGTACATAACATTGAATGCTGAAGGAGCGACGTTACGTTGGTTTTCCGCATGCTTTGCATTTTCCAAGAGTGGAAACATTCGTACGGTACATTATACTGCTGAAAGCTACACGTTTGCAAAACGAATTCTCGCAGCTAATGAAGCAGCGTAACCTTCATCTACAAATGCTTCAATTGGTTCTGTTTTTTGTTCTAATGCTGAACAACTCGAGAAATGTTCCCTTCAGAGTTCTGCTACTATTTCGTAAGTTTCAGATCTCCAAAATGAAATGATCTCCAATGTTCCGCTATTATCGTCGCATCGGCATCCACGGTACGACCAGATAGATATCAGCAATGATTCTCGAATTCGGATTCGAAAATCCTGAACACCCGTGAGCAACGCTACAAGAAAGTATATTGAAAATTGATTTTCAATTAGAAAGGTTTACCGTCGATCGATCTTCTCTTTATTACCGTTTTACAACCGCTTCCAATCTTTATATACTGCATCCCACCGGTTACTTTTCGGTCTCAAAAATTTCACATCTTTGAAACGTTTATTACGCTCTCGTGGACCCATTTACATTCTAGCTCGTTCTCGTCCGCGTCATCATTCCCCATACGGTCAGAAAATGAAGAGATGCCCGCGGTCCAGGGTAGGTTTTATGGTTCACCCGAAATCATATCAAGCCTCGAGCTACGCTCGATCGGGACGAAATATGGGACACGCCGATGTCAATTGTGTATCACATGCCGTTAATGTTATAGTTTGTAAATTTTTACCTTTTTTACATGGAAATAGAATTGGATGTGCGACCCATTTCCCTTGGGCTGGTTCACATCAGGTCATTAGATCACGATGTCGATACCAAGGGAATGCTACGTCCATTCCGGAGCGATTAGTGCGTATCCGATCCGAAGATCTTGCTGTGTATTACAATTTTCTTATTAAAGATTAATGCTGTTCGGTTGCCCCGAAGAGTCGCTTCGGGTTTTGAATTAGATATACCTACGTTGGATTGGGTATCACCGGCTCAAATATCTCCGATTAGAGATGTACAGGGTGAGTTTTCTCTGGTATCGCACGAGGGAGGTGCTTGATATGGCCGAGCATGTCTGTAGTTGTTCGTACTCTTCTGCTTCGTGTGCTATCAACACTTACCAACGTTCGTAAATGTACGCATACTCTGCCACATGAGGCCCCTCCCTCATGCGATACCGGAGAAAACTCACCCCGTGTATTCATCGAAGAAGGAAAGTGCAAGATGTAATTCAATAAACCATTCAAGCCCGTGACTGTCGAGCGAAAATAGAGCCACCGTTTGTAACACAATTCTGAAAGACATGGACACAATACCGTGGCCAACAATAGAAGCTGACGGATATTGCTTTCGTTCTGCTTTAGCTCGGCGAAGAATGAAAATAAATATCCCAGCGTTGCTAGAGCGTGGAAAAACAGAACGATAGAGGGTGGAAACTCATGTCCGTGTAATACGTTGATTCAGCAACTTTTTCCAACATCTTTGACATCGAATTGAGATATTCGTCACACCGATTTTCGGATCCTGCACATATACCTAAGTTTTCACCGTTGATTTGCATTTGAAGTCTGTAAAATGACAATTCATGTCTCTAGGTATACCGGAACCATGCGTACAGCAGAAGTATATATATATATCTACGTGGAATTTCGTGAACCCCGTTGCCAATTTCGGTCCGTATATCTTCCCGCGAATATGACGCGCTTGTCCCTTTGATATAATTCGGGTTTAAGTAAACTTTGTCAAGTTTTGCCACCGAAAACGTCTGTCAAAGTCAGAGAGACAGGCACGCGAGCCGTTAACCAATTTTTTCCGTGCGTGTTTCAGATGTGTGTGAATTTATTCAGGGCCCTGGTTCATATGTGTTTTCCGGAAGCCCTATGAAGGGCAACACGATATTCGAAGCCATCGGGGTTGTATAAAGTTCCAAAGAAGTATGCGCATCTCTACAGTTAGGTGTCACACTGCCTTACATTGCTCTGATTCAATTTTGCTTTTCATTTTTCATTTTAAGAAAATCTTCAGGGTGCCTGAAGCGGGCATACCCGAACAAAACTCGTGCTTGGAATGCCTCGCGTGGTATGTAGAAGCTTTTCGCAATTCGAAGGTAAGGTTGGTTTTCAACTGGATCCTAAAATTTTGCAATTTTTCGTCGAGAAGTTGATCCCGAAGCGGCGATTGGTCTGTATGCCAATCAAATGATTAGCGTGCTCTCACAATATAATTGTGAATATCCTGCATGCTCACAATGTCCATGATCACAGTTGTGCGATAAGAAGTTTGTTTTCGTGCTGCAAGTTTGACAATTCGATCAAGTATTTCTGAGTGAAAGCTCCGATCGATCGGCCACGTTAGCGAATGATGTGAGGGAAAGAGAAATTGAGAACGCCCGAGGGAAGAGAGGAGGCCGTTTACCGAGGGGTTGGAGTTATCAAATTCAACGTGGCCCATCATCTCTACAATTGGCATCCGAATTTCCCGTTTATCTCGAATTGGTCACCGTTCCGCTTCCCCTTCACCCTCAGGCCTTGAATACAAATATAACGTATTAACATGCTCACTGTGTAACTGCAGATCGGGATTCAACGTAATGTCACGTAACGCAACTCGAAGCGTAACGTGAGCGTGAAGTATCATTTGAGAATCGCGTAAGTATATAAGTATAAGGAGCACTACGGTCAATGCACGTATTCTTCCGCAAAATTACTGGTTCGGATTGAAGAAATACCGATTTCGTGGACAGAGGCAATCGTGTCCAAGCATTCTTCGAAGTGTGAAGGTTTAATTTCACCTTCGCGTTGCCAATGCCAGCGATCCGCTGCGCCGTACGATGAATTTATCGCTTACGGAGGTTGCCTCACTATTCGGCAGCGAACCACGGAGAACTGCCGCTAAGCGCATTTTGGCGATTGCCGTACCTCGCTGCCGCATAGTGAGCGCACAACGGATCAGCGGATTGTCATTTATATGACAGTGAAGGCAGCCCACCTCATCCCTCTGCATTGCTCCATGCAGGCTAGCAGGCACTCGCTACAGCTGATCGAGCTTCCCAATGGTTAATTCCATGATGTCGATTTCATTTCTTTGTGTTAACACATCAAGGGTTTCGATGGGTCATCGATAACTGTTCGAAATACATATTTCCGCGGATTATGTACAAACCTCGGAATTCTCAAGTACCTGATCCAATCGGACATAGGTTCGCCCTGTTGGAATAATCACGAAATCCGGCGTTCATGAAGATCAATTTTTTCACAAACCAAGTTTACCGTGTTCTCGAATGATTATAATTTCAGAAATGTTACATACTCTACTTTTGAGAATAGCATGTGTAAATGACAATACTGCTCGTGGTACCGTGTGCGCAGATTTGTAAAAATGATTCAAATCAGCGATTGCAAACATTCTTCAAAAATGTAAAATGTATCGAGAAAAGGAACCCTCCGCAATCGTTTTCAAGATTTCAATCGAGGGGCATCGATTGTTCGACAGCCCCGTCGTACCCTTCTCTACCTTCATTTGCAACGGATCAGGCATCGACTTCATGGAGTGTTATGGCGGTCAGCTAATATCGTTATAGAAATGTAAATTCTTTCCAACTCCGCGCACTGATACCAAAGAAAAAATGTTCATGATTTCACTGACATTTGATGATATCTAGGTCGTTTTCACAGATTCCCAAGTACGATAGTGAATTTAAAAAGATAAATTCCCGTCAGAATTATACTGGTGAGGAGTAATACGGAAATTAAGAATTTTTCAACGATGTTAGGCGGGAATTTCGAATGATTATTTCGTCTAAAAGTACAAATTGCCAAAAAATCTCCCGATATCCTTCGTCTAGACTCTAGACCGACTGCGTTGAACCATATTAAAACGTACTGGTACAGCCCTCTGAGTACATGCGAACTTGTAGTTCGTATAGGTGGATATAGTTCAGATAATATTTGCAGCCAAAAACTATTATTCAGTTCTGGAACTGGCACGTATAGCATGCGTCAGTGAATTATATAAATTCAAGTTCTGATTACAGAATTTATTATAGATCAAGTGAGTGGTAACTTTGGAAGCCACGGTTGGCGTCAAATTTTCGGCCATGAATATCAAATTAGCTGCAGTTTAGAACAGGTTCTGGCATTTCAACACTTCTCTAGGATGGTGTGTAGATTCATTAAAATTTGATCGCTCAGTGGAGAGTTTCTTCACTTTTGAACTTCCCTCTGCCGAAAATATACATCGTTAATGACAGCGGTTTTGAAAAAGGTGACAACCGACCAAGCGATCGATTTTTCGTTCGTTTGTTCCATTTTGAATGGACGAAAAACCGTTTGCCATATTTCTTTCAAATTCTACCCCAATCGAGAGGATGAGCTCCATCTTTTGGTTCTCGTTCGAAGGAAAGTGGGTCTATTCCATTCTGTGATCATACCGATCGATTCCACGTTCATTCCTTTTATCCAATCTCTAATCATTACAATTTGGGATCGGAATTTATTTCAGTTTAGTGTATGCGCATTAATGTACACGTACCGGATCGGTGCGTTAGCGTGTTCTTTGTGAATGAATCCACCATCGAAACATGAATAAACCAACTGAATCTTGAACAGAAAGTGTACCTCCCTGTTTCCCAATCGACTCTCACTAGTACGTGCTCGAGATTCTAATTCTATCAGATATTTCGTACGCCAGTGCGTTGCGATCGTTGGATACTTCTCACAGACTGCCAAGAGAATATGGTGAGAAACTAGTTGAAAAATACGTAGTGAAAAAGTGAAATTCATTTTCCAATGAAGCGGAAAGAATAACAAATTTCTACGCCCCATCGTTTTACACTTTTCTAGGTTTTCCAGACGTACGTCAGCCCCTTCAGGTAATTATGATCGTGACTGTGAGGCAAGACTTATCGATCCCAGATATTCGTCCTCGTCAGGTGATTCCGTAGCAGCACTCTCGAGAGCTGTCAATATTTATCCGTTCTGGTGCTTCTCGTCCCTGCGAAGTGAAACACTCCTGTACTTGAAACTCTTTTGTCGACGACATTGATGTCATCTCTATCGAGACAAGAGACTCTCTCCTACTCGATGACGACATTTATTAAACGTTGGAAAACCGACACTGTATCCGTTTGACTACATTCTTCATCTTTCACTTTTCTGAGAATATGAAATATAAAATTGATCTGAAAATACGTTCCAGGCAAATGTGGAATACATATTTCCAAATGAATCGAGCACTCCTCTAGATTTCCATCAGGTTCTCCAACGGTGTCTCATTCGACCAAACCGGCTTTTGTTTCAGGCTCACAACAGACTGGTAGCTGATCTAGACGCAAACAAAATGGAAGTTGTCGAAACCCAGAGTTTTGCTACGGAGGTTTCCTCGGCCCTGGAGAAACTGAAAGAGAAAGACGTCCGCATAATCCTAGGCAACTTCGATGAGGTCTGGGCCAGAAGAATATTCTGCGAAGCTCACAAGTGAGTTCTTCCGATTTCGATCATTGCGCAGAAAGATGGTAAATTATTGCATAAAATGGCTGTGCAAAAACAGATCAAGTCCGAAGACATCCGCGATATAGAGATCTCCAGCTGAACTCAACCGACCTAAAGTAGACCAAATCGGATTCTGCATCATTTTCAGAATATTCCAGGCTTCCGTTTCGGAAATCACGATATTCAAAATTTGGCAAAAGTTCTAATCTGTGAACCTTCGTTTTGACTCTGAAGATTTCTGAAACGAAAGCCCAATAAATTCATAAAAGATACATTTGGAAAATGATCCCATTCGGAGAAAGAGGAGGAGGAGCAGGACGAGAAAAGAGCCATATATATTCTGCACACACTTTTCCGAAATATTTGCATTTCAAAGATCATCTATGCTTATCATTGTATATACATACATTTTGCCCATCAAGTACGTGACGGGCCTTTACGAAATTTTGAAAAGGTGTATACACTCTCCTTTTATCGGAAAAAAGGTTATTCCTCCATCTTCGATATGAACATCGAATACACTATGCCGACGTGTATATGTACATATACGGTATACGTGAGTAGACATTTATCGACGTGGATACCCATTCGGTCTAATATATAGCAACAGTTGAAAAAGCTTCGGGAAAGAGGAGGGTGAAAAAATTGCCATTTGACCTCATATACCATATATCTTACGACTTTGTTTTTTATCCCCGCGAAACGCAGGTTCGGAATGTACGGCAGGAAGTATCAATGGGTCATAATGGGCACCTATGCCGAAGAGTGGTGGTTAAGACCAGGCGGTGGATGCGCACCCTCGGAACTGGCGGAAGCATTGCACGCCGCCATTTTGACCGACCTACTTCCTTTGTCAACGGAACAACAAATCACTGTATCGGGGATAGTAAGTATATCCCGACGAACTTTTGTTTTACTATTTCGTCACATTAGTAACAGCTTCTCATATCCAATAAGAATTATCGGTGACCATAAGTGGTACAAAACGATTTGGATAAATTCTCCTGAATTTGTTTCATCGTCGGAAAGCTGTTGATCCTCGCTTTCCTGTTCTCCTTGACGTCAACTCTTCATGTGGATTTATGTAAATGGAAACAGCCGACTTTGTCGACATGGAATTATTTATTGTAACATTCTCTTGCATGAATTCCGAACATTTTGAGCCCCAAAAACAACGCTCTAGGACCTCGGTTGCTGGATTGAAAAACAGCGGAGTTGTTCGCATTCAAATTTAGAAATTGGAGCACAGATATTTAGCAAAACTCGAACTTAGAAATGGATTTCCAATATCGTTGAGAATCTCTCGCTTCCAGTCACGCGTGTGTTCCCCATCAAACGACCCAAAATTATAGATTCACACATTTTGCTGGGAAACTACCAATATCTCGAAAAGTAGGAGCGACAAAGTAGGCCACGTTATAAATTATACCGATGGACATTGATTATACTTATTCATCTACATTCTACCGAATAGAATTGGATTTGACTTTTTGTCGATACGTATCATTTTACTCAGCATCAGCTGAACTTTCGAAATAAAAAAAATTTACATTATTCTTGTCCAAAACTTATCAAGTGTTGAAATGGTCGTATCGATTCTTCTTCATCTCAATATCCGGAGTCATCTATTCATGTTTTACTTTCCCTTCTGAACCTCCACATGAGATGTTATAATATCATCAGAACCGTTCAATGATTACATTGACGTTTGCTTGCTCCATTGTCTCGCATGAAATGAATTCCTCAGGGGAGTCTTTCGCTTCGGGTTGATTCTGCAGTGGATATCCGATAACAGTTTCCCGGACCCGTTACGTCGGTCAGAATAATTACGATGGGTGAAACAATTCATGACTCAACCCTTCGACCCTCCCTTAAATTCCCGTGATTCCCACATAATAGGATAAAACGACTTGAAAAGGACAAATTCACCGTTCGATTCTCGCACGAACTCCCCTCGTCTTATACGACGAAACCGACATTGAGAGAAGTCGTTCACGTAATCCCCACCGAATATATAGGTATTGGTATAAACGAAACAGCAGGGCTATAGAAGTTCTGGATTAATCTCAGCGATCGCAACAACCTCTGTCCTGGCCCATTCTCTGTCCTCGAATAAGTCCAGGGGATTAGGAATAGCCACAACTTTCAGTAACTTCACTTCTCGTGACCTATCTGCTTCTACAACCGATGCCCAGCTCCTTCTGACTCTCTGAATTTCTAGTGGCCCTAGCCCCTGGAGCCGGTGAAACTGGTAAGCTGGATATAGAGTGGCAATCTGATCGTCGCTACTTCGGTCCCGACTGTTAAACCAGGACTCAAACATGTGATTGAAATTATTGCATGTATCTTTATTTAATATCGAACCATATTTTATATTTTCAATGAGAACATGCGGTGAAATCATCAATATGAATATGTTTCCGTCGTATCATGATAATCGCAGGTGTATTTTTTGGAAGTCCATATCGTTGTGATAATCATGTGAGATTTGAGTATGCTACGTTTGGTCCGTTCCTGGACATATTCGAACGGGATAGAGAGCCTGTACCGAAATGAATTCATCCAATCGTCGAAGCTGTTAACTGTTAAGCTGAGGCGATAACCCGAATGGTTCAATAGTTTCTAGCTACATTGATAACCCGGATAAATTTTCCACTGGAATATGGTCTCATCATGGAAAGTCGTAGCCCCCGGTAGGTCAGATTTAAGACACGCGAACCTGTACCGCTTGATGTAATTTTCAACTCAGCTGTCGCATTTCTATTTTAGTTTTATCATTGCAACAGTGTATTGTGTGGCCAGTGCGAAAACTAGTCGATTTCCGATGAGTGTGAAGGTAACAGCACGTTCGGAGGCGATCGTTGCATTTACACGATTGCTCATGTGAATGCAGTTATGAGCCGAGGCGAGTGCTGTTCACTTCGCACGAGTCAAAAATCGCCTATCCGCGTCCGTCACACGGAATATTTCTTGTAATTCCTGCTTGGGAAGTTCGTACGCAACCGAAAAAATGGCCGACTAGGCAATAGGCAATAAGACAGATGATACATCGCTCATGCCCGATGGCACCACTGAGCGAAGAGCTTCTCCTTCTTCTTCCTTCTTGCTTGTATCCTTTACATGCCGAAGGGAAGAGCGAGGAGCTTCTACATCGTTTACGCCCGTCGGTGCCACTGATTGTGAGATGATGAGTTATGTTTGAGTGAACATGCGCGAACGAACCTTTTGTGCTGAAAGTGGACCATTTACGATGTACGCATGCGCCAATATTTCGTTTACGCACTGTTCGGAGATAGGGCACTCTATGCACGCTACACAGGCGTCGAGAATCAACTTTCCGTATTACCTGATTGGAAAGTTTTATCTTCCAAGCATGTTGAGCGTGCGTGAAGTACTTCTCGAATCAAACTTTTCTCCGCAGGAATTACAAATAATACGGTGTGTGCCGAGTGCGAATAGGCGATTTTTGACTCATTTGAGGTCAGCAGCACTCGCCTGCATACTGCATTTACACGAGTACGAGGGTGGTTTGTGGACGAGCCGGAAGCACCCGCCTTCGGCTCGTGATGCTAACCTCACACTCGACGGACATCGCCTGCTTTCAGCGCTCGTAACAAAACATACTATGTTTAGGCGAGTGTCACAAAAATAATAACCCTCTTGACTTGTACTTTTCATGTTTCGTGTACTTCGATGTAGCTATATAGTAAAAGGAATCGAGAATTGAGAAGGGTCCCTATACAATGTGAAAGCTAAATAATGCAGAAAATCCTGGGATTAGTATAGCATTGAAATGTCGTTTAGTATGGATTCGTAGGGTTATCTTTGTACACACGCCGAAGAATTATTGAATGGGAGTGACATTGAACGACTTTGTTATACCGTCAACCCAGATGTCTCGTTTCTTTGGAGGTGAAATTTGTACCAGACTGTGGCTGTCGCCTCCTGAACTCGGCGGATATCATGCAACCAGCATGATCTCTTGTAGGCACGCGTGACACGCAACGCTGATGAAATACACGTGAATTTGCACAAAAGCTCCGTAGCAAGAGTGACATGATCTTATCAGAAACATGACGATCCGGAGTTAGGAATTCAATTTACCATTCCAAGATATTCGAGAAGTATTGGAAGTGCTAATTTACGCCGACGCTCGAACGGACTACTTTCATCTCCGTTCGTGACGTTGCAATTTTTCAGATTTATCAGCATCGGCTAGTTGTGGAGCTCCGTTGACAGAAAGAAAGGTCAAAGCAAGAGCAGAAGACTTCTGATTGTGAGACGCGCAGGGAAATCTAGAACGACCAATTTTATTTTCTCATTCTCCCTCAACCTTAAACTTTGATGATTTCAAAGACCGTGTTAATTTGAACACGAGTTGTTCGGTCTCCCGACTTCATACCGCGGAAGTTGCTAATAACTATATCCACGAAGATTATCTCGGACCAACTTTATCTCAGAAGTGCGTGGATATTTCTCAATGGATCGGAGATCACTCTACCTCTTTCTATTTTCATTTTCCATTTGACGTAGGTAAAATCGAGAGATAAAAATCGAAGGTTGAACCGTGTTCTCAAATATAATTATCGCTGAGTAGAAAAAATGTTCAAGGTCCGGGATGACAAAGAACGGGCTTCGGAGGGCAGGTATGCTTGCAGAAGTGCTCGTTAGAAAGTTGGAGAGCGGCCCGTATTTCTTACGAAAGTCTGTAGATAATGTAACGAGCTGTGAAAAAAAAGCTATAGGTAAGGGAAAGGTCCACGTGAAACGGTACAAAGGACGGTTGATTTTGACCTTGAACTTTCGCAGGTTTTACCGAATATTGTTCATGCCTCAAATTGATTGATCGGTCATTAAAAGTTCACATTTTCGGGAGTCGGCGGATTATAATGTGAAATAAATTGACAACCATGAATAATGAACTACTCAAACACAAAGCGAATCGTTCTGTCGAGCCATATATCTGTTTATTTTATACAAGGAATAACTCTAATCGCAAATAACGGCAAGTGAAAACAAAAACACAAAAGCCTTCAGAGTAGAACGCGAGCTTTATAGCCGAGCCACTGACCATTGTTGATTTTCTGAGTATGCCATAGGCGTAGGATGAAGGTTTCATTTCTCTTTCGTTGCAAGAGAGAAAGAAAGAGCAATGAATTGTAAACAGGAATATGAAATGAAAATTGCTTTTTTCTTCCCCAACAACGGAAACCTCTCCAATAAAACGCGGCGATAGATATATATTTCCAAATTTAGAAAGCGGGCGTACTTGTAATATAAGCCTGCGACTAAATACCGATTCGATACGGACGAATGAAGGCACCGAATCGCTGCGACTGTCCCTCGTTGAAGAAGTTACCGAACTAAATCCGACGTATCCCAAACTGAACTCGTCGCACTTACGCAGCTATGTATGGTACCTACACACATGCATATATATATATAGAAATTGTTTGGCCTCATATCGATTCGGTGCTTGTTTTCCGAGTAGAAACTGCTTGGCAAAGGATTTACCTCCGAAAACAAGCCGCGCGGTTGAACCGGTATAATAAAAAACAAGAAGTCGAGCCTGTATATATCCATCCAGACTTTCCCCCGTAGGAAGAAGTCGATTTTTTGTCATTATTTCGACCCAGGCGAGCTCCCCAAATGTTTCAGACCATTAGAGGTCACATGACTAAGCCCTTTTTTGGTGTTCGATTTACCGATTTATCTCCGATTCCTGAAGGCCTGCACCACGACGCATGAGAATGTTTGTTGCATATTTCAACCGACTGTTTCAGACACCAGATGAATATAGAGTGGAGTACGACTCGCGACGAGGACCGGAGTATTCAAGATTTCACGGCTACACCTACGACGGCATCTGGGCCGTGGCACTGGCCATACAGCACGTTGCTCGAAAGATAAAACACTATCGGCGTAATCAGACTGTGGCTGACTTCAAGTATCGGGATAAGCTATGGGAGGAGTTGTTTCTGGAGGCCTTGAAGAATACCAGCTTCGAAGGTGTCACGGTGAGTCTAAAACCCTGCCAAAATTCTATTCCGTGCACCTTTAATCATCTTCTAATTTCAAGTATCGCAGATGACACGTTTCGAACCCGAATTTTCCAGCGCGTGCAGATAAACCCGGAAAAAACGCCACCCCGGTGAATCATACGTTTTTTGTTTTCCGTCAGGTTCATCGGCATCGAGGCGGTTGAAATTTGAATGAAACAAAATCTGCACGGACGAGAGCCAAATAATTTTCAGTCCCCTTGTATCAGTTGGTTATTTTACCGCAAATTGCCTGTTTTAAAAAAACCCGTTGCGCCAACAGTTGTATCTCCGCTGTTACGAAGCAATTTTCCAATCAATAAATCCGTACAATTACTTGAATTCGCGCACGCCTCGACTACTGGAAAATGGTAATCCAGAATGAGCTCAACTTTCCCATGATAATATAGGCTTCAGTTTTCCCCGGTGGGTAGGCTTTGAATCGTGAGTCGTCCTTCGGATGCCAGAATATCAAACGATTACCTGTAATCGATAAATAATCCATCTCTCGGTAACGTAATGTGCGTTCGAAAATATAGTAGAAATAACTATAGCAGTCGGACTGAAATTTCAAATTCCGTTGCCGCGGACGCGAGATAATAAGGAAGCTATCGATCTTCCAGAGAATTCTGTGGCCCTATTATACCGGTATATGCTATGTTGAACCCACAACCGAACACGAATCATAAGCCCGTATATATCTGTTCAGTCTATCAACGTTGACACCTAGCCATCGTCAATTTAATAACGAGCTCATGTAAACGAGTATCTATACCTGCTCTTGCAAAAATAACTGGGTCACAACGTGGACTGGACCAAAAGCTCCTGGGCAGCCTGTGTTGCGCTGCCTGTTGTCCATCGGGTGAATCAAACTCGCGGATTGATCCTCCGTGATCCCGCGCTGCGAAAGAATTCGAACGCTTACTAAAGCCGCTGGAGATCTGGAGCTTGATTCCGGCTGAATTTGCTTCACTATCCCGATTCTTCTGTGGTTCAAAGTCACCGAAAACTGGGGAATAAATAGTGTTGGCAACTTGGAAAATATGTATGAATTTCCAATACATGCAGCAGAGTCAGAAGAAACAAGTTCGTTCAGTTTTCCTTTCTTATTTTCTATCGTCTATCATATACTTCGACCCTTATTCTTCCATATTCGATGGCGAGAAGATCGTAGTCTAAATTTGAGTGATATCGGTGGATGTTGAATCGTCGAAACTCAATTATGAGGTACTTCAATAACTTCTAACTGCACGGCTACCGTCTCGTTACTACGATGACACAGCTGTGGAAAACTTGAGCCGTTTCATCGATCGTCGAACTTATTACTTTCATCTGATTTTGAGTTACGGTTATGGAATATCGATTAAAAATTGTTATCATGAATATTAACGGCCTGAAACAATGTCCAAAGGAATATAATTGCTGCAGAATACTTACGATAACTACGACGATGAAGGCAACTTTTACCACGAGCGCGAGGCGTGAAGAAAGACGTCATAAAATTTAGTGTATCGTTATAATGAAAATATTGAACCGCGAACATCAACCCGTTTATTATCTACTCGGTTATTTGTTACATAAAAAAGAGAGATATTGCCAGCAGCGAATGAATCTCATCCACGTTTCACAAGGATATATACCATAATCGTAATTACTAATTTCAATATTATCTGTTTTAGGGTCCTGTGAGGTTCTACGGCAACGAACGAAAGGCGTATATCTTGCTGAAGCAATTCCAAAGTAAGAATAGATCAGTTTCGTGAAAGTTTTCAGAAGCGAGCGGGAGAAGAACCGCAGTTGTATTCTTAATGTAGGTTATCTGAATTGCCTCGTAGGGTACCGTATTCCATTTTTTCCCATATTTATTGTTCATGAAACAACAAACCCGAAATGTAACATATCCGAAAGTTTTTACTCGTCCCATTTGCCCGCGGGCAAGTATTGATCGTAAGAGCGCTACCGCGTGCGAAGTATGACCTCCGCGTTTCCAAAGTATAAGCATATGCACGACAGGGGCAAGACAGAAGACGCAAGACGTGGGATTGTATAAATTTTATTAGAAGAAAAGACGCCGCTTGCAGACGCCGAATGGGAAGTAAACGACTCGTTTAACTTTCTAAATGGGCAGCATTGTCCGCCCACTCCCCTGAGAAGCTGCGGGGATATCACAAAAAGTTTGTGCCAAGTAAAATGTGTGTCACAAAAGCTGAAAGCCCGTTCTAGTAAATTCCATTTGCTCGCTGGCCTGTTTCAAGAGCAAACACCGGGTGCCATGACATCGTGTTGTGTTAGGCGGCACGGAGACCAACACCGGAAGCAACTGTTACCAATAATGAGATAAATTGTTTCACCAAACGCCTACCGCCGCGCCGCGCCGGTGGTGTCGCAAAAATAACCCCATTTCCAATATTTATATGTACTATATTAGAGTACCGCGAACGATGATGAAGTTCGACGATCCCTGCGGCATTTTGCCAATTCATTCAATAATTACGTACAAAAAACAACGATACATAATCACCGGGTTTTGGAGGAATAGCAGTGTTTTAAATATGATCTAGTAATATAGCCGATGTCGGAGGCATAACTGGAAATTTTTTATACCGCAGACAAATCCGTTTCGGAGCCCATTTTCATTCTCGTACCGCGAGTCGAAAGAAATGTTTTCCCCAATTCGAGGCGGGCTAACAGAAAGTGGGCTGAAACAATCGTGAATTCTATTTTTCCGAGGTTTACAGCTAAAGTTTCGTAATGGCAAACCCAGCGCCGCGATTACAGCCGTTTTTAATACCAAACTTGGTGTGTGCCCCACACGCAATTTTTAGGCCGTAGGTATACACCGTATCCATAAAAGTGTAGACCTGCGTTTATTGCGCAGTAGTGCGTGTACAACAGCGTTCAATATACCCGGCAAGGCGCGTCTCCGGCAGCGCATAACTTATCGAGTATAAACGTAGTTTAGATGATTTTTTGAACCAAGTTTCAAAGCCGATGACAATAACAATACGACGAATTCTGACAAAAGTTGAGTCCCCGCGTGATCGAGCTGTTTGACAGAAAAGCATTATAGTGCGTCGGTAAGGTAGACTGGATAATAAGGGAACGGGAATTTCACCCCGTAATATACCTGCAACCATGCACCAGCTCGCGATGGGAAATTGGTTTGCTAAAATAACAGGTTGACCGTTTACCAAGTCGGAAAATTATTTTGCTTCGCAGCTACTTCGTGCATTTTGCCTTGCTACTGCAGTAAAACTTGTTTTTTTTACTTGGAAGCACTTTTCACCGTTTGCATAGCGAAACACTGTGATAATTAAGACGAGGCGTGTGTTCGCATAATTTTATTCCGTCGGATACTCGACTTCTTCGATATCCGTGCGATTGTTGGTCGGGGAACGAGGCTAACGAAATCGTTCAACAATTCACCGAATAATGGAGAAATTTGTCTGCAACGATCAATCGGGATTCACGATGATCGATTGAAACACGTGACCTAGAGCCACCTGCGATAATATTCAATTAATAAATTATAGATTTTGAATCCCGTGCCAACGTTCAATTCAGACTATGTCGTTCCAGGCGGGAGCGAGGTCAAGGTTGGAGAGTATAACGGGGTCACAGGTGAACTAGATCTCACCAGGGGTCAGCCCTTGGAATGGCGAGGCAAGTCACCGCCGAAGGACAGAACGGTGCATATAATCGAACATTCGATGGTGAACATAACGATTTATGCCGTACTAGCGGCGGCTGCGAGCGTCGGAATCGTAATGGCGGTTATTTTCCTAGCGATTAATATCAGATACAGAAATCAAAGGTAGAACAATTTGTGCAGGGCATGTTTGCTCGTGCATATTCTCAGCGCAACGGGGGTTGTACAATTAATCCTCAATTAATTTTCAGGTACATAAAGATGTCCTCGCCACATCTCAACAACTTAATAATAATCGGCTGTATGCTGACGTACAGCAGCGTTATATTTTTGGGTTTGGATTCACAATTGTCAAGCGTAACGGCGTTTCCTTACATTTGTACGGCACGAGCGTGGCTCCTAATGGCCGGGTTTTCACTCGCGTTTGGATCAATGTTCTCGAAGACTTGGCGAGTACATTCCATATTCACGGACGTTAAATTGAATAAAAAGGTGAGGGAAAAATTGGGGGTAGGAACTCGAATATAACGTTCAAGAATTCCATAAATTGAATTTTCTATCTCAATTACGAGCTCCTAAATTCGCCGCTGATTATGCATACACGAAATTTGTTCCCCTTCTAGGTGATTAAGGACTATCAACTGTTCATTGTCGTCGGGGTTTTACTCTTCATTGATTTGGCGATCATGACAACGTGGCAAATTGCCGATCCGTTTTACAGAGAAACTAAACAGATGGAACCATACGTGAGTTTACATACCTAGATCTCATAAAGTGACTGCGTTTCAACTACTCGTGAGTGTGATCGATCGGTCATCGTAGCGTGAACTCAACGCACCATGATATTTTCAGCCTCATCCATCCAGCGAGGACATTATCATCATCCCTGAAAACGAGTATTGTCAAAGTAACAGAATGACGGTTTACCTGGGTAGCATCTACGCCTACAAAGGTCTTCTTCTGGTAAAATACTTTTGCCTTCTTTACAATAAAATAATTTGTGCCAGAGCCGACGTAGCATATACCTATCGTTTGAATAATTTGCAAGAAAGTAGAGCGTAGTTGTGAAATAATATGATTCGATCCTCAACCGGTTCTGTATAGGGAAACGTTGCCACTCGATAAACAGATATTTCTTGAGAGAAGAGAAGAACTTTCCTGTTTAACGAACATTGAGAGCGAACGTGAAGCAAAGATTTTCGATGAAATGAAAAATTGCGCGAAGCCACCGGGAATAACATCAATATAGTAAACTGGATTGAAGTAAACTGGATTGAGGAGACTTGAAAAGCCTGCATTCGACGATCTATCAGCCTTCATCTTCTCTGAAAATGCTAATTCTACGTTACAGTCTATAAATCTGAATTTTGTATCCTTGTCAGCGGGCCAAGTGTGATTGCTTAACCGCAGGAATTCCTCGGAACGAAATTTATGTGGCATCTACGCGATATTTCGATTCAATTTCTGTACTTTAGAAGCGAAAATGACGTAAAGCTGAAGAAAAATATTCATTGTGACTAGAACGTAATCATTTGAAAATTGGCCGGATTCCCAATTTTTATCAAATTTCAATTATCGTATCAGATTCAATTTTCAGCTTTTCCGATCAACTTCAATCTAGTTTTCGTTGCGGTTCATCTAATACCGGGAGCAATGAAAATGTATCGAAACCGTCCCTTGTTATACGGCGTATTTCCAAATAGAAAAAAGCAAAGTGAAGTACGGAGCTACGACGTGGAAATTTGAGTTCCCTGCGACCCCGCTCGCGGTAATTTCGAACTGTTCAGGCAAAAAATAAAAAGAAAGAATAAATCTCGAGCGGGTCTTCGCCAAAAATATTTCGTCTGGTGCCACTTCGTATTTCGGCTGATCCTCCCACAGCTAATATTTCATCGACCATAACAAGATGGCTACTTTCCTGAAAGGATATGAGCCTAAGGAAACGAAGAAGAAGACCGTATCAAGATAAATGAGCCGTCGTGATCGCAATTATTATCCGCCACGCGCGAGGCAAAAATATTTCCCCTCTTGCTCCAAGGCTAACGGGAGTTTCACCTCGGCAACAAATTTGTTGAACCTATTCGTAAACGAAGTCAAGAGGCCGCCGAACCCCGCTCTGTGGTTTACCGCCCTTTTTAGGTGTTTTGATCGATTTTTTACCGCTCTGTACAGATCTTCGGAGCGTTTCTGGCCTGGGAGACGCGACACGTCAGTATCCCGGCGTTAAACGATAGTAAATATGTTGGGATGAGTGTCTACAATGTGGTTATCATGTGCGTTACTGGAGCGGCAATAAGTTTCGTCCTTGCCGACAAACAGGACGCGATGTTCATTATCCTAGCAGTTTTCATCATCTTCTGCAGCACGGCAACCCTCTGTCTGGTTTTCGTGCCTAAGGTAAACGTATAAGACGTAATAAAGAAAACACTTCCAAGACGCGCGTGTCTAATCAAGTACCTGCCTCGTAGTTCGTTATACAATACATATTTTATGAGTTGAGCAACGATCATTGTGCGGGGCACGTATAACGGCACAAAGCCTTTGTTAATGCAATTAAATTCTGAAAGGACTGCCTCAGTGACTAAGGTGCGAATTAGTCAGTAAGGGGTAATTTCAGATTCAATTAAACAAGTACACATGAATTCCAATTAGTTAAACGTACGATCGTCGTGGGATGAATCAAAACTCTTCTTTCATTTTCGTAATCCGCTTGAGTGATTTCATCAACCATCGATGCTTCGAACAACCCCTTCTATTCTTCATCTGCGAGTACAAGAACCAGAAGAAATTTTTCTCAAATTGTCGATTCGTTCATTACAGCTAATAGAGTTGCGTAGAAATCCTCAAGGATCAATCGACAAGAAATTTCGACCAACGTTAAGACCGGCGTCCAAAACGCGGAGGGATTCCTCGGTCATGGAACTGGAGGAAAGGTTGAAAGAAGCGAAGTCTACGAATCAAAAATTCAGGAAACAACTATTGGAGAAAGAATCGGAACTGCAGGTAGATCGGTCTCCATTTTCTTCCTTTTCTTTCCGTTTCTCAATATTACTCAGCCCATCGCACTGTTCACTCAACGATCGATTAATTTTCCCAGGTCTCATCATTCTTTGATTACAATTCATCAATGACTTTTTTTTGTTTCTCAGGGAACGTTTCACTCGCACATTCCACGATAAATCGTCATATTTTTTTTAATAATTCGTGCAGCTCATTTATTGATCAAATGAACAGAAATTTGTCCATCTGTTCTCACAGATGTTTGTTCGGAGGCTGGGTACAAGCGGCGTATCTGATACGCAGGAAGTAATGGACAGGCTGACGGTACCGAGGCCAGAATCGATCATCAGAAAAGAAGGTAAGATTTCCTCGTCACTTGCTTTTAGTTCGTGGTCACGGACCAATCATATCACGCATCACAAATGACCTCGTGACCAAACATTAACGGCAAAAAACAGATACAGTGATGTCTATCTTGGATTAACAGATTTCATTTCACACGTTCAAAAATTCACCGATCATAGTCCAGTTGAAATGGTTTCGAAAATAGTTAATTTTTTTCGAAAATTTCAATTGCTATTGCTATATTTTCAGATTACCGTTGATATGATATGACAAATTTTCAGGAAAATTTTTTGTGTTCAAATCGTGATCGAATCAGAAATTTTAGTCCCAATTTCTGGCCGTGATGTACCAGCTTCACTGACGAAATAGTGTTACTTGTCCACGAACAACTCTCCGGACATTCTTACATCGATTTTGTCTGTGCGTGATATGTAGTAAACTCTTCCGGAGTGCAGAAAATGTTTTCCGTCAAAATTATTCAACTAACTAATGATGAATTTCGAAATTTGTCCGAAACTGACTATAATGAAATCTGTCGAGATGGAATATCGTATTTTATCAACCTGCGATTCATTACTATAATCTCTAGAAAAATTTTCGTTGCTGGGTCATTCGGTCATTTTTTTTTTTTTTTTTTCTTTTTTGACATAACCTGCAGTAACCAAAACTATATACGCAATCTTCCACATCCTCCGTTACCCAATCAAGAGAATTGTGTCGAATGGAAGAAAGTTCCATGCAGGCCCTAGAATCTGTTGACCTATAGTTCTGCAAATTTCACATATTCTCACTTCTTCGTATCACTTTTCTGATTTTTTTCACTATCAGAATTGTTAATTTTGATGCGACTGCACAAAACCTCGAACACGATACTTGAAAATCACTGTCGAGAGTCTCATATTCCGAATTATCATCGGAGAACGTTCTATCCGAACGATGATGGGATCAGGATGAACCCAGGATGGGGTCCGGGTAGCTAGAACGATCTGATCTCGTTTGGGTATCAGAGGATTGATATAATACAATACCGAATTACTCTACATATTTGTGTCTCAGGTGTAAGAAATCGTTTTACGGAATATCGTAACAAATTTATCGGGCAGATGGACAATGTCCGGAGAAAAAATGTGCTGAAAACATTCAAATAATTGGAACAATGAAAAAAACAAAATTTAGTAAGAAAATGAAAACGGTCATAATTTTCACGTTGAGAAAACAACCGCACACTTTCTTGCACATGGAATTTGACGTGGAGGTACCAAATTTGAGACGTTGAACGCGCGGGTATATTAAAAGAGGATACATACCTACATTCAGATGATAGAAACAAAATTGAGAATCATTTTTCAGGACATGTGAAATGCGTTAAAATTGACACACTTCTTTCCAACATTCCAATTGATTGCTAACATTACGTGTCCGCAATGAATTTCAGTCTTAACTATTTTCCATTCCATCCCTAGCAACAAAAAGTTTCTTGCACCGGCAGACCGTGAACTTTTACAGACTTTGAACTACTTTTGATGTTACTGAATATTGGTGTGTAAAATCGATTACCTGAAACAAACTTCAATAAGGAACGCTTGTTATTTATGCTCTATATATATGTATATATGTTAGAGCTCACTGTGCAGGAGCATGGCGCACATAATCACAAAGGTTAGTTATTCAATCCCCAAAAGAGGCGATGTGACATTATATCAGGATATAGTAGAGCTGAGATGTTAGTTTGCGCCTAGAATATAATAATCACGTTGGGCGCCTTCCCATGCATGCTAATGCGGAGGCTTTCCGAATGGCTTTCTTCGAATTAATAGATTAACACACGCGGAAACAAATTTTCGTTATTACGTCGCAATCGGTAATATTGCTGGAAGCTGTTCATCGAGTTTCGTCAATACAGCCGAATATATTGCTGATCCAGCAATACTTTCGTCAATACAGCTAAACGTATTGCCAGTTCAGCAGCAGCAGTATGTTCTGTTTATACAATCAAATATATATTCCTGATCCAGCAATAGTTTTCCTGTATTAACGGAGCCGTCTCCGTCGATACTTTACTGTTGCTGAATTGTCGAAAATTATTGCCACGTTAACGAAAATTTTTCGTCCCTGGGATGGTTTTTTTCATCAACACCGAGTGAATGTAGAACAGCACAGGCGTTACGTTTTACTTTGCTTCTGTATTTATAACTAAAGTAGCACAGAATTATTCGAATCATGTCATCACAGAGCCAAAGTCATACTTGTGAACCGTGAAGCTGTATAGAAATTGAATTTTTCTCCGAAGCTGATGTCACGGAAGAAAAACTGTTCGCTGATGTAGCATTTCTTTTCGCTAATCTAGCATCAATAAGGTTTTGGCACAGGCGGTTACTTTGATACGACAAACGTATTGCTGGATCGGCAATAGCAATGGCTGTCTCGATAGAAGGTATATTGCTGGATTAGCAACACGTTTGGTTGTACGGACAAATTTACAGCGCCAAATCAGCGATATGTGTGTTAACCGGTATTAACAAAACTCAATGTCGGTGAATAATCGCCCCTGGCGATGCTTCGGTAACGATACATGTTACTTCAGCGGAGAAATACGTATTATGTTCACTAAGGTAACTTTTGGCCACGTGCAAACTTACAACCAGTATAAAAGTTGGACGTGAACAGAATGTAGCCTCTACGTTGACGAGGAAAAGAATTCCCCCGGCATGATCCTTTCATGATCGATTAACAATACAGTCTAACGGTATCATTATAGATAGAATACGGATATTTTATGGATCATGAAAAATTGCAGCGACGAGTAGAGTACGTTCTTCTAATTTAGTCGTAGTTCGACGGAATAGAATTCTTTCGAGGAAGATATGATCATTTTCATTTCCACGTTGGTTTCGCGAAGCGTAGGTATATTAAACGGGTGAAGAATCTTGATGAGAAAGGCATGACGGCGAGATTTGATTGTGTCCATTCACGAGGGAAATATTAATTTCCGTAAGTAAATTAAACCGTGTATAATGCCGATGGAAACGATAGCGCGTTACAATTTTTTTTAAGCATTACATGTATTCTCATCGCTGCTCGTCCAGCCGTGTCGTACTTTGTAATTGAATGAATTGTTCCGCCGACAAAAGATTCTGGGATCGTGCTTCAGCGTCATCTTTGTTTTCAACAAAAGGCGTAAGGCTCTGTCTCGTCCCACGGTAACAGATGTTGCCGTCCATTTTACTCGGAATACTTTCTTCATAACGCGTTGATGGCCCGGCAACCCTAGATTTTTATAAATAAAATACCTAATCTTATCGGAAATTACCTCATCCAAGGGATTTCGGTACGATTCAGTCGAAAAATATTAATGGAATTATTCTCTTCGTCGCATACACGAGTTTTCCGAAACCTCTCAGGAATATTGTATATTATATAGTAACCGCACGTAACAATTGTCCACAATCTCGCGCATGAATGGAAATATATGTACGTACATTAAATATAATGAATCTGCACCGGTATCCAACCTGCGCCGGTTCTGTCAGAATGTACCTACATATACGTTTCATACACTCATTGTAAATTATTACCGCCTGCTGCACAATCCATATATATATATTTTCAGCTACACGTACATAAGTATTCACAGGTTGCAATGGATCTACGATAAATCAAATGCAGAATGGTGTATATGGTGCAAGTAGCTATAGAAATGGGTAGAATACTTTGGAGGTCACTAGCTTATTTTTTCGATCAATTTTACATGAAACACGATAACGATTTCCATTTGAAGTCTAATGCCTTCACTCAGCATACTGCAATCACGAATATTACATGCTTGCATTTGCCTTCAGCCTGCAGCTTTTCGTTATAGAGATAAGTATAGCGTAAGTCTTACAGAAATTTGGAAAATATGTGTTTCATGAGTTTGATGTATACTTGAATCTGGAATCTGGGGCAGCGATTGAAATTCTTAGACGTTTTATTATTCATAGCATTAGGACCGCAAGGTTCTCTAATAGCTATTAAAACGAGAATAAATTAGTTAAGGAAGAACACAGTTAACTCAAACATAATTATATCACAGCATACTTAAGCAGCGTAATCTTCGAATTAGACGAAAAGACAGGGGGAGATTGTCACTATAAAAATTTCTGTGTGAATCTGCAAATTCGTGAGGTCGTGCCATGAGCTTGCAGATAGCCTAATAAGCCGATGCATTATAGTCTGTTAGTGACCAAAATTGCGTGCTACATCGCAATGTAATTAAATTTTGCATACATCCAATTTTCTGTCCTATACTAGAATCGCTGTTAATTTATAGAGGTTGAACCCGATCATGTTACTTCCAATAGCAACAGTAGTGAGTAGTAATCCAGTAATTCCAGCAGTAATAACGGTTACTAATTACGATTGAAACACATCGAATGGTTAAGTCTGAGATATCGTTTTGAGTAGTTTGGTACAATTCTCATATCGATAGCCTAGAATTCATTCCCACGGAGAGAGCTGAAATGTGTTGTGAAAAAATTGGCTCCGATAGTTATCCCAAGTAGCACAAAACGCTCTTTGGCTCATTTAGATCCGTAAGACGACTGAGAGAGGATGGAAAGACATCTAATGTCCGTTCTTGAATCAAGACTGAAAAGCAGACGTTCGTTCTCTTCTGTAGACGTCGTTGAGTTGTCCTACGGATCTGAACGAGTCAGAGAGCGTCTTTGTGCTACCTGGGTACGAGGGTATCCGAATATTCGGCGAATATATCATTCGATTCGGACAAAGTTCGTCGGACAGAATAGCATTCGGGATAAAATCAAACAGTAGAACATAGTGAAAAATAATCGGAAGAACTTGTGACGAGCAAAGCTCCGGACATTTAGAAATTTTTAGGCAATACAAAACTGAAGAAAATAGTAAAATCCGTTCTCTGCACTGAGCGATGTAGCATAAATTTCTGCCTTAAACAATCATAAGTCATAACCGCACCGACGTGACTCCGGAAGCGTCAAAATTATTATGGCAAGCGCCCCCAGAGCCTGAAACCATAATGTTATACGTTGGTATACAATGAAATTTGAACCACAGCTATCTCCGTATTGTAAGTAGATAGCTCGTTCTCCTCCTCCTTACCCTCCATACTTTTATGAATTCCCAACATCGTTTGAATAGCTGGCTTGTAGAACTTTATTCCTCCAAGTAGCATGAACGGGAAGTAGAAATTTCTGTTACAGGTCCGTCGCTCGCAACGGAAACAACGGACATTTCCATGTCCATGTGCAGTTTGAATTCAACTACCGTCTCTCAGCCCGAAGGGGAATACGTAAACTTGCCTCCTGGCGACACAAATTCTACAAAGTACGTCTTTACATGAAAATTTTCCGCATCCATAATCGTCTATTTTGGATCATTGTCCCATTTCCAATTCCGGTATAAAAGTATCCATTTATTTCGACGCATTGCTGAATCGGTTTAGTCACTGTTGCTTCATTGCAAGCGGATAACGATCGTCTTATCTAGATTGACCCAATGATCTCAACGTGGTTAAAATTGAACGATAACAGTCTATAAATGAGCGTAACGGTATGAATTTGAGATCCAATTCTGAGGAAACGATACGTGAAAAATTCAATTTCATTTTGGTCTACGAATGTGCGTGCTTTCATCCTGTCGCACTGGAAGAAGCGACTCCTACAGGATCAGAAAATTGATCTCAACCTAAATATTTTCAGAATCGTCTAGCTAGTCAATATAATCTCGCGTCGTCCGTTTCTGATGTCGTCTCCGGTTTCTCGAGCGTATTATAGCCACGAGTAAAATGTCATAATGTGGGACCGCGTTGAGAATCGACCGTCTTATTTCCGGCTTTCGTGATAAACCGTCAATCCTGAGATAGTCGAGTGGTTCATCTTGCAGAAAGAAGACATCCTTCTCGAAACTACCAACTATTGCGATCGACAGCGAGAGGATCCCGCTTGTTCCGCCAACCACAACAACAACCATCCTGCACTCGGCCATGAAACAACCGAGTGACTCAACTCTACGTCGTAAAAGCCGTTCCAGCGTATGTAGAGAAAGTGAACCGCTGCTCCAAAAATGCCCAGACATAAAGCTCGGGGCAGAACCGAGCGTCGAGTTTGTCCCCGAAGTTGTGGAGGAGAGCGAGTCTGTGGTTTTGGAGGAAACGGACATCCCACGCGATGGCAAACTGACTAGGTTGAAAGAAGTTGCTGAAGAGGCTCGGCCCAGGCTGCCAACTCCACCGCCATCGAAGAACGTCTCATTTGGTGAACCGCAAGAGCAGAATTACCTGGAGCAAGCTATACTTCCGCCCCCGTTACAATTCATTCCAAAATACAGGCAAACCGGTGAGTCTGGTGCAGAAATCCCCCGAATGGACCTACAGACTAATAAAATGACGTTGAGATCCGATACTCGATTTCCCGTTGACCTTTTTCAACCAGGTTCCATCGCCGTACTGTCTCATCAGACATCACTGCGACGGAGAGCGTCCGTCAAGAATAACGGGATAGGGCATCATGAACTCTTCGAAAAAAGACGTACTAGCGTTCCGGCGAACTCAATCAGCTACATCTCGACGGAAAATATTCGTGGCGCAGATGACAGGACGATCGACGAGACTCTGGGTGGATCGTTCAACAAAGCGTACGTCATCGGGGAGTGTGGACATCGACGTCCAGTCGGAGGAACTGGATACAGGTGCGAACGCCATGGTGGAAGAGGTCACAGCCACGTTATCCTGAACGGTGGGGCTCTGGATACACCTACGCCAAGAAGACATCGGAAACTTTACGACAGCCACAACGCCAGTTCGCCTAATGTACCGACGACCGTCAATGCGAGCTCTTCCGACACGGGTGAGTACATCGATCATTATCGAATCCTGATGCAGTGAATGATTCGCTAGGTGAAACCATTTGAGGTAGACTTCTGCGAGAGTGAATAATCGAAGAGATGGGATGGCTCGTGTTCTTAAGAAAGTATGTGAAACTTTCTTTATACGATCTTAAAGAAATTCCGCACCGTCTACATTGCAGTGCAGATCACAGCATAGAAAGGAAAGGCACAATTTTCCTCGAACTCGAAACCTGCAATTAGACTGAACAAATCACTTCATAGCCCGATACTACTATTCGATCATGAATTGTAGGACAGAATTCCGTGAAGCGTTCCATGCATATTCATCTTCGGTTGCAGCGTCAAGAATCTCATACTTACGTATATTTGAAAAATTGATAATTGCCTCTCAATAGGAAAAAGATGATCGAAAGCTGTTCAATCTCGCGAATGTTAGATTCAATGGCTATGTATGTAGGTATGTACGATACCTATATCGCAATATCCGACAGTGGAATTCTTTGCACAGTCCGAATTACTTGAGAAGCTTTTGCTCATTATCCGGATCAGCTTGCATAACTTGAACTATTTAACTCAAACACCAGTATCGTAACGAATGTTTCATTCGTATCGGTGTATCATTCAACTCGACATTCATACCCAGAGCGGGAAAGCGGTTATAGAATTCCAAAAATTCATGTAGAGCTGAACCAAACGGACTAAACGGGAAGTCTGCTCATAGCGAGAAGGTACGTCGTACTCTCATAGAGGAATGGTAACATGTGAACAATATGCCTCAATATTAGCTGAACTATGTGTCTGACCGGTAGAGTGAAAATGGTAGAACAAGTTTATTGGTTTGCAATACCGAGTATGATGTGTCCAGCATATTCCTTGGTGAAAATGCTTCAGAGAAATTGTATTGTGCCGTATAGAATGCGTATTCACGTTTACAGAGAAATACGAGGAATCCTTGTCGACGATAATTCAACGGTCGGTCTCCGAGAAGTCCCGGGAGAAATGTGTTCGCGCTCGGATCGGTCCTGGTTCCGGGCAGCTAGGGGAATGTCCGCATCGGGCGCCCCGTAGACTTCGCGAATGTCGCCATGCCGAGTCGAAGCTCCGACAGCAGGCCAGGATGGATTATGTCCAGAGCACGCCAAACGTGGCGACGATACATAACAACAAGTTTGCAAGTGGTAATAGAGGCTCAACTGTGAACGTCTCGAAGATGTACAGTGCGGTTTCCGATGGTGAACTTCTAGATATGGCGATACTGCCAATTTTTCAAAAACTCCTTAGCGAGAGACACAAAAACACAACTCGAGGTAATTACGGAGCTAGCTGTCCAAATATATCGATAAAGTGCGACATAGTGGAGTACCTTTAATATTTCGATTAATCATACAATTAAATTGAACGAAATAACGGTTTAAAAACAATCAGAGTGTTAGTGCGAGAAGTGAACTCGATGGATGTCGTCCTAATATATCGTTAAATGAACCAATTCACCTAACTAACAGAAACACTACAAAGTTTTTTCACAATCTAGATTTCAATTCGAGTTATTTTAAGTCGATTGAAACGTTATTGGCAGCGGGTAAGTTTCTCGTTTCATCATTTCTCGGCCATTGTGCTTATCTTCTTTGTGTTTCATTTCGATTTTTTATACCCCGTGGTATCAGTCCCTATACAATATCCCGTTCGTTACATGTCGAGGCTCGAAGTAAGCTTTCACTTAATGAAAAGCGTTCTAAAATATGAAGCAGTGTATTTGTGGCGGACATTTATCGTTTTCCTTCTTGTTTCATCATCGTTTAATTCTACTCGTAATATCGATCGCTACGTTTGCCCGGCCTATTTTACAGTTTAATACGAAATCTTCCAATTTGATCGAGAGCCAGTTCCTTGTTACGTCGATACGAATTACAAGAAAAAAAAAGTCAATTCACGAATCTCTACGAGATTGGTCAACCGAGGAAGAAGTATGACGTCGTATCTAGCTTTCAACCAGAGAATAAAGTAACAGAAGAAAATTTCAATTCACTATTTCAGGACCCGAGATTCAATTGGTACGGTTATATGTCGATACTTCTACTTTAAATTTGATTTCTCACTCACCTGTTCAGCCTAACGACACAACAATGCAACGTACGAATGTGAATACTAGGCTGACATTTAAAATAGCGTTTGGCTGTGATCATTCGAAAATACAGCGCTATTTGAACGTACGATGCTAGGGGTGAATAATTGTAGGATACAAATTTTCTCGTTGAGAGTCTAGTCAGTTTGGATTCAGAAGAGTAACCTATACGTTTTCATTTGACGGTAGAAATTGAAAACGACGGAATAATATTGAATTAAAGCCAATAATGAATCAATTACCTACATCGGTATAATTTCAAACCGATGATAACCCCTTACGAATTGTGGTTCACAAAACCTGGCAAACAATCTTACCGTAATGTGAATAATGGAGAATTTGATCGCTCATCAAGTTGCATCAGTAGAAATGTACCGAACATTTCGTATTTCAAGTGTAAGAGTATTGTCTATATCCTGTGTACCGTATCCCGGATGCAGGCAATAATTCGATCGTTTGAACCAGAACTATAGATGTGTAATGTATAGGAATTTATCCTGATTCGAAGCCACAGATAATTGAGCAGATCTTGCGATGATTCGTATAATTGAATACGCACATATTCATTGAAAAAAGTGTTCGTGTACCTATGAGAGTAATTTCCAGCAAACTCGGTGATTTCTTTGTCCCCCGTTCGCCACGTCTCGGGATAGCGGATGGACGTTACGTAAAATCGTATTGGGTTCACTTTCGCGAATGTACTCAATATCGGTACTCGAACCCGTGTTATGATAAATTTCAACGTAAATGTGTCACTCGATGGAAATAGGCAAGTGGAAGCGAATACCGTGGTTTGTCCGACCCACGCGCCAGATTTCATTTCTGTTTCCCTATTTTCCTATGAACTGTGGAACACGGAAAATTGCTCCGAAGTGCAATAAGACCTACATTAGCGGCCCACAATCAGCTACGATTCGGCGCATGAAAGGTCCTTCGTAATGTGTTCCTGACCCGAAAAACAGGGGTTAAATTCTGTCCGAGAGTGCTTGGACAGCTCTGCCCGTGTATATTTGTATTATATAGAACGTATGTATATCAGAACTGTTAAAGTGGTGCTTTGGAGGGTGTCCGCCGCGGTATATTTACAGTCAAATATGACTCTGTTACATAGTATGATTACCGAAGCGTTGTCAGTTACGCAGAGAAGACCCTAGGTCGCAAAATAACTAGTCAGTATCGTGGCGCGGCAGTTCTGTAACGTGGCAAAGTAAGCATCTTCTCTATTAAACGGCACTATTCTCGGCCGGCGCGGCGCTTGCCTACGTTAATCTCGGTTCGTTCGAAAACTGGCAAACTCCTCCTGACAGGTACTAAATGCGGCTAATCGTTTCCAATACGCGATGGTTGAGTACAACCTTGTGCAAATGAAGCCAGTAGTGAATTTTGTCCAGTATGCCACGACACGTGACTTCCGTAGTTGAAAAACCCGCTGCAGTAGACATATATTTTTTTTTTTTTTTGTTTTGCGAAACTAGATAAAAATTCTGGAAGAAGATACTGAGGTAATTTCGAGTTTGTTTCGGAGATAAATATTGTAAAGTGACATAGTTACTGTCCCATTAGCGGTCGACTAACAATAATTGTAGTTCCGTTTTTATATCAAAGTGTAGGTACAATGCGTAGACTTCACACAATGCGTACGAGAGTAGTACTACGTCTTTATGGAAAGGCGTCTACGCGCAACCGGATTCGATTGACAATCTCGCACATGACAGGGCCATTGAACTGTTCCTAATATAATTATTGTATATGGAATTCAGAAATCCGGGGGCCTAAAGATCACAGTTTGCTGAAAATTAGCCACATTATAATAACTCGACAATTCTCCAGAATGGATTATAAATCTTCTCACCTTTGACCCGCCCCGGGAAAAATCGAAGTAGGTACGAAACGAATCATTGCCGGCATCCCAATACCGTAAGACTACTGTTTAGAAAAAATATCTGTCGTACAATCTCTATCGGTTACTAAGGACTACTATTCATACGTAGATAGTTAGATAATTAATAATATTATTAATGATAATGATATGAATAATTGTAAAGACAACAGCTGTAAGAATATGAAAGCGGCAAAACGAAAGAACGAAAAAAAAAAAAAAACAAAAAAAAACCAACGATTGAATCGTGAGAAATGTTGAAAGAAAAAATACTATTGTAATTTGAGAGATTTTGGACTCTATCAGCAGTGAGATTGTACATGCGTGCTATACCTGCGTGTTACATGTGTGTGAGTAATTTGTTGTGGCCCGTCCTAGGAGCGATCGTTAAAAAAGCATGCTCTGACGACAAGAGCTGCGGTACTGGCCACATCAAATAACGCAAACGTAACATTCGGCGCCCAACGTGGGGCCTAAAAGTAACGTAGGGAGCGAATTCTTTGTGATAAATCTAAGTATAATGTAGTCATTGCAAACTTCGATAAATTTTGGTAATTCAAGATGTGTGAAAGGAGAATTCTCTTTTTTTTTTTTTTGATTTTCAAATGATTTTATACGTGGATTTTGTTTTCTTCTATTTTTTATGGGGATACTTGAATATACTGCCGCTGCTGATGAGTCACTTGCTCTCAAGCTCAGATATCAGTAACTTTCTTTACGAAACATCATCAGCATCCTGCGAAGGATAACGGAGTCGGGTAAGCTAAGCTGATATCATTGGTGCTGGAGGAATAATTAATATTGAAAGCGTGAGAGAAAAAATGTTTATATTATGGAACGCAGTGACGTACGGGGCTTAATTATCTGGTAGGGCGAAATACACTGTCTGCAGAGCGCCAAAAAATTGTTGAAACATTATAGATGTATACAAACTGTTTTTAACTATTATTATTAATCTTGAATAAAAAATAAGAAGATAACAAAAAATTGGTCTAGTGAAAGATTCCTGCAATGCGCGCGTGAACGATGATTATCATGTAACGAGATACTCGTATATATCGTGTATAGGTGAGTAAGTATCATCGTTTCCTGTTTCAAAGATCTTGGCAATATGTCGACATGCGATTTCAGTTAGCTATCTTTTATATATATATAGCATAAATCGCCGTCTTAATATAGATATTAGAAAATTTGATTCAATAATGTTAGAGATAACATAAATGCGCGGTTAGAAAAAGGAAAACGTTAGAGGCGGTCGACTCGTGTTTTCTTGTTTTAGTTTTCAATCGATACAATATAAATTCTTCCTATTTGAGCAGAGAAATCTGGTTTCGATGTATGAAAAAATGTTAAAATCCTACGCAACAGGTATAGAGCGGATCTCCTCTGAAATTGTTTCTCTTTTTCCAACGGCCTGTAGAATTACTAATCGCTTCTGGCCATTGTCAAGATCCTATATTAACTATTTCATATAATTTTGATAAATTTTAATATTGTTACATCTTCACCAATCACACGCCTTAAAATATCATTCATTTTCAAAGCTCAGACGAAATAATTAACGAGTAAACCGTACTTCTTCGTGGTACCATATAATAGGAATATTACAATTTCTAATTCAAATTAGAGGAAAGAAACGGAAGAAAAGAAGTGAACCGAGTAGCCGAATCAATTCCTTGGCAAAATGAAACTTGCGAAGGGGTTTAACGGTCGTTCGTTTTACCTTCAAATTTGAACAGTCTAAGGCACGGTTCCACAATCCGAGTCCAACCGAGGTTTAAGACTGAAACTTGGTTTAACATCGAATTCAGCCAATGGCAAGCAATCTTCAACGGTTTAACCGAGGTTCAAATTTTTACCTTGGATTGTGAAACTCGCACTAATAGACATTGAATTTTTTTCAAGCAACGAAATACAATTCACGTCAGCCAAACGTTGTTTTTGCTATGAAATAACTCTTTCCTATCCTATATCCTATCTTAGGCGACAATGGATAATTGCTGCGGTCACGAGACTATCAAAAGGCAAAGACAAGCGATTAACGAACTAAGTGACTACTATACAGAAAAGTAAAAGAATACCTTAGACAAATGAAAACGGAGTATTCGAAGGTTAGGTTATAGCAAAAACGACGCAGCAAGACGGTCCGTAAGTTTTTGTTCGTTTTAGTACCGATGCAAAACCTCCAAGCTTCAACTTTCGCAAATTGCAAACAGACCGAATGTTTCGGTGATTATAACTGTTACGTTAATTTTGTACAAGTGTACCTATATACATTGTTACGATAATTGCATCATAATATGTAAGTGTTCATAACATATGATGTGTATAATTTGACGAGAAGGAAATCGATAAAAATATAAATATGGTTAAGAAATATTGGCTGTCTGTTATTTCTTCAAAGTACACATCCACGAGACGTGGTAACGTTCTCATCACTCTCTCCTTCGCCTCAATCGAAATTCCTCCACAGCTTCTATATTGTCTCATAATTTCATGGCCTTAAGGGGTGCAAATTCGGCCGACCTCAAACACCATCAATCATGAACCCGGCGACCGCGGGACCATCGCTCCCAACCGAATCTTTCATTCAAAATTTACATTTGGAAATAAAAATAATGCGTGAAAGACCAACATGAACAAACTCATCGTGAATATGATCGAGCTAGCTTCAACGGAACGAATGATAGAAAATTTCATTACAGATTGCCAAACAGGCATGAAAATTGATTGCAAATTGTTTGTTTCCGCGTTTGGAAGGTTCTTGGCCGATCGATATCAGCTGCGCGAGTATGCTTGTATCCCTAAATTTGAAATATCTTTATGAGAAGTATGTGTGAAATCCATAACATTTCTGTGTTCATCATCGCACGATACGGGGAGACGTCGTTCGCGTTACAGCAACGCGAAAAGCGCATTCGTCGTCCATGGAACGACGTCTGTACACAGAAAATCCATTCCGGCGTTTGCTATTCTCAAGAAACCACGCGCATACATCTATACGTATGTATATATATATACCAACAGCAGATTCAGGAGCAACGGGGAAGTGCTGCGAGGACGGTAAGCGACCCAACTGTCGGTTTGATTTAGTATAAGCCCACAATTCCAACGCAAACACTTAGGCAAATTCAACGTACATTATGGAACAGTGCCATTATTGATGTAACCAAGATGGTTGCGGGCAATCACTCATACCGCAGTGATCAGAGTCGCGGGGAAAATCCGAGAGACTCGTCTGAACTCTATTACATGAATATTAGGAGGACCTCGGACCCTCGAGGCACCGAAATTGAGATATATGCTCCGATAGTTATGATTGGACAATCGGTCGTAATCAAATGTAATCTCTCTTCCAAAATAACACTTGTTTTTTCTTCAGCCAAGTTCAATTTGCTATCAATTTGATTAAAAACGAAATTTCACGTCCGCTGTTGAGAATTTGGTTGAAGCTTTTCTGACAAATTTTCGATAAAAATGAGGAAACGAATGACGCGATAATCCAGCTTTTGCTTCCTTTATATTTTTTTTCTTGTCATACATCCCTCACCCTTTGTTCACCCCCCCCCCCCCCCCCCTCCCCTCCTCGTTTACTCTGCTACCCCGAAAGCTCACCTGGTACTTGAGAGCGGTGTAGTAGCAACCCGAGTGCTTTGAACAGCAGCATTATTTCTTTTGTTCAGCGAACTCCTAATGGACACCGAGAATACTGTGATCTAAATTACTTCGACACGTGAAAAAGCTCAAATGAAACATTGGAATTACCTCTGGGAAAAGGAGAGATCGGTGAACATATAGACGTAGGTATGTATACGTTGTATACTTCCCGTCCCCAGAGAAAAGTAGTGCGCGCCGGAGGTACTACGTACGTTATTTCTATTTCATCCAATTTTCCATCCTCCACAATCCCCAAACGTACCCATTACCAAAGACATAATATAAATATAAAATCTCTGCCTGAACCATGCAACGTGTAGTAGGTGTATGTACGTACGTACACATATAATTTATATTATCGCTCGTTGAAAAGCTCGGCAAACAAGGCCATGACACATTCGTTCCTGTGGCGACGTAATTTCCAACAACGTGCTGTAATAAAGATGGATAATTTTCTCTCAAGCCACTGCCAATGAAATCGCTTCTCCAGATTCAATGATCATTCGCTAATTATGAACCGTGCAGTGGTCAAATTTCCCACCATTATCTTCTGGGCAATAAAATTGGCTATGAAGCACTTTGGTGGAATAAAAAACGAGGAAAACGATTCTTTGTAGGAACGGGATAACTATATAACACTGCGGGCGGGAATCTCGAAGAGATGGAGAAAACTGACTTAGGAAGGTAAAATAAATTGCTACGGGTGCTTTTACCGAAATCTATCGGTTCCTCTGAATAAAAGAGTCAAAGGAAGTTGGCGAATGCAGCTCCCTGGGGGCTTTGTAGTGGGGTGGTAAGACGACGGAGGCATTGTCGTCGGCAACAATGTCGTTCAATCTTGGAACACTCGGGGACGGAGATAAAAATCTCTTCTCTTTCCCGGATACTTCCAGTGAGTGACCAACCGCACCCAGGCTCGTCGTTGAGCAAAGAATATAGGCAAGCGGTCCCTAGGCAACCCGCATTTTTGGGCCTGTATCATTTCTGGAACTCCTGCAGGAGCGATGCTCCAGAAAAGTCAGGGGATCCAGGAACGTCGAAAAGCCTTCATATGGCTTTCCCGGCATAAAAGAATCTCATATGCGCGTGTGTACACTATGTACCTATTAATGTACGTATGTGTACATGTATTGGGCGGTGGAGAAAGCGACACACAATCCCGTCACTCTGAATCGCACGTAATAAATAACGAACGACAAAATAAAAGCGAAGAGTACGAGTATACCGGCATAAAAATAAGCTTCGCTCAGAATGTACATACGTACATACGTACATATGTATATATATATATATATGTGTGTGTGTGTCTATGTGTATATACTGCGACGAGACTTTTGGGTTAGGGGTAACCAGACTCGGGCGCTTCGGCGTTTCTCTAATAAACTAATGATATATGTTGGGCGCCAGATGCACTTGCATCAACGAATTAGATTAATTACAAATATACTGGAGAATGATCGCGGGAAATGCTGGATAGCTCAGAATATAACCGACTAAGGAATGACAAGTAGAGGGGCTGGGTCGAGTGATGTATTACAGTCAGGAATTCGAATTCGAGTATATTTAACAAGAGATTCGGGACGGTAATTACTTGCTTCCATTAACAATCGATATAACAAAGAAAAGGTAACACAAAGTAATACGGGAATATTCTCAGTTACGGGAGAATATTCGAGGGCAAGCGAAATTCAGAAATAGTTCCACTAAGAAATATATTGCAAAAAGGAATATCAGACAGACCTTAACTGACGAATCACAGCGTGATCGTACTACAACTCGTTATGATATAACGCATAGAAATTCATAGGGTGAGTTATAACAAAAATTCATAGTAATAGAACAATAACAGAATATAAATAAGAAATGCTGACCTCTACGCTCGCTAGCTCCAGGGGAACTCGTTGGACAGATCAATCGTCGACAAATGATATGATAGAAGAAAATAGAAACCAACATAACCAAAGATAATAGCGTTCAATTTAACCTGAACCTAGAGTTCAATAGAATATAATAGCATCGCATGCTCAAACCAGTGTAATGTTCGAAATCCTACTCGAAATGCAATTCATAGAGTAACAGAAATAATAAAATCAGAAAGAACTACATGCGGTACTAAGACTCGCCAAGATAATCAGATCCCACGAAGGATCAACAGTCACGAGCAAATTCGAGAATCCGTTTTTATCACTTACAATATAATACCCTAAAATCTAATACCGTCGGGTATCACACCCTAAAACTGAGAAGAGTCACAGGACTACCGTCTTATCATACAAAATACCATAGACTATAAAACATAAGAACTGAGATAACTAAACGGGATTCAAGAACAAGCTCGTAGCTTTACATAGAATAAGAAGGTCTTACCTTAATTAACAAAAAGCTGGCACGATCGGCTCAAAAAAACAATGGTTGACTTTATTTTAATCAAAAAAACTCGGTACGGTATAGTACGATATCTTGCGGAATCGTATTTTCAGCTGCGGCTGTGATCGGTACGACGATGGGCGTAGAAGTAGGTCGACCGTCGAGTCCTGTGGGACTCCTAGTTTTATAAGCTCGGTACGCTAGCTCGTCGCAAGAACGTCAAGACGTTCGTCATTCCGCGATCGTCACTTCGAATCGTGGCTCCTGATTGGCGCGTGGCGCAGTTGGTATGGTTCGTCGTTGTTCGCGTTCATTGGGTTGTCCGGCGTCGCTGTAACTCGGCAGGACATTTTAAATTGCACATCGCACCTGATATCTCCCCTCGCCTACTCTCCAGTACTCGTCTCGGGACCCCTCGTAGACATCGTCTGGCGAAATGCACTCTGGGATGCGGTGCTATTAAAGCATACTGACCAGGCAGAGGATCTGGCAGAATTCTGAGGTCCCAATACCCGGATCTACCTCAAGAGTTCTCCATAAGGATTACAGACAGTCCTGCCCCACGCGGTTGCAGTTCTTCTACCGTGACCTTCCAGGGGCAACGAGGGTAGCGGCACGAAGACGAGACAGTCGGTGAATTAGTCTGGTTCGACACCAGGTCGATGAGTCGCTGACAACGGGAAACCTTTACGTGGTACTTTTGTGTTTTCGCACAGCTTTATTCAACCGTATGTCAGGGCATCCGGAAGAAGTTGACGGTAGTGGTTCAGCTCCTGGCTGAGTAGTCGGTAAAGAAACGGGAGGTTTCGCGTCAGAGATGCGCCCTTATTCATCCGCTCCTGCGACATCCACAACTGTTCGTAGGGAGTGCGAGCAATATCGGTAGACGGCGCTGGAATTATCGTGAGCGTGCCTGCTAGCTATACCGGCCTTGGAGTACCCCGTGCGCTCAGGTGACGTCGGTTTCCCTCGTTGTCCTGGTGCGTTCTTCGTTCTCCGAGATGGTTTCACATGCTTCATATAATCCGAAACTTAAACAAAATCTTACATTATAGAATTACTGGTTGAGCCTAAAATGAACCTGAGATATGTCGCTTGCTTCCCCCTGAGCTGATCGTCGTCCCAGATGTTCGTGTTTTATGCCCACGGTGACGAGCTGCAAAATGCAACGTCACAATACAGACTTTTTCTTCTCTTTTTCTTTCTGACAGTGCTTGCAATATACACATACTCCGCCGCTCTTACCGTATGGCAGAGACACGCGCGTCGCTAAGTTAATATCACAGAATCCAGATGTTGGTTCGATACTACACAGCATCGAATATCGAAAGGAGAACGTCGAATTTTCAATATTATATTCAAACGATCCTGACGGCAAAGTATGTCTTTTATGAAGGATGGTTATGTGTAGTTATACTATCCATGTATGCGTGTACATAGCATTATATGTACTGCCGTGCATCAAGAATTACTCCGCATAAAAACATGTGCGAATATATAGACGTGTTAGATATGTACAAACAGAATATATCCTTTTACATCAAACCATGCGCGAAAGCTCCGGAAAGCCGATTGCTGCAAGTTTCTATAGAAATAATTCTTTTCGTCGGGATCAGTTTCGGACCCCTTTCCTTGCGATCGTCTATACCTCAATACCGGATCACCTACGTGGACATATATTTACAATCGTGAATATTCACCTCCGTATCAGACTCCTCAGTCGCCAGTTTTTGTCATTTCCATCTTTCATTTCGGACAGTGATTTCGCTCAGATTCTTGCAATTCCAGCCACTTTCAATTGACCAATTTTAACTTGCCGCTTCCACCGAAAAGAGTATCTCGGTACATCGTGAACTGGGCTTCGCTGACTACTCGAGGCCGAGACCACTTACTCGAATTGCTTCAAGCAGAAACTAACAACGGCCGGTGTTCTGGAGTACTGAAAGCACGGAGAGAAAACTTACAATAGTAAGCTCGTTGATTCTTCGAGGATAGCTGGACGTATATCCTAATACTTGAATCCAAACATGAAACTTTTACGTTACTGAAACTTAGGAATGGGAACAACCGATCACCTGGCCTCAATATCATTTCGTGAATGACACACACATCCGTATGCAGTTATGCTTTGGTCATTATTCGACCCAAGTTTTATACGGTCAACACGACTCGCTCTCGAAGTGAGTTCACGTAAATTTAGCTATGTTTGCAAACACCAAGTGCCTTGGCATGTCATTCCTCTCACAATCAGTCGACCGTTCCTCGCCATTTTACGCACATTGACGATGCCCAAAAGTTAACATCACAGTATAGCATTTCCGCTTTCACCGCCGTAGCTTAAAATCAATAATGTTCCAAGTAAAATTCGGGACGTCTCAAATCGGGGGATAATTTGAGCACAACAGCAGTGTACACCGGGATTTGAATATGAAACGCGGGGAAAAGATTTTCCGCTACTGCATAGCAATAGAAAGTATCGTCAGAGCGGGCATTTTTTCCGTGAGCATGTGAGTTTTTGAAAGTGTTACAAACTGAAATTTCGAAAATGGGTTCAAGGTATTCGAAAAAACAGAAGGTGAAATATCGATGGCGGAGCGAAGGTATTTCATACTTTCTGAAATTATGACCGCGTTACAGACACGAGCACACCAAGTCGACAACAGTTTGAAGAAAGAACAGAACACGACTTTGAACTCTGTTCCATGAGCCACAGTTGCGTATAAACTCTATCCAGGACGTTACATTCTGACAAACAAACATAAAAAAATGTACTCGCGCCAACTTGCTCCAAAATCAACTTCTCACGGTGACGGTGAAGAAAAATCTGAGTCCTCGCGAAAAAATAACACTTCGCCGCCGAAAGTATGTACTTACAACAACTACGTTCCGTTCACCGCGTTTCCCAGCTCATGACTAGCCTGTTTGTAGTCAGTATATCGGTATGCTAACTGCTTCTTTCAAGGAGTCATTTAGAGTCTAAAGTAAGCAGCTTAGCAACGCCCTTACCTCCAAAGCACTCTTGGAGTTTCGTGTCTCAAAACGAGCTGAGAAACTGGACGAAAAGTGTTTCATGTATTGCAGCAGTACCGTACAAACAAAGGACGGAAAAGCGACGAACAATTTGAATGTTAGCGAAAATTTGAATCATTATGCTCCACTAGTATTTCCAACGATTTTACACAGCCGTGAAAATCAAAATGCTCATTCTCCGGGCGGTGAAAATCAAACAGCGATGGAACCTGTTTCACCGTGTCTTTTTCCCGCCAAAGCAAAGAAGGCACCTCATAAGGACTCACTTCACCTCGAGCACACTCAACTGTATATTGTAGTGAAAAGAACCCAGCTCTAGGTGAAAAATATACCTATATAGGTGTGCGTGGGTGAGTATTTTATTATTATGTTGGATCGAATGCGGATCCCTGTCGAAATGAAAGAAAAAAAGAAAAAAAAAACAGGAGAGAAGAACTCGCAACGAAGCCTGATCCCCGGAACAACGAGACCATTCGCGTGTTGACTTGGTATTCTTCCTCGGCATTCCACCCTCGGTGCTCCAAACTTTTATACAAAACTTTTCATTCCTATAGCATAGATAGCTGAACACCTAGATCGTCTTTTCCGTCTGCCAACCGAACACGCAGCAAGAATTAGGAGGATTTATCGTGGGAAACAAAGAGTAAATAATCCATCCATGTACACGTAAGATTAACACCGTGACGAGATTTTTACCGAGTGAGCACAAAAGATGCTGAAGGTTGCGATGGAGTCGAGATTTTAATTCGAGATTTTAGAAATCTTAATATAGATAGCTGAGTCTGAGATTTTCTGATGCAAAAATATCGATTGCCTGACAGAAAAATGGTTCAGAAGATGGATTTGCAAACTTTCGAATTTCTCGTGTTTCGAGTTTGTCATGATTTCCAACTTGCGGTCGAAAAAATGTCGGGCCGCGTTTGCAAACTCACAGTAGAACGCTGAACGGTGAAAAAGAGTATGAAAAACTACAAAATAATAATACTTTTCGAGTGGCACTCCATGTTTTCCCCAATAAAACTCTAGAGGAACAAAAGGAAGTGATGAGTCTCTTCAGTTCTCTCCACTATCGCACCTCTCATCGTTTTTAACCCCGCCACCGACGGGTTTGTGGAGTAAAAAAGTCTGCAGGAACAAAACAATCATTGGGCAACTCGCACCAGGACATTTTCATAGATTCCTGGTCGTGTAATGTTGGAATTCGTCCAGCCTCCAGCTGCTGAAAGCTTTGAGTTACATGCACAAGTCACGACATATTGGTCACGGTGTCGTTTACAAATTTTTCTACCTACTACTGACTACTAATTTCAACTTCTTGGAAGTTTGTCGTTCGCTTCTATCCCTCGCGAATGCGTTTCTAGTTTTTCCTATCCAAAAATTACAGGCAATGATTACTTCGATTCCCTCGAGCAGCGTACAGATGTATCGGAAATCAAATATTGAATATAGACTATGGAGCGCCGTCGATATCATCTGTTCGATCATTTGGCTAATCCAATTGAGAACGAAAAGAGAACAATTCAGTACAAGAATTTACTAATTACGAGGAAAAGAGAACCAACGGTTGAATCCTTGTAGATAGTTCGATAGGATGATTAGGATTCTCTATATTTGTGGAAAAAAAACTCTATATTGAAGGATTTGTGAGTCACTTAACTTGTAGAAAAAAAAAAAACTCAATGTCCAGGGAGTTTTGCGACAGGCGATATCTTTCGATATGGTGAAATTTCATTGCTCCCCCATATGCACGATGCTCTCCCTCCACATACACACTAGATACTATGACAGCCGTATTGATTCTTCGACAAGTTTCTCTTCTTTGTATGCGAACAGTTATTATATATCCTCCTGAGAAAATAGCTGGAAGATGTACATGGAATACTTGAGATGAAACCTTCTTCTCTTGGGGTAGGTTTCATTTCACAATTTACCTAATTGCCTGATGCGTGCTGGGAATACTTACATCAACTTCCGCGTTCTCAACTTTGATTACAAACATGTACCATCTTAGTTTTTATTCAACGTTATATGTCAGCGATGAAACTTTTTCAAATTTTCATTGCCTCACGCATGATGATGAGTCGCTCGCTGTTTCTGTAGCGTGTGGATGACGGTTTTGGAATGGAGCCTGCAGGGCAGATCGCGGCAAACTACACGCCTGCTAATTTTCAGTAAATTCAACGTTTCTGTCCGATAATATGAAGACTGAGAGCTCGAAATTCCCCCTCCTCCTATCCCGCAGACTTCGTAGTTTCCAACTCCAAGAATGAATTGCAGGCGAATCTGCAGACTTTGGTGGCAATCCATTGCGATGCAAATATTAAGAAAATGCTAGGAAATTGGAGGGACTGGCGCGGAGGAGAGAGACGAATAATCAAACTCGTGAAAATGAGAATTCCTCGAGTTCTATGAAACGGAAATTCGTAACACACAGTATATACATCGCATGGCAAGTACGGTACAGTCAAACGTCGAAATTTATGTCGTTTGCATTATAAAGTTTCCTCCAGCTAGTAGTGAGTAAGTGAAATGGGCGAACTCCCGAGTCAAGGCAAGGGACGTCTCAGAAATACCCCAGACGATACCCCAGAGGTGAGTTCGACAATCGTTTTTCCGAATTAAGCGGCCATTGGAGTCACCGCTGGCAATCTAACCTAGCTAACATAGGGATTGTTGATTTCTCATTAAATAGGTTCGATGTTTTAGAAAAGTGAAATACTTAGCCACCTTCTGCCATCGTGCTCAACGAATTCTCAGAGTTTCATCAAAATCAATGGAGTCGGTTGCGATAAATTATGACTCTCGTTTCCGAAACGGCTTCTGTACATTCAACATAGCGAGTCCTATGGCACCTCAGACTTTAGGCACAGAAGGTCTCGGATGCCGTAGATCAGATGAGACAGAAATACAGTTAGATTGGCTCAAATGGTGTAGAATATCACCTCTGTCCACATGTATCTATGTGTCTGCGTATACATACGCTCATATTGAAAAAGTATGTTGAAATTTGTTCATGGATATATTTTTTTTCACATACAAATTTATCGAATGGCTCTAAAGTAGATACGCGAGTATTTTGCGGAATTCAAAAGATTCAAAGTACATTTGAAACTGTATTCATTATCCAAACACAAGATACGCCTTTCATAATGAAGCCGATTACCTGAAAATGATGTTTTCCAATAACCTGGAGGTCATAGCTAACCAACCGTTTGCCCAATCGATCTGGAATTTTTTTGTGCTAACCGTACTTGCGTCTGGCGCTGACATGAACTCCGGAGTCTTTGAAATTCTCATTAGTCCGTCTACCGAAAATTAAAATTACATTCAGTATTTTATGGATTCTTTGAGCCCAGGCATTTTCTACCCTCAACCGCAAAGGTTTTCGGTGGAAAGAAATCGATCTTGTTGATATTGTGGAGCTTTCTTGGGTCTGCGGAGAGCCAATGATCCGTAGACAAAATGTCAGGTGACCGTGCAGCTTAAAAAATCTCCACGAGAGAAATACACCGACGAATGTTCCGGCTTTACTTATCGAATCGGATGTTTTCATCCGCTGTTCATACGTCACAAAACTCATTCAGATGAGAATGAGAATGTTGCAGGTCGAAGTGGAAAAGCTATTCTGTGAGTTGAACAGATTTTTCCTTGGATTCAAACATGAATTACAAATATTTGACTAGAATTTCTCTCATCTGGAGAAACTGATTACTTTGATATTACCGGGAGAATAGTTACAAATATAGACCGACTGGCATGTGCGTATGATGAATCGAGATTTCCTTCAACTAATATTGAACTTTTCCATATAACTGTCACCAACAGCTACTCGCCCGGCTCGGATAGAATATCCTGTACAAAACTTCTGCTTACTTTGCTCTGTTTTCATCTCACTTTTACCTTCTCTGGCATATTTTTTACGAACGCAGCATATGTGTGGAACGAAATATCGATGAATAAAATATAGCTAACGAAGAGAAGGCGTGTGGCTCCATGACGCATCGCAAATCCATGCCTACAAATGTCTGGAGAAACGGAAAAAATCTTCCAGATTACGGGACATCTCTGCAGTAAGCTACGTGAATTATATTGTATCCCGTTTTTGGAACCCATCCCATCTTTGGTTACCGGAGGTTCACCCGGATATACTTTACTCCGATGTTCTCCAATAACCGCGATAATCGACCCGACTATACCTAGAAACTCTACAGCAACTTATTCATGGTACTCAACGAACGTAAACCGAGCGTCCGATGTTGGCTAATCTGCGTGCACGCGATGCTGAAGTCCCGGTGCACCTTCCGAGGTGATTGAGCGGTCACGTAATCAGAAATTTCCGGCAAAGCAGTCAGTACTTCCGCTGACGGCTTCTGGATTCAATTCATTCCCCGGCATGGTATTATTCAAGAAAAGGGTGCTGTCCTCAGACGTTACGTAATGCCAACACATTTTGCGACTGCCGATCGAATAGCTCACATTCTTATTAAGAATATTCAAGTAAATCGTGTAACCACGCGAACCCCGAGAAGGGATTGCTTCTACAGCATATAAGGTTCACCCGGGAAGGATTGAGGATAAACAAGAGAGGATTGTGAACGGCGGAAGTTGGATTATCCCTCGATTCGTCGTTTAGAACGCCGATAGTGATCCCGTGCTCGAAATTTGTCGCGAACGGAGTTCACCGTTTGACCATTCAACCTGAACAGATGGTTAATAATTATCGCGATTACCAATTCAAGCTGATCAAAAATCAGGCCGGCCAGATTATTACCGATTCATAGGTACGCCGGAAAATTAACAGGGGTAACGCTACCGAATGTCACCTACAGATATAGAGCCATGGATTGGTTCAAAGAGTATATACTACGATAGCGATAAGCAGCGGTGATATATGCGATGTCTGTGAGAGAGATAAACACGGTGAGGTGATGGAATGGCGGCGGAGAAAGACAGAGGAGAGAGCGATAGGTACACAACGGGATTTCGATACCCGTGTGACTCCCATAGGGATTGCCGATATTGTTCGACATCACACGACTTGACCCGTGTCGGTTGAAGTACACACCGATATTACTTATACCCACGTGGATCCGTCCGTCCAGAGACTAGCCGAGCTTTGAGTCGTAACGGATCGTGAAATTCGATCAATCCATGTTGCATCTGGTGTCTCGTTTGTGTGAAATCTGAATCACAGCATGCATTTTAGCATGTATGTATGCACATTATACAGATTGACGTGAGCATATTTTTATGAAAATTGGAACAGTGAGTTTCTCCAGAATAAGACAATTGTCTCGCTGTTTTCATCAGCAATGCTGATGAACGCGTTTCGCAGACATGACGTACGTATAGTGGAAGAAAAATTGGCGTCAAGATTGTCATTCGATTTCATTGAATTGCATGAAATCATCCGAGGAACTTAACACTTTTTCCTCGAAAGTGCGAGCAGAAGGAAGCGATGATCTGATTTCCCGTTCAATCTTATCGAGATTGTTAATCTTCAAGGTATTCCACTTTTTCACGAACAGCGATTCCCAGGCGGCTGTAGCGCCGGAACTTGCGATTTTTTTCCAAAAAATGGTGAGTCCGAAAATTTGTGGAAAAACGTATGCATTCCGTAAACCGAAAATCATTTAAAGATTCTATGAAATTGAACTCCCGAGATTTTCACACTTTCGTTACCAAAATATCGACTGATTCCAAATTTCGAAACTCTTGAACTATTCGATTTTTTCCCTCAATTTGTCCAGTTACAATGAAAATTCCGTCCGAAAGAAATAACGATTACGTACGTACGATATGTCGACGATTCGCTCGGAGTGTGGTAAAATAGCGAAACTCGAATATGATTTTGTGTCCAGATGAGAATTATGCTCAATTTGAAATTCACACTGTGCCGTGTGTCGCGCGTACACGTTCCGACGATTTTTAACCGTGATGCTTCCGGATACCAGCCAAATGTCGAGAATTTCGGAAGGGCAAGTGTCAAGTACAGCAGTCAAAGTGAGTACCTACCTTATATACAACTGATACTCGAGACGAGGCACGAAGGTTACGCACAGTTGAACTTCTTGTGATCCGCCAGGAATGACAAGAATGCTTCACGAAGGCTTGACCTTTCCAAGCCACGGGGGCAATTGCCTTCGTTAATCCAGGGGTATGCCTTAAGCAAACCTGTAAATTCGACTGGTGATATATAGGTTAATCCATGTAATCCTTGCTCGAGTGGAGAGTCAATTGGTTTTCGATTGTTCGATTTTAGAGGATTTATTCAACCTAACACTATGAATTGCCCGATAAAATAAACCTCACCTATAAAATGATAGTTCATGATTTGTTGATGATTTGGATCACAGTGGAATTCCCACGACATAGAAATTCGTTGTGACAAATTTTCATTGCCGTTACATCCGGCTGAACTGTTATTTAAAGAACATCGGGCAGTTGTAATATCGTAGACAAATTCGGACTTGAGGTTGTGGGTCATGACAAAATTGTCCATAGCAGCGAAGCAGTTAGCACAAGAGATGTGAGGTGCACTGCGGTTACGTGATCCCCTGTGTTTCTGGCCTCCGCGTAAGGGAGTGACAAACAGCGGTATAACTTGGGTGCGTATTGTATTGACCCGTACACAAACAAAGCGGGCGAAGGATCAAAGTACCGGAATTCTGGTCACGAATTCTGGATATATAAATCGTTTCCGTTCTCTGACCGTATAATTGATATATCTGCGCCTGAATTCCGACCGGAATTGGGACAGAAACTGAAATTGTGGTTCCAGCGTCTGACCAGTCCGGTGCGTTACTACTGAATTTCAAGTAGATTAGATAGATCACACTTCTCGTTAATATCTGCGTAATACCAGCGCCGAATTTACCTATAGGACCGATAGGCCTGGGCCTAGAGCGGCATTATTTAGGGGCGGCAGCAAAAATTCGGTCTGTTATTCTGTAAATGTATCTAATTCGTTTCCTTTTTTTTGTTTTTGATTAGGTAGGGAGGCGGCAAATAAGTTCCAGAACTACAGGCGGCTCCGAGTTAAATCCAGGGCCAATACGGTACATCGAACGAATTTATTCACAGCGTACGTTCTTCTCTTCCAATTTGGAAGAAAGATTTCTCACTGATTATCACATGATTCTTTGTATAAATAACAGTGATGTATGTCACGGGGGCATGAATCGAAAAATCTTTCGAACGGAGCGCGGCCTCATGCGCTTCATCGTAGTTATGTGTAATATGGCTGTACCGGTCTCTTCTTATCCTTCAAGCAACAGTCGAACACCACGACCCGTATGATACGAAGAATGTGTCATATCCGGAAATGAATCTCATAGTATATACTGGGGCCGTGTTCCTTTTTTAACTGGCAGTATTGAGCTGCGAGTTTTCCTCGTCTCTTTCTCGCGCCTGTAGGTTCATCAGTACAGCTACCTCTCTTTGACACTAGCTTTCAGTACTGCCAGTGGATAAAGGAACAGAGACCATGTAGAGCTCTCACGGTTGATAGATCTCACTCTCAGTTCATGTTCACCAAAAGAAGATTAATAATTGGATGAGCATAGTAGCTCTCCAAACTCCAAACTCCGAAGCCCTTCGGCCATCGAGTGGATGAGAGTCCCAAAATGCTGAAACGATCGAATATTGTACGAAATGAAAATTTGAGCAAAATCCCAAACTGCTTTACGTATAAATTCCCGATCTGCCCAGGCCAGTCGAACGTTGCAAAATATTAGATCATTTTGATTCTATATAGAAATGGTCCCGTCCGAGTTCGTCTATCGAGCGACCGTTTCAGAAAATATAAATACTTGTTGAATTTTGTATGCGGAATGACTCCGTCTGCCGACTGTGAAGTTCGGTCATATTTAAAATGGATAAAAATAAGAAGATTCGCGTCTCGTGCAGATGCATTGTAGGAAAAAGCTAGACTGTTCGCGGAGTACAGAACGCCATATGTCGATGATGGGATCGAGAGTCGTGAATGGCCTCAGACTCGAACCCCATCGGCATGATCACACTCATAAAAGCCCAGACGAAGTTGATCAGAGAAAGGGAGAACTATGAATTAAATTCCGTGAACCGCCACAATCCAATTAGCGCATTGTGGATCCGACTAATTCCACAAATTCCAATCCTCATGAATTTATGCGAAAAACGTAGACAGTTGGTCGTTTCCTTGCCCCACACCTATAGTATATCACCTTATTCAACGAGGTAAAACACTGCGAGCAATCGCGCTACGATGTGTCTAATAGAATTATGAACAGAACGATATCCCACTCCGTATTATATTGAATTTAAAAAACCAACCGCTCGTAGGCTCTCGAAACTCTGTTTCGCCGTTTTGTGTTATCCGTACGAGACCCGCCTCCGTTGTCACGCATGACCTCAAAGTGACACCTGTGTAAGTCCTTACACTTGACCACCCGGTATTTTCGGAACGTCCCGCTGTGATCCTACCCTGAGTTTCTAGCCAACCCGAACCTGACAAGGGCTGATGGTATAATAATCAAAGAATCTCGTCCCGTGTTCAAAGCTCTTTGTCACCGGTCCTTGGAAAATCCGTACTCCAACTTTATGCGGGAACTCGGCTGACTGTGTAGGATGTAAATCATTTTCTCACTATCGATGTTGATTCAGAGTCGGGTCAATATTTGTCTATAATCGAAACTTGCAAATTTATCTCAGTATTCAAGTTTTTCTTTTTTCTTTTCACTCCAATTTGTATGCTCGATGTCGATTAATCTGACGGGGGAGGGGTGGGGGCTTGGAAAGCCAATTATTCTCTCGAGTTGAAGAGGAGCTAGTCGTGGATAGACTATCTATATATATACATACAGTGTACGTATATACTTGTGTACATTTGTATTGGTAAGTATTTGCAGAGTAAGTTTGACGTAATCACGGAATGTAAAGTTTTAAGACTGCCTCTGTTAAATGATGCATCAAGAAGAAGTCTTGTAGTTGGATTATAAATAATTAAATTGAATTAAGATTTGGAGGGATGAGCTTCGCAGGTGAATAAAAGTTTCGTTAGCGTTGCGAGTGACGCGACGCGCCGCGGAGATTCAAGATAGTAGCATTAATACGATAATCCGGTATTTTCCTCTTCAGTCGGTTGCCAAAGTAGCAAGTCCTTCCCCCCCCCCCCCCCCCCTCTCCGGCGCTGCCAGCCTGCTAATTCAATCGAGTCTCGAAATGATCTTCTTACGTGCTCTTTTTTCTTTTTCTTTTATTCTTTTATCAAACAAAATATTGAGGTAAACATAATTGAGATAATCCTGATCCGAAACATTATCTCACGAGAAACAAGATTACGGAGCTAAACAAACTTTGGTTCACCTTCGTTTATCGGTAAGCAGGCTAACCACCGTGCCAATCGCGTAATTTGTAAAACACTCCCCTACGCGCGTCTCATTCGGGGTGGGGGGGAATTCGATCGAGCCAAGATGGACAACTCGACTGTGCCATTCGTTTCAATCTGCGTACACAGATCCGTATGTATTATTATGATGTGGTGTCAATCAGACCTCGTGCGCTCGTTGAGCTTGAAAATCTTCTCTAATATCCGTAACATGCGCGTATTGCTTACTTTGAAATCTATTAAGCTTCATTGCAAATCGTGATTTTTTATTCGACAGGATAGCTCATTCATTCGATTCAAAGTGGGATTAGATCCTCATATGCGTAAAGGATGTTTTCAATTTGTGGCGGGGTCGTGGAAACCTCGGAATCTTCATTATTAGCCCTCAAAGCTTGTCCCGTATTTCAAAATTCCAGCAAAGTACTCATAGCCTGCAATCGTACGATTAATCGACTCCATCCATAAACGATACGGTATCTTTTTCGATGTGCGATCTTGCCCAGCTCAACTCTACAATCATTTCATTGCTTGTGATCAATGAACTTTTTGATGGCCTTCCGGTCATCGATCATTTAACATAAAATTGATGAAAATTCATCGGTCATTTCCAAAGAGGGAGAGAAAGTTGTGTCCACCTAACGGAATATCAGTCAAGGGTAGTTTCGAAAATCTGGGAGAGCCGGAAGAGGTTTTTCAATAACTCACCCTTATCACAGAGGTTCGCTGGCTAATCGAAGCATCATTGCGCAAAGGTTAGGATTCGGGAGACATTGCAGCTTTTCACGTTAAAGTCAAATACGGCGAAAGTGAGAGCCCTCGTCGTAAGGACTCAACTCAACCGCTGCTTGGAAATAAGGCTTTATTCGAGTCTATAATCCTTCAGGAAAAACGCCTCCGTCATACTATATGAGCAGACAGGATCTCGGTAGATAGGATTCCTCTGAGGAAATTGAAAAACAAGCAAACATGACGGAAGTAAATTTTCATATATTGCAGGAGAGAATTCATTACTCAAGCAATTTTTACGATATAAGGAACATTTCTGTTCATCTTATAGAGGCTTTTTTTTATCATTTGATGGACCAAAGAATCGTAAGATCCACGCACAGACAGTGATTCATATGAGTTCTTAAAAATGCTTTCAAGTCTCCTTGAGTCCAAATCTAAAGGGCGAACGTTCTCGAATTTCAAGTTTCGATTAGTCATTCTCAACGGGACTTATCTATAGTGACTTTCCGTAATGAATTTTTCTTCAATACTTTTTTGAGACTGAAAAATCATTCAGATCTGTCCCCGTTATTTGAGGATCGATTTTCTCGATGTTTCGTGAAAATATCACCTGCTCTCGGTGCCGATCGCGTATTCGTTACATCAAATATACGCATTACAATTGAATACGTCGGTGCTACTTATTTCCGGTTGAAGATTTCGTCACATGATTTTGGCTCTTATTTGAACGCCGGTCAAACTATGAGAATCCACTGCAGTCGTCTTTAGACCTCGAATGGAAAGAACGCCAGTCAATATACAGACCAGCCGCCGCGCCGGTGAACTGCATTTCACAAGCATCAATGCAGTACGCAGTATACCTGCAGGTACTCGATCGAACAATCCTTGATGAAAATTAATCATCTCTGCGCAGGGTTGGGGAATGAGTATGGTTTAATTAAGATAAGAGAAAGCAAACGGTTCCGACCGAGCGAATACTAAATGACGTAAACCACGAGAACGCCGAGGCTGTCGTCGGAACATTGAGAAGCCAGAGAGAATTCCGACCCGAGTGTAACAGATTCTCACATGGCAGAGGGAAACTGTTTGCTCTGCCTTTTCCTTTATCGAACAGCTCACGCCGTGATAACTTTGAGTACGCGCGAGCTTCCCTTCTCGGTGCCCGTGTACAGAGAGCAAAATTTACCAAGCGAAAATTAAAACCTTTGTACGTACTGTAGGGAGACCATGGAAAATGGGGTGGCTATGAAAAGTAGGCAATTACTATAATTCGAACAAGGCATTTTTCGGCCGCTTATCGGTTCTCATTCAAAGTTATTGCAATTCCATATTTCATCCGTCAGTTTTTCCTACTTGAGTTCGTTGAACGCGTGACTCCGTTACCTGTTATGAAAATCGTCTGGTTTCAGAAGGATGTTTAATGTTTCCAAATACAGGAGAACCTCCGATTGGATGAATCTTCCGATTCACTACCGCCCACTTCGGATCCGGCTCCGTAATCTCCACACTTTTGCGAAACGACATATACGCAGCTAGAAACCTAAGTACGCTGTTTACACCGATATGCCTGCGGGAGGATCTCGGGATCTTTTCTTCTGTTTGAATGTGTCGTGTAAATCGAAGTACTCTAGATCCACCGACGAATGCAACGTTTTCAAAACCGAGCCAAGATTCTTGGACAGAGCTTACAATTGAGCCTAGAGATCTCGTCGACACTGTACGAGAAGCTTTGTCATTATGACTACGTATACTCCTTTTGAGTATTCCGAGATTCCGAGAGATCGCGAGTGTACTGTATCTAGGAGTGGAAAAAGCGGATTGACAATGCGAGAGCATATTCTTCAAAGTTAGAAACTAAGTGAAAGTAGCCTCTAGGGGTTTCAGCTATTTGTGAAAGATTAGCCTCACTCGTTTACGTCGGGTTACTATATATTTGACTTCGTCTCACGAGCGACTTGGAAACGTGTTTCAAGATTTTACTTATACGTCTGCTCCGACGGATTATAGCCTCCGAGGATATACTGGACGGGAATACTTCAAGGGTCGTGGTCCTTGGAGACGGAATTTCGATCGGGGTTCACAGCACTCCGCGATAGAAAACCAGCCTCATAGATTCACGGGACCATTGACTTTGTTCAACTATGTCACAGCGACATTCCGACCCTCTGAAATGAGTAGACTTCACATCGAGAATTTGATACCTCGCAGGCATGATGGAATATCTAATTTCGAAGACATGGCAGACGTAAATTCATGTGAGGCAAAATTTTGTTAACTTATCGAGCACCACTCACTCACTCGTACCCTCAAAGATTGGATTGGCTCATCCCTGAATTCGTCGCACCTTTTTATCATAGTCATCGTTCGTCGGTCGACATATCTCGATCCTACATAATTGCTGACTGATTTCTCTAGAAGTATTCCAAATCTGTTCACACTGGAATTACTATAGTGCAATGAGAATGACTGATTACATATGAACAGCTGTCCGATACATATGATGCTTAATTATACTAACAGAATCCTAATTCAGTGTGTTTCTCTGGTAATCAAAGATCCACTTTCATAATGATTCTCGGATACGCACACTCCAAAGCAAATCTCTTGTATGTACATACTGCTCATATTATATCCATAATTACCAGAAACTTCTCTCCTAGTACAAGATGTCAAGAATACTTGAATTTCTGTTGGACGGAACCTCAGACTGTTTGCTCGTCGGTTCCGTAGCTTACTTTGAAACTATAATTGAACGCTATACATCAGTGAATTATTCGTATAAAGTAATCTTGACAAATTGACTAATACAAACCATTAACAGTGGATGCCTTCGGATCAGTCGCTATACGAGAGAGCAAAATTTATCAACGGTAGTATCGAAAAGTCATCACTGTACTGAAACACGATCGCTGGAGTAGCTAGCGACACCGCTAACGCATTTAAGACGAGGACCGATCGATGAACCAGTTTTTCAGCCGAACGTCAATTTGTTCACAGAGTTCGAATATGCGCACGGTCTTGAACGCGAAATTTGGATCGTATGACAAGGAAGAGCAAAATATTTCACCGTGAGTGAATGCAATAATGCTGTTCCAAACGCGCTAATTTTCGCGAAGGCATAAAATACGTGACCTGTGAATAATGGATGGTACGAAGTCGAAGCTCCAAACCGATGTGGTGCTTCGATTCAATCCCATTCAGTTCTGCCGTCAACAGAATCCTCCGGTTTTTTGTTTCCGAGTTTGATTCCGAGCTAACAACAAAGAAATGAGAGCTGTAGGATGCTATTATACGATTATGCAGATATTTTCGTTGTCCGTGCTCGACCCAAGGACAGTGTCAGTCCGAACGAAAGGTAGACGCGTGTATGAAAGGTACTAGATTGTACAAGGAAAAATCAAAGTCTGCAGCAGTATGTCCACGATAACTGGCCGATGCTGCCGCCTGTATTTCATGGTAAAACTCTGATTTGTTCTCAATATGGAATAAGCTTGAACCAATTCACAAGGTGGGACGTTGAAAAATCTAAGATTCTCTTTGATTTGCGGAGCAATTTTCACCACAGCAGCCTGACGTAACGTAACCTGACGATCTACGAATCGTAACATGTTACGCCGTTTGGGCAGTGAGATTCACCCATAATACGCGAACATTGAATCTCTAACGGACAGATCGAATGACTTTATTATCGATCAATTTTCTAGATCACCTGTCAAAACGTAAGACAGTTGGCAGAAGAAGGTTCTGGGAGGGAAATCCACTGAAAAGAGATTTTCGATTGCCGCACCGCCAACATTCAGCTCACGTCACGAGCTTTCGGCTCAATCTTGTCTTATTGAGTAAGAGTGGTACCACTCCTCCGATTTTTACACGAAATCAGAAGTTGAAGGCATTAACGAACATCGCGGTACCTCATCATATATGTGGTAGACAATGGAAATGACTGTCACTCCGGATCGAGCATTTCGCAAGGACATGCCTGCTTTTTGTAAGAGACATCGCGCGGGTATTATTCCGACTAAGCCTACCTCGGCAAAGTTTTAGTATTTTCTCGCGAGTCGACGTCGATACCCAGTACCTCCGCTTCTGGTACAAATATACAAGTCCCGCAGGGATCCCACGCTTCACTTAATTAAACAAAAGTGAAAACGTTCTCTCGTCTGCGTAACCACAGGATGGTAACAGACTGCACACAGTCGAGACTAATCAATACAATTCATTTCCCTACAAAAACTCGGTAAAATTCAGACTCCGGGCGAAAATCTCTTCGGTTCAATTACGTACATCTGTATGGAGACCATCGCCCATGGAATTCAAGCTAATTCTCAACGTGAATATTAATACTTAGCAGTATTTTTCTCCTGTTTTACAACATAGTCTTGAATAAAGTAATCTAGAGGTACCTGGATTCGCCCGAAGTAGTTTTTCACGTAAAATTACACTGCCAAGGTTCCCGTTTTTCTTCCAGGGTGTCCAGCGGCTGGTCGTTTCAGGATTGGCTGAAAATTCCAGATTTTCCAGAGCGGCATTAGCCGTTTTTCCAGAGTGAAAAGCCTAATATACTTACATGCCCATTAAATTGACGCGAAAAAATGTTCAGCATTTATTCTTTCGGGAGTTACATTAGGACGTGCCCAAAAATATATTTCTAATGTTCATACTTGAATACTACGTTTAAAACTTCCCAGAATTCTAAAAAATTCCCTGTGAAACAAAATTTCATGCAAATTGGAGGTTTTCGCTGTCGCTGGACATCCAGTTTTCTCTGTGCATCCGGTAGAAATTGTGGAGTCATGATACCCAATGGAATTGAAGAAGGAAAACCGACGGTGGGAAATGTACACTGTTTAAATGGCATGCACGTTGGACTTTGTCGTCCGCATCTAGAATGGAGGGGCTCTCGCGTCAAGAAGGAAGCTTTTTTTTCGTAATATGGTGATTAATTTCACGAGATGTGTGTGCGCCGGACACGTCTTTCTCGCTTTGTATTCAGCAAGCGTAACCCGCGAAGCACGCGTGTCAAATTATTGCTGGAACGTGAAGAACGGAGCTTAGGGGGGTAGAATTTGATAGGCTAGGGGCCTGAACAGGTTCAGGTTGAAAACGTAAATTTCAATTCTTTTCATCGTCCCTCCTAAAGCAACTTTGACCTTTGGCTATAGAATTCTGACCTCCATTCTTCGAAGCCATGATTGTTAAAGCTGAGATACCGAGGTCCGAGCTAATTCCTATTTCATTTCCATTCCTGGCTGAATCCGTGCAGTCTCTGATCGAACAAAAGTGAATACCCGTGTATACCGTAGATGTTGAAAATCATCTCAACTTCCTGCATATTTTTCTATTTCGTGGCCCGCAACTGCTAAATTTTTCATGCGATTCTCTCAGAGAATCTGTTTGCTGAATCAGATGAAGTATTTCATCACGTTTTTGCCTCTTTTCTGCAAGAGCGAGATAATTCGCTAACCACATATTAATGCGAAAAAATACGATGCCTTCGCTGAAAATCCATCATCGCCGTAAACATTTTTTTATTTCCACGGGCGGCTCGCATCGGAGATCAGACTGGCGCAGGTAGCGTAGTGATCAAGCTCGCAGGGGTGTTACGTGGAATGAAATCCTTCAGAGTATCTTACGACCCTCGTTTCCATTACAATTCATAATATTGTACATCGTCCGGCTCTGGTAGCGCCAACCGTGACTAATAGGATCACGGCATGATATACGACAACAATGCTCACAGCGGTGACCGGAGAACAATCGACGATATGAGGTACAGGCATGTGTGAAGATTTATTCCCCGTAAGCAATCATGAGTCGAGGTTCGAAACTGCTGAACTCCGAAATCCGATTGTGGCGAAATTTGAGTTCAATTATAAATCAAAAATTCTTGAATTCACGTTCAGCAATGGAGAGAAGATCTCTGAATGTTTTGAAGTGCTTGCGCCTAGGGACTGAACAAATATTAGGTGTTTCCCCAAATTCTCTTATCCTCAAGGTCTGGGAGTTCGAGGATCGCAAACTCCATCCCATGCTATTTACGCCCATCAACTATGAGCATACATATACAAGGTAGTTGCCCAAGTTCCCTTCCTCGACCCAATTCTCGACCACAATCATGAAGTTATACGTGACAGAGTTTGCAGTTCACGTGGCAGGGACGTAGGCATCGAAGCCAAAAAGGGCGCCACGTATAGCTGCCGATAGAACTAATTACATTCGAATACGAATGACATTTTTCACTTCTCTCGGTAAGTACTCACGAGTCAACCTTTCCAACGATTGATTAATTCAATATTTATTAACAGTTTAATTTATCTCTACAAATTTTTTACGATATAAAATTCCACTCAAATTTTTTTCGCCTGCACTTCTGATTAGTAGCTGGACTGTATGTTCACACGATGCGATGCTTTACGTGGGCGATGAATGATCAGGTGAAAAATCAGCGAATATGGAATGACATTTATTTATTGATTCTACAGTTTATCGTATAATATACTTTGATACCGTCGTTTACTCGTAATATATGTACATATTTTTTATATCGTTCATATGCAGTTATTACATGTGCCATTAGTTATCCCTTTCGCTTGATTATTTATTCATTCGTTTTGTTTTCTCTTCAGGATTCCTGCAGGTTTTGCAACCGGTAAATATATACTTATATATCATCCAAGTATAGTCATCCAAAAGCACGCTAAATACTAATTCTGCAAGGCTTGTTGGCTTCTATACGTATCTTACCACAATTGGAAGGATGTGTCAAAAGAATGAATCCAAAATTCTCATCGCAGGAAATATCTATGCCGAGATTAAACTGAGCTCGAATCACCGTCGAACCAAAAAATGTTTTTCTCTTCATCCAGCTCCTTGTTACGTACATACATACACCCATTCTCCGGCGACAAAAGACTCCGCTGTCAGTAATTTCGACTTATTCGGTAAGAAACTTTCAAATCTGCAGACAATGGCGCATATTCTCTTTTACTTTATTCTTTTAATCAATCTCAAAGCCCGTAGACATTGAACATGAATCAGTTCCAAATAAATAATTATTTCGATGTATGCGAGGCGAAAGTATTCGTATACTTCACGAATCAAGATGGATGTCACTGACCGCGAGCTTTTTAGAGGATTCATTCTTCATTGAACAATTTATATGCAAATAGGATTCACGATTAGATTCTCCAAGGTTTCTAGGCTGGTAACAATCATTGGAAAACTTGCGTTAGACTATAGGTCTAGATTGAGAGTTCACAGTAAAATTGGTAAAAATACGAAGATGTGAGTATGTAACAATGTCTGGAACATGTCAAACAATAATTGTTGGCTGAACAACCTCTAGAATAGGTCGCTTGGATCCCTAAACTGTTTCACCAGCTTCTACGTTTAGCTGGAGTAAATATTCCCTCATACGTGTTTAGGACTATTTCAATATCACTCGCATGCCTATGAATGTACGGACATCAATCGCCGGTATCGTTAATCATCGATACATCAATGATACGTTAACGAATAATAATTATACCTGCTGGCTCGAATTTTGAATCAAGTTTCTGCACAACTACTTACACATTTTTTTATACTCGAATCACTTTTCTCCGAGCCAAATGGTGATAGTTTGCGTTCTATTGGTAGAAACATAACGAAAATCATAAATACGTTTTAGGTCTGTAATAAAAATTAACCACAATGTCTGGATACAAGTTTTACAACAAGTCGTCTATGATACTTTAATCCCAAAACGAAACTATAACCCGTATCAATTTTACTCTACAGTTTCGACTCGAACCTGAACATGGAGAGAGTTCGAGGCTCAGGTAGGCAGACGTTATACCTCCGTCGCCGAATAATTTCTTGTTCGCAGAATACTTCAAGATATCTAAATCCTTCTCACTGCAGTCTCCGATGAAACTCTGAGAAACAGCGAGCGAGCTTATGCTCCAATGTTGTATGCTTTTGAGAGACAACTGTAAATTGCTTGAACTTCAGCGGGAACATTCATCGTGACTTTCTTTCTTACATTGCCTGAGATTTTTCTGGCCATCAGAAGTTGTCGACGAATTGAGAAAAAAAGATATTGAAATCACTGAATGGTATTCATAATTCATGTTCTCCGTGTGCCTCGTCGATTCTGTTATTTCATCTCGATCATTTCATGCAGTAGCGTTCTCTTTCCCTCCATAAACAACCGCTCGACGTAGTTATATCACACGAATCTAATTATAATTCCTGGCGATGAATCATGTTTTCCCACCCAAGGCAAGAAAACATTCGCCTAGGTTGATATTTTGGAAATATCTTGCGGTTATTATTTCCCTTCAATACTATATACTATATTCTTTGCTATAACAAGGGTTTCGATACCTATAATATAAATAGTCTATACCACTAAAATGAGTTAGAATTATATTCATCAGATTTTTCTTTTTTTTCGAAATATTGAACAACAAGTTCTACGTGTTTTTTTTCTCCGTTTTCTAATTATTATCAACGAAGTCATTACAATTTTGATTATAATCGATATCTAATTCATATTTGCAATTTTGCAATTTTCAAGAAAAAAAAATCTAGTTCTACGCAATATTGAACGGATCTCGAAATTTTTTTTCAAAGTATGGAGATACGTAGATAAATAGAAATAGTGGTCCGTGTTTTTGATATCGAGGGTATTGGAATAGGTAGGTACTTCTTTGTTGATATTGGCCTCGCGAGCTGTGCTTCACTCGGCCATAGATTAAAAAGCTCCTGCCTTCTGGGTCCGCGAACGGTCTAGATACCTAGGTATATGTATATTAGTAACGGTCTACACACCGGAGACATGAATAAATATTTATAATCCATGAAGCGGGTGAGAGGAGGTTGGACCTTTGATTCATTTGCACTGAATATTTACAGGGCTTCGTATGGATTCGGGTGAATGATGAGCTGAGTGCTGATGTTGAATGAAGAGAAGGGAGGTCGTTTTCTGTCAAATTACAGGAAACTGTTAATTTTGCAGCCTTTAAACACGCGGAAGAACTTCGAGCCGCCGCGCCGTGGAAGTATTTTTTACGACAGCTGAGATTTCAGATCCAACCGTACGAAAGAGTTTAGTACAAATTTTCCCGTGAACAAGCCAACAGCTCGTAATTTGCTCGTACGAATACAATGATTAAAGAAGCATTTAGGTTTCAACGGTTATTTATACGTCCGTCGGTTGAGCTACTAATTTCTTGAACAATTTTTCAATTACGTTCATATGCGAATAATTGCGTCTGTGTGCTGAATGCACACGTGGAGCGTGTGCCTGTATCCGAGGCATACCGTCCGTAAAATCAATATTCTCATTAAAACCCTGGGGGAGCGGTTGTTCGCGCGTAAGGAGAAGAAAAAACGGAAAAGCAACGGAAAGCGGGGAAAAGCACTCTAGTCCAAACGAAACTAGAAAACCAGTTAAATCCAACTAAGGAGTAATTGAAAATTATATTTTCAAAATACCAAGCTAGCGTTAGGTATATAAATTGCCTCAAACTCACTGGAATTGGATGACGGAGGGAGAGAAATTGGGAGTTTGTTCGTTCAGGAATGAGCGTATGGTTTCTTGGCTGGGAACAGCACCGCCCCGGCTGACCAAATTCGTTTTCAAATCTCTTCTACTTCCGATAAGTTCGCGGAGGTACAGTACTGCGAGCGCCACACGCCGAACAACCTCCTCTGGCTCCTGTCTGGCTACGTCCGCTCTTACTTCACATTCACCGAGGAAAAATATGGGGAATTAAAAATGAAACGATCAATGGGATGTAGCATGTTCATTGGGGTAGGTATTTCCTGCTCAAGGGAGACACTTTTCTAAGCACGCGGTCACCGATTTTCACGCCACGCGAGATATTCGTTTCTGATCGTCGACTCCCTACAGCGGACTCCTAATTGTACGCGCCCGGTTCCGGAGTCATTTTGGAAGATGTGCGGTTCGGGAGATGTGCAAAAAATCTCGTTTCCCGATGCCCTTGCTATGGTAGAATCAAACCCCGATAAAAATGACTGTACGAATTATTACAACTTTTGCTGAAAACTTGAACGTCACGTAGTTTTTCATAGAAAGATGCCGGCTTTTACTTCTCTTCATTTGAATCGACAAAAACAATGAACGTCCACCGAACGCGGTTTCCTTTGAAAAACTACAAAAATCTAAAATTTATTCGAAAGACGTTCAAATTTAGCGAAAAAGTTTCAGAAACTCTTTGGTGCAGAGATTTTCGCCAGGGTATGTGCGGCACCAAAATCGGTGACTATGCGCCGAAGAGTGTCTCACTGGCGCGAGAATAAGCATCCTATGAGTCATATGTTTATATGCGTATATGAGTCTGTGTCAATCATGAATATTTATATATAGTTGTTTTATATGTTAAATAGTCCGTCATCGAACTATGCACATCCAATACATTTTTTTGAACCCCGCCACCGTGCACACGTCGCATATCATAAATCATTTTCTTCATCCGCACACGGTATGAGAGACGGAGACGTGACGAAGGTGCGGATCCGTTGAAAAGCTTTCCATTTTTAATTACTCTCCTTGCGAAGAGTGCGTGTTTTCACAAATCGATAACAGTGTTGTACGAAACGAAGCCTGTCGAAGACAGCTATATTTTAGTTATCGTAACAAAGTAAAATGTAAAATATAATTCGAACGATCGATCATGACGCTAAGCCGGGCTAACGAATCTATCAGTTTGGGTCTAGCGCATAACCGATGATAGAGGATCTTCATGAAAAATGATCAACTATTCAACTCTGAGGATATTGGGAAAGCGTTTACGGAGGCAAAAATGCGATATGCCTACAGGTTCTAAGATAAATGTTACATGTAGCTATGCCGAAGACAACTTGTCTTTGACAGATATACTGAAAGCAAAATTTTGCTTCCGCGATAATCAACCGCCACTTCAAAAATGATTAAGATTTTAATTTTCACGCGGTTTCGATCTATGAGACGTCATGTCGACAGCGTGGTCTCATCCTCATTATCACGCTCTATTCTACACAGACTTTCCCACACGCCTCTTTGACTCCGATTCAAAAGTAGAGCGAGGGCGCTGGTTGTAAATCGTTGGAGGAATTTTGATTTCAACTATCTCTCACCGTCGGACAGAAGCTAGTCTTCAAACATACCCTATCGCTTATTGATCTTCACGAAAGAGCACTCATTCGAAAACTACTGCATTGAATTATACGTAATTCCCTTCGTTCGGGTTCGGTTAACGCGATTGTTCCCGCGTCAGAAATGATGAACATACGGATATGGCGAATCGACATGCTTCGTGAATTCTGAAGCTTATCCGCATGACTAACGCCCTCATCCTAAATGTCACTGAATACAAAATCGGCGTAATTTCCTCGGTCGTTTTTTTGTAAACGTAGGCATATGTTTTCTTGATTCTCTCATTCCATATGTCGTATGAATTGAGGTAAATGAAAGTTTGATTGAACCCGTCCGAATTGAAATTCCCGCACGTAAAAATTTCAGCACCGTTCCTTCACAGGATACAGACGTATATTTCGAAAAAGCGAATCGGAAAATTAATAAGAGTTATAGTACCGGCAGCCACACGTTGAGCAACTATGACGATTGTTGCCGCAGCATCTGCGTCCGTGTTTCAAATCTTTCGTCTGCGTAGCGGTGCTACGATTCGGGAAGATGTCATCAGTACCTACGTCAGTATATCGAACACCGCACTTTGTAGTTGAGTAATTTCTAAAACATTCATTATAATTTGAGATTTCCAAATTCCAATATCTAACTACTGAATCGGGTATCAAATTTTTCCAGTACTGATGCAAAAACGTGACCGCAATGAGGTGTCGATCGTACACACGAAGATATTATCTACTCTGGTTTTCTGCTTTCTCTTTTTTTTTCCTTCAGTGCATCTCGCTTCCCCAAAATTTTTTTACATTTCTTTCTCTTCCTATTTACAGTATCTTCGAATCGTACGTATCGATTCGAGTCCCGCCAGGGAACTGCAGAAGTTCAACAGGAAGAAAAGGGGAAGATAATGGATTGGGAAACACGACGTACGCGCATTATACATATACGTACACATTATGCCAATAAAATATGTAGAAGCTGAGGGAAGGTATGAAGCCCGAATGGCGGTGGCGTAACTATGAAATAAAGACATCCTGTTAGATGCCTTTTTTTCAGCTATACACGTAAAAAAAGCCTCACAATATGCAGAGTCGATACGATACGCATAAAGTGTATGCGAGGCTGAAGTTTGAAAAATAATATCGGATGTAATTTTTGTGAAAGGAATATCAAGATTTGTCTTCGCCGAAAAATTTCAGTCGATACGACGTCTCGTGATTCTGTGTTTCATGAACGTTATTCGTTTCTACCTCATCAGCGCGTTGTGTTTTGAGCAGCTCGATAATTATTGATGAATGTTCCTTCTCGAAACAGATTAGCAAAGAAAAAATAATTCAACAGAATGGTTTGTGATTAATTTTTCATCTTCTTACGCAACGTGATTATTAAGAACCGAGATTTAAGATTCCGTGTCCGCAGAAGTTCGAAATCCTGAATTCGAGCTTGTCGAAACATTGACAGATTTTTTGTATTTTCAGCTACCGGAAGACTGCTAATCTCTACCACGTTCCTTTCGGCGGCAGGCACTTTCGAAATACTCATCTGAAACCATTTCGGTTACATTTGATTGACTGAAGAATATCATTAATCTTTATCAACGGTTCAAGGAGTTTTTGAGCGCGGGGTTACGTGACGGATTTCAGAGTTTTTCAGAATCTCGGTCTCATCTTCTCGTAAGGGTTCCAATCGATTTGGAATTTTTTGCAAAATAATTGTACAGTGATTCCGTCTCGCTGTGAATCAAATATATTAAAAATTCGCACGATATTTATCATACCGTGGCTGACCAGCACGCGCTTCCAGACACTTGCACTATTATTTCGCAAAAAATTCCAAGTCGATTCGAAGTTTTGTGAAAAAATGAGACCGGGATTCTAAAGAACTCTAAAATCGGCCACGTGACCCCGAGCCACCGTAAAATTGATCAATGAATAATATTCTCTAGTCAAAAGCCCCTCATTGGTCCATCTTCTCGTTATTATTTTGATTCAGGCCACTCAATTAAGGAACCAAGAATCTCTAGCGAAATTTGGCAACTTACGCCAGTTCGAGAACTTCGAGATTATTTCTATACGAATTAAATCTACTATAATTTCCCATTCCATTATCATCGTAATTATTAATTATTCGTAACATCTGCGACAATAAAAGGTAACAGAGTCACTATTCGTTGAAGCGATTCCCTGGTGGACAAATTTTTGCAGACAAAAATCCGTTTCAATTGAACAAACGTTTATAGCATCGAAAGGCGCTTCCAAAGTATTCACGAGGAAGACCTACTCTGAACTTTAATAATGACGAACGAATTCCTTGTAATTCTCGCTTTTGCTCGTCAGGTTTTTAACATTGAATGGAAAAGAAATGTACAAACTGTGTATTATACACTCCTGTATTAAAAAACTGTACTCATGTATTTGACGTTCACAGCACAGTTAATTTTCAACCAGAGTATAACAAATGATGATCAGTTTCTTTTGATAACATAAAGGTATAGGAAACTGAATTTATCATGCGAACGCTTCGGAAAGTTTTTTACATCGACAATGAAAACCTATCTCATTTCTGCATGCGTGTATCGACAGATTTATCATGGCAAAAATTTTACTCGTTAGAATGAGAAAAGATTCGTAGACGTTGTAGAATCGGATCGATTTATACCTAAGTGAATACGAAAATTTTTCTTCGTAATGTTTTACCACGAGGTAACTATGTACAAATCTCTGTTATTGCGTTTAAGCCACTCAGTGAGTTATGGTGCGTTATGATGCATGTATATCACTCAGACGTTGCTTACGAGTTACGGCTAAAATTCTAGCTCGTCTATTTTAGCGGAAGAATTATATTAATTATAATACAGTTTTCAGCCAGATCCGATACATTTACTCCGTGAATATCAGTCCGCTACATCAATTAACGTGATTATTATACAACTAACTAGATTCTCCGAGCTCCGCAAGATCAGGATCTCATATATGTTATATTCGTTCATTGTTATAATGATTGATTTTATCCAAGTGCAAAGATCGACAGCAAACAACTTGTCAGGTATTTCAAGACCTCGTTACAATTTTCTATTTTTGATGAGAAAACAATTTGAAACTAGCATGCGGCGGACAGTTGATAACTTTTCTCGGATACTAGTTATACAACTTTACTAAATTATCACGAAATCATCGAAATTATTAGTGAAGGATTAGTATTGCGTGACTATTAAAATCACTTGTTGTGCATTCAGAAAGCGGTTTTCAGTATAAATAAAAGCTTTCTTTACGCGGAAAGAGCCCAGCGAATGAAAAAAAGATAATAAAATTAATGAAAACATTAAGTCATTGTGAATCCTGTGTATCAAACATGGATTCCAATGGATCTAAACTGGCATTACGCCGATAAAAGTTGAGAATACTCAATAACCGTTACATCACAGGTCGGAAATATTGATTGACTATATATACGACATAAAAATATAATTTTCTTTCACCGGGAGAGAGGATTACGTAGGTGAAGAGAATGAACTAGGGAAGAAAAGAGCAGCCGACGTAAGCTTATATAGCGAGATAATGAAAAATGATAATTATCAAAATAATAATAATAATAAAAATAACAATGAGTAACATGAGTAATTAGCGCAATGAGATAATTATATTAAACTATCCTAATAGTTTGTCGATGTCTCCGGGTCCAAAGCGGATTTGCTTACATGAGAAGCGCATTATGCTTTGCCGAACACGAAAGAAAAAACGTTAAAAAGATATCGCCTTTTATAATTTTTGCCCGCCCTAAATAGTATGCACGCAATATCAAAGTGTGATACAAAATATTCAACGACTGTTTGAGCAGAAGGTGATCGGCGTTGTGTCTAAATTTTTTATCACAAGACAAATCCCATGTTAGCAACAGCCTTGTTTTATCACGACCCTCGACAGATCGCATCATGTTACAATGCCTACGCATGTCAAGCGGAAGGTAGCTCAAGTGCGTTCCAGAATTGAGTATTATTTTTCTTTTGTTAAATAAAACTCTGATTCATTCTAATTTTCAAATCCTCTATACGATTCAAAATAGATGATATTAACACCTAATCATTTTCGTTAATTTCCTTAGCGATAAGATACATATTTTGTATATCATACCTATACACGTACATAAATATAACCCGGAGCTACTACTACTACTCCGTATCATCGCTTAAAATAAAATAGTCAATACATAATCTGGGTATATAAAGAGCATATCCATATCGGTATACTTTTTTCGTGGGCAATTGGCGCAGTTGATCCTATTGGTTAAAGATCAATCTGAGAGCTACCTTCCATCTCACAAGTTGCGTTCGATAGGGATTCTCTAAAGCTAAATAATTTGATGGATTATAACATTTGCCAATTCAGTAGCGGACAACATCTGCTTCTCTATCACAGGCGTTAATGAATTGCCAATTGTCATCAGTATGAACGAAGTAAATGAGTGAAGAAAAACTGTCGGTGAACAACAAGTGATTATTCTGGCGAGTTTGAATCAGAATCTGGCTCGCTATCACAGGATGGCACGCACTTGGATCGAGAATTCGAATCTCCTTCTTCTTCGTCTTCTTCATTATCTTCATCGCTCTCTTCCTGCATTGACTTTCGCGCCAATTGTACCGCCTGCCATTCTTGGTAATGACCTTTCCGCTTCTGTTCAAATGCTAGTCTTTTTTCTGAAAATTGTAAATCAATACATCCAACAACTTTGTCAGCGTCAATCACTTATACATTTATCTAACAAAGTATTCACCAGATTATTTGACAGTATGGACTTGAAATTTCAAGTAATTATAGCAGCGTGCCGACTAAGGGTCAAGGTTTTTGGCATTGAGTGGTTGTAACTTATTTGCCTCAGCTTTATCGCTAACTGTTCTTCACTAATAGCGCAAGCAATCGTGTTGAAAATCACATTGGTGTAGAACATCAAATCTCCAACTTTTTTTCTTCAAAATTATTATACTTTACCAGAAGAAGACTATTCAAATTATCTACTTGATCGCACAGGCAGCTAACTAACGGTACAAATACTGATGCGAGCCTGTAAACTAATTACAAGTGATGGAACGACTCTGCCGTCGTTGATGTTCACAATGAGACTTTGTGGTACAATAAAATCAGTACGGTAATTTATTAATTTCCGCAAAAAGAGAGCAACATGCTCGTAAGTAATGTACCAAATCATATCGAAAGAATGTCAAATGGATTAATATTTTAATTGCAGCAATAATCGAGAGTAACAGGCAGCTAACAGCAGTTTTGAATCGCAAAAGAATGTACTTCTATCCATCTAAAAGTGTATCCGAGAAGCTAATTCTATTCCTTAATCTTATGTTCAAACCGAAAGTCTGAAATACAGATCATTTGAACTAGATGAAAGATGAACGATCGATTCTAACTAGGCAGAGAATGTTCTCTAGTTATGTTTCATTCCGCGGCGTATAATGGGTTTTGTTGGAAAATCCGGACCAAAATACAAATGAATGAAGCGGCGGGTGAGATCTGCTTTCAACCAAAAATACCAGGTACTGACCCCCAAATATTTACTCACGGACTATACATATCTCTGATATAAATTATATTTCGTTCACGTGTGTCATACGCATAGGTAAATGTGTTCTGAATTTTGACCGATGTTTGGAAAAAGATACCTAGTTCAGATATATGAAAATTCGAGAAGTTTGACCAAGAAATTAAGTTTTTCTCAGACTTTTGAGAGATCAGAACCCACTTGAATAACAAAATAGAAGAGTCATAATAATTCTGTATTAAGAACAAAATATATTACGTCTTTCCTCCGGTGTTTCTTCATCCTCTTCATCCGAGGACTCCTCCAAGATTTTCGGCTTGTCATTTCCAGCTAATCTGTAAAACGATAGTGCAATATTAGATCAGATTTGTAGCTGGAACAAGCTGGACCTGAATTCACATGGCGACTGATTTCATTTGTTCATGAGATCCCACAGAAGAATACACAGAAGAATAAACAGCCAAGTGAAGTCTACATACTTAGCAGCAATGATTCCTGAATCCAGCTGGTCTCTTTCATGCGCATTATCAACCCCTTCATAGTTATAAGGAGTTTTTGGTTCGTCGATCTTCATATGGCCATAATCTTTGTCCGCCGGATGCAGCGTCGCTATTATATTCATTTCGTCCCATTTTGTTTCCTTGTTGGCTCTACTGTAATTTATACATGGCATTGAATCTATTGCATCGATGACGCGAGGAGGATAATATGTTTGTGACAAATGACGTCGAATACTTCGCAAGCGTTAAAAAATCGAGAAAGATGCTGTTGTGCGCATTTCAACGTTGTTTCTATATCTATGAAAAGAAAAAATGTCGATTTACTTATCGAGGTAAATAAGACTCCGAAAGTTGTAACTATGGAAGAAACCGACACGCTGGTACGTGTTCCGAGTTTAGAAATTGCAATACCCAATACCGACGCTGAACATTGTTGCGTACATGTCCTGTTAACGCGATAAGTAAACCCGCAATAGAATGTAATTGCAACATGAATGGTAATTGAATACAGACCTAACATACACTGCTATCTGGATACGTGTGAGCAACATGCATAGACACAGCATGTATGTACCTGACTAATTCGCATATTTAAAAATACTCGTGAATACTGAACCAGTGAGTCATGATAATATCGAACGCTTTCAGAAGTATAATGGGATACGTAATTGTTAATGGGATTAAATATCGGAGCCCTGCGCGGTTCGTATCAATTTACAAAAAGACAAGGCTGAGCCAAGTAAATAAAAATGAACTCACAACGATATTTGACATTTCGTTAACGTCACTGGATTGCAAATATCATAGACGAGAATTTAGAGAATGTTTTAGGTTATAAAAGGCATGATGTTTTCATAACAGAGGATAATGAAATCCCTGCAACCCTCCTGTATAAGTGCAAGCATTGGTACAGATATTAAATTAGTATAGGTCATAGGGAATGCTCACCTCGGTGCTTCTTGAGAGTCAAAACTACTGGAAGATTTTAGAATACCCTTTGAAGGTCGTTTCCCTAAATTTTCTGCCATGTCTTGGTTTAAAAAAAATTTACTGTATACTTTCGCGAAACATTTGTGCCGAAATACAACTACCACTGATATAAATATCCACCCACCGTCCGACTGCGTCCGCCACGGTTAACTGCGGTTAACCGAACTGTTAACGCGTCGTGAGATTTCGTGTTTCGGCTGCTAATTGTAAGACGAGAATTTTATCTCACATGAACCTGCCACTTGTCACAAACTTATCTCACTTACAATTGGCTCACACTTCAGACCGCCGCGGCAGCGCCACTCGCGACCGTCGAGCCAACCTACAATTAACGAAACCCGATTGTGACGAATTTGACTGTCAGGAGGCTGGGAAGCCGAAATCACAACATCTATAATTAATGGTATAAAACAATGATCGTACATTGAATACTTATAACAATCGTGCATTCATCTACTAAAAGAAGAGGCCTGAAAATTCCTGCAAATGAAATTTGAAAATTATAAACGAATGCCGAGATATGAATGTTTCACAACAACGCGCTTGTGAAATCTATTGGAATCGGTGGAATTCATTCCAAGTTGGCTTTTTTTGTTCAAAAAACTGTTGCCGACAATTTCACCACGACATAATTTTGATTTTCTCATTCGATATAGTTGAATATTGTTACTCAAAATCGATATCAATGGAATCTTGAAATATCAAATAATCCATAGTAAAACACTATTAAAAGAATCATGTCACGGTGGGGAGTCGTCGGGAATAGTTTTTTGAACAAAAAAAGCTAACTAAGAATGAATACGACCGATTCAAATAGATTTTTCTACGTTTTGAAGTGCTGCGTTGTGAAACATTCAGATCTCGGCATAATTGTTTATAATTTTTTAATTTTGTTTGCGGGAACTTCTGGGCCTGTTCTCGTAGTTGACGGGTACATGATTGTTATGAATATCCAACGTACGATTATTGTTTCATACCATTAATTATAAGCCTGTGGTGGAAATTTTGTGGAAATTTCGTGGAAATTTCGTTTGCTTCGAGGCCTTGCGGTGAGTACAGGAACTATTTATTCTTTTACGACGTGTATTTACGAATTTTTTTTCCAAATGAGCGTCAATTATTTAATTATCTATGATCACCTGTTCGGCGAATTTATTACCGCAGTAACATGAATATCAGAAAAAGGGGTGGGGAAAAAAAAAAAAAGAAACCGGTGTGCAAAAGGCTCGATCCCAGTGGTCCCTGCCTGTTAAGACCGGAACGCTGCTGGGTGAGCCGTGCAAACAGCTACAAGATATGTTACGTTTTATAAATATAGAGCGCTCGGAAACATATGAAATCGATTTCTTTGAAAACCTTTGAGAAGCGCATTGATCTACTTTAGAAAATTGATGTATGGTAATTCAACTAATGGTCAGACTAGAATACTAGGGAAACCGCACACAGGGCAGTGAGTCGAATTTGCCATTCGAGCATAAATATGTTTGCTCTTACAGTTAGAGTAGACGAAACAAATTCTTTTCAGAGCTTAAAGATGGCGCCACATATGAGTTCTATGTGCGATGCCACCTCTGATAAATATTTGAACTCTACGAGCCGCAGAAAAGCGGTGTGTGCATTGCGGATCACGGTGTAAAGGACCGTGATGTGAATTGAGGAAAATTCACGTCTTGTCAATTCACTCGACAGAATGTAAAACCGCAATGTAAATAGTCGAAATTATTCGAACCCATAGTTGTTCTGGGAAAATGGAGTTCACGCTGGTTTATTCGCCCAAAACTTATTCTTCATTGAGCGTTGTGCCTTTAGCGTGATACATTCTGTAGAAAAAGACGATTTTTCATCTGGTGACGGATTTATAAACTGCATAATAACGTAAAATCGAATACGAGTAGAACTGTTTATGGAGTTTATTGAAACTTCGTACTCGTCAAATTATAACAAAGGTCTAGAACACGAAGATAATGAACTTACCAAACAATAGCGACATAGCTGCAAATACAATATCATACGATTGACAAATTTGCATAGAACCGATTTCGGTCATACTTGCAATTAACAATGAATCTCAAATCAACTGCCACTGGGTAAATTTTCTCCCAGAGATTTGAGATCGAAATGTTTTTTCAAATTTTCCCAGCAGCGATAATAATCTGCATCTAAACGCTGGCAAGTATGCTCGCCCCACCGAGTAACAGCCAGACTGAAAGACGATTCGAACATGAACGCTTGAGTACCATCAGCAATTCTTTCAGCACACAGTTCAGCGTTTGATGCACCCTCGAAACACGTCGTATCCGGCCCATGCGGCGTCATTATCGAGTGCAAAGAAGCACCCCCGGCTTGAAATCCTTCCTCTTTAGCTTCGTAACGACCCTTTATTAGGCCCATGAACTCGCTCATGCAGTTTCCTGTAGATCACCAAATGCCGTTTCATGAGCTATGCTCATAAGCTCTAAATTTATGTGTTATTCAATAATGTGCGACCAATGACTGTATGGGCTTAACTTCGAAATTAAACGAGACCGAATGTTAAATCATTGAGATGCACTCCTTCAAATGTCTGTCAATGGATAAAATCATCGAAACTTACGATGGTAATACGGAGGCCTGAACGTATGCTCTTGGACGGACCATCTCGGTGGAAATATCACAAAATCTGCAACGGCCGTGCCAGGTTTATTCGACGGGCAAGTCAAGACAGTGAAAATTGATGGATCCTGTGAATTGTGAAAATTAAATGACATTCACCGTCACGATATGAGATGTTTTGATTACAATTACTGTGAAATACTGACGCAGTGGTCGAAGGATACGGAGTTCACAACCATAAAACGATCCAGATCGTATTTATAGGGGACATAATTTCCGTGCCAAGCGACAACATCGAAAGGACTATGACTCTGGGATGCGGCGAACAGTCTACCTTGATATTTAGATATTATCGTAAATGGTTCATCCCGGTCTTCGAACCATGCTACTGGCGTCAAGAAGTCGCGAGGGTTGGCAAGACCGTTTGCACCTGGATTGAGAATACAGAATGAGATGTTCAATTGGATCGATTTATCACGGATTTATTATGTTACGTGGCCTATGATATAAATCAACGATGCCAAAAGAACAGAGACTCACCGATGGGCCCAAGGTTCGGAAGCTGGAAGTGATTGTCAAAGACCTCGAGAATGTATCCTCTTGAGGGGCCTAGAACCGTCACCGAAAAACGCATTCCTTGCTGTATCACGCAAATTTCGTTTGGTTCTACTCGCATCTTTCCAAATTCGGTAGTAATTTGCAGAACGCCAAGTTGCGGTACTGAAATTATTGATAATTTCTTTATAGAATTTGCTGTTATTTCATCTCCAGTGATCGATCCCGATTCGATTGAGAAGCAGCAGAAACATATTGCGAAATTCTGAATAAGATTTTTTTGTTAATTTGGACAAAGGCATGAACAGTTTCCATTGATTTGTGAAAAAAAAACTTGTCACAGGTGGCCGATTGAGCATGCAGCGTAGTTTCGTTTTGTCGCTAGCTTCTCAACTAGGCGTCTGGTGTAATTGCATATCGGTGCACCGTCGTAACTTCTCCATCGGAAGATTCGAAGCAGCGATCTTTCAATTACCGATATAGATTTCAACTTTGAGTTCAATACCGTCGTCGATATACATACCGATCAAAAAGTCTCCATCGGCATTGTAAAGGGCTTTGTCGCGCATTGACGCGTTGCAAAGATAAACGTGGATGGCAACACCAGAACGGGTCCGAGCGTCCCCGGCACCACATACTGTGTGGATTCCTTGAACAAAGTCGACACCAGGATCCTGTCGAGTTGGTACCTCGAAAGGTTTCCATCGCATCTGTTATGAATAATGATGTTATGAGATAGTGCGAATTTATCGTCCCAAGTTACAGTCGCTTTACGTATATATGGTCACTAATTAAATATCGCTTCACCCTGTGCTAGAGAGTAGCGAAGCATTCGGAATCACTATCAAAGCTACGATTCATAAACTATTCTGTCCCCAATCAATACATTACGATCTCACATACCTGATTCGGGTTCGGTGGAATCTCATCCCAATTGTGTGTGAGGTACGTCGCATCCGTTATTGGAGCAAATGGTTCGTGACGCGCAGACGGTCTGATACGGTACAACCAGCTCCTTTTGTTTTCCAGTCGTGGTGCTTATGAATAATATATCACTGTTATCAATAAGTTCGAAAGAACAGCCGTACTTAGCTATACTGGACAGTGTTCTCGCGGTTCACTCATTCTCGTCGTTATTCGATACGACCGACAATAAATAATTACCTGTAAAAGCAGTGCCAGATAGTTGTTCGGCGTACAAGCCATAGGGACATTTTTGAGGATTATTCTGACCGACGGGAAGAGCATTTGGACAGCGTTCGTCCTCGCACGAAAATTCGGAGCCAAAGCCAGTGAGGTACTTTTTTTGGGGGAAAAAATTAATTAAACACAGAACGATAGGATGGATTATATAGTCTGTAATTTGTATACTCGTGTATGATGCCTAAAGCAAAGAAGATAAAACGTGACAAGCAGACGTACCTTCAGATCGTCCTTCATCGCGATCGCACAGGTTTCCACTGAATAACGAGATTCCACGTTTCGTATCATTTTATAAACGTCCCATGACCTTCGGTTTCACGTCAACAAGATAGAATTTATGCAAATTATATCTACGACTCGACGTTCAGCCAATCGGAGACATCGTATCCGAAGGCGCGACCATTCCGACAGGTTTTGCACGCTACGAGCTCCTGATATCCCCCGCGTATACATATTCCAGAATTGAGAATTATTCGTTGCTGACGATCGCAACGAGCCCCTGCGAATCACGAGATTTCTGATTTCTTATATCTGATAACTACACTCTTCCGCAAGCAATTATCAACAATTTTCATGGAATCGTACTTCGATAAACCTGACCAAGGAGATAAGAAAGTTCAACAAAATATTTATGATCAGGATGGTATCACGCTGTGTGCAGTTCAAAAAAGAGTTCGAACCATGTGAGAATATTAATGGAATCTCCGCGGAACGGCGAGACATGAATTTGCATTACTAGTCTTGAGCAACGTGAGCCGTGGTGAATTAACATCAAAACTCTAATGTCGAGGACATCTCTGGCGATAATTCGTGGCGTATACGTCAGAGTTAACAGCTTTTATCCAAGGAATATGCACCCCAAGATAACCTCCTTGCGAAAGCTTGCCACAAGCTTGATCAGCCGTTGATTAGAGAAGTCAGCCCCTCTGCATCGAAGGAATTGTGATCCTTGCTTTGTGAAAGATGTGATCAAGCAGCTGGCTATGCCAATTATTTAACAAGTCAAAGAACAAGTTTTCTTTCATTTTATTCCTTGTTCTTATTTTTTGAGGATGCCTTGCCTTTGACATTTATGATCAGAAGACTCGTATCCACAATTATCAAGTACTTGATTGAATTTTTAATATTTTAGTTTTCCTCGATGCTCTTTCTCGATGGAAATAATGCCGCGAAGAAATTCGACAGCCTTACACCATCGATGCCTCATATTTCACATTTTTATTGCTCCAGCTCTGGAAATATCCATTCTCCTGCTATAATTACTGCACACCCTTACAGCACAGACGATTGCATCAATATAGCCACAATATTTTGGCACAGGTTGTGATGCTGCAGAAATATTGCTGCAATGTGTCTGCATGTCCCGTACTCTACGGCCAAAGCCTCGATTCGTGGACATTTCGACGGTTTCCATAGATGAGCAGACATGGAATTAAAGTTATCACCTTACAGGGTAGTCTGATTTTTTTCTAATTTTGCGAACTCACGTTCCGGACGAGCATTACCAATTATATCGTGCTCACGTTTTTCGTTTTCTGAGTTAATTGCGTGTATTGCTTGAATACAATTGAAAGCGTTAGGAAACCTGAAGATTACTTGACGAGTTGTAAGAGTAGTATACTAAAACATAATTCAATACCGAATTTTTTTCTATCCAATATTCGCCCGATCCAGCTGTAAGAAGTCAGAAACTTCACGAAGCTCCGATTTTGTCATATCAACCTGCAGGTTTGCTGCGAAGCCCCTGGAATCAATTCGACGCGCCGTTACCCTGATGCCTGTGAGATGGGCATACGTGGTGTTTCTATCCAACATTGCATCCGATCGACATCGACAGTTACGGTGCAGACGTCTTAATCCAACTGGCTCATATTAGTTAACAGAAGAAGGAAAAAGAGACACTAAAGAGCTAGCTGTGGAAACGGTGACTAGAACCGAGACCTATGTAAATGGACTGTGATTTAGCATAATTGAACGTAATTCTATCATATTCTATATCATAGTTATCAAACGTGTGTTAGATCATGAGACGTTATGATAATGAGAAGAGCCGATGAGGTTACAGATTTATGTTTCACCGATCGAATTACTGTAACACACAGACTTGAAATGCTGTATATTTGACACGTCTAGATCGTTAGTTATATTTCGCAGCCTGTTTATTAAGGAATACATGAAAATAAGTCGATGTAGGTTACGCTATCTCGCCGCTGAACGCATATATGTTTGGGTGGATGTGCTTCTATCTAATAAGAATATTAGACGGGTATTCTGAACTCAAGATGGTTTGATCGTGTGTCTTTAAAGCTTGATCATTAAATTTTTTAACGAGTTTCTCTAATCGGATTCTAATTACGTGTGATGTATTCTGGCTTCCATGCGGCTTCTCGTGCCGCAAGGTAAGAGAGAAAGACGAGAAGCATGAGATGGATATATGGAAGAGAAGGCTTTACAGTTAGACAAGAGGCAGGAGAGAGAGATACATGTACCTTATGCGAGGAGAGGGGTCCAGGCTGACCGGACTACAGCGGCCACCATATAATATAATCGGCATCTGTTTTCCGTGTGGCAATTTCATTCCGGTCACCGTTTCAGCTGAAGCTGAAACCGGTGCTTCGGTGAAGAAGATATTTCGTGTACCGTTCACGTAGCGTATCACTGGCGAGTCTTCATGCTGAATTTATTGCTACTCCAGCTGTAGCCCTTTGGCGAATTCCGGGATAGTGAGAAACTAAGAACTTTCGTTTTTCGATAGCCAAGAGCCGAAAGCCAGGCAGAAGGCTGGCCGAGTAAGGCAGATCGCGCAACGGAGCCACTTCCTCCCTCCGCTTCCTTTCGGTCGGTCAAGGTCGACGAAAGGAAAGCGAGAATTTTTTCTTTTCCTTTTTTCACACGCTTTTTACACGCGGTGGCCCGATTACTCGAATCTTGGCGATCAGCGATCTGCATCTATATCACTCGACGATAAGTAATACACAGCGTTAAGTAATTGCTCGACGTTGAACAATACTAGTTAATACAGTTTTTACTCCGATGAGGATCTTCGGTTGATTGCCTGACGGTAACATCAGCATCAAAAAGTCACAATAACGATGATGTTCATTGTTGCAGAGTCGGGATTGTCTCTATTACCTGTATTATACTATATTATATACCTCCTATAATAGCTCATACCAATGCAATTGGAGGTTTCCGAAATCAATGAGAAAATTCGCCACATTATCGTTCCATTGTGATTCCTATGGGAAACAATATGCCACCCACATAACAATGTACTACCTGCGCACGTAAACCCGAAACGCCTCTTCAACCACGATATGTACGCAAACGGACTTTTCTTTGCTCATTCTATAGCGCTGGATGAATAATGTCTTCCCTTGTATTCACGCTGGTGCAACTGTGGCAAATGTAGTATGTATATACATGTACATACCTTGTCCGGATGATATAAGCTGGGTATAAAAATGCCGTAAATGACGACTAAAAACCCCAAGTGAAGAATTCGAACGGGCTGCGATTCTTTACATTTGGTTATTGTTCGCGGGTAACGTAACGAGGCATGAGATTAGAAAACGTAAAAGAGAAAAACAAAAGAAACAGAGAAGGAAAAAATGTACAACATTGCTACAAGTAGAGGTGTATCCACCTATACGGTAACAAATGAGCTTTCATGGAGTGATTAATGGCCCGTTTCTCCAAGTCTTGTTTCCGCATGTGTGTGTGATTCAATTTAGGTCGAATATCTGCATAATTTATCGATATTTCGGAATATTTTTGACGAGACGAATTTTGTCGATCCAATCTTTGACTTATAGGTGTGGGTATGGGATTGAAAAAAATGAAAGTTAAAACCTCCTGATCTGATCCCATGCTCTGGTTTATCGATTGTTTAAACGGCTTCTCACGGTAACGAGCTTCTAGGTCAACTTCTTGCGTCTTGCTCTTCGTTTTACGCGATTGCCCATTACAAATGGCAATATTTTCGTCACTCGGGAATATCTAGTTCACGATTTGCAGCTTGTATCGTGTGTATGCCTACGCAGTTTTCTAGTCTCATAATCAATTCGCATATCACAAAAACAAAATAGTACAACGAACTCGTGAGGAGATATAAGCCTTTTCATATTATCGACCGTTTGTTCTACAAAATTATTACAGTATTCACTTTGCTCAGGTCTGAGGAAATTTATCAAATGCGTCGATGGCTTTCATGTACCGTAACAAGTACCGAGATCATTAATCTACCGGTAGAATCATATGGGATGCGAAGCCTCGTACGATCGGATGTCTTTTACAGTAGGAAATCATTGAAGACACTTCATCAAATACCTATACATACGGTTTCGTATACACCGCAGTTAGGAGTCAAGAGGGACCCGCTTAACTGCAGTGACTCACACTTTTCAAGTTGAATTCTTGCAGACAGGATAATCGCTGCGAAAAAAATGCAGCTGTAAGTAGGAAAGGAACGAAACTTAATTAATCCTAAATCCCCATTCCCCGACGAAGACGACACTCGTATAGGTGCCGGCGCTCGCTGGTACATGAAATTCCGTTAGCTTCACGTCGTGGTCGTGCTATACGATTCACGGAAGTATCTGCGGAGAAGAGTTCTACTTTCCGACGATCTCAGTTAATAACCAGCATCTACGACATGGAGGCTCTTCTTTAAATTGTACCTACCAATACCGAAGCTAACCGTTATACTCTATTATAAACGGTAACGAGTGGCTTGTCGATCTCAATCCATTATGCAGGCTATTACCGTACAGAAAACATCCAAATTGTCTTGTTTCCACGTAGGATATTCTCGATGGATCTTTCCCCGGCTACATTATCAGTTCGGGAGAGAAACGTGAAATGTAAATTGAATGTTCAAGCCGTTGGAGGCCTTCATCGATCGTACTTTTGTGTCCGCAGGTAAAAATCTAATACATTCCATCCGTCTGTAGAACTTGTACCTCTTTTCGAGCAATGAATTACTTACCGCAATATTTTATGTATCTTATTGACAAACAGACTACCGGAATCGACCCAGAGGAATGAGCACAAAAAATCGAAATCTGTGACCGGATAACGGTCCTTTTATCAAAAACTCCAGACGACCATATAGGTATAATAGATTCACGAATACCTAGATAGATGTAATTCCGATGTCGATTATTATAATTATCGATAACAACGTGTGCACCTATCGATCATCGTAGCTTAGCAGATGTTGAAATGAACAAAGTTCACAAATGTAGGTAGCAGGAAGTACAGTCTTCTATTTTTGCTCATCTTTCATGTATGTTACATGCTCTGTCGGATATAGCATTTTTTTTTTATTACCAGTTAGTTAAAATGCATTTTGATTACACCCAACACTGAATTGGGAAATAGAACGCTTCACGATCCCATGCATGCTCTACAGGCGCTAGACTCCAATTTCGGAAGCGTAATAGTACACGAAGGCATCACACGAGGATCGGTAAACGATTCGTCACTTCAGCTGATTGATCGGTCGTTATATCCTCGAATTCGCAGGTGTAGAGCAATAAATACGTGTTTCCGAAACAGTGGAACTCACCGTAAACCTTTACTATATGCATCATGGTTTGTAAAAGTGCAATCAATGAATATCTTTAACAACTTGATTGCCGAATGGTACATTTCGGAATTACAGCCCACTCGAATAGGTACCTCGAAAATATCGGTACGTCCGAACAGGCGAACTGATAGACCCACATGGATACAATCCCTTGATCATATATATTATGAAGCAATCGGGAGCCCATTCCATCTGCTTAAGCTCCCGTATTGCATGGGATCTAATAAGATCCAAGCACCGACTGAATCTCATGAAATAATTACCCAAGTGCATCGTGAGGATAGCTGTGAACAAGTCTCGTGATACACGGCCATTCTGAACAATCGTTAAGAAGTGCATAAGTACAGTCAGCTGCATTCTCGTAATTGTATCCCTATATACGTCAAGACTTCCCGAAGTACATCCTCCGGTTCGAACCGAGGAGCTATTCACTCGGGAAGTTTCATGTATACGCTGGTCCCGGAAGTCTTTGGAAGGCTTAGAAGTCTTGGGGGTCGCTAAAACTCTCCGGAAGTCAGTTGCAGAAAGTCGAAGAATGCCTCATGGGAGTATTTGGTAATCTTTGCATGGCATTCTGTCAGTTCAACGCCTAAAATTGTGGAGTGGATAGCCGCCCGATTTGGATTCAAACTGTGCAGCATGGCGACCATAGCCTGCCTGCACCCTTGGATTCCATCGATATACAACATTCAATGCCCATTGAGAAAAGTATCCGATTCCCGATGAACATACCGATCGAAACCAGCATTCCTTTGCTAGTAATAGTTCAAGCTATCACATTCGTCATTAGAAATTAGCGGTTCTCCAAAATCCATGAAGCACTGATGCAGGTCTTCGTCACAGTGTTTCAGTTCGGTCCACGTGGTGGTGAAAATGTATAAGATCGAGGCAGGTTCTCGACACAGTTTGTGGACCCTGCGCTGCCGATGGCGATGGCAATGCCGACGACGACGGAGGTGGCGATGGTGGGAGAGGTTGGCACAGAACTCGTACTGAAGTTCTAGCAACAGTTGGCGCAGGCAGGTGTTGGGCTGGAGTCCCGGTCTGTCGCTTTCTGCACCTGGATGTCGGTTGCCGTGGGTTCGTTGCCCGACGTTCACGCTCTTCGCGACTCTGACATTTGCGGACTTACGGAGTTCCCTAGGTAGAAACGAACGGTGTTGATGTTTCAAGTAATTAATTGGTGGCCGATATTCGTGAACCGCAAGACCGCTGGCCGATGACAAAGTCAAAGTTTGCATCTATACTGCGGAGAGGAGATAAGCTCCTGGCGTGTGTATATTGTTCTGTGTTGTGCGCCTTACGGGATATTTGACATTTGTTGTTTACAATAGTTCCACTCGTGGAAAGTGCTGCGGAGTGAAACCAAACAAGAAAAGAAGAAAAAAAAAGGAAAAGGAAACTTCAGGTGACAACTGTTTCTTTTTTTTCGCCCGAGAAGAGGTGAAAGAAGCGCGGAGAAAACGAGGCAGAAAGAAAGAGGTATGTATATGATAATCTCTTAAGTGTCTTCTCGCAATTTCACATAGCCGCATGAGGATATAAATCTGATTGTAAAAGCTGACATTTCGGTTATTTGGCTATAGACGAGTCACGGAGTCGTGGAAACGTGATACTTGATGTAGGACAAGATTTGGCCGACTGGCAAGAATCCGAATAACTGTATGCTAGTAGTTAGATGAAAACGAACTCAAAACCTTTATCCCGCCCCGCTGTTATACCGGTCGCAGTTCCTAATTTATAGTTCTACCAACCACGTGAGCGTGGATTCAAAACGGTATAGCCACGTTTGTCTTGGAGGCGTCCGCGTCCTGGCGAATATGCATCAGCTTCGTCGTGTGAAAGTTGATTTTAGTGTCAATCTCTCTATACCAGAGAAAAAATATATAGAGAGAAGAAAAAAAAACAAAAAACGAAAACAAATCAAAAAGAAGAACTATAAAATCGATTGACCGCAATCGCGTCGAGACGCCACGGAAATGTGGAAATTTTGTGTGTATAGTTAATATACATGTAGATATACATATATGCATATTATATTCTTTATATGTGTGAGTCAAACGATAGACACATCATCGAATTAGGCGACTACGGCAGCAATTTATTACCGTATACCCACTGTACCTATACCTATACATATACGAATATGAAATTTTTACGATACGAATGCAAATTGTACTCCTCCAGCGATATGCCAAGGGCCACATCATTGGTACGGCGCAGGCACGCCGTATAACGCTGGTATAACTTTTACTCTTTCCAGCCTATCTTTGATTCCCTCGCATAGTTTGATTGTTTCCGGTTTCCGGTGGATGTGTACATACCTGCCGACTGATGTAGTACGCCTCAACGCCATGGTGGAAATTCAATGAATTGTTGAAATTTTCTATATATATGTGTGTGTAGCCTAATGTGAAAAATTCAGCAGGCATCGATCATTTTCACCTGTTTAACATAATTATTGGGAACTCAAACTACTTTTCTCGTATGGTACGAGGAACCATCGCGGTCGCGGTATATGATGCGGTTACAGGGTGTCCGGAAAGCGTAGCCAACGCGCTGCTATATATATAATTATCGTTAATAACGATTATACAGTTATTCTCTAATACAATATTCTGCCCAGCTCCTATGTGCGTACATGTATGAGCATATGCAAAAACACATACTCGTATCATAATATCATCGCCTTGTATGTATGCCTGCACTTTTGCATGTTACGTGTATATACATGTATGTATATACACCCTGTCGTGGACTTATAGCGACCTGTTTTCTACCAGATACGCGTTTCTTGCCACCAGGCTTCGACTATTTCGTTCAATTATAGTCTTCCACTTCTACATGCGGCGCAGCTCTTTTTCTCCAGTCTGTAATAAGTATAATTGAAGAAAGACGTCGTCAAGTTTCACCGGGAGCTCCTAACGCTCGTACGGATATCAGCGCGTGGGTAGAACATCTGAAACTAGTATAGATACGTAGGCATATGATACATATTTTCGAAGACATCGATACCGTATTTAAGCGTCACACGTAACATTTCCTGTACATAATTCATTCTGTACCTACTCCGCGAGTGTGCAGAGCCATTTGATTTCGGGTATACTTCCTAAGCACGTCGAAATTGGCGCAATGCAAGTTTATTTAATTTTTTTCATATTTATGGAGAAAGACAGCGAGTCAAAGAGTCATTGGCACTAAACTCCGTTTTATCCTAATTGCTTCCACCACCGTCTGTAGAAAGTTAAAGGAACTATAAGAGACGGCTCTGAATCTAGCAGATAATTGTTTAAATGCGGGAAAGCGTTCAACGTCTTTAACTGATTCAACGGTTTCATCGCCGCAAGTCTCGAAGGAAACAACGCCGTTTTCAAGTTTATTTTCATCCCTGGATGTATAAGATTTTGATCTACCAGACGGCGATGTAATTATGGCTGTCGGGTCGCAAGATATCTCCAATAATCTGTTATGCGTTTATCCACAATGTATACGAAATTAATCAAAAATTAATTGGCACACTGAATGGACTTTCGAACGTTTTTTTTTTTCAAATTTATCTCCAATCTACTCGCAGCCTTCCGACCATGAATACATTAAAGAACGCGACAGGATCATTCAATCAACCTTGGAAAGAAATCCTGCGAACTAAAACAAAATATGGCCAATCCCTACTCGTACAAAAATCACAAAATATCCATCTGGGAATCGGACCCGAATCATGAGTCAGTCCCGTGTGATTATGCATTAGGCATATCCTACCGATCGTTAGTGCCAATGATTATCGCACACGTTCACATTCTCCCGAATGTCGTACTTGCTACGAGTGTCTACGGATTGCAATGGGTGAGAGGAATCATACCCCAATAATTCCGTTGCCAGTAGCCACCTAGATACTCGCTATACTTGGTTAATATATCGTCCAAAAGACTAACTAACAATACCGAGGAGTACAGAAAAAAAGGTTCGTTTGTTCATTTGCTTCACAGCGGTGAATAAAGCCAACAAGTTATGTAAATGAGTAATCATCATAGAACACATCTGCATATATAATGTATACATGCATGTATGTACTACGTGTATTTAGTAGAGCGCAAGAGCCACAGCCGAACAAAGGATCGGAGGAACGGGGAGATGTTACATTACACATAGGTACCCATTAGTGTCGCGTTTTTTTTTTTTTTTTGTTGCTTTTTATAAGGTTTCAGAGATTTTTCGTTCCCCCTTTTCAGTTTCGAAATTTGTCTCTTCCGCTAAGTTACTCGATGAACGATTCTTTGCTCTCGGACGTTTACTAATCGTGGCCGTGATTGCGTCATACTCATGAATTAAGACAATCCCTTCACCCGAGACTTACGCGATGTAGCCTGTATATATTATATATATATATACATACATCGCGAGCTGGAACATATTTTTGCTCCACTTTTGAAAAGTTTCACCCGTATTAACGCGTGCGTATGTATAGTATACACGTAGACATACCTATGCGGAACATAGTTGTTTTCCAAAATCGTACTCGGCCGCTACACACCAAAATGAGTTTAAAAAATAGAACGAAAACGGAATGGAATGGAATGGAAAGAATAGACGACAAGAAAAAAGAAAAAAATTCGAAAGTCATTCGCGTATGTACGCGGTACGTACATGCCTGCATACGTACGTACATACGTCACGAAGCGCGTGCACAGGAATAATATAATACCGCCTACAGTAAAATATGTTGAGAAAACTTGAGAAAGTGGGTAACAGTAATGAAAATCTGCGTAATTCTTTATTAAATCGCAATAAATAATTACTACCTAACACAATATATAAGTATTTCCAATTGATTGCGCCCAGAATGAACGAGGAAGTCATGGGATGGATATAAAAAATACGAAATTGTATAGAAACAACGCTGCGGAATAACAATTGAGTATGGATGTATGTATGTATGTATGTATGTATGTACGTGCATACATACTACTGCGCACTATACCTACGGCATAATTGTATAGATGCATGACTGGTCGGTCAGCAGTTGCAAAATGATACTGCAGCATGAGGCAATGATTTTTTGTTTCTCTTTCGCCATCGATGTTTTTGTTCATTAGATGTCACCGCTAGTCGTCGATTACCTCTATGACCGTATCGAATGTTTGAATATACCGCGACAGAGTGGGATAATGGCATCGCGTACTTCCCTAAACATGATTGTTTAGCAATGTCTGCTCTGCTTTGCTATTAACGATGATACAGAATGCAACTAGCATTTGCAATCGAGTGACCGACCAACCACGGCAGTCTACTGGCGAGTTTATTTGGTCGAGGCGATTTTTATCACCTCTTGAGAAATACGATCCATCTAATCAAGTCTTACTCATAGATGGATTATTGTTGACAGGAAATTGGGAAACAACTATATCGCTCTAATGCTGGGGCTAAGGCTATGGCGCAGCATCACTTAGGATCAGATTTTTCTGAAGACTTGAGTGACGGTACCACTTGTAGCTGTACCACCAATTCCGTCGACAAGGTACGTGTCCACGAACAGCATTCGTAACCGAATTCTGAGGCTACGATCAGAATCCTTAGACTCTTGCGGAGGTTTCTCACAATTCCTTGTACATTCTCATTGAAGTTGACAAACAGCTCTTGCAAACCACGATTAATTGTATAATTATTCTTACTCGACCAACTAGTTTCCAGACGGGGGTTATTCGCTTAATGGATCTCAACTCGACGAGTGTGTATATATATAGTTGTGTGAGTGACGCAAGTCATGTTCACGGATTTTGAAGTAGCTGAAATTAAAAAAATTCACACGGTTTCGAATGGAAACTAGAACTACAGGTGACACTATGCCCAATTGTCACGTCCACCTATAGTCAGCCGTCTTTTTCTGTCGCATTAAGTCAGTTAATTACATTACGGCGCTGTATCGTCGCGTGATGAGATTCCTTCGAAGTTTAGCCGCTTGCGACAGGATCTCCTCATCGCAAATTTGTATCCGCCCATCTTTGTCACAGTGATTTGGAAAACTAATGAACAAACTTTGTCTTCCTCTTCAGTGCTCTCTGCGCGGATGTGAGATGTTTCAGGAACCGTTTTTCCTTCATCCTCCCAGCTCCAGGCCGCGGGATGGTATCTACATAAATCCAATGACCGCTTTCATAGCGGATGCCGCGCCAAAACCAAAGGACACCGAGTCCTTTTACCTTCATAGTCCACACGACCTGGTGTACACGCGCATAACGCCTCTCTTCGGCGATTCCGGGACTCGGGACGGCGTCGAGAGGAAAGATGAGACGTTCACCGGTAAGTGGCACGTCCCAGATACTCCAAGTGTCGGTATATACCTACTCCGCCCAAGCCGACCTCGATCTGGCATGCGACGGCCCTCTCGACGCTTCTATTTTCTCCTAGATTAATGCCGATCTGTAGGGTTTTCACTTCGCCATAGTCTCTCTCCTAATGATTATAAACGACTGACCACGCAACCGAGCTACAGGCGTTTGGCATTTGCGCAGAATTAAATCACCCGTAATTATGCATGTTACTCAATAGATCGCGTTCATCGGTAACACTTTCGTCTGATATTCTGCCGATGTCGACAGTCCAGCTCCTAGGCCATCTAGAAACTTTTGATCGGTAAAATATTCTCACCTCAACGATCTTCGGTTTTTTTTTACCCATGGAACTTGAATCGTCGTTTCGTGTTATCGAGCGTATCTTACAGAACCGTTTTCAAAAGCATACCGCATACGGCGGCGTTAAGGCACAGGAATTTCCAGTTCTCTGTTAGATCGGTATGAGTTCCTGGTTAACGTCTTCGAAACACGAAGCGTTGAATAATTCCAGGACTAGAGTACTATTTTCTTTTTTTCGATCAAATTTTGTTTGCTTCACTCAAATTATACCAGTCGTTTGGTTCATATGGTCACGATGTGGCATCGATCAGCCTAAATATTTTCTCTCTTGAGATCGGCAGGCCTTGAAAGGATGAATGACATAAAAACGGCAAAGTAATAGCGAAATATTTGATCACTTACGAGCATGAAGCTTTATTATACCTCACGCTATAAATCTTGGATATGAAATTTGTTCGACGCATCGGAGAAAATGATAAATCGGTGAAATTATGTCTTCCGTGAATGGACCGTCATTATGACCTGAAGTACGTCGCGTGAAAAGTCTTTTGAAAATTGTTCAATCTCTTGTTCTCCATTCCGACGTGTCCAACCTTGGAACCTCTCTACCGGGCTTCGAAAATTATCATATCACATAGACCAACCGACGCCAGCTTCTCTGGCGTCGATTCGTTCGTCCGGCTTGTCGTGACTTACAAGTCCCGCGTTATCATTAATTCAAAAGTGCTAATCACAAGATAAACGCGAGCCGTTGACCAGCTTGGAAGTAAATTGACGGTGTAAGTGATCCCAGCTTCTCTTTCACATCCTGTCGATACTCTTCCGGCCACCGGACTCGGACTCTCCTTCGATCGGATCTAGATAACAGAGCGGTAGATAGATCCGGTGCGCGTTTACATCCGGAGAATTCTTTTTTCCCGTCGCATATAGAAAGTGCTGGCTGCCGCGTTACGGAGGTATTTATCGCGCGGCACCTCGCCGTCACATTATACCTGGATGTGTAGAAAACAGCGAGTATTTATGTACCTACGTATAATAAGGCATCGACGATGTAGTTAATTAAATCATTGATTTATTCCTTTTTACGTTCCATCAGTCAAAGTGGACGTCCATACCAACAATAATAACACCACTACCGTCAACAACAACAACAACAACAACAATATCAACATCAACAACAACAACAACAACAATGTCATCAATAACAATAACCACAACAATAACTACAAGCCAATTATCAATGGCGTGCCGATAAGATCCACTGTGGTCAAGCAGGATACCGAGCATGCATATGAACAAATTTGTTTGCGCCAGGCAGAAACTGATAGTGTGACGTCATCCCAGAAAAAAATCGCCGATAACGTTTCCGATAGCAGGTGGGTAATCAGCGTACCCCTTCCCCAATCATAATTTATCAGGCCTCTCATTTTCTGCAGAGATATCAGTCGCCTCTTAGATAGTAGATACAATTCGATCACTTCTTCATCGTTGTCGCACCATCCAGCTTCTAATTAAATTATACGATCACATAAAATACCGGCTCGAACGCGGCACAGCCGGCGTTGATGACCACATGACCTGGTCATGGATTTTTTGGTACAAAAGATTGAGCATTACAGTTTTTGAAGTGCCGAAGTGCAGTGTTATACGATTTGGAATATGAAGATCATGCGTCTTCGGTTGGGTTGAAATTGCTTCTCTTGTAATTATTACTTCGATTCGGTGCACAATCAGTTTAGACTGTGAAAGTGACTCGTATTCGATAAATGGAGTGAAAAATTTCCCATTGCAATAACTCCGAGTGTCCGGTGGGACGTCTAATCACTTTCTGAGAGAAAATTTTCATTCATTGACGCCAGCTGTATTTCAGCAGTAATTCGCGCAAAGCTGACAGACGCTATAGCAGATCAAGTAGCGTTAGCGAGTCGTCGAACATGAGCAGCGAGCTCCAAGGTTTTTCGTCAACGACGTCGACGCCGTCCTTATCGAGGAACAGCAGCAGCGAAAGAATCGACAAGCAAAAATTGGCAGAGGCGATTCCTGCAGGTACTCAAAAGTCTTCATTATACTTTACTTTGCTTCACTTCACGTGAAATTCAGCCGTTTGATTTCCTGGACGGCAGTAGTCGTTGCGTTGTCTTGTGTTAAATTATACGCTTTGTATATTTGCAGAGCAAAAAATTTCGGTGCAGATCAATTCAGGGGAAAACGATCAGAGAGAGCCTAAAAACGTCACAAATGGATCCAGGTAACCGCAGTTTTAATCGATTAATTTAATGGTTCGTTATAGTACAGTATATGGAGCCCTCGAATAGCTTTCCATTAGTCACTAAGCTCTTTGACACTGTTATATGATAGCTCTGATTAATTACTCATTGCGCTCGATGATAAGTTATTTCGTAATATAAATTCCGTTTGATAATCGCTCGCCAACGAGTGACAGAATCGTTCACATCATTCAGAATCTCCGCATGTCCGAGATAGTGCGAATACGCACAGACAATGCGATCAACGATTTGTTGAAAAACTGCGGTTGAAGAAGAGACGAAATCGGCAATTTGTTTAGTCCGTATCTCCAGCTCTGGTTAAATTCTCGTCATTTTCTTTTTCTTTGTGAAATACCTCGTCGAAACATTTGTAGGTATTGTAGTTGGAAATATATCAATCTGACCGACAATTACGAAAAATTCTTCTAGTTAGTTATCGCGCGAATGAATCACGACCACAATTGTAGCATGCCATCGCGTTGATAGATAATATAACGCATGAATCAGGAGAGCGCCGCCAAAAAATTATCTCCATTGACTTATGTTTCCAAAAATTTAGAGCCTTTTGATCCACGATTGGGAACGATCTATTCTCATTGGACAGTTGAGTGGCGCGTCGTCGATGGGAAAATTTCAACTGTTCCGTACATCGCTGCTACTGTTTCACAATTCTCCAGTTTCCTCTTTCTCTTTATTGTATGTAAGGTACAATATTTGTAATAGTTAAAGGTCAACAAGCTTCACATAAATCATTAACATGCCATGACCGTTGATACGGCCGCTGCTGTCGACCTTCTAGGCCTTGAATTACACGTCCGAAAATTTCGTTTGGAAGGAAAGATCAAATTTTAATGAAATTTCGGTAGAGCGGAAGGAACAACAGAAATCTTAGCTATTACCACGCGGATTCATTGTAAGCAAGAGAAATATCTTAATTTTCGAACGGTGCGCCGTATCGTTGATTAGAAATTCCCTAATCGGCGAGCGGGAGTGATTTTTGCGTCATTGAAAAGATTCGGTAATTCGAAATTGAAATCGAAAGAGAAATGCCGGATTGCACAGTGTACTCGCTGATTGGTCGACTCCTCATTCATCAAACTTTGATCCGAAAATATTTAATATTTGCAAAAACGCTCGCCGCGCGTCTGCAGGCATCGCGCCGAAGACACAAAGTATCTCGAGACCTCGGTCGGAGGTCTTATTAGTATCAACCTGTTGCTTACTTCATTTCAGTTTTGTTAAGCCGCCCCCTCCACCTCCACCGCCGCCACTTGAAACCGAAGAAATAGTTATAATCAATTCGAAGGTGTTGGAGATTGACGAGAAGGCGAACGGGCTGAATGGGACGGAAACTGGACCGGAAAACAAAAATGAAACCGGCGTTACTTCGAGTGAGTACTTCCGCTTTCATCAAATCGTTAAATGCTTGACACAGGGGTCGAAACGCAGCCCTAAATTGCACTGGTAGTGTCATATTTCTATACAGAGATTACTTATCCGTATTCCCGCTATTGCGTACGGTCAATGTATCGATACATTCTACACGGCGGGGTCTCATGCATGGTCAGAGATGGTCATCACGGTGATTTAACACGGAATTAGGTTTTTATCGGGATTTCATTTGCAGAGACTGTTTGCCTTCTCCCTGCTACATAAATGTACGGCTCCAATTACAGCGTATAGTTACCGCAACGGTTTCATCGGATTTGTGTAAGCTGACGTGCGTGAAACTGTATCGTGAGACATCTGAAAATCAATCCAGGAAGTAAAATCACAAGATTGTAATTCTACTTCCTTGATTCATTTCTAAAGTACAGCACATAGATATGTAGGTATGGTGAATCTGTAAAGCAAGGAAAATCTCTTGCTCTCACATTCACGATTTCGGAAGTTCATTATAATGACGCGTTTGTTGAATTTGTAGAGTTTCGTGAAAGTGGTATTGGCCTATGAATTATTAGTGTTTGAAATTCGTTCCGGCCTCACACTATACCCATATCACAGCTTTCGTGAGAGGTTTTGAATTCATTTTTCCATGAAAGTATTCGAAAATATGCGAACGCGCAGAGCTCCGATATATTCGCCTAAAAACTAGCTGACTCGAATCGGGGATAAGCTGTTGGGATTCGGCGGGCATCGTCCTCCTACGATTCAACGATAATTGCAATTCAGCAATTCAGCAATTTAGGGTGTTGCTGGTTTTTAATTAGACTCTTAGTTATTATGGATGCGATCTTTACTAGACCATGGCAGGCACCAGGCATATAATATACTTACCTAGATTTCACTTATACACACCGTGTCCCGGTGTGGCTTGGTGCCACTAACCAACCACTTATAATAATGAGCGTTTATCCGTTCTTTCTCCCTGCCTTTGCTCTCCCACTCCCGTGTTTCCCCCCATTTGAAACCTTGTGCGCCCCTTGTCGCGGCACAGCGACCATCAAGAACGGCGTCTCTTCGAAGGAGGCGGAAGTCGACGCGGTGGCCAGTTCGCAAGTGGAGATCGTTGAAGAAATCAAACCGCAGCAGGTGAATCACCTGATTAGCAAACACATGGTGCTACCGTTCATTCCACCAAAATTCATCAACGCGGCCGATTCAAATACGCTGCTGAAACCATCCGAGTATTTGAAAAGCATCTGCAAGTCTCCGGGGAAAAATACCTTGTCGAAAGCCAGGTGAGCATTCTTTTCCAGCGCCAGCTGAAATTCATAGCGAGATTTTTCTAACCACTTGTACTTCAAGTTCAGTTTTACTTTTTTTCTCTTCTTTATCGTCTATTACTCTTTGCTGAGTAATCGGCTCGTGGTTTGGTGATTACTGATTGGTTACTCAACATCGATTAAAATTTTTCACGACTGTATCGTGGCGTTGGATGCGATCAGTCTTTCTCTGTTGAAATCATTACCAATATATGGTGGATGATGGTGGATAAACAATTTTGATACGCATGTTGAATCGATTGTCAACGGCAGGTCTGTGGACAACCTGGACATTCAGAGTAGGCAGGAAGAAGCAGCCAGTGAAACTACGCCAGCGCCTCAACTTCTTCAACCTGGACCACCGCCTCCGCCGCTACCACCATTACAGAAGAGTCAAGAGACACAAGGTCCGGCTTCTCCGGAAACGGAAACAGTTAGACCTCATCAGCCGCTCGCTACAATTAGCATTCAGGACTTGACCAGCGTTCAACTTCGTAGAACCAACACTAAAATACACGCGACTAAAACGTTTTCAGCACCGCCACCCAGAAGTGTTTCCATGACGAACGGTAAGATTTCTCATTCAACATATAATTTATTTAACACGAATTTTATCGCAGCTCATTTCTTCCCCCGCTTTGATCATAGTCCGACAAAACAAAATTTATGTAGCACTCGAAACAGAATTTTGCCAGTGCACATATTATCCACGACTCATAATTTTTGAAAACAGCATACAAGGGGTACAGCTTTCAAATCGGTATGAGTTTACGGTTACGGCGTAATATATGCTTGCTGTGCATCACTGTGCCGAGAATGCAAATAATTGATCTGATTGACAAGGAATGTGTAGAAAATATGACAGTAGCTAGTGATGGAAATGGTTCACAATTATTTTCATTCAATACGTTTCCCTGCTTTCGTTGATGAAATTTATACGAATCGCTGTGCCCGAGTTACGAAAAATATACCCACCTTACGACTCGGTGATTTTTAGTAAATGCTGCAACATGATAATCGTCAATCGATGTTTCAAAATTATGAACCGTTTCTAGTTTGCTCTTCGAGTGTACAATCGGTCGCAACCAATTATGAGTGGCTTAAGGTGCTATTGAAGACATATTTAGACCCGTTGTTATTCATTCTTAAGATGATTGTTATCACTTCGGAAATGGAATTCGTTGCTAAACCTACGCCAAACAACCGATCGGAATGAAACTTTGGGGAGTGGATGCAGTATTTCGGCAAGAAGTGGCTGAGTATTTTATTTTTACGAAATATTGAATCCTCTATGGAAAATAAAATTTTTTTCAAACTAACCTATAAACGAACCTAGCCTAACTTTCAGAGAATCCCAAAACTTTGAATTCTCTTGGAATTTCAGCAAAATGAAATATTTTGCCACTTTCTGCCAAAATTCTGCATCTAATCTTTGAAGTTTCGTTTTGATCGGTTGTGTGGTGTAGGAGTGACGACGAATCGCGTTTCCGAAGTGATAACAATGCTCCTAAGAATGAGTAACAATCGGTCTTTATGTCTGGTGAATATGTCTTTAATAGCACCTCTAAGCCTTGAGCCGCACGTGCGGCAAAGGATGCTGAACCAGAACCAACTAGTTGTAAGACCGACGTTTAGAAGTTGAGACGACTTAGAAATGCTAGAACCATAATTCTAACATCCATTATGCTAAATAGTGTGCATTCGTCAGAGTTTTCACAGTTGATTAGAACCTATTCTAAAACCTCGCGCGATCTTTATGTTGAAAATTGTTTCAGAAAATAAGCGCACTCGTGAGAATTGAAGATTGTACTTTTTCGACGGGCGTACTGCACGAGATCTGACGGTTAAAAATTTGTTCATTATTCTTTGCTTCTTTATATGCAATTCGGACATTTCTTGTAGCCGGGAGTGGACAGATTAGAAAAGCGTTGATCGTCAGCGATTAATTCTTCACGGAAAAAAAAATTTGATGCAAACAGGTAAAACTGAGCGTGCATTTGTCTTTCAGTTTCAGAACCGTTTTTCGTCCAAAAGATCGACCTGATTGCCGAACTCAAGATGTCGAAGGATATTTCGGGTATAAAAAAACTAAAGGTCGAACGGGCTCAGGTGGAAAAGTCACAGGAACAAAACCTGATGTCAGAAATCACGAAGACGTGTAACGCTTCTAAATTCGTCGATCAGGTAAATACAAAGTTACTAGTATAAACGAATCGATCTTTCTCATGAAACTTGGATGAAATTTGGCTCGCTCACATTTCGTTTGTCCAATAGATCATTTTGTTTACTCATATTGTACAGATCCCAGAGAAGGATAGCGCGGGAAATGTGATTCCGATTTGGAAGAGGCAAATGCTAGCTAGGAAAGCAGCAGAACGAGCAAAAAAAGAGTTGGAGGAACAGATCGCGCGTGAAAATATGGAGAAGAAGCAGCAGGCGATACCAGCGTGGAAAAGACAGCTGCTCGCAAAGAAGGAAAGTGTTGACGACAAGAAGTGAGTTTTCACGTATAATCACGCTATGGAAATCGGTTCCGAACTCTCCGAAATATTGAGTAATAATTCATTCTTCAAATTGCTTCGACTAATCGATATAAAACATCAATTTTGCAGGCACACTGTTGCGAAATCGAGTGTAACGATAATAGCGCCGAAAGTAGAAGTGACGCCACCGCCTGCAGAGACGATATTATCATCCGGAGCAAAATTCAAGGATGTGGCAGTTGGCAAAGAGGTTAAACCAAACGACGATAAAGAAAAGGAGGAAAAGCTTGAGGCGAACAAACGATCGGACTTGAAGAACGAGGCTGACGACGACGACGCTCCGATAATTCCTTGGCGAGCTCAGTTGAGGAAGACGAACAGCAAGCTCAACATTTTAGATTAAACTTGCAACCTTTTGATACGGCATTTTTTACGGTTGCCTCTGCAACATTCGTTCGTTGTCACGTGAATTTATTCCTGCGATGCTCCGCGGCGAGATACTTTTATCGATGATCGCGGAAGCCTGACCTGCAGGGTACGTATGATGAAGCTTAAATTCCACACCTGATAATTGACCAAAAAAATTATCATTGGCGGGTAATACATAGGTCAATCATACATTCGAGCACTTAATTTCGAAGTTCGTTACTTACGGCGAAGTATTCGACTGCGGATATTACGCGATTACGCCAGTATATATAGTGGAGCTTTGATAATTATTACATTGATTACTTTTACTTCGAGTGATTCAGCGTGAAAACTCGGATTATTTTATCGTTTATATATATATATATATATTTATGTCACTTCTAGGCGCAGAGGATAAGTGATAATGCATAGTATATTTACCGTGGTACATAAATACGTATGTATATGTATATAACTGTGTGCAATAATGAAAATGTACATTCTCAATCTACGGCAGTACCTTTTCATATAACGACAATATTTTAGTAGCAATCAGATTGCGCTCGAAAAATTTGGCTCGCTATTTTTCCATTCGTCGGCTATCGCTCCAACACACGTTTCCACGACTTTTCGATCATTTTTTCTTTTCTCTCTCTCTCTCTCTCTCTCTTCTTCTTGAGCTCTTGTATTAACATGCAAAGTCACAACTTTCCTTAAATTCATCGATCTGTGACGCCGATCTGCTCGCGTCGTAGCCTCGCGAACGAGTCCCCTCATCCAGTTTTCCATTTTATACAGTATAATTATAAGAAATTGAACTCACGATTAATCACGCATCTCCGAAACCGATATGATACGAAATTGAAGCTCTACCGCGTCTCATTTTGAACAGAGGTATACAGATTTTCTATCGAACTGTAAATGAATCCGGATTTTATTCGAGGCAATTATGAACGTGGCGATATATTTGGATTCGAATTATCTAATTTCATGCATAATTTATTAATACGGCTGTCGGAGTAAATCGGGTGTCACGGAGATGCTCGGGCGAGGAGTTAGGTATTCTCTCATCGTTGTTCTCTTTTTTTTTCTCTATCATGGTCATAAATATTCATGAGCTTGAATAATTTTTGCAAATTTATTGATTCGAGAATATTAGAAGTCCTTGCGCACTCCGTTGAACAGGACTTTGAAAAAGTTATGCTCAAACATTATAGTATATAGTATATAATATAATATTATACGTATGCTATTTACGTTAGCTTGTACATAGAATCGAATAAAATCATTTTACCACGTAATAAACTGTGCACAATTTTTGTTCATCTCCATTTCTACAACTGCAGGTTAAACACTTCGCTATAAATATCGCACGGTCCGTACATTAATTATACGAACCCAGCCACTTTGGCGAGGCGGAGAAAGAATTTGAGCATCCTCTCATCGGTACGCGGTGAAATTTGTATAATTTGTGAATTCGAGGTTGGTTTTTCCACAAAATCTTCGGTATATTGCTGATCAATACACCCGCGGATATCCTCTTTCGTAATGAGACTTCGTTTCCAATTTCCCGAGCGCTCGTCGCAACGTCGAGCTGCGGTAGTTCCTATATTTCTTCGTCGACATATTCAAATTCTGCCCCGCGACGTGACGTGATTAAAAAATATCCTGCATGCTCATCGTCGGTCGGACGATATAATTGCCCGGGATTCTAAGCTGCCGCATCGTAGCTGTGACCCAATATCCGCCAAGTTCTTATAACAATTATTATAACGCGCAATTAGGATCAACTTGTTTCGTGTATGATTACTCTTCGGTTAGAGCGACATTTTATATTCAGCGCCGATGCAAGACGCGCTTCCCGAGCAATTAGTCTCCTAATTTGTCTTTGTCGTCTTTTGCGCGTCTCTTTCCTCTCTCTCTCTCTTACAGGTTAACCTGCAAGAATATCAGAGATGTATACTAGTCCCGGGGAGTATCAACAGTGGTTTCGAAAAACCTATTGACAACATAAAATTAGTCAAATTACTGGAAACACTTCCACGCGAGGTGGAGATGCTTCGCTTATCTAATACTCGTAATGTGATGATTAGTTGATATTCGGATCTACCGAAGTGTTGGACTTTCAGAAATGTAATTCATTCTGTTAATTTCTTGTTGTTTTCAATATTTCGATGGAATCTTTCAGGAAGATAACGAAAGAGAGCAATGAGTTCGAATTTCTACACCAAAATATGAACGCGCGGAAAATCGTTACACATTATTTTCATTAACCGATGCGAACGCCGCATCACTCCACACCCGGCCCCGCCGAAAATTTCCAGATGGATTCATCTGGTCCTCCGAAATCCCCATCGAAACTCGCTGGAAATCCAGCAGCTGTTTCCCGTGGAATCGGAATCCGCTGGACATCCACCAGATTCTGGATGAAATCCGAATCGGAATTTCAAACGACCAGATGAATGATCCATCTGGAAGTTTTCGCTAGAGTGAAAAACAGCTCATGGATAATCCCAACGCTGCAGCGGACATTCTCCACGTATCCGAACTTATGTGATTTGTTCTTCAGAATGATTGAGAAATAGAAATAAATAATCTTCACAATTTTACTCGACGGCCGCAAGCTCTCATTATTTGGTTCACAGACCTAGACATCATTGGAATAGACATATTCCCTCGATTAGAACCAGCATACAGTCATGCTCGCACAGGAGGAAAGAGGAGTGCACATGCACGGATAAGGTGTACGCAACCACACGCATGTATACAGCAATTGTAAAGAACTTACACGTTCATGTTAAGTGCCACCGCCTACTTATACCGCGATGCGGTAATACTTTTCGGAGGTAATTGACGGCACGGCGCGGCGGTTCTTCACTCAGTCGACGTGCGGGGCATTAGATGACGTGAAAGGCGACCCTCTAAACGCGAAGTTTAACGCGCAGTCGTTATCCTACGCCAGCGCCGGTGTCTATGTAATCAACGTTAAGCTCCGCTGTCCACGCACGCATACGTACTGGCGTCTAAATGTATGATGTTCATACTACCTATAGAGACGGACACATCATCTCTTATTTCCTGGGTGTTCGTACGGGGAGGTATTGGCGGGACCCCTCTTCTTCGTGGACTGTTCGTACGCTGGAAGCAGGTACTGCAGTATATTTCTCATACGTTTTGTTTACACCGGGAATCACGAGCCTGCTCAAAATCTTCCCACGTCACTCTGCCATAGGGCATTGAGGGGGGGTGGCTGAAGATTCTTTCGCCATTCGCCGGTTACAATACTTCTTGAACACTCACGGAGACCGGCTCTCGATCTTCCGCTGGGCAAATTGTTCCCACGGTTGATATATGGACCCCCATACAGCAAATGTTTGTACATTTGAATGTAATCGGCGGTAAGGACTTCCTTTCATATCTATTCCCGTTTTCTGTCTATCGCGGTATGAATACATGTGGAGACCCGAAAGAGCGCTCCAATGAGCAGGGGGCGAGCTTTCGCAAACTTGTTCAGGTAGGTAGGTAAGTACACATTCACAGGATTCGTACGTCAACGTATTCCTGAGATGTCTTACCAAGGATTATATAGCCTTTCCTTTTCGGCTGACTTCACATTCGCTGAATGCTTAAACTTCGTAGAACTTGAATCGATTCGTGTTTTACGATTACGTTTCACGGATTAGCTATTTTTTGTCGAGGTATAGTACGATATTTGTTGTGCCGAATTTTGGCACCGCGAGGCACAGGACGTATCTTTGCTGCGTTGGCATGGCACACGGCGAGACGAACACGTGTGTACCTTGATTTTTCAATTTGATGATTCGAATGACGTAGCTTCTGCGCCCCCCTTAAGGCAAATCGTAGTCAGGCCATTACACGTTATAGAAGCTAGTTCGTCCAGTCGATGGCAATCGGCCGCCACTACCGGTCGGTACCACAGCTAGTCCATTGACTTTGATGCGTTCCCTAGTGCGCAAGCCGCCCACGCAGGAATTTCAAGTGCATCACTGAGTGATTGTGGCGAGAGCACATCTAACACTAGTGTGCCAGGCCGAAAATAATATATTACCCTACCCGCGGCCGCTCTTTTCTATCATTACAACCGAGGGTATCCGGAGGGAAGAGGCGTGCCAACGTGAGTACAGTTGGCACGTTGGTGTTTCAAGGGGTGAAAAGCCGGGAGACGAATAGCAAAACGGGAAGTGATCAATCCGAGATTCATCATAATGGCATCGAATCGCAACATTGCAGGTAAGTCATCAAATATTTTGTTGTTAATGAGCATCTAATTATTAAGAATTACAACCATCGACTTTCTACCTACTTGTTACGTGAAAATTCATCGGTTCGTTTACGTAAAACCATTTTCTACATTGGTAATGCTTGAGATTGTTCACGGTGACGGGAAAGAGTAATATGCAATGCGCCAATATATTTTTATTTATGAATACACAGCCGTCTCGTGCCATTCCAGCGAGTAACAGCTCGTTACACTCCTTCGGCATTTTATCGGGAATAGTTCACCGTGCGATAATTAGAGCCGTTGATTTCTGCCATTAACGATTATAATTGGTAATGAAATCGAGATCCACACTCCACTACTTCGCCACTTTATTACATTGCGGATGAATTTCGCAGCGAGGGCGTTAGTTAGTTCTTTCACAAAACATTTTCACGATGTTATACTCTCCGCGCGTGCAGTTGAGAAATCAGAGTCTGCATGTACCGTTCAAATTATCAATTGCAATGCGATGTAACTTCGAACCGAAATACTTCTGTGGATGCCGTCGACGGACCATAATAGAAGTACATTTCATCAATAAATGATGCACAGCGATAAACGTGGAAGTGGAAGCACTATTCGAAAGAGCAAATTCAGAATCGTTCGAACGAGAGAACTCCACGATGCTTTAGCCTAACTTTAACGCGAATGAGTTTTCAACGATGCTTGATGGCTGTTCACCGTTGGACATTATTTCGAACCCTGAGCTCGAGGAAATTGCTCCGAAGCCACTGAAACCGACGGGAAAAATCGTACCGAAAATTCTTACGGGACCATGAGAAGTCAATCTAATTTTTGTATATCTATATAGCTCTTTGAAAAAGTTCCGATAAGCACCTACGAAAACCCATGAGAATTCACAGTAGCGTCGCTGAATATTAGCTGTGGTGGTCAATGAAACTAATTCGAAAATTGCTATTTCAATATGCAGACCGCAGGGCTCCCGTTGAAGGACTGGTAATCGGTGTCTATAACAGGCTTCAATATCCCTGCAGCGGTGAGTCCATTCATCTTCTAAATGGAAAATGCCGTACGCATCTATATCATCATGACCTCGGTGCACCCTGTACTGAGTCAATAACTTCCCGTTCATTGGAGTAAACGACAAGTGACGGACTATCGATCGATTTATACCACAGGCTTATTTCCCGGGAGTACATTGTCCGTCAAGGGTACAATTTCCTCGTGTGCATGGTGAATCCGCCTATACTTGATGTTGCCAAACGCGGCATGGCTTCAATCAATGCTTAGGGCTCAAAAACTACGTTTAGCGTTTCTTTTATAAACCTAGAATAGTGATCGAGCTTCTATATTATCAACAGATGATTGAAGGACTCGGAGATAATGCTTCGAGGATCGAAGTACTCCGTTGTAGCATTGTTCAGTATTCATGCAGCACACGCGACTCGATGCCAGGGTAACCAGGTAGATTAGCTCAGCATTCACCTAGAACTGAGTTTCCAAGATATTGATCAACGGAATAATGGCTTTGGATAATCAGTGGCAAAGTTGCGTTTGATTGTCCGATTGTAAGACCGATAATTACGCGATTCCGATCTCGTGTTGCATGATGTTCGTCTGGATTGAGTGTACTACAAGATGGCATCTCTAATTGGATTATGATTTTAACCTCGATGTTCGAAGACTGAAACAGCCTCTCATGATTTATTGACGTGGTCGCTGAGCTAAGTTTCTGCAAATTCATGCGATACGATTGCTCGTACAGCTATACAGATACTATTCCATGTCGGAACTCTCAGTCCGCGATGCGAACACGTCTCGAAGTTGCTACAAATCATGATAATCATCGTCTATTGAGCAGATTTTTTCACTGGCGATTGCTGCAAAACGCTATTAAAACTTCGATTCTTCCGAAGAGGGATGTATCTATACAGAGCTCCAAAGCTATCATAATTTGGTCCGATAGAGTTATTCCGGTTTTTCATTTCTCTTACGATTCTTCTTCGTTTCTAAGTCATATAGTCCGCGGGAATTTTACTACTCAACCATGCGTCTGTGTTCAAAAATTCGAGGCATGAATTGTCATAAAAACATGGACAAATCTACACTAAAGATTGTGCTGTCTCATATTTCCCGCTGCTCTAATATGGAACAACTGAATCATCCCCGCATCGGAAGATTGTACAGGTAGCACTAATGTAACAAACTCCACATCATTGGAATGCGTAACGACCGAAATAGAGATTTTATTCGAGGACTGCAGGTACGGTTGCGGCAAAATCCTCAATTTTCGGGCAACAACGAAAAGCGGCGAGCCAAAAGAGGAAGTGGAGAATACAGCTTGTTTCTTGTGCACATGACGCGTTTTTGTGAATTTTTCGCATGTACGTTGTGCAGGCATTCGTGATTACGTATCTGCTATACACGTGCTCGCGAAATCACGGTGCCTCTTTTCGTTGATGCCGTGAATTTGATCAATATATCCCCGAAGCTGACTCGCACGTTAAAAGAGTTAGAAGATACAGTAGCAGAGGTATCCTAAATCTGGATAATGCAACGGCTTCGCTACTAATTGTAAGCTGGAAAGATGTCAATTCTGTGTTAGTCTCCGTACATCCGGATCTATCGATGGATCACTTTAATAGATTGACGAAACGGATCGCCTATAAATTCGAAGCGGATATAATCACGTCTATCGTTGTTCTTAGGTTCAATCCCAAAGCGATTGTTACATTCGGTATAGTTTTGCATCGTGCAGTTAACACTGAGCCATGCATGAGGTCTCATTGTGCAACTAGGAGAAAAAAAAATGAGACTACATACTCAATTCGTCACAACAATTACTCAAAATCCTCTGTAAGGTACTAACTGATTCTTATGTCACCGGTATCAGAGGAAGAAAGTAATTATTTAAAGACGAACGATGATTCAATATATCCTCATTGCACAGTATTGCGGATACAAGAGCAAACGTAATACAAATGCGGCAAATTGTCAAGGCCATAACATGTACCGATGTCTAAGCCATCCGTCATGCGTTTCGAATTACTTGTTACTCAATAATGGTCGCGACAACAACAACAACATAAGTCTCATTTTCATCCTCCGAGCATCGCCTACATTCACATACGTACCATCTAATTCGAGAGCTGAAATAATACGAGGTATACCTAATTGGAACATTTATATGGTTCTCTGGGAATTCCAGGTTAAGCTTCTGGAGCTCTTTATCCGTCTAAAGTTCCCGCGTAAACGCTTAGTTGTGTGTAGGACTTCTAATTCTAGGCATAAGTAGTACTCTAGAGTTCGTCAAATGTGGTTATGGAAGTGATTAGTCTTATTTAACGGATCAAGTGGCGTTTGAGTATCAAGTGATGATACTTGAGCCAGGTTTTGGCCAGACAATGACTAACTTACACTCCTTGGTACAACTTACCCGAAATTATTGGTGTGTCTGCATTGCAATTCACGTCGACGAGATCTATGAAACTGAATTGCGATTCATGCTGCAAAAAGTTCACGGAATCAGTACAGTGTTTTCAGAGATCGCCGCGTCTTACATGGCCTTGTAAGTGGGAATTCGCATGTCTCAGTTTTAATGGATCCACCTAGGCTACGGTACATTGTATCTTGAGATAGACCATTCCTCTGGAAACTAAGCAAGTAAAGGTCTGAATATTAGAAAGTATAAGCATCGCTGCCCGGGTATAGCAGAACGAATCTGCATTTGACTTCAATCTGCGATCTGCAAACCACCAGGGCAAGGCTAAGGCTGTCTATAAATATCCTTAGGCAACCTAGGCGGAGTATTTATGGGCGTCGCGGCGTCTATGCCTATATCTTTGATACTACACTGCATACGCATGCGAACGTAAAATACTCATGCATGCTATGGAGCGTCTGAAATCTATAAACGAAGATAATAGGAACTTGTTGATTAGGGACACGCGGTAATGGTACCATCGTCGGAGCACGTCCATTGCTTAAGACACGGCAATTAACGATGCCACGATCAGCGTTGTGCTACGAGCCACAGACGACAGATTGTTTCTGGTCATCTGCACTTCCTGTATTGTCTACTGCGGCACCTTGAGACCTGTAAGAAAACGACCAATCGAGAGCGTCGCTAATCGCGACTCCTTCATCCACGTACAATCGACATTTCTTCACATTATTCCATAAGTTATATTATATTATACAGCTTCAGTGCTTGTTCTTCCGGTGATGTAAACAAGCTTTCAACACTTGGTTTCGCAGTTACGCAAATATGTTTACCAATATTTTTCGTTCGCGCGACGCTCTTTGGGGCCCTCGCCAAATTTTTAGGTGTATGCGATACGACATACAGGTATAGTTCTTGAAGGTAACAGCATTTGTATGTATCGAATCCACGACTATGGGAAACCGTCGCATATTCTTCTTCTCTGTTTGCACCTGGTCACTGACATTGTGATTATGTTGACAGATTAGCGTTTTTACCGTATAGTCAGCTGAAAATTTTCAATACTTGTTCAATGGCGTTTTTCAACTGCCTGCCACGTCGGTGACCTTCAAATGTACGATTCTTTTCAACAGGGTGTCCACGAGCTAGGAGCTTTTTCGCTCTCCGTTTCTCTGCTCTCAAAGAAAGGAAGTTATTGTGATTACCCCGGAAATGGAAAGTTGAGATTTCACTAGAAAAGTGGAGATTTCATCTCCACGTTTTCAGGTCTCGAGAATGACCTCTAACATTTTCAGATGGACGTCTGTGTGTACGCGTGCGTATGTACGTATGAGATAAATTTTTTTTGTCCGACCATATTTCGAGAACGAGTGATCGGATTTTGATGAATTTGGGCTACATCGACGCGGCTTTTTCCAAACTTAGAACCGATGAGATTATGTGCCTGAAGTTCTGAACGTTCAAATGAACGAACCCTAATCGGTTGTCTGAATAATTCTCGATTTTCCTCATTCTTCTCATCAAATCACAAATCCAGTTTTTTAATCGTCATAAGTAACTTCCATCGGTCCGGTGGTTTCCGAATTATTTTAATAATAATATTCCAAAAACGAAACGAAAATAATGATACCTTCGGAACGGATTTGGATAAAAATTGGTACGCGGATGTTTTTTCGATTGCTGATCAAGAGTCTGGAGTTAGATTTGTAGAATTCAAAACGGTGAATCCAATATGCTAACAAAAAGTCTAAAAATATTCGATTTTGATTGAATTAGGTATCCCAAGGTTGTCTGGATTCTTGAGAACGAATCTGAGGTCAGATTTCTAAAATTTGTGATGGCAGATCCAATATGGCAGTCTGAAATCTGAAACTCGTCAAATTCTCATGAACCATATGTTACCTGAAGGTTTTTGAGTCGCTGATCAACAGATTTACGTTTCGGTTCCAAAGTATGAATTGGATAATTGGACTGATATTGTTTTCATTTTTTTTCATTATTTTTCATTATCATTCGCGATCGAGACGAATGTAAGAACGGGAAGTTTAAAGGCTGGCTCATATAGTCAGTCTGAAGCCCCGCTTGTTTCGGATGGGATGATATATTAGGGGAATCCCCGCCGCCGGCCGCTGCTCAATCAACTTCCCACCAAGAAACACTTAGTTCGCGGACACCCTGTATAGGTCGCTATTTCTCTCTGATATGGAATACGCGCGTGCACATTAAACGATGATTTTGCTAATATGCTACGATGAATAATTGAGCGACAGATAATGTCATCGATTTGTCCTGTACCAATATTGACAGAATTTTTATCTGACACAATCTTGAATCGTGTCAGCTTTGGTTAATGTCACGGTTACGTTTGCGTAGCTAAAATTTAGGTCATTGTAATGTTTTCATTATGCAAAATCCCCGAGCAGAAACTGTCTGTAACACGTTAAATATTCATACCATACAGGGATATTCTCTCGCAGCTCATACTGCCGTCTACCAATAATTTGCTGTGATTCGAACTCGGCTATCGATACGAGTGACATTTTCTCCCTTTCTTTTTTTTTTTTATAACATTCCTGTAACCGATATTGTGCTTCATCTTTCGAGGACTGTTTGAGAATCCTGAATGCGAATTCGATGATATTTTGATTCAAAGTAACTCAGTTATTGTTCCAGATCTAGTCATATAGGCATGCTGCCATCAAGTCGTAGAAAAACGAAATGTTCACAATCTATAACCAACCACAATTATCGACCACTTACTTAGTGCATGAGTATGCTCTGATTAAAAGATGATTTCCTGAAACTAATCACCTAATCGTGAAATTTCGTATCACGGAACTGTTGTAGTTCCGTGCGTTCCTCCTCACAGCTGAAGGTACCACCGCTCGTAATTTTCAGATCGATTCTCATGTCGCCAAGTGTTGAATCTCATGGTGATTCTTGGATTTATGCTCAACTACATGCTCCGAGTCAACTTGACAATAGCCATAGTCGCAATGGTCGTACCCAGGAATCACAGTGCCGAAAATTCCAGCAAGATTGTTCGAGATTCGGGTTGCGGAGGACTCAAGTTGTCAGTGCCACCATCAGGATCACTTTCTGTCAATTCTACGATGGACATTCACTTCAATGAGAAGAATGACACCTCGCCAGACCATGTACCGTTCGTTTGTCCAGTCTCATATCCTGTATAGACCTCGCTCAACTATTATTTGTTTGATCTTTCTTGCCTTCCTTTTACGTCTATGGATTTAACTAAACTTCACAACTCAGTCACATTAAATCGGCTCTGTGCCATTGCAGATTTATAAAGAAAATTTCGATCCACGATGATCAACCAACGGTGGTTTGATATCACTTGACATTGCCAAATTTTCATCCAACATATGACTTCAGTTTGTCCAGCGGTATTCACAATCATTGAACACATGTCCTTATTGCAGGAATTGGAACAAACGAGATACGCGTGGGACGAGTACGAGGTGAACCAAATCTTGGGTAGTTTTTTCTGGGGTTACATTTGCACGGAACTACCCGGAGGTCGGCTAGCTGAAATCGTGGGAGCCAGAAGAGTTTTCGGATACAGTATGTTGGCTGCAAGTGCAACGACTCTGCTGACACCGTTGGCAGCAACGATTGGCTACCAGGCAGTTGCAGCTTTGAGAGTCGTACTTGGCTTCATGTTGGTGAGTAATCCTTACACACTTACTGATGTAACTGATGTATTGGATCGTCGTTGGTTGAATAGAGAAAATTGAACCATGTAACAGAAACGTGACTAAACACAAAAAATCAACTCTTCAGACAGTGATCGCATCCGATACGTAATGGAAATGATATTCATATTCCAATGTCAATATTCAGGGCGCCACCTGGCCTGCTATTCAACCCATGACAGCACATTGGATTCCTCCAATGGAGCGGAGCAAATTTGTTGCAAATATGATGGGTAAGACGCAATTTTGATTAGGTAGTCAGCACCAATTGTTCCCAAAATTTGACGTTGCTGTTGACGGTGTGCGCAAATGTCTTGCCGTTTTTTTTTTGTCCAGGTTGTTTTGTAGTGACCACCGAATGCTCTGCACCTCATGATATTCCACCTTATTCACACTTTCGATGAAATTCCAACGTCGACCATTTTCTAGCATCTTCTTTGGGAGCGGCGATCACTATGCCGATTTGTGGTTACCTGATTGCATCTGTGGGCTGGGAGTCAGTCTTCTATGTCACCGGTGGGATCAGTTTGGTATGGTGCGTAGCGTGGTTCCTCCTTGTATTCGACTCCCCAGCACAGCATCCTCGCATAACTATCGAGGAACGCCTGTTCATCGAGGAATCGATAGGAACGACTTCCTGTTCGAAGGTATGTGCAATCGAAGACATCAGATTTACAGCTACATGCCGATCCAGATAGAATTTTGAATGCATTGAACTGCGCGGACTGCATAAATCTCCTTTTGCAGCACTTGGCCATGCCATGGAAGGCGATGTTGACCTCGCTGCCGGTTTGGGCGATCATCATCACTCATGGCTGCAGTGTCTTCGGATACTTTACTGTGGTCAACCAGCTACCAACTTACATGAAATACATTTTGCATTTCGATATCAAGCAGGTAAAAATTATCTCACACTTGCGCATAAGTTCCAATTGCTCGATCCACCATCGCCCTGAAGTTCAACGTCCTTAATCCACATTCTCCGATTGTCCTCAGAATGGTCTACTGTCTGCCTTACCCTACGTCGGAAAATATATGTTCGCCGTTGTGACGTCTGCTGTTGCTGATTACCTCAGGCGCAGCGGAAAACTATCCGTGACAGCAATTCGCAAGAGTTTTACTGCATTCGGTAAGTCGAAAAGACATTAACGATATTCCCAACTCTTTACGAATTATATTTAGATAGAAGACAGAGAGCTTAGGGCAACGAACAATAGTATCTCAAATTAACGAATTAGTTATTCGGGCTTGAGGGCTTGACCCACAGGTCTACTACGAATGACGATCACTGGCACGATTCCGAATTTCATTTCTAGAAATTTTGAAGAACGTTCTCATCTCTGTGGTTATAAATTCTATAAAAGTACTTATGAATAAACCCTCTGTCTAGAAACATTAATCACTGAAGATTATTAAATATTAAGGTGCTATTGAAGACTCACGGCATTCAACAATGTGTAATAATGGGGGGTTTCATGTGTCTTTGATAGCATCTTAAGAGGATAACGACGAGTTGACCATCTCTCACATCCTTATTTTGTTCCAGCTGTAATGAGCCCTGGGCTGCTGATGATCCTGCAGGCTAATTTCGGGTGCGACCGGGTTACTTCGGTTGTCATATTCACCGTTGCCCTAACCATCAACGGGGCAGTAACCGCCGGGTATTTGGGTAACGGTTTAGATATCGCCCCAAACTTTTCTGGGACTATTTTCGGGCTGGCAAATACTCTGAGTTCTCTTGGCGGATATTTGAGTGCCTTAATGATTGGCAATTTGACTTTTGAAAATCAAACTTTCCCACAGTGGAGGATAGTGTTTTGGATTCTTAGTGCGACCTATATTGGTGGTGGAATATTCTTCTCGATTTTTGGAAGCGGGGAACTCCAATCATGGAATAATCCACCCAGTAACAGAAGTGTTACGCAAAGAGAACCACACGCGGAGAACGGCACTCGTGTCGAAGAGGTCGTACCACTGAAAGAAAAGACTGAAGCGTGAAGCGACCAAATATGAATTCTAGGCGCGTACGTCTCAGGTGAATCTTTTCTTCCGGTTTTCTTCGGGCCTGGTGACAGAACCAATGTGACAAGTACAAGTATAATATATTTCCTTAGTTTTATATGCAGCTGTTTATATTTTCGCACATGTCCCATGTGGCCGAGACTCTGTATTGATCAGTCGATAAATAATTTTTAGCAAACTGACTGATTACACAGATTCCAGAAGTTTCAAATAGAGAAACACATTTCTACAGTATGATTTACGCGTTGAATATAATCCACCAATCATTGTAATTTCTTCGTCACTGAACTTGTGTTGGGTTGAATTTTCAACTTAACTCGCATACCAACCGATAAGTAGAAAATTGACTTACAAGATTCAAGCTCAAATGAGTACTTTTCTTCTATCGAACGAGAGGCTAACAATCATACCGTTTTATGAAATGTATTTTGTTGAAATATGTGAATAAAGAAAACATTTTTGATAATAATGACACTCGTTGTCAATCGTATCTAAAATTTCGGCATCTCTGGATGCTCATCACACGCGTCACAACAATTAAGGAGCGAATACTTCCCAATCCAAATCATACAAAGGCAACATACTAAGGCCTCTTCTGAATCAGAGATCACTGTTGATCACAAAATGATTGATAGTTATCAGAAAATCCATGCCATTCAAACGACGGCCTTTCATTATCTATTCTAACACCCTGAATGAGCGGTGTGAGGAGTCTGAAGAAAGAAATTAAATAAATATTTCACACGTCCGATCGAATGGGAAACTTTTCGAGCATATCCGGACATGCAACATTTGCACATGCAACCGGCATAGCATTATTTTAGCAAACCGCTCAAATGATCATTGAACATCGTGTTACCTTCCGAGCAACCTTTCCAGGCATCGACATATAGTATGGACTACGCGATACTCGCATTGAAGCCCTATGAAAAGTGTCCGGTAGAATCAGAAAAAGAGAGTGCGAGGTGGCGGCCAATCGCTATATTACGCACCTAATGAGAAAGGAGACAGAGCTTGGCCGCTACCAGTCGCTATCTCTTCCTTCCGGCCGGTCACATTCTTCCATGCTTAAGCGTAGTCCATACTATACGTCGATGTTTCCAGGAATTCGCAGGGTACCAACCTTAGCTGATTAGCTTGTAGATGGCGCAACGATTCCTTCCACGCTCTGGGCCTCCGCTCCGTCTGAACGATTCCTGCGTTACCTGCCTACTCCGACTCACAATCAGCTTAGGGAATTCGGTTCACGCACAGCTGCGGCTGTAGCGGCGGGAGGGAAGCGCTTAAGCGGATTCATACAATCTGTTTCATTATGATTATGATTGTGATTATTTTTTATTCTGGCTTTGGAGGGGAACGTCGCATATGGCAGACGTCGGTCGAGGAACGGCGGAGTGCGTCGCGGTGGCCGGCGTACTGGCGCCCTGCGTTGCGATGCTGCTCGCCGTGACGCGTGGCGCTGCGGCGCTCTACGCTCTCATCAGGAGTTCAGATCGTACGAGGAGCCGGGAGCGCCGAATTGTCAGCTACGTATGTAATTCCCGCTCACTATCAGTATAGTAACAAGATATCGATTACAGAGCGTTGGAGGAGCGCTATACTCCGATCAAGTTATCTCCAATCTCTTACACTCACTGACGTGCATACATGCGTTCCATTTCTCTAGATCGTTACACCGACTCCCGGCACCGCAACAATTCTCACACAAAGGTTTATAGAAACATAACGATAAAAGAAAATGAAAACAATCGCACATGCGGTAAACAATATAGTTCTATATTGATTACGTCGAAAGGAAGGCAAAATTAGAGCGGCAGTTGTTCATCGCAATTCGCTGATGCGCGCGGTTCTGTTCTTTCTCTGTTTTTTTCTCTGTTACGATATAGGTATGTATAATTCTTGGTAAATTTGATTGAAGTATACCTATATATGCCTGGGCACGACATTCCATATTTGCTCATAAGAGCATCTTGCTGAGCGATAGGCTAGTAGGTAGGTAGGTATACCTACACGAGAGCTAAAAAATGGTAGATATGAGTTCACGAAACATAGGCTCGAACATAGGTATATCCTCGTGATTTATGTTAACACGTAATTTCAAAAGTTGGCAAAAAGTAGGTGAGATTATTTTTTGCGCCCTTGACGGACTTTCGTGGCCTCGAGTCCGTCTCGTCTCGTCCCTGAGCCAGACTTCGCGGGAATTCGTTCTTCTTCGGTTCAGTAGTCACGCGGAACGGGCGTCAGTAGGCAGTTGTTTGTCTTTACAGATATATTCGAAGAAGAGACATACTGACAGACAGACTCCGATAATCTCATCGCTAGGAACATTAGGCGGATGTATTTGAGGCTCGTAGGTATTAGGTATAACCGTAGAATCTTAGGAATTCATGGATTGCAGCATTCAATTCAGTTGCTATGTCGAGGGGACGCGGAAGACATACACAGCGAGGAGGTTAACCGTTAATATTTTGCCGCGCGGGACCGCCCGCTCAGCCGCCATGGTAGCCGGCTCGCATAATAAAATAGAGATCTACTCCGGCACGCGCAACTCCAGCCGCATTTATACCATCCTGGTCGGTTGTGATTAAGTAAGGTTTAATCAGCTTTACAAGCTAAACTTCTTTTGTCAACATGCACGTGCATGATAATCCCAGCTATCTTTCTAGGGTGGTCGTCCCGTGGGCTGATTGGCTTTGCTAAGATGCGCGCCTCGCCTAATTCATCCGCCCAGATATTATCGAGAGGTTTATGACCCCCTTTTTTTCGCATCGGTTTACGAACCGGGTTCCAGGATAACAGGAGGTTCTTCTTGTTATCACACATCCTGTGATCCTGGTAGTAAGATTTACAACGTGTTAGACGCAGGTTAGTCTTCGCGGTAGGTAACGACCTCACCACTAGTTCGATCGCCTCTCGAAAACCTGTGTTTTCGGAACTGAAGGCATACGCGGACCTCGGTATTCGTGCCCGTGATATTCATCATGGGATTCATTGCGAAACGCGAGATTTAGTCAGAGATGCTCACCTATCGAAGAGAAATTTTCGATTCTTACGTGCAGCTAGTCCGTTTCTCTAATAACCGCAAATACATCATGGCATCTCGACGTACCCGGATGCACATACATACATGAGTGCGGATATGCACGATTTTCAAATTTCCATTATGCAACAGCAGTATGGTTCTCCACGTACTTAGTTCCTTCCATAAGCAGTGCTTGCAGAGTTCCGTCCCACTAGCGAGGCATGCCATGCCGTCTCTATCATTCGCGTCAACAACACTGGAAACTATTACAATAGTCCGATTTACGGCCGGCGAAACAAGCACAATGAAGTCTTCCGATTGTCAGGAACGAATGGGTAGGTATTGCTCATGAAATTGTTTGCACATTTCCGTATACGGAAGGGGAATCGTAAGACCGAATTTCTCAGGAACATGGACTCCTGGTCGGTCTGTTTGTGCCACATGTTGTGGAAACCAACAGTTGAGAAGTCAATTCTGAAGATAAACGAGGAGCAGACAGCATTCGGAAACTTGGAATAACTCATGATATACCTGTATAATTTTTGTCAAATTCTTTGAATCCACTTTCACTCTTAACCAAAGATTATATGGAATTTGGGGCTGGAGTCTCGATTAGCATGCTTCTGCAGATCGTAATGTTTGATGAAATAGAATGAGCTCATGAAAAACAAACGTTTACCGTTTACCTAGACGGCCATGATGTGATGAGTACTTCACGCTGGCATTCGAAATTCATCGTACGACAGCGGGTAATCTACCAATATGGCTAATTATAGGTGCAAACAAAGAAATACGCACGGCATCTGTCTGCAGAAAGTAGTAACCCGGACATCCGACTGCCTATGAACAAAGTGGCACGACTAATCGAATGACTGTGTATTTACGGGAAGAGAAAGGCGAAACTAAATGGGAAAATAAAATAGGCTTGGGATAATGAGGAACACGTCTATATCGCTGGTCGGTTTCATACGCAATATTTAAGCCAACTCATTTGAAGAAAGCTTGGAAGAAGAATTTGCGAAATGTGTGAAGAGAAAAGACTGATGCAGTAGAGTTCCGTCCTGCAGCAAGACAGACAAGAGTCGCCTATTAGGGGTCTTCATAATAACGTAGAGTTGGAGTGCAGCGATGTTGCATGCATGCGGGATTTTAAGAGGCTGTAAGATGATGGCCAAGGCAGAAGGAAGATGGTCAGCCTGAGGGCCAAAAAATACCTCGACCCCACCCCCGCCGTTCATGGGAACCCCCTCGGGCCGCATGAAGTGAACGGGTAAGTATTCTCTTGTTCCACTATGGGCTCTGCACCCACGTAGTGCGGTAGGCGGCTGCGGGGATGACGTCGTAGATGCCCAATTTTACGGGAATGTAGACACCGGATCAGAAGACGTGGCTTCGTGTGGAAAAACGGATTCCTAAGCGAAAGCGTCGTTCGTGTCTATGGACGAACGGATGAAGAGCCTCGTCAATGACATGATTGCAATGAATTAGGCTCGGACTCGATTTGGCGTGTGAAACCAGATCCGAAATGGCAGACGTAGAGTCAGAGGTACACTTTCGCACGGTCTGTGGCCGCCTAAACTCACAGAGTTCGCTCAGGTTTCACGGGTCCGCCCGTTCAAAATTTCTCTCCTCATTCGCCGCTAATTGGAGAGGCTAACCGAATTGGTTACCTTCTCTGGAAGCACTGTGAATTCATCGATTGCAGTCTCATACCGGGTACAAAAAGATCAAATAAAACATGGTCACTACGGTCGTGAATTATCATTCATTGCCTAACAGTGATAGAAAAGGTAATCAACGTTTAAATCGGCCACGGACTCGGTGTCCTCCACTATAATTTTACGTTCTGAAAGTGGAACCGAGCCGAAGATCGGAATGACTATAAACCGTACACACGAACAATAATTGGATTACAATTTTTTACCCAAAACTATGTCACTGAAGGTGGCGATCTGGGAGACGGAGTGGTTCGATTCAATGGGAATTCATGTGATTCGCTCGAAGCTTAGAGTACATATGTGATCGACCTATAATTCTACCGATTGGTGGCGTAACTCCAGTGTAGATCGTACTGGATATCTCCATTGCCGTATGCAACAACACATCATTCAAATGGATATGAACTGATCTTAAGTTCTTTGTCATCTGAAATTTGCACTGCCCGAACATTTGGTGTTAATTGGGGCATTTGTGGGACATAAGCGGAAATCGTGAATCAATATAAATAAACATTACGTAAGCTCTCTGGAGATGTGATCATTGTCGAACGTCTAGACGCTACACTCTCTGTACACGTGGACCGTGGCACCTACCTACTCGAATCTAGGAACCAGGCACGACGGCGGGGTAGAGAGCGACGCGAAGGCGGATCAAGTGGCCGCCAGTTCGTACTTGAGGTATGCGGGTGAGAAGCACCCGAGGCAAGCTGAAGTCCGCCCACGTTTAAGGCGCACACTGTTCAACCCGCCACTTCGGACCAGGTAACGTCCAGGTTGATCCTCGTCCATACCGCTCCACCTGCCCCGCTGTACTTTCAACGCACGCGATCTTCTCCGCTGGAACCGACGAAGCCGCCCCCGCGGGCACACGCCGACGTCACGCGAACCCGAGGTCTTCAGGTCCTAAGGCACGTTCACGAGCTGAGAAAACTGGACAGCGGTATCATAGAGATGCTGCTATTCACTGAGGAAGTTGGTTCTCGATCATAAATAAACAATTATTCTCAATATTTCATGCCCTCTCAACATTTGAGATGATTACTCAGTCTTGGACCGTCTCATTTTACCCAATTGATTACCACTTGTCAAAACTTCACGTCATCTTCAAGCCTTGCAGGCAATTCGAGAGAAATCTTTTTACATACGTTTTTCACTCTGCTTCAATAGTAGTTTAAAATTGTACGCCGATCATGAGCAAGGTTGAGTAATAGGGAGCTAACTCTGAGGATATTGCATCCGATAGATCTATTCCTAATACCACAATAACAACCGGTAGCACCGTCAGCTGTACAATTGTTAGTACCGTTCGTCGGTAAGTGACTTCTTCCGACCTTCAGGTGCTGCCGAAATCGGTGACCGGTGGTAGCACCGCTGGTAGCAAAGCGTAACAGAGAACAGACCTGCTGTTGTCTGTTACCGGGTGATAGGTAACACGATGAACGGCCTCCGGAGTATTCCATAGATTGTTGCAAAAGAGCGCCTCAACGATAGACGTATAAGCCTAAAGATCTCTACGCACAGATGTAATTACGAATCCAAACTCATTCCGCTTTCGCTAATGCCAAGCTGGTTGTGCAAGTGGTCTATAATCGAGTCACGCGAGTGTATAGAACTCGAGAACGTCTTATGCGGGATCACGACTTGGTCCCACGCTCTCTGGACATTAGAGGATCGTCTCTGGTCTCCGCCTACCAGAGCTAAACTGCTCCTGGATAGAAATTTGATTTCGGTAACCTCCAGACAATTAGCCGAAGGCTCGTCCCGAGGGGCAGGACTAAGAATCTGCGCTGGGAACACTATCATTTATCTAATTTTTCATTTGAACTTGGCCGAAATGAATAATCACGCGGAATCAATGGCTGATCAGGTTTACTCGAAGTCAATCATTCCCCGGAGGTCGGTAGAATTGAACATGTGTAAATATTGTGCCCATTACTATGTAGTATTAACGGACGAGCAATGGGTTTAAATTTTATTCATCAGTAATGTGTTAAACGATGCTGTTTACTCGTTGCGTAGGTAGGTGCTTTGTGTTCGGACCAGACCGTACGCTAAGGTGTTTTGTGAGCCCAAAAAAGAGTGTACAAAGCCGAAGATCATGCAGAGGGGGGGCGGGCGGGGGCAATTCACCCTGACGGCGACATGTGAGGTACCTGAATTTGGCCGTGTATGGGGCTTTGTGAAGGATCACAACCATAATATCACTGATAACAATCTAATCCGACAGATCTGCGATGCCATTATATTAATGGCACACGTACTCGCTTATTGTGACCGGAATCACTCGTACACTAGGCATATGCGACGCCGGTATGTATGCGCCTATGGATGCATACCTACACGTGGAACGTGTGCAGACTTTGGTATAAAACTTGCTTTTCATTTCACCCCCCCCCCCCCCCCCCCCCCCCCTATCTCTCTTGCTCTCTCGCAGGAAGAGTCCTCGACGGTTATATTCACTGGGCTTGCGATATGATTGTTATTAATTAGACAGTTGGTGGACCTGTGCGCCAGGTGGAGGTGCTCACCTGCAGCCCACACGCCAGTAAACGCAACCTGACTTCTTTCCGTGCTATTGCTGCTGTTGCTATTGCTGCTGCTGCTGCTGCTGCTGCTGCGGCGTTATGACCGCGTGGTGTCCCCATATACGTACATTACATGCTACATACGGGTCGCCCACATCACGCGTGACATCTGACCCACATCCGGTTGATGTTTACGAACCAATATCATCAGTGACCAACTATTAAAACAAAATTAGCTAACCGTGTAACGCCTGTAGATTTACGAGCGATCGAGTCGGTAGGTACTACGCGACAACAGGCATTCCATTTATCTGTAGCATTTGATCTGAACATTTCGCTCCATGGAAGTGGGGGATCGCCAGAGTATCCATATTATATGGCTACATAGATCAACTTAACCTCTTCAAGGTTGAAATGTCTTCACCTCGTTTTTATCTTACTTTGAATCTGGCTACCGCGCGCTGTTGGGAATAAGGCGATCGAGACCATGACAGGCCGGAACGCATTAGTTTCTTAGACAAGTGATCCTCATAGGACAACACAGATTGACTACAACCGGGTGTTGTGTATAAAGCTGGTCAAGTGAACGCGTACATGACTTAATTATCGAATTATAGTTTTTTGATGAATAGCTTGTATACAGGTATATGTATACGTATGTGCACACGAGTTGTTCGACAAGTGTCTTATCAACGAAACAAACTAGTTCGTATTTCAGTATGCTCGGATGGATTTTGCTGCTACTTGTTCCTAGTTTTTTCGTTGCTTTTTTACATTCAATCAACGTAGTATATGTTTCAAGTTTAGTTTTAGCTACAAAAATTTATTGCTTTTTAACGACAGCCTAGCTTGTGCTTCGACCCCACTAAAATGGCGTCATAAAGATCAAGTGATAGAGAGGATCTTGTATATCTGTGCGACTGTATCTACATACAAGTAGGTAGACGAAAGATTCCGTCAAACGTGACGCCTGCTGCAGCCGGAACGTTTTTTACATTTTAAGGTGTTTATTTTCGGGAAGTGCCGTAAGCTTTCCGGTTTTTTCCTCTTATTCACAACACGAAGGACAGGAGCCCTTCCAGTTGCCGGGAACATTCGGGTAGCGCTGATCAACTCCGTACTGAAAACTTTTCGTAGTATTATACCTATTCCCTTCCACGAGCTCGTGTTGTGACTTCCGGTGCCTTGGAATCGAGCTCTTTTGTGCCGCTGGAACGCACACGTTCACATATATCTACCTATATATACTTGATACATTGACACCGGTGCTCGACGATTGGAAGGTAACACTTGTACAGGTATAAAACTGCATCAGCATCAGTGCACAATGATTGAACTGCAGTCAATGGTGTCATATGCACATCAATACACGGAAACGGTATTCTATCTCTATGACGAATGTCTCGCTTTTTCTGGAGCGCGTCCTCGACGCAGCGGAGCACAGTATAGGTATAATTATTATATGTATCACATTATATCTACCTGAATAGGTGCGTGGCTCGCTTCGGCGATACTTATGTCGTAATGTAATGAGGCAGACAAGTGATGGCGGCGTGGCGCTAACACCTAGTAATAGGCCGACAAATGACCAATGATTAAGTGTACCTACCGCAGGTGTTTACTTCGGCATAAGCCATTGATCAATCCAACGTCAGTCCTCCTGCAACAGAACGGCCCAAATAATTGCTGTTTTATTATACCTGCTATACCTACTATAGGCACCGCATTATCATTGTAATAAGTATACCCATACCCTGCGCCTAAGTGGCGATGCAGAGTTATTGGTGGAAGTAACATACGGAGCGCAATAACTCTCGGGTGTCGCCGCCTTGAAATCGGAATTCTTATTCAGGGATATCAGATCTGAATGATGAATGACGTTTTTACGAGTGAACGCAGGTATAGAGCTTTGAGTTTTTTGTAATTAGCTAATTTGCCTGTATTTCGCTTCGAAGATATATGTACCCTCGTTAATATCGAGGATGAATCGCACAGGAGATTCATGCGGAGATGTATGAAGGATCTTTTAATTCGTCTCATTCATTGTGATATCGCATAAAATTCACCAGTCATGTCCGAAAGAGTCTTCGACAAAATCCAATCGAAGATACTCACTAAATGCGACCAATACGGGTCTACGGAGGTCAACCATATTCACTCTTTCATGCACGGAGGGAGTTTCGCAGGAAAATTCACGATGCTTTTATAACGATCGAGGAGTATACTCGATCGCGCGGTTCTGCCCTATGAAAAAAATATAGCGAGAAGCTATGTTCGCGCGGCAAACTTCGTCGGAGTTGTATCAACGCTTCGAGAACTGTATTGGACAGAACCTCACACACTCAATTATATTCCGCAATCGTTATAAAATAAGTATCGTGAATTTTCCTACAAAATTTTCTCCGTGCAAGGAAAGCCTCATTTTTCTCTCTCGGCAAAGGAATAAAGAAAGAATGATCCGATTCCTCAACTATTCCGACGATCTGCCAGTGAAGGATGTTTTTCGCAAGAACAGTTTGGCAAATTTTGTACGATGCTCAAATGCTTTGTTACGTGATGAACGAAGGCATGAAACGCAAGTTTCACAGCTTGTCGGCCCCATTTCATAAGCGCAGGCTTCGGATTGATGCGTGTTTACCCAAACTTGTTTTATCTTCTCATGCCATATTCCTCGAGCATGTGGAACTCCATGAATTATGGTTGTATTGTGTAAAGAGGGGTCACGTCGACCCTGCTAGTAGAGTGAAATACTTGTACCCTAATTTCCTGCACGACGGTAAGTATATCTGATAGTTTTAACTTGAGACACGGGGTGAGCACGCTGCTCGCTGCTCGCGTGCTCACCCAGCTTCCGGTTCCGGCGCGTGCTGCTACACCGCCACTCTTCAGCTCGCTCCAATTGGCTTCAACTCCTTCCAACTCATTGAGGGTTCTTCCGCGTCGCACCTGACGCGTCGAGGCCGCCCCTTTGACGTAGATCTTGAAGATAGAGATGTTAATGATTGCGAATTGAGACGAGTGAGCCCCGCGGGTAACTTATTGATGAATAATAATGAACCCCAAGTGTAATTATACCCAACACACTGAAAGGTGCGATTTCACTTTATCCTGCGCGTCACGCGTTACTGCACTCGCACAGTTCCGTCTCATCATTCTCTCAATAAATTTGTACAGTTATGTAGATATGATATGTACCTATATACATCCTTTTTACAAATTAAACCGAAACGATCCTGCCGTCGCTTCTCATTAAATTATACCACACACACGCGAACGCGTGCAATCCAGAAGTTATCAATTTCTTATAACATCGCATAAGTTTTTAGTTCCTCAGGCCTCGTAACAAGGAAGAAGGCCCGTGCGAATCAGCTGTAACAACCATGTCTGGCGAATGTAATTCATATTCGTGCATCGTTACGTGCCCATAATTTCTCCTACTACAGTTCAGAGTATATGAATACGAGTCTGGGAACGATCCCGATGATTCGATACGAGTGCTGCACTGGTGGGTAGAAATTTTCTGGACTATAACAAAAAGTATTTTGCAAATGGACATATCTGGCAGCTGTACCGGACACAGTGTATAGCCGCGTTGGTGAGAAAGAAAAGTATAAGAGAGAGAGAGAGAGAGAGAGTGGGAAAAAAACAGAAAGTGGACAAGGCATAGTAGAAAAAAGTGAAGTCCAACGAAACGTACACGTGTTACTTAGGGGAGGCAGAATTTTTAGAATGCTCAAACTAATATGCCGAAGCTGTTCGTCCGCTGTGTCTTGAGGGCAATGTGCAGGCCATACAAGAACATTGCATCGTGAAAACCCAAAGGCTGCACGTAGCTGCAAGAATAACCGAGTGACAATATAAAGCCTAATAAACGAACCACATGGCCACCGTATGGAGTTTAGCATTCGTATACGTATATATACATAAGCACGCACATATACATATTTAATAACCTTCGGTATATCAGCTGCTGACATCTGGTACCCCGAGGTTTGAATTTAGACGACTTACTAGTGACGTCCTGCCCGAGTAAGCGAATGCCTGCCCACTTTTCTACCATTTCTTTAGTTTTTCGTTAACCATGTGTATTGGGTATGTACAGCTGGGTGTTAAAGAAACGAAAAAAATTGAAAAGAGCTGAAGGAAGAAAAACGAAGCGGTTTGATCTATCGATCGGTTTTTAGAGGAATGGTTCTGTGAACAATTCATTGCTGAACTAGTAACAAAATCACCGTGATTATATCCTGTACGATCGTGTAGGTGAAATTGTAATTGGTATTCGATAAGTTCGTGTAGCTTAGGGTACTCGTCCATCAAATTCCACGCTGGTATCGATAGGTATGAATTTGCATGCACGTCGAGCATCGGGAACGATCAACGACGGGTACGAGACACGATTAAAAATAACAATCGCCAAGTATACCTTATACCGGCCGGCCACGAGGCTTTAAAAGCCTGCGGCGAAGAGGTAGGCGTGAATATCGGAAACAAATAACCGAGGCGACGCGACGCCACGGCGTGTCCCCCTTTATTAAATTGCCTGCCATAAATTGTACGGTGTTGAACGAGCAGCCGGCGTTAATTTTAACGGTAAACTGTGTCACGATGAATGCTGGAATTATCTCTCCAATGGGCGATGGGTAATAATTTAATCAGGAGCCCATCGCAAAAATTCTTCCGCTTCGGAGAAGACGGAGCTGTTCAAAAACGACTCGAAGGAAAAGAACAAGAAAAAAAAAAAAAAAAAAAGAAGAAAGAGGGAACTCGTCATCGTCCTGTCTCTCCATATCAACCTATAGTTCACCATCGAGGACGCACGCTTTCAACGGTTCTTCACAGAGATCGAATCTCCCCCCCCCCCCCCCCCCCATCCATGTGAAATGCGTGTTGCCCTGCGAGTTTGGATCATTGATTAAGTCTGCGCGTAGAACTCCAAAATTGCCGTTCACAACTCGCCTACACTCCTGCAGGCTCAGTTCACAACGGCAGCTCGATTCAGAGTATGAGTGTATGAGTCATACGCGGTCCACCCGACATGTATTAGTGGGGCACCTGACTCCCTTAAGTTGTTCTGGTGTAAGCGGTGTATGTGCATCCTGATAGGAACCTAAACTAAATAGCTCGCGGATATCACCTGCGTCTGGGCGCAGACTGCGGGAACGTATAGGCGGGTAATTGTTTCTCGAAGGAACGATCTTTGATTTATTCCGTTCTCAAAGAGACGAGACAACTGCGGCGAGGGAACAGCGCTTGTTAGAACGGGACAGGCCTGGTGCGATTAAGTCGCGTTTATCGCCGACATCAAGGTGTGTACGCTGCATGGTTACAAGATCAACTAATGACTCCACACTAAACTGTAGAAAGTATCTTTGTGCTGTAATTGGGCTTGACTCTGTCTACCTCGATATCCTGGTGCAGCCCGCATTCGTTCGTTACGTTATCACATTTTCTCTTCAATTTCATTTCACCTCTCTTTCAAGCAATATAAATACAATTTCCGGGACGATTTCGAACGGCGCGAAGTTTAGACGTAGGCGATCGAAATGCGAAATAGAAAGACGGAATCGGCTTCCGGTCAACCGCTCCGGAGACAGCGAACAAAGGCCTCAACTATGTGGCATATACTATGCCGCGTTCATTCGATTTACTTCACCGGAGATCGATACCTTGTGCCCAGTATTAGGTATAGGCGGTATCCAAGTGTTTACCACACGTCGTAACTTTCTTAAGAACGTGACTAAATTCAATTAACGCTATTGCCGCGGTCTCGCTCTGCACTGTCAGCTCGCAGCTATTGAGCATTGCATTCGAGTTAATATAATGAGTTACGTTTTCTGGTGTGGTGGGCAGCGCATATGAATCACGACTTAGTTCTACACTGGCGCCAGTACATTCGACCTCTTAGGTGACCAGTCGATCGTTCTGAACGTCGCTTCGAGCCAAGTGTATCTATATTCTGTATTCTCGTAATATTACGTGTGTAGTCGCAGATTCTATTCCGCTAACAACTCGTCCCTAGATGAAACGTGGACCGTCGGTGAATTCCTTCTTGGAGCTTGCAGGTCATTCGAAAACCATACACTGCAAGCTCGGATGCATTGTCAACGCTCCATGTAGGTCAAAACGCAGTCGCGATGTGTATTCGTGCGGAGTGTGTGTGTGTTACCTGAATAACGGATAGGCAGATAATTAAAGCTCCCAATTTCATGGTCCCCATTACGCAATGGAAATTAGGCATTGTATACAACGTGTTTAATTTATCGGCTTGACTTCCATAGCCTCTGAAAGCGTAACCCCGGGTTCAGTGGCTTCGTGGTTCGTTAACCCATACTTACAGCAGTTTGTAACCACGCGACGACCATTTCACTCGAGCCCAGAGTCTGATCGAGTCTGACTAGCTGGCCCACCGGCTAGACCGGCTTAACTTATCGGATCGATCTATATCCCATAACGTTCTAAATTGTTCAATTAATTTCTATCCTGGTATGGAGGAATTTTTAACAGCCTACAAGGAACGAGCTCCGCGGAGCTAGAGAGCCGAGTGATTAAAATAGTATTCTACGTTCACAGAGATAGGTGTATTCTCTGATTCCTTCACGGCCGGGCTTTACAATTTTCGATAGATATATTGAGTATGAAAAACTGTTGATCGTGGAAAACTACTCGCGTAATTTAGTACCTAATTTCTTATATAAATGCCGGAGGCTACACTTCACTGACAGAGATTACTTCCTCCTTGATACGAAGAATCAGATAGCCGTGTTGCAAGGTTCAAAAGATCAGAGAGCGCCGAGATCAGCGATCACATAGTAACAAAGGTATCCCCGTTGGGCTGAGCAGTGGAGCCCGCGATCTCGCGATAAGCAGAATAGTGAGTTCCACTTCGCGGACGAGAATGCCATTAAATGTAGACTAGGTGCTGCAAAGTTAGTATATAGTATCACAGAGTAGGTACGTTTGCTGCACCAATCCAGCTGCGAGCTCGTGCCAGTAGGTTGAAAATATCGTTGAACTTGCGAATTCCTTTCGTCTGAGAATGGAGCAAAAAAAAATTGCCAACGTGTTCTTTAATCGCGTACGAGCGTAGGCACGTACGGATCCAGGGGAAGATTTAGTGCAACTTCGATATACACGCATTAATTCGCGAATTCGGCGCATCTTTTTTGCTCCTCGATTCCTCAGTCCGGGGTCTACACTTCTGGTGATCCGTCGAGCCTTGCAGATTTCAGTATTCGAGAAAAGTAGGCAACTTTCTTTTCCACAACGAGGGAGTCGGGTATGACGTACGCGTGGGTTTTAAATATTCAACAGATTTTTTTTACCAGTTGTAAAAAATGTGAAGATGCAACGATACCCGTTTTCTCCCTCGTCTGGTTTATCTGTGATCAAAATGAAGTCGCATATGAGAGCGACGGGCGTATTGAGCTCAGAACAAATCTCACACTCCTACGAGCCATTTGATGGTTATTTCTGAAACTTCGAAAGTTGTGCTCGGTTTTCTTCTGCTAACATATTTACTATTAACTATAATTGTACTTCATTTTCCACGGCTTAGCCTCGTTCTGCTTCCAGACGCGCGTACATACAACCGCGCGACCGCGACGTACATCGACAGGCAGAAGCTCATACAGCGCCGGGATACTTAAACAAAAGTTAATCGTCCTAATGAATGTAAGGACGCTACTTACGCAAGTCGCCTTTTGAACACCTTGTACGAAATGTGTGTACCTGAGTGCATACATATATGTACGCGTAAGTTACGTTTATATAAAGCGTTAGGTTCCTAAGTGGCCTGAAAATCATTCATTAGCCAATAATTTTTCCTTTATTTTCAAAGTAAACTGAAATTCGGAGGATTGAAGTAGATACATATTTATGAACGTCTTGAACAGACGCGTAGGTGCTCTAATCAAGGTTTTCATCTTGCCCGAGCTTTGTTTCATCAAACGACAATGAGATTCGTGCCACAAGTAATGTATATTCGACGTTGAGCTTCTGAGGTCAATCCGAAGACTGTGGCAGTAAAGCGAAGGAAATAGTCGTAAGGGAAAGTAATGATGTCCCGATGTTCTATTCGATACTACTGTAGCACAACAAGTGGTGAATCGGTACGAACTCTGTTCAGGAGTTTCTGTAGCCGGACAATGAGTATCAGCCAAAACGGTACATCCGTGTTATCAACCTCGACCACCGCAAGATTCCCGTTCATCAGAAGTGTCCGAATTCGAATATTTTTCGAAATTTCACGCTCCAGGTAACACGGGATTCCTTTTTTTCCGCAAATGCTCCAAATATAGCACATGCAGTCGATTCCTAAACGTTTCCACGGAATTCTCAGACGAAGCCAGAAATGTATATGGAATCGACGGACCCGCAATTCGGTGTATATGAAATATTACAATCATCATTTCAGTTCAATTCAATTGTTTGTAATTCCTACTTCAGCTCAAGTTGACGCCAATCAATACCTTCGATGATCGCGCGATCGGTGGCTACATATTTTGTCCTTAATATCCTATTTCCGCAAATTCATATGATTTAAGTTGATCAGTGCTGCGTGACCGTCGCGGTTCATTTATCTGATATTTTGCTCTTTGGTTTTTTTTTTTTTTTTGCGTCAACGAGTTTGTCAGGAGAGTAAACTCATCCGTGTCAAAGAAAAAGGGTAATTTTTTCCATAAAACCGACGGTGTTAATCGTTCCGATGAAAACGTTCCTGACATAGCAAAGCAACTTGGTTGGCTTAGCTCAAGAAACGCAAAGGTGTTCCACGTCGCACGGTAGCACTGCAGGCGACTGCAAGCTGGCTTTGGCGCGAACCCTCGACTGTCTGCATTCCGGAGAACGCGAACGGCTCGGCCGACTGCGCTGGCGCCATACAAAAGTCCGGAGTCCGCACACGCGGCTAAAACCTGGCAACCTACACAATGCGAAGCTCTACATTGCTCTACAAATAGTCAATCACAGGGACGAAGGAGACGGCGCGCGGACGCGTTACTCGCGATTTGCGTCCATCTCACTATCCCGTTGCCCGAGTGTCGTGTATCTATCTCACTGCCCCGCGGTGACTAAACGGCTCGCTTTTTTGCCTGACGTCACTATACCTGCCTCTCCTGCCCTACGTTCGATCTGGCTGAGCTTCTGGGTTCTCGTGCTGACAGGAACGTTCGAGCCCCCCGAAGAAGATCAGGAGGAGAATGTGAAGAAGTTATAGAAGGAGAAGGCGGAGAAGGAGAAGAAGAAGTCACTGTCGCCCTAGTTAACGGTGATTTACTAACTTTTTTACTGCGTACACTCGTGCTTTGAGAGAACCGGAGCAGTTATCGTCAAGATAACTGAATGCAGGAGAAATGTGCAGGCTGTGGCGATGGTTTTGCTCCTTTCTTCTTGAAGCTCGAAATTTGTAGCCGAAAAATTTTCGTTCCAATCCTGCTTCACAAGTTTTTGAAACCCAACGCTCCGTCTGTGGAACAAAAACGAGCGAACAGGCCGTAGATATCCGTATGTAAAATCTAACGCTGACTCACGCTCACTCTGCGGTTCCGGCCCTTGATTCATCATCACTTCATGCCGTTTCGTAAATGAGGCAGCAGGAGCGAAGAATGGTACTTCGTGTACTAGCTTCGCCGTCGAGATTAATTCAATTTACAAAGTCTCTACGTTTCCTTGCTGTTTTCTATCGTTTCCTTGTCTTTGGTGATCGAAAAATAGATGAATAATTCAAACGAATACGCATGAATAAAGGAGATTTTCAAGAGAGTCCCTTCTAATCCACGCGACGCATGCTCGCGTCCCTCGGTGCTCGTGTTACTCGTATATATCGGAGGCGTCGCGACGCCTGGGACAGCAGACGCGACGTACGGCGCCGAAGCGTGAGAGCTCCAAGACACTGAGAGTAGAACGTACGATGCGTTTCCCGAGCTGGTTCATGGTTTTCTCGTTGTCCGGAGATGTAGTTCCTTTCTCGGCGCCTGACCCATGGGACGCATAATAATTCGTCTTCTCGAGAACCCGAACGGCCCAAGTCCGCTCGTGGTGAAGCAGCTCCTTGTATATCTTCACGGCAAGTTACCGGAATAGTTTTTACATACTTCTCACCTACACCTACTCAACCCGTTTTCGGCTGTGTCATTGTCCACGCGATGGGTACATGCGCGAATCTCAATCCTCAAAAATATCAGTCAGATCTGCAGACGCAGCCGTTACAGCTACATTTCAGTTTCACACTACTCTCGCATACGTACGTACTCAGGTATATGAGCTCCGAATGGAATCGGAGAGTAGAATCGAGCCGAAATCCGCCCTTCCGTATCTGAACGCCCACGTTCATAAGCGTGTCGCTTATACGGGCATGCCCTCTTGTACACGGGTGAAGTTAAACCAGCGATGTCTTCTATGCTAATGCGGCCGGCACGACAGGAAGTAACTACGAGCTAGGCGTAATGAATTACTAATCAGTAGAATTTAGCTTTCAATGAACAGTTATCGTGTTGCCCTCTATCGCTTGATATGCCGTAAAGCTATGCACATCGTACCTAAATATGTGTATATATGTATACTCGGATATACACGGGTTTTCCTCAACACGTTTATATGCTCGCTCGGAAGGAGCCTCGTGTCTGTCTATTAGCCCATCTACCGCGTTTATGCTTTCACGTCACAGCCCTTCAAATAACAGTCAATAGTCATTGTACACTGCACATGCATGTGTTACCTACTTAAGCGCAGGTACGTGGTTACCGAAGGTTCCATTGCCAACACGACAAATCTCGTAGTTCGATAGAGAAACAGAATTACAAGATGTAGCTATCTATCGCAGTAACATACGGAGGCAGGTATATAACATAATGTAAACTACCGATAGAGAAGTATGACCTATTCCGCGAATGAGGTAATTCATCAATCACACGACTGCATCTGTATCTTCGACAATATGCGGTCAATGATCTTCCTCTCGGTCGGTGTTGTGCGGGCTTGCGCGCGGAATTTCGTGGGTGTTGTATGCCCAGGATGAAGTGGAGGAAAATCAGCGAGAAATCGTGGAATACAAGTCGGACTAATTTAACCGAGGGTATAGGTGTTCGGGTACATCTGTTTCAAGCCACGTGTCTCTAGAAATAAATCGTGGCTCGAAAATATGGAGGTGGATGGTCCCGAAATACACGGAGACATTGTTGTTCACACAGAAATACTTGGCTGGGATAGTTTCGGCTGTACGGATCTACGATTTATTCGGATTCGTGCTTGTATTATATTTCATCAGCGTGTGCCAAAATTGCCGAAAACTCATCACCGATGCATCGGAAGAAATCGTGCTCGGTTTATTCATGATTGGTCACAATTATTCGTACACAATCACCGCGCTCCGAGAGATGGGGAAAAATGCAGTCTCCGTTCGTTCACAAGACCTCGAGAACGCTCATACGAGCATTGGAATTCGGAAGACTGTAGGTAAGTGCATCCCCGCAATGGAATGAAGATGGATAAATCGTGGATTCGAAAAATCGTGATTTATCATCACGAAACACCGAGAACGATTTTCCACGCATTTTTCCTGCGGAATATGCAATCATGCGCGAAGCAGTATCGTGCGTCTACTGCGGTATAGATATATCTTACACCGGCACGGCGACGTTAGTCACGTTTGCGGTCTGTCACAGCCTGGGGGCGCAAATAATATGAGGGTAGCGCAGCACCAGTCGTTACACTATCCTAACAACAACCGAGTCGATAATAAACACGAAAGATGTTTGAGCTACCGGAATACACGCTGCTGCTGCTGCTGCTGCTGCTGCTGCTGCTGTAGTCACGCTCGCCATAGGGCAGGACTCGCAAGGTTCTATAGATTCTATTGCCCAGAGATTCGGGCCGATTGCTAGGGTACAGAAATTATTTTATACCGTCTTCAACGTGATATTATACCGAAGAGAGAAAGGTTCCACCTGCACCGCCGGTTCACCAAACAATCCGGAATTTGTCTCGCGTGCGATCACGTGAATTGAATGAAATTCGAAAGATAGGGGTACCTCCGCCAGTCAACGCCTACCGCATATCCGGAAATTTGTCTCCTTCGTGTATCTGTCCCATTTGATCAGCGACAACATTTTGTTCCCAACTTCAGCGGGCTTCGGTTAGACAAAATTGACTTTTCGGAAGAATATCGGAACTCGAATCGATGCCTCGCGTGAGAAATATTTCGCGAAAACAGAATGTGATTATCGAGTTGGTTCGCAGCTATCAGGAAATGTTCAAAAGTTGAAAATCATTGAAAATCTTCAAATTTCGATCGTCTGTACCACGAAGGGAATTTCTTTTGCGATGTTCGATCGTAATAACTGGAATTGAACTGCCGCTTGGAATTGCTACGAAAGCTGTTGCGTTGTGCAAGTCGAAAATTTTATCGGAGCCAAGAAAGAAGAAGAGCCTGCGGCCACGGATGCGGGTCACCTAGCAAAAATTTTAAGTAGCTTTCTGCGCACCGGCGAGCAATAAAATGATTTAGCGAGTAAACAGCGTCGGGGCGCGGTGTTGCGCGGCCCTGGGCGTCGCGAGGTGACGGGGATGCCAGCTGGACGTCGGCGCCAAGGCGTCGGTGCGATGCGTCCTTGTTTTGTAGACGCGCGCCATCCCGACGTTCCAACGTATTCCCCCCGGCCCCCGGTTTCCCCCCTTTTTCTCCGAGACAAATACGTGCAGGTGCCCCGCGGGTGGAATAGAAATGGACCACGTTTCATTTATGTGTATATACATAGGTATATACAAACACATGGGAGGAGATGGCAGCGAGAAACGTGTACTAGCGAGGTCTTCGAACAACTCTAGAGTACGAAAAAGGAATGAAAAGTACGAGCCCGACTGAGATTTCAGTTGAAAAATCTGATCACGTATTTCTGCAAGAGCTGCAGTGTCTATGCCCAGTAGCGACCGGATGTGATAAATTAGCTGTAAGTGATCTTGATTTTATTGTCAAAAATCAATGAGGGACTTCAGGGAACGAGCCGAGTAATCTGGTTACTCAAGGTGAAAGAGTATCGGAGACAGAAAAGTCGAGGCGGACCATTATGTACCGCGGCATTTTTTTCGAGCACGCCGTGCCTTTGAAACACGAGGAATGCGCTCGAATTGAGGGCGGACGCCTTCCCGTCTGGCCTCGCGTCTCCTGTGTCAACCGATATTCCGCATATTACCGTTTACTCGGATGCCCAAAGAAATGGAAAGGCATTCCAGTTATCCCGCTCCGTAATATAGGATCGGGTTGGATGACGACGTAGACCGATAAATATAACTTATGAGTATTTTTCTAAATTCTCGATACAACTGTTGCCGCAATTTGAAACTTCGCAAATGACCTTAAGAGAGGTATTTCACGCCCCTGAGTAATCGCCGAGGATGTTGACTTGTGAAAATTGTGGTACAAGGCTGGTTCAAGAATATCCACTGTCATACTAGAAACACCCGAAGGAGACGCGATCGGAAATAGATTGACTCGTTAAAAACCGAGCGACGAATATAGCTACACCGTATCAGGCTCGACTGTGTAATAATATGTTAATATTTGAGTATATATGATGTAGATTGTAGATGATGATGTTTGCCGAAGCGTATCGTGTCTAGAATCCGTAAGATAGTCTACTACCGGACTCGATTTCGATTCTTCGGAATACAAATTTTGCACTCTTACATAACGTCGAAACTATATTGACGTATGAAAATATCAAATGACGCAGGTAGCAGACGACAAGGTATACAAACATGTGTTCTCAAGTGTTTAGATACGAAAGACCAGAAAAAAGATTCAAATTGATGGTTTCCAAAAAACCGAGACTTACACCGTGAAAAATTCGGCGGCAATCTTCACTTGAAATTTTCATGTCCTTTCCTAACGAGCTAAACGATTTGAAATAGGTATACATAGAGAATTCGTAGGCGCCGGTGATTCACTCGGAGTAAAATCGTAGCCATACCAAGAGCCGTAAATTGCGTGTAAACTCCGAAGAATAGCGCTTCGCCGATCGTTTCGAACTACAGAAAGAGATATGGCCAAGGAGCGATTACCGGTCTTAAAAATTGCGAAAAGTTAGCTCGCGCTCATAGCCGATTATAAAGCACCGGGCTGAAGACCGTCGTAAAGCATTACGATAACGAAACGAGACTCCCGACGGGTTTGCAAAAAGGTTACAAGGCATTGGCGCGAAGGAATTGTGGGTCGAGAGAAATGGGTACAAGGAGGAAAAATGGTGGAGGGGTAAGTGTAGCGCGTGGGTGGCGCCAGATGTCGAGGTTTCAAATCTTCACGTACTTATCTATATCTATAAGCTACATACGGCCACGACAGGCGGCTCCGATATCAAGTCGAGGCATTGCAACAGGATATTATATTTCTCTATCGACGTAAGTGGGTAGGTTACACGCGGTAATGGTCGACTTATTACAGGAATAGGTTGCCGCTGCTGCTGCCGCTGAATGGCGATCGTCATCATCCGCGCGGAATTACGACCTTGTTTACGAAAATCAGCTGCGGTGACGAATATTCGCATCAATTGTTTTTGCGGTGGGAATAATTGTACCGGAATTAATACTCCGTCGTTTTCCAAGCTTTGCACTATCGTCGTTGCCCCGTGGTCTAGTTGTGACCGAGCCAATTGTTGCGAAAACGTCTTTTGTTTTCGCAGCCTGCAGCATATTTTGCGAGGTAGTACAGCATACTAAGTTTCTGCTACTCAGACCCGAGTCTCACTCAAACAAAAGACAATCACGTCTGCCAAGTGTAAACGCAACTTAATAGCCTAAGTTGCTCACTGCTGACCGCAAATGCGGTTCGTATAAGTATAGAGGAAAACTTATATTCATGACCAGTTTATAAATAAACTCGGACGTAACCAATGGGCTCTTCAAACGTTTCGGTTTTCGACACGTGAAGCTCAGCTATAACCACCAACTGTTCTTCTCACTGCTGACCTAAATATCTCGCAAATTTTGTCAACATCAAGAGTATGAGGTGGGGCACTCGATTTATAGAATGGGGAAAAGGAATCGGGCGGAATTTTATCGACCATCTGGTTCTACTCTACTGCCCCATAACAGATGAATATTTTTTTTAACCTCATTCGATGATTTATGTAAAACGTGCAGGGATTGGATTGCGGTTTGAATCAGTTGAGGGTCAATCACGTGATGATATGGTCGGGTTTCTCTTTCATGAAGTAAACGCGGCTCACTCGAGGGATCATAAATATATGCCTACCTAGTATGTGAGAAGCAGAAAGTGGTTCCGTGAATGACTGCAGCCACTGCAGTCGACAAGAGTCGTACTCGAGTCGTGTGACTCACCTGTGAGTGCGCCATTTCTTGACGATGCCTGCGAGGAAGTTGGCACGGTATTCTGCCGGCGATAGGAATCGGGAGGTGTTATCTTCGTACGTGCCAAGATTGAGCGAAGAAAAACGAATGAAAACGAGAAAGAAAAATTCCAAACGGCTAAACTGTGATGTAAACTTTGCTTCGACTGTTATATACTCCGTTTGACAGTTTCTAGACACTCGGACATATCTTCGCAGCGGTCGCTGACAACTGAAAAAACGTAGAGATTTTAATGAGGTATATCGAAAAGTTCGGAATAACTAAGAAACTAACTGAAAATCAAACGACGGATGTCACTTTGATATCGGTGAATCATTTGCGCACACTTAAGATCCTCGTGCATCTGTTGTAGGACAATGAAAAATTGAAGAATGAAGAACCGATGAGGTCTCGTACAGTAGATAGAGGGAAAAGAATGGTCGAGGCGAAAAATAGTGAAAATGAAATCGAAAAAGGTTTATTACGAAACTTGTACTCGTAATTCCCAGTCCCACACATGAGATAGAAGCCAGCTGATACGGGAACTCCTGGGGCGCGCCAGGGTGACGAAACGCTCGAAGGGGAACGTCGACTTGAAAGTATACCGCCCCCAGTTTCTCTCGGAGCAAGTCAACGAACACGAAGTAAAATTCTTATAGTTATGATTTGTGATCGCGTATCGTCGGCGCTTTGTACTACGCCAGTTGACCTCCAGCTGCTGCGACCCAGTCGCATTTTATCCCTCCATAGGTACAGCGAAAGGGGACCAGCCGGGCGCTTCGCGTTCAGGGATATCGGATTCCGCCTGGACGGACCCACGTCCTCGACAACGCGACGCAGAGAAACCCTGATACGCGTGTTGGCACGTGAAACAGTCTCCTTCTTTTTCATCATCATCATTATTTTCCCTCGGGCAGTGACGTGGTCTCAACGTAGGGCAGACCCCGTTGATGGTCGAGGTCGGGAAATATTGAGCCCAGAAACGAGCACGCCCCGTAAATCCCTTCTGATCCTTCCTCAGCACCAGGTCCCTCTTGACTCAGTGTAGGCACCGAAAGTAACGAAGGGAATGGATGCGTCGCGACTCGTGAAAGGCAATTAGACGAGCTAGGGGTAGACTCGCCCTTCCTGGAAAGAGGTCGTATCGGTTTCACTGGACAATACCTTCCGAGGTGTATTTGGAGTATCGGTGACACCGCGAACAATAGCCTCACCACCTGGGTCCCCGGAGGCAGTAGGCCTGCAGTGGGCAATAGGCAGTGGGCTCACGGTCTGGTTCAGGCCCATTTTTCGAGACCCGAAACACCTGTAACAGGACACCGCACTTTGAAAGCACTTGAGTTCCTCCGGCAGGAGACGAGACTCTGCTAATGACTCGTGCAACGCACCTGAACGACGTTCTGAAAGGCATACCGAAAGTTTGCTGAAGAACGAGGGATAAGGTGATGATAGGAATCGGGATAATGGTAGCAATACACAAAACAACAAAACGAGCAACAAGAATTCGATGAAATTTTCAGTTCGCCATGAATTTCCTTCGTTCTAATCAATTGTGTAATCACGCTGTTAACTGTGGCGGCTACGGGATTACCGGCAACACATACAAAGTCGAGGATCGTTGACTGAAATTATAGCGACGTCTGGTTATTCCTGAGAACCGATATTTCGCAGACAAGGAAAATGCGGAAGTTTGAATTCAAGAGGAAATTCATTCCGGAGGATATCTATATCTGTGCACGGTAGGAATCGGAGATCATTTTTCAATCTTCTGAAAATGTTGACTAGGAACGGGATACATGTCGCACGGTTTCAGTTTGTTCATGTTCATCGATTTCACCCGTCTCTCTTCATTTTGGTTTTAGTGAATATACATGTGTATGTAAGCCGACTACATTTGTGAACCGCAGCATCTGCAATGGAATGAATAAAATTGATCACCCCGTAAGATGTATCCAGTCTACGCGTCATAATATCCATATTTTCAGTTTAAAACGAAATCGTGATCCTGAAGAGCGTGTTTGAATACGGCAGTGCCGACGGACGTCCCTCTGAAAGTGTATTCGAGATCGTGGAATGAAAGGAAGTGTCTACTACTTGTCGGACAATGGGTGGTGAGATTTTATAGAAAATTTATTCCTCGAGATGCTCTTTACGGATCGTTGGGAATTCCATGCTGGTTGAAGAGTCACTCCGTATTACAGCTGCGCTCTTTCCATTGCGGTCCATCCATTTCCCATCTTCGAGAACTTCTTTTCTTGTATCCAGAGCTATCGACCGTGAAACAAGTGTCGAGCGGTAAAAGTCGTTGGATATGAAATTTGCCCTTTCGTTGACACAAAAATAAGAGAAAAAGTGGGAAAAACAAAAAGCGAAGCACATGCTCGTGATATACAAGATCCCGATAGTCATCTGCTGTTACTCATCCGGCTGTCACCGAAACCAACATCTACCTACGACTACAGCTAGTAAACGAGAAGGCCCAGCCGGGGTTTCAGGTCCTTGAGGTTAAGGTGAGTCTTGAAAAGGTCTGAAAAGCTCTGCAGAAGCAAGCAAGGCGAGACTGGGGTGGGTGCAGCATTCTCTCGGCTTATTATGGGCGCATTGTTTACAGCGACGTCTTCGTCGAGGGTGGCAGAGGCGGAGGCGAGGTTTTAACGCACAGGGGTGGGTGATGCCGGTGCGTAGGTAACTGCTTCTGACTATATAGCTTCGGTGTAGACCAGCGAGGCTAGGTATGTACCCGAGGCCCACGCCGAGACCCCGTGAGGCCCTGTAAGCCTTGGGGAGGCAGGTGGGCCGTGGAACCCCGACGCATAAATCAGCCTCGGGTAAATAGACCCAACCTGGAACCTGGTTCATTCGTAAATTTCCCTCGCAGACAAAGCGATATTACGCGATGAGATCCTAGGCGCCCACTCTGTGACTGGCTCTCGGCACAAAGCTTTGAAATCGATACCCTGACCGTTGAATGCACCTGTTGCGGAATGCGCAGTTAGGTGCCTCGCCACTTGCCCTTCTCTCTGCTCAACTATTACTGCTGTGGATATCTCCGTGAATTCCATTTCTGGTCATTCACATCCGGTATTTCCTTCCAGAGAAAAATCGAGGGCGTGATACAACGAGAACTGAAATTCCCACCTCATGTCGAATTCGTATCACGATAATCATGCTATGATCCGTATTCGTGATTTCTTTTTTACTATCACATGGTTATGCGTTCGGCAGAGAAATTTTCTCAGATTTCCACGTTCGTACAGTCGATTTCAGAGCTTAGGAATCGCGGGACAATTATTTCCGCGTTCAGCTGGTTTCTCTACAAAAGATATCGAATGAACCTCGTTCTAACTTGAGCCGCATCAGCTGTTCTCTGTTTTAGGTGTGAATCAGAACTCCGTTACTTTCGGAAAACTCTCGCTGAGTCTAGGTACCGAAAGTTGGTTGAGTAAATTATTCGGCTCCTCCAGCTGGAGAGTTTAATTCGAATGATTCAAATTAATCGGATCTTCCGATAGTGACGCTACTCTGTTAGGTATCTCCTACTGATATGTAACTGGTGGATCTTCGTTCTCTATTGCGTTTTGAAAAATAATTCATTCAGCCTTACCAGCAACGTTTGACGAATGTCCGTATAGGGGAAATCTTTTAACGAATACACCCATAAGCCCATTGAATCAACTGTCCGGAGTGACTCGTCGTATTCGATTGTTCCGTAAGGTCTGTCCGAAGGCGTCGCGGCGGATAATAGCATCCCGTCTGACGTCCTAGGTACATAGAAAATTTTGGAGCCGAGGTCGAAACGGAGGTGAAACGAACCTGGAAGATCCTGTGCGGTTCGTAAATCTTCTTCGGCGACAAGATGATACCTTTCAGTCCCATAGCGCGCGATTGTTTGCTAGCACAAAGCCTTGAAATCGATACCCGCTCACTTTCGTGCGGTTGTAAAAGTTTTACGTCTCTTGGATACCACGGTGGCACCTGTTGGCCAATAAATGCTCACCATCGATGCCTACAACCACGAACGCCTTCATCAATCATTCACCGTATACATATATATACATCTTTGACTCAAGATCCCTACACGATCTACAGGAATGAATTCGATGTGTATCACATGATTCCCCCTGCACCTGGATTTTCACCGTAGGATATTTCCAACCGAACAAATTCTCCCGTCTCCCGTCTCCCGGGGCTCGTCAATTCATTAGTATTCGTTTTCCAATCGATCGTCACGTATGCGGTACCCGGCAGATCGTTATTGAGAGTTCTGTAATGAGTGGAATGTGATCACCTAACGACGACGAATATTGACACAGTTTTGTCAACATTTTTTTTTTTCGACAAGTTGAGTAAAGCGACTGCCGTTCCTTTCCACAGTTTTCAATTACTCACTGACCAAAAATTAACGGCGCATGACTACTCGGCTACAAATATTCATAGATGTATGTGTATTCAGTGGGTATATGAGAAGGTGCGGTTTCACGTGTAATGCCTTATTAGACAATTTTCTTGGCTTGAATATTTGTCCGCGATTTTGAAGCCGGGCATGGCGACGACGAATACGACGATGCGAAACCTTGAAACCTGAGGATACCTTAAATATTCGTTTAATGACTAGGAGGGAGAGATTGCGTATGTTAATAGGTGGCTTGCCACATCGACCGACCACGACGGAGCATCGCCGTTGGCGTGGCGACTTGAGAGGCAATGAGTGATGCAGCGGCAGGTGTTTCTCGACGGGCCAACGGGTCCGGCAACTGGTACGATCCCAGACTCCTTCGGAGCCTGTATACGAGCACCTGTGCCGCCAGGATGCCATTCCAGAGAGAGGATTGCTCGTTCGAGTCGTTACGAAGTTATTCGCTCAACCGAAAACAATCTAGTATACAACTGAATCAGATAAAGAGGATTGGCGGGCATATGTATATACTTGGATGTAGTTCGAACATGGATTGAAGTCAAGAAATGGCTCAACTTCCACCCCATTCTTTGGGAATCTATAACGAGTTTCTCAAGTGCCGTCCAAACTTCTTTCCTCGATAAGATTGAGGCGGCAGGAACTTCGAAATATCTTGAATTTTTGTACCATCGAATATTTGATCGGATCTGGTCAAGTCGGATTCTGTTTATTAGGGTTAACGAAGACTCGAAGAATTTCAAACATCCATTCGCTTGAGATTAGGTCGATGCTTAATTAACGGAAAATGGTGCAGCTGTAGATATCCAAGATTGTGACGTTTCAAAAATCGATGGATGTTATTGCCGTCTTTAGTTTCGGATACGCCGACAGATTGTTTTGTCATGTTTGCGTGAATAGCGTGTCCGTGATAAACACTCAGAATGATATTTACTTGAATCAACCAAATTTACGGTCGAACAAATTTTTAGTGAAAATTTGAGAAATATTCCTTGAAATCCAACTAATTTTTTGTTCAATTAACAAATCATTTTCGACTCAAACAAATTTTTTGGCTGATCCGATCAAAAATTTGTTCCATTGTGAGACAAACAAATTTTTTCTTCGATTTAACATAACTTTTACACCTCTATTTTTATCCACTACCTCCGAATTATGAATGAGTTTTTGAAATCGAACCAGGAAACTTGACGGTCGGTCAAGCTAATTTAAGTCGGGTTGTGGACGACGCGGGTATCACAGAGAAATTTGTCATCAATTTTAGCTGCTGACGAGGTGACTGGGAATCAGTGAACACGCAAGCAGAGGAAAGTTTTGTCTAATCAAGGAAAAATTGCTTCGTCTCAAAGTCGAATACATTTTTCATTGAATGAACCAAAAAATTTGTTCAATTCAAAAATGAATCGTTAATTCAACAAAAAATTGGTTCGATTCTGAGAAACTTTTATTCAATTTTCTCAAAACGTTTGTTCCAGTGTAAATTTAATTGATTCAAGACAATATTTTTCTGAGTGCAGTGAACGTAGATTCAACCTGAAGTTCATCCCGATCGAATATTCTTTCGTACTCTACTGCGGCGTGATACAGCTCGTGAATTTTCACTTGCCATCGAACTTTGAATCGTTTCCGACAGCCCTAGGCTCTTCGAAGGCAAATTGCGACGAGACATTTCCACGCCACGGTGTGTCAAGGGGCACTCTCTCTGTTATCGAAAACGCACAGTATGGCTCATAAAATAAATCAAAAATAATTTCATCACTCTCTGGTATGTAGGAAAGTTACTCAATCACACGTCCCACCGTTTTGAACAGGGCTGACGGGGATAGTAATTCATATTCAACATTCTACCACCGAAATTTTTCAGCTGCAATAATTTCATTCCCTCAATTGCGAAAGTTGCTACGTACCTGGTACATTCGTGCCTTTGTATGCTGAAAAATCTCATCGCATGAGTGCATTTTTTGATGCCATCAAATCGAGCTGCACTTGAATTGCATTCGAAAATCGACGGATCGACTTCTGATGTGGCATTGAAAATGGTTATCGCATCATTTCCGTATTCAGTTTGACTTATTTTGTGAATTCTTCGTTCAAGTAACATATCTCTGTTGCAATATCCGTCGCAACGGAAGTAGGTGCTATTTGCTTTTAGCTTGCAGTTCACTCCGCGTCGGGCTTCCAGTGTGAAAAGGTAAAAGAGGAACAGAAAAACTGAAAAACTTAATAGGAAAACGAGGGTAGAGGTATAGGTTCGTCACGAGAAATGGTAATCTGAAGTTTCTCTTTTCACAAGGCAATTAGAGTTTTTGTCCTGCACACACTTGTGGGTTGTGAAAAAATATCCTACCTGTTGAAATAGTCTGAATATAATCCCTTCCTCTCAACCTTCATAAGAGTTTCGACGGACATACTCACGTATGTATCACGCACTCAGAACCCAGGCAGAACCGTTTCACGGTTCGGTCCTACTAGTTGAATTTTTGTTTTTTGTATCCCTTGAGCGCCATCATTAATAAAAATAATCACGTACCTCACGCTTCCGTCTATATAATTTCGAATTATAGAACAATAATTCTCAATGGGAGTGAATTATGTTCCGAAGTCTCAGAGGCATCACCTACTTAGGCGCAAAGTGTTCGATCACATTACTGGAAACAAACTACTCGAAAGGTTGACAAAAAATTGGGGTTAAAGTATCACAGCTGTCGTGGGTCTCGTTGACGCGAGTCGAAAATCATATTTTCAAAATATCTCGCCTGAAATCCCTGCACGCCGAGAAAAATGACAGAAAAATTACAGTCGCTGAAAACGCTGGAGGGGTGGTACCTACATTTTGATAAATGAGACGAAGATCACTGGGTCAAATCCCAAAGAATTCCATTAATTCGTCGTGGGATTGCCGGCGCGGAACGTGAGGTAACTGTCCGTAGCAAAGATTAAAGGAGCTGGTGCTCTCGTTACGAACTGGAAATTCCATTCGATCTCGCAGGAGGGTATTTCCCATGATGCTCAGCCCACGCTTTGAAAATTTACTGGAACGTGAAGGTGGTAAGCCGACGCACCTGACAAAGATGCGCTAGCTAAGCGGTGGGATTCCGACCTTGTCACGTACTTTTCAATTGGTGTACAATGCACGAACCTCGGACCTTCATGTAGCATCCTCCCCAGGTGTAGCTGGCATGCCATTAAAAATGAGGAAATAAAAGTCGAGCCTCACGGAGCCTTGTGTCGAAGGAGGATCGAGGCTTTCCTCACATCGCGTTGTTGGCACGCCGGTCTATTTTCGTTGAGTCTAGAATTCCGGGTGCAACTCTCTGAATTGGGGTGATGCGTGAATAGAGGTCACTGCAGCTCGTTCATCCACAAAGCTTTCGGCGTCAGGCTCGTAATTAACGGAGACGGTACTGCGGCACGTATTTTTGGCGGCTTTCACACCCGGTCGGAATTTTCGTTGCCCAAGTTACCGCAGGAGAGTAGTACCTTCGGTAAGTCTCTGGACCTCGGCGGAGAACATCAAGTTTCGCGGCAGCGAATCGCCGCCGAGTTTCAGGCCTAACATTCACACTGACCGCGCGCATGCCTTTCCAGCGTCGATGCGTGTCAATCTGCGTCTTTCCGACGATCATTTTATTTCCACACATTTTACGAATTTTCCTACGATCGTTCGAAGACTTCTGGAAAAGTTATTGCGGAGTATGAATTCGCCCGGTTACATTGCAATGCTTGGAAAAATGAACGAGACCGAGCGGATGATTTTAGAGCAACTGAACTTTCTCAAAAAGCTCACTGCAGAGCATGCTCGCATAAGGTGCACGAAATATTGGAGAGCTAAGATCATTAGCTACGAGTAATTGGTACGCGTACTTTTCTCATCGCCAAGAAAAAAGCGGGGCTACACATATCTTTGAAAAAAAATTTATTTCTCAATTTATTTTCAACTTCAGAGTTGTAAACCAGTCTCTAACCCTAACCAAACGTCAGCGTCACACCTGCAGCCTGGGGAGACGTGTGGAGACGGGAAATTCCATAAATTTAAAATGACAGGGCAGACTTGGATACACTAAAGTGATAGTCTCCTAAAAGTGGCTTTCAAACTCAATCGAAAAAAGGGACAGAAGATGGAGGAAATTAAAGAAAATAAATGAAAACGTCCTTTTATTATACCCAGTGATCAGTCCCGATGATATAATTAGGGGCGTAGCCGAGGGTAGGCGGCTATAGGAACATTTGGAAGAGGAGACAGCTTCAGCTGTCAAATTCCTAAGTCCACAGCTGCGTCGTTTCGGAATTAAAGGCGATGTTTGCAGCATCTCTGGTCCGCGGGACCTGGTGTTAAGTAACACGAACTGCCGATAGATATCTTCCAGACATCCAGACACGCGGAGACCCAGACGCATCGGGACGGGGTCTTTTTTTGGTAGGTAGATGTAGTGGGTGTGCCCGGAGGACAGCAGAATAGAACCTACCTGAGAGAATACGGCGGGAGGTTGAGATACAGACGGAAGGGAGGAGGCCACAGGTGCGCCAACGCCCGGATCAGGAGGACCAAGGCGCCAGGACTCACAGCGGGCAGCCTCTCGCACCGTTGCACCGCGCCCTGTACAAGAGGATCAGGTAAACGCCGCCAGGACCGCTTTATGGGCCCCGCGGGGTCCGACCCGAGGATCATGAGACCGCTTGCTGGATTTTTTTACGACCAACTTCTGACGCGCGTCGCCTTTTTTGGGATAAAAAATTAATCCGTTCCCAGCTTGAGGTAGCTGCGAGGTATTTCGTCCTCGAATTAATTCCCCTATACACCGATTTTCTTCGCCTCTGTCACAGAATCACGTTTTTCAAGGACGTTTAACCAATACACTCTTGAGTACAGACATTTTTCTAAATTCTCCAGCCTCATTTTTTGACTCGGAATATTTTTGTAACGAACTTTATTCTCGAGTGACTCAACTTCCGCGTACGTCACTCGTTTTTAATCTTTGAATTTCGAAAAATTGGCTACGGAAACGAGATTACGTGTTATGTACTTCAACTAGTTCGAATCGAATTCGCTTTCGAGTAGAAGATTTTTGAACCCAGAGATCTGAAAGAGGAAAATTTCAACAAGATTTCCAGATCGTTTGTCCAAAAGCTCGACTTTGTTTCGAGAACGTAGCGACGTAAAAAGGGATTCTGACAAATTTTAGATCAAATCATACATCCTCGTGAAACTGGAAAGAACGTTGAACTAATTTAATTCTGCACTTCTGAATCTGTTATCATTCAGCCATGTCTGTTGATACTCAGATGCTGCTCACATATCGCTATAACGTCTCTGACAAAATATTCCTCATGGAATACGACGGAAAAGCGTTTTCGTTCTTTCCAACTATAAATGCATTATTGCGCAAAAACAAGAATCTGAGGTTTCCAATTGCAAAGCGAATTTTGTATCTACCTGTAGGTACAGCTATACGCGTCCCTCACCCTCGGAACTATATACCGTTCATTGGTAGGTAACTGGACACGCATAGCTTTGAAAGAGGGCAAAAAGCCAATCCCACGGTCCAGGCAAATTCCACCGTTTGAAATTTCCTTCCGAATTCCGCGGGTAATCCTGGTGCAGCAATTATGTGGCACGGAGGGTCGGTCGCGTGATCGCTAGAATGGACCGGAGGCATCGCAGTCGGTCGGCCTTCGCCTGGGAAGAATTTCTCGTAGACGGGGCGTCAGGAACTCGGACTAAAACCTGTCCCGGAATAATTTTGGCAGAATTATGCAGCCACGCGCAGGCTGAATGTGCACCAGGAGCTCCGCTCGGATCCTCTGTGACAGGTTCAAGTTCTCGGAGGCACCTGAAGGCCCCGAGACACTGACCGACGACGGGACGAATGCATGCGAAGCAGGTGAGACTCGATTTTGAACGCATAACGCCTTCAGGACTTACTCTTCTTATTAGCCTTCTTTTTCGCTCCATGAACGCCGTTTCAGGCCCGCCAACCTCATTAGCCAAGATCGTGCTGATATTCGAGATGATAAGAATAGCATGGCTGCCGCGATCGCCCACGGGACACAAATTCCCACAAAAATGTTATTCGACAGGCTCAGAACGTATCTAAAGAAATTCACACGCCTGCTTTAATTGGTCGGATAACAAATATCTGCTTTGTTTCAATTCACACCTTGCGTACGTTCTCATCTCACCTTTTCTTCGCATAGAAAGTACCCAAGTACCACTTGATTCACAATATTCAAGAAGATGTTGGCTCGATGTATGTACGTTGCAAGAACTCGTTGTACAGCTTGAAGTTGAAATCGTAATCCCGCGGATAGGATACAGATGAGCCTGGGAACGCGGCTGGTTTTAATGGCCCAGTGAATGAGCTCGAGGTTGGTACAATCATTAAAATATATTTATGTACTATATACTCAGCATACTGTCATACGAACGGAAACAAGGAGTCATTTCGAAAGAGAGATAGAAAGGCGAGTATTGAACGTCGAGCCTCGCTCAGACCAGTTTAGTTCAAACTCAACCCGGCTACTGACAATGAGTCAAGAAATAATTTTAACCACCGTCGTCAAGGTGTACGCGAGATCCACTTGACCGGGAAGAGTGCAACGGCAAACACGACACTTCGAAACAACCTCTTTACCACGTCGTATGCCTTTCCCACGCCGCCCACGAACGGCTCCAGGAGTCGAGAATAAGACGTCCATGACTCACACCTTCGCGTCTTGATATCGCCAGGATGGCGTCAACGACCCAATAACTCTTTTGATCCTGGAAACTTGGTCGATTTCATCACCGATTTCACAACAGTTCTCAAAACTGGGGTGGGGACTCACAACGTGGATAGAAACAATCGAAGATAAGATACGTTGACTATCGGAATCGAATAATTTGGTAATCAATGCTCTTTCCCTTGATTTCCTCCTCTTCTCTTCGATGCTCAAAAAATCCGCTTTCTCGTCTGCAGCGCATCTATCGGGCGGAGATATGTGGGGGCAAACGTTCTCCGGACAGAACTTGAAATCACTTTGGAATTCGGAGAGCGCGTGCGTGCCGCCTCGCCTGGAGAGAGAAGAGGGCTAGCATTAAAAAGTTTATTGTAGTAATTTGTGTCTGTGGAGTCGAACGGGCACTCGTGGTCGGCTCCCACGCCTTGTGTTATGTGATAATGGACCACTTGAGCCACCGGCCTCAAAGAAATAGAAATTTTCACAAAATAACCCTTTTCTAACGTAGTTTCGTTCCTCCAGCGGTCATTCTACCCTCAAATAATACCGCTGAGCCGAGGAGCTGCCGTGGGCTACGAATACCTAGTAAAGCCATTTCAAGTTACGAGTCAATGGTGCAAGTCCGAAAATTGACGCGAAAATTCATCTGCTTCCCACGACGGGCATTGATTCCTGAAACCTCTGAGTGCTCACGGCGTTGGGTACCGATCATTGAATGGATCAAACGCCGGAGGAGATAATAGACATTTCCTTTGTAATAACGTAATTTTCAAAAACCTGCTCTCTGGATTTTGGGGTTATACTCCGATGATCAGGTGCAGGTACAATCCAGAATGATTGAAGGAGGAATTTTACGTTTCGGCCCTTCATAGATGTTCTTGTTCACGCAAATCGAAGAACGTCGTTCCATCCCTTCGCGAAGCTATGTACAGTAGATTGTTCAACTTTGAACAGAATATCATTTTTTGTTGAACGACGAATGAGGGTGGCAGAGACGCGGGGAAAAATCGATCGGAACTTCAAATGAACCGGACGCCTCCCAATTAGTAGTAAGACGCATTACTGAAACTTGTTCCGTTCCCCCAATGAAAATATTTGGAGTTTTTAGTGACGGGAGTCAACGTGCGGAGACATGATGCAGTCAGGTGTCGAACGGAGCGGTATACTCTTTCGAAAGCTGTTGCAGCGCGTGAAGGAAGACGTTTCCTCGAAACTACCAGAGCTATAACAATCTGCGTACAAATCTAGAATTTATATTAGGCATTAGTAGCGCAAAGGGATGCGCGATACGTTCAGCTGCGTTGGTTATACATACATGCCTACTACTGGGGTGCAAATGAAACGCAGCGAATGGTTGCAGCCACCTGCGTTCCTCTCGACGTAACAATTAAGCCCGTATTTCTATCAACGAATCGCTGCACGGCTAGTTCCTATAAATTTCCGTTCACAGTCGCTCGGGAGTAGCGGGGCTTTCGGACATTCGTAAGTCTCGCACCTTGCGCTAATGTGTATCTTATACGTGTATAGCGCGGGGTGATCACAAGGCGATCGAACGATTGCCCGTTTTTTTTCAAAATTCTCCGGTTTCGAATTTGGAGGTAACTCAGTAAATACAAGTCACGGACGCACACGAGGCGTAAAAACTCATTGGATATTCGACGTCTGAGAGAGCGTTAATTTCTCGGCGTTAACTACTGGGCGTGACCGAAACCGAATGACGCGTATCTGCTGCTTGGCGAGTTAATTGGCTTGCAATTTCCCGGTGAATGAGCCCGCGGGTCTCGCTCTTGGTAATCCGAAACTCTCGTCGACGGATGCGTGCACATGCAGAGCTCAAATCACCAGTGAAATATCGAGATCCGGGTGGCCGAGAACCGAAATGTGGTCGAACCGAGGTGCAGCAGTATTTTTCACATGTACGTTATGCCGTACGCGATGTGCCGGCGCTGGAGCACGTGTTGAAAGTTTTTAGAATTTGGCAACAAACAGGAACTGCAGTTCGACCCTTAGGATTTGTTCAGGGTGGGCTGGCGCCACGTGGTTGAAATATTGAGGCCAACCGACGTCCCTTCCACGAGTTCCAACGCCTGCAGGCCATAGCTGAAACTTGTGGGAAACCTATGGCTTAAACGGTTCGACGGACCCTGGATACTGGACACTGTCGCATCTGGAAAGTACCCGATGCAATAGTCTTCGGACTGGGACGGGGAAAGGGAGAGAACTGCACGTGTGCAAATATTTATGTTCGTGGAAGCATGAGGAGAAAAACTAACGAGCTAAAAAGCGCTGCTTCATACGTACACTTCACGAGATGAATGACTCTTCATACATCACATCCAGGCGTGAGCTTTAGGTATGCACCGAATACTACTTGCGTACAATGTGGTAGGTATATATCGGTCTGGCGATCCTGAGATAGTTATTCCGTTCATCGAATCGCTTTTACATTCGCAGTCAGCCCTGATTTAGATAAATGGATAGATAGGTGCTCCCAGATACGTTTTATCACTTCTCTAACAATCTCGAGGACAAATAAGCTCGCCGTAGATTCTTTGTGCAAACAATAAGTGGGCGCTGTGCGGTGTTCCAGATGCGAAGTACATGTACACATTCTTCTCCATTGCTGATAATGTTCAGAGCAAACAGCGCTGTGTCACGGCCGCTACTTTGTCACGTGTGTACTTATTTATATTCTATGCTTGTAGTTCTTGAGGACTTCGTCAACTGACGTTCTAACTTCGTCGCTTCTCCTACTGCTAGTCGGCGGACGTGTGCGTGAGTGGAACCAAGAATCTGGAGATGAGAACAATTATCGAGAACATTAACCAGAGATTGAACCTTGGATGTCGTTTTTGTTCTCCATTTTTCTCCCTATTTTCAATCACGAAACGTATACCTCGTCGTCGAGGTTCAACAACGTAGACTGCAGCCCTCGATCTACATGTCACACCTTGTGCATGAATTTATACCGAAGCTTATTCAAACTTGCTCACTCTACTTGTACGATGTTTAGATACCGTTTATCACATGTCTCATGTTTCTGTCGTATTGCATATCGATCAAATTACCTGCCTCTTGGAAGGCTCATCTCCATTACTCTCGCGTCCGCTCCTGCCATTCGATATACAGAGGCAGAAGGTCTGTCAAGCATATCGCGTGAGAAGGATCAGGATCGAGATCACTCGCTACTATAACACGTGGCATCCCTTACGGCCGGGGTGCAGGAGCGGGAAAATGCTACCTGTAACTTAGCGCCGGTCTACTGTAACTAGCGGATCATATTGCTGATGAGAACTCGCTGCGTGTGCTGTGAACAATATACGTATATACATACATATCGTCTGAAACTCGGGGGAAACTGGAATTATTATCCAGTCAAATGAACGCAACGTGGATGCATAACGCGGCGGCAAGGATTCGATTCAACGGTGGTCTGCTTCGTCATTTTTTCAGTCCTTTTTTCGTTGTCGAGCAGAGAGAGAGCCTCGTTCTTATTTCAACGGATCCGTGCATTTTGAACAGATGCTTCATCACTCTCTCCCATAATTCTATCACCCTCGTTATCACCTCTGCACGGATATCTTGGGTAGGATCTGTTTCGGATATAGAACCGATTTACGATTACCAAAATAATTCGCCATCCAATGCACATCACGCTTTGAACATGGAATACCGTGTGAAAAAATTCAGCGCCTCTCCGTTTCTTGTATGAAAAAGTGGACAAGTTTGGTTAACTGTTTATGTATTGGCCGGAAAGCTGATACAGTGCCATGCGCCATGGAGCTCATGAAGCTCATACTACGACGAGTCATGGAGCTGCAGCCAATGACACTAATTCCCCAAACTCAATGACACAGTGAGTATTGGGAAATAGTTATTTGTGTGGCAAGGGCGCGAAGAGAGAGACTTTTTGACGAGCGTGAAATGCCGCGCGAGCCGAAGGCCAGTATGAGCGCTCGTGCCTCACATCCTATTTTCTGCGACTACTTCTTTATAAAAACGAGACGGTCATGGAATTTTCCAAGCACTGGTGCGTAAACTCAATTCCTACGCACTAGTGCTTGAATAGTTCCATGATCGTCGAGTTTTTGACGAGAGGTGGCGCAGAAAATATACATATATTTTTTTTAACTCGTCGCTTCCAAACTTGTCATGTACGTACCTATCTCATTAAACGCTGACTGTAGAGTAGAAAGCCCCGAGCCCCTGCAGCTTCGGCCTCCACGCACATCTACATGAATGCGGATAAAAAGCAGCTTACCCACCTACGCGTTCGCACATAGTATACACATGTGCGCAAAGTTTATGTTCTAGCGAGCTCCCGATCGGCAGCAGGACCCTATATCTGGCCTTTACAACCAACTGGCTGCGGGAGGGGATGCGGTAATTGAAACAGCACGTGTCCCGTGACACGGGAGGGCGCACTAATGGTGGCATTGCGTTATCAGGGTGAGTACCATCGGGGCTCAGGTTAGGTCGCGGGGGTCCCATGACTGGGAGGATAAACGGGGGCGGGGGGAGGGAGAGGGGGGATGAATATCGCGTACGTTGCGTATGCTGCACGGGAGTAATGGGTGCGGGTGTAGTCGATATCAGCTTTTGATTTAGGCAGAACGACTTCCTCGTACACTTCACCCCGCTTTGTTCCACTTCGCCACCACCCAGCAGTATTCTCTGCCGCCTATTATACGGGAGAGTTCCCTACGCAACGCGTTGCGCCGTAATTTCCATGTCACTTCGACATTGTGCCTCGACCAATATCGCGTTTCCAAATTGATAACGAGGATGGGAGACCCGGTCCTCGCCTGTCAGCTGTAATTGGTTGGACTTTTTTCGCATATTTGAATTATTGCGGGTGTGGGGAACTAAAACGGATAAATCAGAATCCCCTTTCCATGCAATTGTGACTCTCTTTCTGTAGGTATGATGAATTGAACGGTACCCATTGGGGGAAAACAATTATGAACATTGTAACATTAGTCAGACTTGGAATTTATTCTTCCGTTCACCATCTTCAAGGTGTGACACGCTTGCGATAATCATATTCCTGCGTTCAGCTCTCCACAATTCCCACGCGGTTGGGAATCCAATTCTGTTCATCGAATCGCGGCTATTTTCATTGCCAAAAGTCTCATCTGGGTAGAATTCGAATTCGTACAGTCTGTGTCCGTGGTCGGGATGGATATCTGATGAAAGATAGAAGGAAAGGTTCCCAAACATCGCGGAAGAGATTCACGCAGGATGTTGGGTGAGCTATATTCGAGAAAGGAGTTTTAAAATAAAGCCCCGTTTTCTTACCGCTGTACAACGCCTGAAACATGCGGTACAAAAATCGTGATAAATGCTTGAAATTTATTCAGCTGGGAGGAAAGTTGAAAGCATGAATGTTGTACAGCCGAGTGACGGGCTGGTGCACCCCGAGTTACGTTTTCAAATAAAATATGCAAATTAATGTTTTTCGCCGCAATCACCAATGTATTTCAAAAGCCTGGCTGGCTCGGTGCCAAATTCAGTCGAGCTGATTTACCGCAAATGTATAGGTAGGTACTCATTGCTTTTGGATTTCACTACCGGAGCTTATGCCGTGGCGGTAAAACCGGCTCCGGTAGTTACGACTATACTGAGCGCCACCGCGCAGTGGTATGTATAACGCATTTCAACGTTTTCGTAGCCCCGCATAAAAAAGGTACAGGTAGGTGGGTACACGTGGATAACCAAAAACGAGATATCGAGAGAAGAGTAACGATAAATTAGTGGAAAAAGAACAGAAATGAATAATTGAGCAGATTGGACGACGACCTCTGAAACTGGAAACAGAAAGTACCAAACTGGTAGAAACTCGGTCGGTGGATCGATAGAGTAGATTCGCGGAAGCACCCCTTCATAGCCATCTGGTTCTCGCGTGAATGGATAGCCGCCGCGACGCCAACTGTGTTTTAAAGGCAATCTCGCTCAAACAAGGCCGGCCAGCGGCTTTTCGTGCGATAGGGGATTCGTTGGATGGTCGGCATTTGGCAGCCTCGTCTCAGTTTGCCACCGTGTAACTGGCAACCTCAGGGTTGGACAGTTCATGCCACGTGGATTCGTCCCCTACCCATCACCTCCACCTTTTCCCTCAGCCCCTAGGCATATGGCGCTTTAATAATTGAAGCGGACATTGTCGCAGATGGGGTCTACGCCGCATGGTTGGCCTGTCAAATATTTAGAGATTATAAAATACACGATAACATATTGTAGGTATCGGACGGAGCTCGAGATACGGCTAATGGATTATTTGCACGGCTTGTTTTCATTCGGGACGCAATTTCCAAGGTTCGAGGGTGAGCAATAAAAAGCAAAAAACAGGTAAACGTCATTGCTTGAACTACGGATTTGAAACTACAACTGCCGTTGCGAATTTCAATGCTCATTGTTGCGTTTGCTTGCGATTTATCTGACAATTGAACGTCCGCTGGATAACCTTTCCGCGAGTACGGTATCAATTGTCCCGTCTTTTCGGATACGTGCCGGCGGGATCGCGTTCAGCCAGGTGTGCGCATGCAGAGCGGTAACGAGCGTGACTTAATTGAGACGAATGTGCAGCTCAACCCTTCCGAGTGACGCGGAAGCGACGGGAGGCGTCGTTTGTAGAAGCGTCGTTTAAGCTATCAGATGACGCCCGTTGTAAATTATCCGGCAGCCCTAAAACGCAGATTAGAAATCTCGCCTTGACGTTCCTCGCAATTTTTGGCCCGCGGTTTTTTTTTTCCCCCCACCACTTGAAATATCGGTCTAGATACGGTTCGGACCGTTGAAAACTTGGACTTTAGCCGAGCTATCTGATCTAAAATCGAGTCACGGAACGGCTTGAATTATACCAACGATTTACCCGCAATACGGAACGACCATCGGAATTAATGCGAATGTCATTCACCGAAGAGCCTTAGGGACGCAGGTGCCGGATCTGACAAATCGTAACGCGTTAGAAATCTCCCTTTGCGGAATAACTTGGCAGGTGCTTTGCGGAAAAGGCATAAATTTTGTATTTCTCATAGTTTGAGAGCTTGTTCCGGCTAATCGGCTCCTTCGGAAATAACACGTTTTCTCTCATTCTATCTCGCAAATCAATATAGATAATGCCAACCAGGAGATATGGACCTACACACGTTGAGCCTTTCACGGTGACTACCAGGATTTTTTCCACACAATTCTTCATCGCGGAGGAGAACGAGCTATACATATATTTGATTGGCTCATTGTCCAGCTGAGGCCTGCCCAAAAATATGCATGTGATATTAATTATCGCGCATACGTTGATTCCATTTCAGGATTCAAGTATAATCGCCCTTCTTCACTGCGGTAGGCGTAGTCGCCTGGATGAGACGATATTACAGTCTCAAGGGAAGTGAAGAACGGAAGAACTGAAGACGCCGGGTTCGTATTTGCTGCTACGTTTTGAGATACTTTTTTGCGTTGGAAAGGTGCGCGGACATTGCCAGATGAAGTTGGTAATTGAATTACAGGTTCCAGGCTCAGTTTTTGCCGGCACTGATGACTAGCACCGCCGCACTTTCGGGATGCACGAATTGCACAACTACTCGCAGCTACACACAACCGGCGAACCCACACAGGAGGGTTTTGCTCGAGTTCTCTCTCTCTCTACCATTATCGTGTTTTTGACCCACACGAGTAACAACGCTAGGCGTCGGTTGCAGAGGATTAGCTGATTGGCGTCGGCCGGGCCATCTGCGCCACGTCCTCTACCCTCTACGTGGATTAGTGCGCGTCAAGTCCCGCACATGCCAACATCATACGGACAATTCAACGCACGAATACACTTGCACGCATGATGCAGTAGCTGGGAGTCGAGAAGGTGAACTTTCGGACGTCTGCTATCAAAACGACGAAGACAGCTGACGCAATCAGACTTATTATCCCCGGGAGGGCATGCTGGGACCCCTATACCTACTGCTATTCTCTTTCAGCCACAGGACAAGAAAGGGGCGTGAGTCCCTCCAGGTTTATCCCCATTGCCCATTGGGACACCGACCCTAGTCTCGGGTAATTTCAAATTGGTCAGCCGAGAAGAGGCTCAGGATAGACGGAGGGACGAGGTAAAAGGAAGAAGAGAAGAAAAAAAGGTGCAACCCTGTGGACGAATCAAAGGTGGGCGTGAAAGCTTTTCTATTATTTCCAGTCCGAGTATTTCACCGATCCGTTTGTTGTCCCTCGCGGTGAACTTCTCCTCGCGAAATAGCCGCATGTATCCACCTACGTATACCTACGAGGTCAACGTATATGTATGTACATACGTGTAGTACATGGATATGGACATGAACTCCGAAATCGGGATTCCGGATTTATCGAATCGAGGACCTAACTCGTTACCGCATTCTTTTTCTTTCCAAAAAAATATCCGACCGACCCTCTCATCTTACGATCGCCTTTTGTCTGAGGTCCTCATTTTCCGGTCTTCCCCAGGCGAAGGTTCGCCTTACAGCGGCTTGGGGTCTTCCCTATCTCCTTTGTGGGCAACACACGGTGCTTAGGGTTCGAAGGGCACCGCAGCCGGTGCCTGTGGGACTTGGTTCGCCCTGTTGGGGACATCTGGTCGACACGCACTAACTTTCCGATGCTCTGTTCTTCTAATACCCTTAACGCACCCCTATCGTCACATATGCTTAACAGACACTGCGCAATCCTACAGCCCCTGCTTATATACTCTACGTTTCACCGTCTTCATCCCTTGCCGTTTGTACCGGTTGTCTAATTTCCCTCTCTTTCCATTGTTTGTTTCTATTCTTCCCTCTTCGTTCAACTTTCGCTCTGCTATCCTCAACGTGAACTTTTTTCCACGATGATAACTAAATATGGCCGATTCATGCGTCGTGACGATGAATTTGATCAGATCCACGTTCATTGTGGTACATGAACGGACGCAAGCAGAACCAATCGGTTCACACTGGACTCGTTCATCCCCAGATTACGTCACGGTTACGGCCATTTCCGGAAAAAGTACGACACACAAACATTCCGAAACTGTTATTGGAACATCGTTCCATTCTGAACAAAGCTGGTTGAAATACCTTCATCACCGTCGGGCGTTCAAGACGGAAACACCAAAGGTACAGGAAACTGCGTAAGGATTTGTTTCGTTGGTTCCATGGAATCAACTTTTCGCAACAAACTTTCGCCCAGATCAAATTATTGTACGTAATTGGTATACCGCTTGTCTTAGAAGCCACCCTCGATTCTATTCTGGATCACCCTCGTAGGTGGTGCCGACCGGCTGTGCCTCCACGTGTGCTGGGGGCGCCCCACGTGTCGCAATGACTTTCCCGCGGGGTGAATGCTCGCTTGGTTATAAAGCCTTAAATATAGACCATCCAGGAACTAATAGATGGCCTCCCTGCTGCGGCACGACGGTGTGTCACGACGAGCTGATCGTTTGGACGCGTAATTGTAAGTAAACGTACAAGAAAATGCTACGGCCGCGGTACGACTTGAAAATGACGCACCGTTTTCCCTCCGCATGTCGATCCGGCACCGCTATACGAATTCCAATGCCACCCGCCGTCGAATCAAGCTGACAAAATTCTACCACTGGCCTTACTCACTATCAGCTCTATGCACTTTGCCAATTATTAATTATATCTCGACGTTTATCACACGATGAAATATGCAGCATGAACGTTACCGCGTTCTTCTTCTTCTCCTGACAATTGGCTAGCATGGCTCAAGCTGAACCCGAATTGAACTTTCCGACAAATTACGAAATTCATGGTCAGCTTTCCATCGAAACATGAGGCATGAAATCACGCATACTGCGAACTTTCGGAGTCATTCCTGGGAAACTCTATACTCTTGATCACACACTCCGGAGGTTTCATTCTCTCGACGAGGAGCGGCAGCAATGCAGTATGAGTACAAGAGTAATTAATTCACCGGCTTTACCGGGTTACGGTGTCTAACTTCTTGCGGGTTGCACGTGGCGTGTCGTTTTTGTAGCAAAAACTTTCGAGTTTTGTGGTCCTGGGATGAGTCTGGGAGGTTAGATGACTCGCTGGTCGACAGGCTCGGTTGGCTCCACTCAAGATTAAGCAGTATAACACCGTTTCTCCCTTTTTCCTCATGCCTTACATAACCCAGTGCTTATGACTTTGCTTTTTTGTCCAAGCCATTCCTCGGGCGAACCATGTGTTCAGTGTTACCAAGGACACAAGTGCTCGTACAAGTGCATATTACCGAGCAACTATATCATTACAGGGTTTCCGCCGACCGAGAGGAAAAAATCAGGCTAAAAAGTCACCTCATTTTTTGTCGCAAAAGCAGCATGATCTCCGTCCCAAAGTTTTATGAGCTAAACACCAACTTCCGAGTCGCTATTGATTGAATCACTCATTATCTCTTCTTTTCGGTCTTATCCACGGTGATATCATTCCTCGGCAGCCTCAAACAATCAAAAATTCCCTGACACGTCGTGCTCGCTCAATGAATTCAGCGTTCACAAGCATTGGCGAGGAGGGGCTTGAGATTTTTCATCTTTCGTTTGATTACTGGTTCCATGACGTCGACCGGTGTCACATCTGTAGACGAGAACGATGCATCGGAACTGTTATCGGACTTGTGTAAATACCAGATATGTAAATATTTTGTGAATAATTGGACGTGCGTTGACCAGTTCTCTCTGAAATCGTCTCCATTCTTTCTCTGCAGGGTCAAGATCGTCCCAAATCATGCGTCCGCGGACGAATTTGAAAACAACTCACCAGCATCGTGTCATCATTGAGATAATATTTGTACGGGTAAACACTCTGCTTCCACGTATACTACATACACGATGTAGTAGACGAAAATTTTCCAATTAGCAGGAAATACCAGAACATATTTGGGCTTGTTTTGTCCAGATGGCCAACATGCCGCCCGTCTGTGCCAGTAAATAGACATACTTATTCGGCTACTGCTAGTAGTAGACCGATTGCCGGACGCCCCGGGGCGAACTAACCGAAGAACCCGGAGGCCTTTCGGCTGGGACTCCGACACCCTGGTTCATCTTACTGTCCCAGTTTACAGCTGCATGGAACACACGTACGATAATTCATGCAAAAATCATGATTCATCATCAGGACTCGGATAACAGTTCATTGAAGATTCGAGTGTACTTCCTGAACGCCATTACATATGATCAGCTTTATGCTCAGATTTTCGCCTCACACTCCATGTATACGTTTCTGCCATTGATGGCTAGACGAATGACTCTCGGAAACGGTGAAAACTCAGGCTCCACTCGTAATTCGTTCCATTGTCCTAACGGTTCGCAAAGGTTTCGCTTTGCCACCAATTGTCAAGTGGTTGGGTCCAGATTTCTGATATACGTGAATAGGAACAAGTTATACATACACGTGGTGGTATTGTTCATTTTTGTTTTCGCACCAACCGCTAGCCTCCTTCCTTTGCATATCGTGAGTTGTGCGCTCAATGGGGGCGTCCGGATTTGTGCAGCCTGTTCTTTCAAACATCTTCCGATATCTATGATGTCTGTATTCTGTAGCGAAGTATGTGTGTAGATTTTTTTGAGCCCATACGCTTACGTAGGAGATACGTATGCACTGCCCACTGCCTACCTACTGTACACATTTGTATTTCGTTACAATTAAACATGTCACGATCGCGATTGGTTGCTTTCCACGGTGGAAGATTTCGCCTCCGTACGCGTATCCATCAGCGGGCATCGGGCACAGGCCTCTTCCCCGACAAATAGACCGCTGCCAGTCTCCGATGGATTTATATAAATATTTTCCTCCGGTGTTACTTGGTCTGTGTAGTTTCGTTGGAGGCTGGTCATATCAGCCGGCCAGAAGAAGGTTGGGTTAGATTGACAAATCTTTCCACTCCACGTGGCCGAGCATGCGAAGCGTCGTTGACTAATCATTGAGAAAATATCCGGTGAGGTTGGTATAGGCGGGTAGCGCGGCGCATATCACATGAATGTGTGAATCTAGATAATGTGATTATGACATCGATCGATAATCGGGCAAAATCAGCTAATTCTTTAGATAGCAATGTAGAGAAGCTTGTAAGAGGGAATCCTTGTGTTGAAAATTATAATTATCATTAGGGAATTCGTGGTGTCGACGGTGAGAGAATTGAGTGAGAATATGTCATTCCAATTGTTCTATGTGTCGCTATTTTTCGGCAATTGCCTATAATTTTGTCTTCACTCAATTTTATCACCGATGCTATACATACCAGTATGTACATGCATACTGCGGCGTTGATCTAATTACCCAAGCGAGTATAACCGTGATCAAACTTTTACGATCGGTATTCCAACTTCGTAACCCATCTCAAGTTTTAGATTGCATTGGATTACGGTTAACCGCTTCTACAAATGTGTGCATCCCGCACGAAGCATTTCGCTATGTGATACGTGTACGGGTTACCTATACCTACCACAAAACGAGTTACAATTTTCTTAATCTACAATATATAGGAACCACCGCTAAGCGTTCATCGTCATTAGTCACTTGCCACTTGGATTTAACGCGAGCATAATTAGGGACGAGAGTTTTTACCGCTCTACCTCCACGACATCGGTCAATTTCCTCACTTTCTCTACCCGCGTTAAATTTCGCCTCAAAAACTGAGTTGAAAAACTTAAATCCGATGTTGAAATAGACGTGGGTACACATGAGATGTATCGAATTCGGTTCGAGACCTGGGAGATTAGAATACGATTCACGAGTGGAAATGCAGATTTCGGAATCACGATTGCTCCGATGGTTTCTCGAAACAATGGAAACCGTCTTTCTAGCCGTCAGCTCAATTTCCGAATCGCTCGCTAGAAACCCAGAATCTCAAGAAAACGAACCTTTCACCAGACATTTTTCAAAATTTCGTGTCGTACTTAAAGCCTATACTACGACCCTGCGGAGATTCAACTGTCTGCAGGTTGAAGGATACGTGAGTTGTCGAACCGTGGGATAAAGACGAGGGGTAAATCCCGTATCATCCCGAAATGGAAATCTTGAAACTGTTGCGGAAGGAGTGGCGGCTGGTGGCCGATTCTCCTTGTGCCGAAGTGGGCCGGGAATTCACAGGAGTCAGGGATCTGGTCGTATTGAGGAACAGGCATTCCTTTCAAGTCACGAAAACCCCATCGTCGTTCTCGGCCACCCGGACTTCGTAAAAACGAACGTGAACGCCCCGAGTGGGGATGAGGAGACCCTGACAGTCATCCCCGTCGCGGGTTCTCGCGCTTTGCTCCCGCCTCGTGATATTGTTTCAGCTGGCGCGCCACAAAGCTTTTCTCTCTCGCTCTGGCGTCGGAACGTCGCATATATAAATGTGGCGTCCGTCGTACTCACACACGGCATCGGCGCTCGACGCCATGTCTGCTCGCCTCGTTAATCGCGAAGAATGTGTGTACGCCACGAGACCTTTTACGCCAATTCCTGTTATCGATCTGATCGATATTTTCACATTCATATATTCACACTGTCTTCGGACACCGCGGTGAAAATTTCGGACCAAACTGTCTCTGTACAAGCCGGAACAAAAATCACCAATATCCCATGGCATACGCGAAGTTTGCAATTCCTTTGATAATCAAAAAACCAATTTTAACCATCGGCTTTTGCACGCTACCCACATCGATGCCTCCCATATCCCATACGCATCGATCGTATAGGCGGGCTGAAGTGATGCATGGATATAATAACGATGTTATCCTCCCCCGCCCGCAGGGGGCAAAGCAATACTCGTACATACATATCGGTGCCACTGACGTGTCTGAGTTACGACTAGGGAGTTGCACTTCCGCATAAAGTTGCTTGTCGTACACCGTTCCGAAACTTTGACAGCAATTGGTGGGTATTAGTCCTGCTAATTGCGTGCCCGGCAGTCACATTATACTTTATAGACTACCTGCAGCAAGGTGGCAAGAGAAGTCCACGAGCCTGCAGTTATTGAATCACGTATGGATACCGAATATCGATGAATACGTTATCGGGAATGATGTGCCGCATAAAAATTGGAATTACGATCACCGCTGCAGAGGATGAAATTACTTTCGTGCTCGTGAAAACAGACATTCTCTCATCGATGTTGCTTGGCCCTGATCTCCGAGTCTTTTGTAGAAGTAACTTGACTCCAGAGATTTGATCCAAGCTTCAGCTTCTCATACCCGAGGTTCGTGCACTCGGTGATATTCTGATTACGATAGTCAGTCGGCGGCACATGCAGTAGGTGGCAGAATATATAAGTCTGACTCACAACCTTTTCAAAGTTTCTTTCAGTTCCCCAAGCGCACAAATATCCAACCATCGTTCTAATAATACTGAGTACGCGCGTAGGAAACGGAAGTCATCTGACAGCTGGTCCCTGCAGTACGCAGGCAGCAACAGCAACAGCAATAGCAACGGCAACAGCAGCAGCAGCAGCGCGAGTACGCGGCACGTGATTTACGTTAATAGTCAGAAGCGGGAGCGTACGTACGTACATATACGTATGTACATATACGTATGTACGCACATACGCGTAATTCGTAGCACGCGACCAAAACTTCAATTTCTATTTACTTTACTTTTTTCTCTCTTTTGCCTCCCCCCCCCCCCCCCCCCCCCCCGCATTTCTTTTTCCTTTCTCCTCTTAGCTTTTCTCTCGCATCGCGCACCGCGCGCACTCTTCTGTCGTAAACAAATAAAACGTATAGCAATGCCCTGGATGAAGATAGCCTAGGAGAGGGAGTGACTTCCGTCGTATATATACGTAGGTATGTAGGAAAAAGAAAAACGGAGAAGAAAGGAACGCGTTCATGCGACATGCGTCCATCCCTATGGCTCCATCCAGCTTATCTTTTCGAAAACCCTGCAGGATAACATGCGGTTTGAAACGTCGCCATTTTTCACTCTCCACGTTCACAAGCGTTTGCCTCGTATTCCGGACCGAGTTCCGAGGTGGTCTCCACTTAAAAGTCTCCCTTACGACTAAGTCCCCGTCTAGACAACCGCTTCCATACTCACGATATACCTATTTGTAACTGTGGCGGAAATTCAAGTGCCTGCCTTAAGCCACTCGTGTACCTACTTTGGTCAGAAAGAACTGAATCGTCATTATCTAACTATGACGACCAGCCGCCACCATATACTCTACCATATACCTGCTCGAGTCTAGTCTAGCTAGTCGAGTGGAGTTGGCTGCGGAGTCTTGCGGGCTGACTACTGACGAATTTCATTTACGGAAATTTCCATAAAATAAGCGACAACACAATCGCGCATCCGTAATCATTGCTTATACAATATACATACGCACACATGCACATTGATATCCCTCGCTTCACTTCACTCCAGCGAAGAGCGATTTCGGATTTGAAGTGAAAAAATGAACGCTGGATACTGGAAGAAGAAGGAGCCATCTGGCAAGAAGTTTACGTATGTACACAGTTACTTTAAATTGCGCTGAAAATAGTTGCGGCGAACGTCACGAGGAATTCTGTTCGTAGGAGGTTAATTTACGTAACCAACAACCCACGCTGCTTAGAAGGGGACGGAAGTCGGTCCGGTCAAAGATAAGGTCGGTAACGAAGCGGAATAGGCATGTCCTCGAGTCTCGAGCTTCCAGCTTCAAGCTCCGACGTTCGAGCTTCCAGGATCCCGCAAACGAGGTTCTACCTAACGAAGCCCTGCGCCCTATCTCGATCTCTCAATTACTCTAATCTTAATCTGTGAAGGGGTAGCCTACTCTGCTGCGGTTGACGGGGCTGCTGCTACCTGTTGTTCGCTATGCCCTCTTCTCTTTCGCTTTGGGACCACATGGCTCCTTCTCAGCCGAGGATGCGGCGGAGAAGACCTGGCCCAGATACCCCAGCCTCATACTATCCTCTTCTGGAACGGATTCATTTCGAGAACGGTCCCGCAGGTGTGGCATTCCTAGCACGAGTTGGACCGACAAGATGTTGTCAGTAGCCGGTCGCTCCACGAATCCACCGTTCTCTTCACGTTCCACTCGTTCTTCGGCTTCTATACAGAATAACAATCCACGCTAGTACGAGAGAAAATAGAGATATGGAAATCTTCGACGACGGTAGGTACCTACCTAACTTGCTTCAGTGAGATAATAATTATCTCGAATTTGGATAATCACTTCGGTCGCTTCAGAGCAGAACAATGTTTAAACCATTCCGGCGACTGCTGTGGAAATTTCATGAAACGAAATAAAAAAAACTGTGAGAAAATTCCACTCGGACAATCTCCCCGGAGGGAGAAACGCGTCACTTTCTTATACAACGTTTTTACTCCCATTTTCGAAATATTCTGGTTCATAGAAGCATATAGACAACGACGAACTAGACCTCTGAGTTACCGGAGCCACTGAATAATAGTTCGGACGGAGAATCATTCCCCTCGATTCTTCTGGCTTCAAGTTAAGTTCACTCTTCACTGTCCATTCTCGAGCCCTTTTCCCTCTTTTTCCCCAACTTCGATCTCGTTTCATTCTCAATGCTGCACGTGGGTGTTGCAACGATCAGTCTTTCGTTGGAATCGATCTACGTTTTCTATTGTCGCACGGGATTCAATTAACTTTCTCCCCCGTAACCCGGGTAGCAATAGGTGCCTCCGTGTTCTTGCAATCCTTCCGTTAAGCCGGATTCGGATTTGGATTCTCATTCTCAGACGGATGCGGCGACTGTTTAACTTTGCCCCAGTTTACCGTGATCAGGTACGAATTGGAAATGACTTATCGAAGACTTGGAATTCCTGTCACTGTGAACACGTATGCACTTACATGCAAATCTAAGTACCAACTGGAGATTCGCCTTGCAACTCGAAGAGGGAATCAGTTACAACAGAGACGACGAAGCACAAACTACTCGACTCTTTAACTAGGGGAACTATACCTTTGGTACGTAATCGTTGCGTCAGTTTCCTCTCTAAGTATATAGGCGGTGGGCACGGTAGTAGATGTAATCGTTAATTGCCCGATCAGGGATTATTTTTATGGTCTTTGAACGTTGAATGAGTTTTTATTGGGAACAGCTATTAGCACGCCGCGGAGTATTATACCGCACATTCGCAAATTTAACAATCATGGTACTATACCCACTCAGCCAATTTTTCGTCGAGTTCTGTTCGAACTGAGAACGCGTGAGGTGTATGTGGGGATAATTTCAATGAGAGGCAAATTGCCGGCTCTCCCGCAGTCGAAAATAAAACCTTAAACCAAATCATCTGGCTCGGGGAATACGGAAAGTCTTTTGTTTCCGTTCTAGACAAAAGTTTGGAACTTAACACAGAACGAAATGCCCAAAGTTCAGTATATTGCCCCTCACGCAGATGGTCTCCATACCGCAGAGTTTGAAGTTTCGAAAGCGTCGCGCATGCTGGTATGTAGGTACAGACTACTGTAAGAGTCTCGAAGTATAGGTATCGAAATTCCCGAAATTTCTAAGACTAGATAATACGAACCCATACGGTGACCAGACACGTGGAAGTCTTGGATTCCCAGTCATAAACGCAAACGTGGTGCCCAGGCGCATTTTCCAACACTCATCGTTACGACCGCTCGCGCTGTGCCATTTAGCTATACCTACCTCTTACCTATATACATAGGCTTATAGGTCTACATACATAGCTTCCCACTCATCTGGGCAACACTCTTCCCGAATGGTCATAACTTACAAACGCCCCCGGCAGTGTACAACGTTTCACGCGTTTTCCTCTATCACCATATTTTTTTGTTGCGAGACAAATCAGAAAAATTAGAGAACTAAATTCCGCCGTACTATATGCGCGAGGATTGTGTATTGAGTGATGAACATGTCCTCTTTCTCTTTCTCTTTCATTGGGAGTGGATTACGTTCGGTAACGGGCGCAACGATCGATACTCTCTGAATACGTTTGTGCACTTTTTTTGTATGCAGACACTGAACGCGACTTATTACGACTCACGACCATTGCGCAATCACTCCGTAACACCGGGCACAAATACATGTATCGGGGACTCGGTGTTATTGGAGACAGACCGCAGGGGGACACCAATTGCCAGTGTTGGGCGGGTGTCACTTGTCAGGCAATAATTTCAACTTCCGGTTGAACTGCCTCGTGCACATGTACCCTGCGCTCTGCCGTTGTCGTTGTCGTTGTCTCTTTACACAGCAAAGTGGCGTGTAAACTGATTCGGTATCTCGTATGGTTGTCAATTTCGGGAGAAAGCTAGTTCATGCGTTATTAATACGACATTAAAATTTTGGTTAATTGGTATGATACTTCTGTACGTATCCTATCGCACGTATCTCCGAGTTCCATTTCCGACCAAGAAATGGATTAGGAAAAACAGCTCGTATCATTTTTCCCGGGAAGCATTTAGCCGTCGTACGTCATCTTGCAGTGACACGCCTTCCGGCAATCGGGAATACCACTAATGCTTATTGAGGACCCATTAGTCATACACGCATAGGTTCATCACCAATGTGAATTAATACTCGATCCAAATTAGGTTATGAGGTTAGGGATTCTTCGCGATGTAGATTATTGACCAAGCATGAACTATAGTGTTACTTTGCATGTCATCGTCGTGTCTGTAACCAAATAACATGTTCCGCATGGGAAGTGGAATGAGTGTATAAACCACGTGGTGGCGAGTCACAGATTCTTTCTCAACAAATACTTTCTTCGTTTCGGAGCAATTTTCTGAGGGAGACGAATTTTTAACGAGATCAAATGTTCGTACAAAAAAGCGCAGCTGAATTTGCCAGTAAATTACGATTTACTGATCGATAGAAACTGGCAATTCCAATAAACGATCAGGTCCCCTTAATGTTCGATCGAATCATCGTAAAAGGACTCGATGCTGCCATGGACACGGATATTAGTCTGTTGAGAAACCGTTATAAAATTCGCACGAAACCGCATCCGCCACCACGGTGAAAGAAAACAACAACAAAATCGATGTGTTGCGAAAATTTCCAGCCTTCCTACACTAGTCGCAGTATAATCTTGCGGACGTTGGAGCGCCACAGCGCGGCGCAAGCTATACCATACTCTTTCGCGCAAGTTTATCTCGGCGCAACTTCGGGGTCAAGTGTCTCCCTCCCGGCTTTCCCAGAGAGTGAGTTCCCAGTCTGCAGGAGATCCCGCGACTAGATTTCATCTCCGTGTAGTAGTGAACGTTCCTCTTCCTCTCGACCCAATCCTGTATGTGTGTACACACTCCCGCCATGCCATACACTCCTACACGTACCATTCCGATGCTCGCGGTTGGCGCGACGGCGACCGCTCAGCGTCCCGTCGCTGATCGCGTCACACGTCTCTCTCTCTCTCTCTCTCTCTCTCTCTCTTTCTCTCTCCGGATATATCGTCGGATTCACTTGTATTGGTGGACGGTGGACGGTGAATGCGAAGGTAGTGGGTGGGCAGTCACCAAGTACCGACGGTCGAACCGCGGCGGAGTTTAACTCTTAGCCTGGCGCCGTGCCGTCGCTCCCCCTCCTCCACCACCTCGCGTTCTCCGTCGCTCTCTCTCTCCCTGCGCCCCTCCAATGGGATCGCCTCCCAACAATGCGTGCAGGCAAAGACAGAGAACGAAAGAGGGATAGAAACACAGTGGAAAGAAGGCCCCGCCACCGGCTGTAAGAGAGATTCACAGCCGCGGTAGAGCGGAGTGCGGAGTGTGGAGCCTGGCCTCCTCCTGCACGTATAATACTCAAGTTCCTTCTCTTCACCCCTAAACTTGAGCCAACCCTTGGGCCCCCGTTGCCCCCGTTGCCCCCGTTGCCGCCGCTACGCCCGCAACCGAACCAAGCCGAGACTCGGCTAGAGCGCGGCGCGGCGCGGCGGCGGGACTCGACCGACCGACTACTCGGAACAAAACGGCAGTGGGAGTGCAGCACTGACTCACTCACACAAACGGGGGCTCTGACACGGACACACAAGTTAAACCCTCCTCGAGTCTTCGTACGCTCTCGGCCGGCGAACGAATTCAGTCAGTCTGTTGCCGTACGCACGTCGACGCACATCGCGCCAACTGTTACAGATATTTACAAACGCGCGCGCGCTCCCTCACGAGTTCTTTCTCCATTCACTCCGCATACTACTATTCTATTTCACGTCACTCGTCAGTTTTATGCGAAGAACAAAAGAACAATTACACTTGCGAATTTCGTTCCGAGACTGAGAACACGTACAGTGGATTGTGAATTTCGTATGTTCTAATACTATATCTATAATTGGCGAGAGGTGAGGGCAGAGGAGAAGAAAGGAGCGCGAGTACATTAAGTACGCATGAACGCGAACCAGTGACTTTGGTGACGACGGCGCATTTTTGGATTATAAATTTAACCTGTGCTAGCATTAAATCGTTATCCATCCCGACGCCCCCGTGCCTCTGGGGGACGTAGCTGATTGGCTAATTTCATTCAGCCAGTTTTGTGCCGATGTCAAAATGAACAGCCACGTGGTGGAGTCAACCTCCGAGCTTTCTGCTTTCATGAAAGGTAAATATCACTCTCCGAATTTCCCCGAGTCCAATTTTCGACCGCTACCACTCATCGCCGGTGATCCGATCGGCGTATCGGTACATAGATTTTCCTGTTTCTGTTTTCTCTCCAATACACGCGAATCAACTCCTCCAGCTTTTTCATTACGCACCACGACCGAAATCGCGGAACGAAACAAAGTGAAAGAAAAAGACGGAAGGAAACTCTCCGGAGTAAAAATCCCAACGATTCACCTCTAATTGCAAGTGTAACGTTGAGGACTGGAAATATGTGTCAAGGTGTAATCGTTCAATTAGTCAGCTCTTCTAACGTAAACGTTGCGAAAATACACAGTTGGAGCTATTATATTCGCATCAGCGACAACTCTTCGCGTGTTGTTTTTTGTTTTTTTTTACCTCGCGTTTCCTAATCCCACGCATCGCGTATGTATGCGCATGTGTATATATGCACGCACACGGATGTACTCGCTGTACGCTGAGATACCTGCAAGCAAAGTTAGCTACTTATCCGTCCCTCGGCTCAACGCCGCTAATATAGCTAATCTCAGCGCGCAACCGGAAACTACGAGTCAACACGACTGAATGACTGACGGAGAATTTGCACGGCGGGGTTTTCAACCGTCAGCATATTAATTATAACAATTTTCATACCCAAACCGTCGCTCGTCGTAGACATTGAGAATTAGGATTTAGGACCGCAGCACTTTTGCCGAAGAGTCTTGACGACGAGGAAAATCCTCGCGGGATGATCGCTGCGACGCGACGCGACGCGACCTGACTCAGTTTACCGCAGCGGGAACTCTGCGGCGATTGGTGTACAGAGATATATTCAATTTGATGAAATAACATGACCGTGATAATAATTACTCAGATATATTGAACACGTAAGTGAGACAAAATTTCGAGAATATAGGCGCGGCGTGGCGCGGCGCGGTTCGCACATATTCAAAGTTGTCGCTTCGAGGTCTTCGAATTGTCTCTTCCAAGTCGCGCCGGCTCCAGGAGGGGCGCGGCGGCGGCGGCGCCGACGTGGGTTGAGTTTACAGACGAGAGAACCGCACCAGGAACTAGCCCGTGTCCGTGGCTAGAAGTGCAGATGCCAACTTTTATTCGATGAGATTAGCCGGCTGGCTAACCTATAATACCTTTTTGCATTTCAATTCAATTGATCGATCGCAATCCTCCCTCGTCCGTTTTCTTCCGATTCTCTCCTCTCCTTTCGCGCTTCATTTTTTTGTTCATTTCACAATTTTTCCGTGGGAGGAAATACACAGCCGATCGGTGGCCATTCTGGACGCGGTGAAATCTCGAAAAGATTGGAAGAGAACGAAGGAAAGGAAAAAAAGAGCAAGAAAGAAAGAAGTAAAGAAAGATTCAAGAATTTACATGAGTTCTGGGCGCAAGAGACGATAAAGATGCAATTAGTACAATATATATGTACTATATACGTATCTATAGCCTATGAAAAACCCGTAAACGGTAGTCCGTCTATTACGACACGCTCGAGTCACGGTTTAAATGAATTTTATGTTTCCTGTTTATATTCCAGATGAAGAGCCTACCGGCGCGGCGCCAAAATGTTGCGTGGAAATAAATGTCGCTTCTATATAGATGCAGCATATGCTCACGCGTTATGCTTAGGTATAGAATATACAACGTGAACACTGAACAGCGAGTTTATGAATTCATAGAATGTCGCCGATTAGGTAAACTTGCGCACTTCCATGCTCATTCCTTATATTTTCGCGATGCTCAAGGCTCAATATAGTTCGTAACGATCAACGATCGAATCGCGAAGAATCATGTCGGCTGAACTCTTACCAGAACAAACGATAGTCCTGATTTTTTATCATTTTCTTCCGTTAACGACTACAAACTCCGCCTGTACCTCATCTACGCAATTTTCAATACCACCGAAACCCACCGTGTCACATCTGTAAGCCGGAGTCGTTGCGATTGTTGAAGAACTCTTTCGCAACGATACCTCTTCTTCGGAGGAAGAGAGATATGAATGTATGCGCAAGCTGCTCGTGAGTCATATCTAGCTTGTGTGACACGGCAGTAAATAAAAAAGCAGAAAAAGGAAGAAAACGACGAGAAACTGCTGCTGCTGCAGCAGCCTGTCTGTTCGAAGCGTAATACAGGGAGGCATTTGATGGAGGTCCGCGTGATCGTTGCTCGTTCGGGAGCTGCTCGCCTGCAAATACAAAGCGGTTGGGTGGTGGAGGCGTTGCGGTTATTAGGCCAGAAAACGTTTTTTGCGCGTTAGACAACGAATGTATGCGTATAGAGGTACGTGGCCGTAACCCAATTCGCAATTCGTACATACGTAGGTACCTATTATGAGTCATCTTTTCATTAATTGCGAAATTTTATACACATTTGTGGCTGACGTCTGACCCGATTTTCTATTCGCGACCACAGGCGCTGACAGTGTTCAGCAATAAATATATATATATATATATATATATATATATATATATGCTTATATGCATGTACAACAGTTGGAGGCATTATTAAAACCTATTCACGATTATTAGGAATCATTCGTGCATGGGTTTGTCTTCTTCGATGTTTTCACGATGGTCAATTTTCGAAGATTGAGCCGCGATTTGTACCCATTTGGGCATCTGATACGTATCGCATGTAACGCTTGTTCGATGATGTCACGCGAGCAAGAGACATAGAAATTTTTTGCGTCAAATTCTATGCTATTAAAGCGTCTGACGTTGGCTGCAATATACTTAACTATAGTACCATGACACTTGTTACCCGTCGTTTTTCCGCTTTGTCTAAGTATAGTAATCACGAAGACAAGAAAGAGAGAGAGAGAGAGACAAGAAAAAAGAAAAAGAAAGAAAGAAAGATAGATGGGTGGATAGTCGGATAGAAAGAGACGAAGTCGGGCGCCGAGCGAGGGAGAAATAGAATAGAGAATTATCGACGATGCGATGCGACGCTCTGAGGCGCCGCCGCGCCGTCATGGGCGTCGAGCACTCGCCCGGTGACAAATTAATCAACTTATCAATTTCGTGTACGGGAAGGGCCGGGGCAGCGGAGATCGAAGCTGCACCTGTGCCGAACCCACACCGCGAAATAACAACCCTTCTGCAGCGCGAAGCGTCCACCGCGGTTTTTTGTTCTTTTTGTCAGAGCGAAGAGGCGTACGTAACAAACTGAACAACAACTTCCGGTACGGAAAGTCTTCTCGAATCTCCAAGATATATAAATGCTGTTACCATTTTCGAGGGATCAAAAGATTTCCCATTTCCCAAGTAGCTAGACACGTAATAGGTACCTGTAGGAATTGGAGTAGGCATAGGTTGTGCATAGTAGATATACGTAAACGCAGAATAGTAATAATCATGATAAATACACGACGTACACGCATTCGAATTCGTGTTATCGTGGTCATAGCTATAGCCTCGACTGAGGTACCTGCGCATGGACGCGTGAGTGCGTGCGTGCAATCTATGCGGAGAGTGATACCCATCCATTGTTCGCCGGAAGACCCCGTGAGCGAGGGGTTATTGTTAGGTGACTTCAGTCCCACCTGGGGCGTTGCGGAAAACACCTGCCACCCTTGTGTGTCCCATCGTGGGGTAGATCTTTCGGAGGTGGCCACTGTGGTGGCAATAGCGATGGCACTGGTACCAGTAGTAGTAGTAGTAGCAGCAGCGACAACACCGGCATAAAAAAGGGGCGCGCTGACGGATTCGGTGAACATATACATATATATAGGTGAGGTGTGTACCCCACCTGTACGCGTGAGGCAGGTTGACTTTGTGGTGCGCGCACCGCACCGCACCGCACCGCATCGGTTTCCTGTGCGAATATGTGTACATATCGATACCCATTATGCACATGCGTGAGTGTATATGCGCACGTATCTTGAGAGAACTGCGTGAATTAACATTATTACAGTATATACCTGTATATATATGCATGCGTAGGTATATACGTAACATTGCATATAGCATATTCCGCGGACCGTTGGTATAATGGATGCACGGATGATAATTAATGCACACTTTGACACGAGAAAGTCAGGCATGTGCGCGTTTCGTTATCTGCAGAATTAGGTATTCGGTTACGATCATCATAATATATACCCCGATGAATAAAGGAATAGAACACCTGTTGTAACCCCGAGTATTCGTATTTATAATGAGGCTCTTTTATAATGTGCTTTCTTCCGCGATGTATCTACGTACATGCCGTCTAGATACCTGCGGTATACTATGCCTACAAGTACATATAGAGAACAATTCTTATACTTATACACCTTTCTACACCGGAAATGAAGACATATATATATATATATATATATATTATACCTAAGGTCTAATCATGTATACCTGCGCGATGATAGATGCGATCATAATTCAATTGTTATTATATCATTTTCATGATTCTCTTTCGAAGACGTTATATCTAGGTACATACCTGATATAAAGAGTCAAAAAAATCCATATCGTATCATGTATCCATGTATCTATATTATCTAATGTAGTATACCGCAAGTTTACTCATTTTATCAATTACCCATCTATATACTATATATATGTAGGTATGCATATACGGTATAATTTGAATATTTCAGGGACTTTGATCTTTCACATTATTATTATTACTATATCATTATTATCATATTTGAATAGCATATTCAGCTCTTTACGCGATTTCCTCCACGCATGTACATACATACATACATACATACATACATATACGTTGAGGCTAAACTCTTCGGATGTAATGGACAAAATTGATTAGAAAAAACAGTAAAAACAAAACGAAAAATTGTAGGAGTTATGGACTCGTTGAGAAAGCGACGGCATTTTTGGCAATATATTATCATCACCGGACGTTATTCAGTGGCTGCCACGGCACGACGCCTCCTCGCCTAATACATGGTTTCTAAAAAAAAAAGAAGCAAAGAAAAATAAAAAAAATTCCATTAATGAATAATTTGTGAAGAGATTCTCTAGCGCTTGGTGCGGTACATATACTTTCACGAGATCACAATCTTAACGAGCCGACAAAGTTATCAGGATTATTAGTCAAGCTTTATGATTCGTCTGTAATGATTATCAAACAACCATCTGGAGTCGTCCCTCTGCAGATTATATTGTTTCTGTAGAATTCAGAATCTGGAGAATAACGGGGGCGGAGATTTCGAGTTCCGTCTATTCCTGAGACCACATGAACGCACCCTGACACGAATTTGTCTCCGTACGTACGTACCTACTGCGTCTTTTTGTGGGGTTTGGTGATCGGTAACGAAACGAGAAAAATGTGAATTATAGTTTTGGAAACTATTTCGTGAACGTTAATTGTGTTTCTATTTGCTCGTACTACGACTGATAACCGAACAACGGCGGGCGAACGCGCTTTCCTGCTCTTCTTCCACAAGGATGAGGAAAACGAAGAATTGCTGTCAATATGGGAATGCTAATTGATTCGTGGGGGGTCTGCAGAAGCCGCGCCTACGTATTGCACTCCAAAATTAGGCTTGGAATAAAAAATGAGAAATGTTACTCTCACTGCATTCCGGCGGCCAATTGCAGAGAGCATGCGGAAAATATCAAACTCCGAACGTCACGAGGGAAAGATTGCAATTATCATTGCCAGTTGAAAGTGTCGGTTGCGATTTCTGACCCTGCGGGACTCGACCTGGACCCGGCGACGCGTCGCCGCGATGCCGCGACTCCGCGACTCGCGATGGCACAGCTGGTGACCGTCGCCTACTCCTTCCGTCTCTCTCCTTCTTATTCAACGACGGGATTGCCGCTCGTAGTACGACTCCCGGCTCCGTTCGACCATCTGGCTAGCGCCATCCGCGGCCCCCTCCTGGCCCTGCCTCTCTCCCTCGCCCTCGTCGTCGGCGTCCTCCTCCGCGACGCCAGCATTGCATCGTCGCGGGTCAGTGGTTCTCATGCGCCAACGTGTATATATTCGTTGTTATTATTCTAGATCTTGTTCTGGTGATCTGTGCTGAGACGCAGTTGGTTCGGCCCTGATAATCATTTGGTGACGATTGATTTGCGTAGTATAATTCGTAATGGTGGTAATGAACGATGAAAACGAGAATTAGAGGATTGAAATCACGCGCAGCTCGTCTAATTTCTATGATCCGAGTGTTATTCTTGGCTCGCGCTTTAAATATCATTGAGATTTATCTTGGCGCCAGAAAGAAAGGGAGACAGAGACAGACAGAGAGAGAGAGAGAGAGAGAGAGAGTGAAACTAATAAATGAAGAAAAGAAGGAAAATGATAGTGTATAATAATAAATATGACGGGAAATGAAATGGGCGGTTTAAGATTTATGGAGTGCAGACGCCACACTGCGTCGACAAACTGGCTTGTCCCTTTAACGGGGGTTATCGCATCGTTTAAGATACGCACGTCGCGTCCCGTCGGTCGTATTCATGTTTTCAACGCTATATGATTGTTGTTGTTGTTGTTGTTGTGATTATTATTATTATCAGTATGTGACCATAGTCGGTAGATCATTTTCTCCTTTCGTTATCCGTATCATTAGTTGCTAGTTAGTCAATTGTCTCATGAGTTGAATATCTTGCCGTATTTGTACATGTATATACGTACACATAAATGCGTACATCCATCGGCATATTACTCGCTCACGATTATAATGTATGTAGAATGAAATATATGTAGAAATCGCGCGATGTCGATATGAGGCAAGAGGGTAATGAAATTTTACCGAAAATCGGAAACTGGGAGTCAATTTGCCCTCCTCATGCTCTTCTTCCTTCTTCCTTTTTCCTTCTTCCTTCTTACGTTACACTCCAATTGCTCAGATATACGTACAACCTGGATCCAAATTGATATTGAAATAATTATAAGTCTCGTGAAAGATTCGTCCGTACGTTCGTACGCGTTAATTAGAACCGTTCGTTCGATTTTGTGAGTATATAATAGGGAAAACGGGCCGGGCGCGCGCCTTCTTATCACGCCGCGCGGCGGGAAGCCGGTTGCGTCGCGTTGCATTTACGACGCAACTGCAACGCCAACGATAAAACACTGTGCGGCTGCTAAGGCTGGCTCCGCCATGACGACACGTGCTCTCCTGGCGACGAGTCTTGCATTAATTATCATCTTACTCAACGCGGTGATACCACTTTCGAACGTATTATTTATACATATATAGGTATGCATATTCAACGTGGAATTGAATACGACACGCGTCGTTATCACGCGCGGCCAACTCATTCGTTCGTTCATCCATCTATCGGATGTTTTTCCCTCTCACCACACGATCTCGCCATTCCATACTCGCGCAGCCTTCGACGCTGCGTTTCGTGAGCTTCCATCCGGACATGATTATCAGTATCCCCCTCCCCGCGGTTGTATCATGTACGAGAACGTCCGGCGTGTGAGACTGAATCGCGATGATAAGTTTCATCGAATCACGCCGTGGCACAGTGTCGGATTATCACCGAACGAACAGATGTGCGATGCGTACTATTTCACCTGCACTCTCTAGCATCGCAGTATACCTGTATCTGCGGGGGTAGAGATTCGTATACCTATACCTACACATATACCTTGCGCTCATGCGTCGCGTGAAGATTAAACTGTAAACTGTGTACTCGTTCTCCTAGGTACTTACCGTATACCTATAACCAGAGGGATGTGATCACCGGCCCAGGTGTCGCCAAGAGCATAACGATGATAACCCTCGATATATATCCGCCCTAAATATCTTTTTATCGCATTTTACTCCTCCTGCGCAGTTTCGAACAGCTGCTGATAAGCCGAAGTGCGCCTACTACGTATTTGCCTCCACGAGGGCAATATGTGGCTTTAGGTGGTTCGGTCAGGTTCCACGATAAAACTGTAAAACTGTGTAAATATATTGTCCGTGTTGGCGTTTCTGCTGGGTACTCGACAGTATAACATAATATTGAAGGAAAAACAGAAAAAAAATAAGAGAAATTATTGTACCCCGCGCGATTCCTGCAAAATAGGTATAACTCACGACCGTGTCACGCGATGGTCAACGCTGCTGCAGCAAGGCTACGCAAAGTCGATAACCCGACCTCTGGTCAAGAAACGCATCCAGTTGATAATGCCAGTGGCGCCTTCGGCCAGACGTAACACCTCCCTCGCACGCTCGCACGCACTTCGCATTCTCACACTACGGAGAATCATCGTTATATATGTATATCTCAACGGTTTCATTACGGTCGAACGATTCGAACGGCAATCTCATCGACGGAGACGCACACTCACGCACAACAAGTAGGTATTCCCACGGAGATTTTGCTTACTCGTTCGTGAAAATTGACCATTCAATGAGGAGAATACGACTCGTGGCGTTGATGAAGTGGCAATCTCATAGTCCGATGACGGAATATTCGTATCGAAGAGTCATCCTACCATTTTCCAATTGTACTTGATCTGAGTTCCTGAAAATATATGTATTGTAGTTTTTTTTTTTGTTTTTTTTCTCTCTTCTCCGGTGCGAATACTTACCACGATTTACGCGAGCTACTGGAAAATTTCCGAGGTATGATTCGCGGACAGATGTTGGAAACGCGGAGTTGTACTTGGTATGAGTTTCTCGCCCTCCATACGAGTCGTAACCATCTATGGCGACGCGATCTTAGGGGTCAAGCAGTGCGACGGGGGTAGACGTCAGATCGACGTCGGCCTCGCGTCGCGTCGCATAGCGTAGCGTGGTTCGTGCGTGCCCTCTCGACGCTCAAGCCCAGGTAAGGCAATAAGAGAGGAGCGCGGAGCAGTCGTTGGCGCCAGCACCATGTGGCGGGCTGGTAGACGGTCGCCAATCTGTAATCAAGAAACCTGAAGCTCGCGACATGGCCATATAGGTGAAGTCGGGAGCCGCGTCGCCCTGGGCATCGATATAAATCGTTGTCTCCGTGATCAATGCGTCGTTGTTGGCACCCAGGATACGATTTATTCATTTCTTCGGTTATTTGTACATTTTTATTATTCTGCCCGTTTTCGTGATAGCTGTAGGGATTCGCGAATCGTGGATATCCTCTGAACACAGTTCCGTCGAGCCGAAACCCCAGCTGAAGCTTGTTGATATAAAACCCTCCGCACTTCGAATGTGATATTATAATCGACGGGCTCAGAATGCTCAACGCCAGATGGTGCAGCGCCCCGTTGATGACGCACTCACGTCGTAGAAAACATCTCGTCCCGAGTGATTCCGCCCACGCGACTTTACGCTCCCGCTCAGCGAACGAACCCGAGGACCGCGCGTGGTACTAAACATAGTCCTCCTCGTCTCCTCGCGCACGTGTCTCCGGTCGAGTAGACCCCGCCGCTCCCGTCATCGACTCTTGTTTTCTCAGCCGCGGAGAATTTAAAAGGAATTTATACACGCCGCCCGCTCCCGTGCGTTGCTTCGTATACCTATATACTCAAGAATTTTAGGAATCATTAAAACCTTTTAAACATTCGGTTGATTCTGGCCCCCACTCTCTCCCTCTTTCTCCCAAATTCCTCCGCCTCCGTGGAGATATTTCGATTTACCATTCAAGACAGACCGCACATTGGGTAATGGAATGATTGCCCCTAAATCCACAGCACGCTTGCGTGAGGCAACGATATTCATACCTATAATTATGTATATAGTAGGTGACTAAAACACGATTGTCAAAGTTCAGTTACGTCCGCGTTATAGGCTCGTTAAATTTATGAAAGTTCGGTTTCTGCGTTAGCTGGTTTAATGTTTACCGAAGCGGAGGAGAGACGGTATTGCGGATAAAAATCAGTAGCACATTTCCAAGGAATTCCTCGCGCTCGATTAAACGCAATTCCTCGAGTTTTATGATACTGAACTATCATAAAGATGTAATCATCGTTTGCCCATCGTTTTACAGACTAACCAGTTTTCTTAATCCCTCCCATTTTTTTGGTTACAGCTGGCGTTATGTCCGCCTCCGAGAGGGACGCTGGTTTTTGCAGCGGAGGAGACGAGGATGACAATATGTCCGGACTTCACTCGCCAAGCGCATCAGAGGACAGCGTTGAGGTCCAAGTGACGCCGATCTCCAATCGAAATAAGAGGAAACTTGCCGAGCCGAGGAAAATCCAGGAGCCATGTACGGCACCGTTGAAGAAACGTCGGTTTGAACAGGTCGAAGAAATCGCTTCCGTCGGTGACGAGGAGTCTAGACCCGCCGGGTGCTCTTCCCCAAGTCCCTTCCGACCGTGGAGCACCTCCACGACAAAGAATCAAGCCGATACCAAACCTCAGAACGCCGTAGAAAATCCGCTCGCGCTCGACGAGGAGACTCGAAGAAGACACGAAGCAAGATTCCAGGAAGAAGTCCTCCTCAGACTGAGGGAGTCCAACACCCCGCCGTCTACCTTGATCTGCGATTCTCTTCACCCCAACAGACACGAAACCCTCCAGAGGTTCGATCCTCCGATTCCAGCGACCCAGAAAGTATCAGCGCCTCAGCTGCCGTCCTCAACAGTTCTCCCTCATCCACGGCTACAAGATGAACCGCTCGCCCTCGTCCTTCGCGGTGAGCCGCCCCGTGTTCCCGCCCATCCTGCGGTCAGCGGGAGCTACGATAGGCCAACTTTCCCTATTGATCAAGTCCTCCAGCATCCCTCGGACTCGAATGCTAGGTCCCAGAGCGGACAGCAGAGGAATTACAAGAATATGACACGTGAACGTAGGATAGAAGCGAACGCAAGAGAAAGGACGCGAGTACACACCATAAGCGCTGCTTTCGATACTTTGAGACGCGCCATTCCCGCCTATTCTCATAATCAAAAATTGTCGAAATTATCTGTCCTGAGGATTGCCTGCAGCTATATTATGACCCTGAGCAAAATCGCTAATACTCCCGAAGGCGACGGCGCCACCAGTCCTGCCCTGGGAGCGTGCGTGGATTTGGTCTCGCGCACTATACAGACGGAGGGCAAATTGCGGAAGAAGAAAGACGAGTAACCTACGTCGGAGGAGGAGTTTTTCTATTCTATGAACATAGTACGTAGCGAATGGAAGAGGGGGAGCGAAAGAGAAAGATACAGACGGAGAGGATTTTTTGGTTTCTTAGACTTTTTCTCTTTTTTCGTTCTAGTTCGTTTTCTTTTTTTTCATTACCTGATTTCTACTCAATGATGCTCAATGCTGTGCTCGCCAAGATGCTTAGGTATTTAAGTTAGACTATAAGACTAATTGCCAGACATTTTTGACAATAAAGTTTTATGTAGAAATAACGCGATGGATACTATTATTATAGTTATTGGTGAATTGGGATTTCGGCGTCACAGGTATATATATATCCTGCGGAGATACAATTTTTCAACGCCACGTGCGCGCGCTTCCTCAGCACTTGCGTCTACGTCACACATTACGCGTTATCTGAGTACAGCATAATTACGCGTGGACGTGTGATCAGGATCTATATTAACCACGTGATCCGGATGCGTGTGTACACTCGCGAAAATGATACATTATCGTTCTATCATCGGAAGTGGTAAAAATATAGATTTCTGATCCCAACGATTCCACATTTCCACGCGATGTAGGTATACGAATTTTATCGATCTTGAACAACAGTGGATCTGTGAATCCGTTACTCAAAATTTAACTTACAAGTATATTACCTCAAATTCCTGAATTCACATCGTTACACAAGGTGTCCGCGGAATGAGAGCTTTTTTCGAAGGGACAATATCTCGGGGTGGCCTAGCTTGGTTCCCTGCCAGTTGAGATTGTGGTCTCCGATGCGGAGACGGTGAGATACGCAAGTAATTTGAAGAGTTTGCACCATCACCTGCACGTAGGCAGCCAAAAAAAACAGAGGCGATCAGTCGGCTGTCGTAACACTTTTCCAGTTCACGAATCTCAAAGGTTCATTCACGGGCTGTGTTCACCATAGCACTCTGATACGCCGTTTCCGTCCAAGAGCGTCGTAGTATACGTCTCGAAGAGGGCAACTACGCTGCGCTAGTGCTTTTCATTGTGGTTCAAAATACCACGCTTATTGGATCACTATCGCGACTTTTCGAATGAGACCCGTATCTCACAGACGCCGCGACGGAAGGCACTATTTCCAACGGCAAGGTAACGCGTTGGACTCCCCAGATCGACCGCGACCGCCAGAACGGAGCATTCGGTTCGGAGACACCCCGTGTAATATTTGAATCTTTCTTCAGCATCGATCTGCGGGCGAAGTTAACAAGAAAAGCACAAGACTAAGTGACATGAGATTAAAATTGAGCCAAGCTCATCTTGGGATTTCGAATATATTAATAAAAGCTCCTTCGAGGTACATGGGAGGGAATTCAGGTCCGAAACGAAATATTACTGCTCGTGAGAGTCTCAATGCTTTTTAATGATTTAGAAACGATTCCTGGCAACGCGATTGAAACGCTGCGTGAGCAGCGATTCTGTAACGAATTTCTGCATTCCGAAATTGCATGGTTCTGGACATAAAAAAATTCCCCTGTTGCTCCTATCATCTGATTCTTGTTTCACTCGAATCTTCATGTATCCACATCGCGCGGACTAACGCCCGTATCCACCTCGCATTGGTTAAATACTTGGGTAACTTTCTAAGACTTGTTGCGAGCCACCAGATTGAGACGATAAATTGTTCACATGAGATCTGTCTTCAGCAGGCCGCCTCCCCTAATTAGCTAAATGATAAAATCAAATCAGAATGAATGATGGCAGATATAGCTGCGTTTGCGTTTACGCATTCACGCTTACGTTCGCTCGAAGGAATAAATCTCAGCTCCTATAATATCTTAGCGTTCACCGTCACCTCCTCGGTGGTAATCCTATTAATGAATCTGTGAATACATAAATACATTATATAATATATACATATATAACTCTATACAGAAGATTCTTTTTTGTTCAAATTAATGGTTTGCCGCGCACCTATGCCTATTTCGTGCGAATGATAATAACCACTTATATATGTATATATGCATGTATGTATATATATATATAGGTATATGCTTCCAAAATTAGTCAACGACTGAATGCTGAGTACAAACTGTGACGCCGTTGTAAATAGGAGTAATCTTGTACATAGTACATATAGTACATAGTATATAATAATATAACTCTAGTGTAATAATGTCGTTAAAAATCTATATATAAATATGTAGATACACATGAATCGCCATAATAGCCTTTAATGATATATGTATGTACATATATATATACATATAAATATATACAGCAAATATGTACCTATATTATTTAGTTGATCGTCATTACGATGATCATATGACATGAATATTCAGTTATACATATAATACGATATATGTATATGTATATTTGCTCGCGGCGGTAAACTGCGCTTCCGCTGCATGTCCGGTATGTACCTTTTTACATTATAAGAGAACCTCGATTTGAATGAGAAATTGAATTAAAAAATCAATTTGAAAATTGAACCGAATGCTTCGTGACTTTTTTCACCCCTCCCCTTCCCTTCCCTTCCCTTCCCTTCCCACTCCCACTCCCACTCCGAAACTCGATACTTTGAAATTAAACGCTCGTTAAGATCGGACGTTAGCCCCACGAACACACCGCCTCGAGGACTGCGTTGCGTGTTTGGTGAATTCCCATCCGGAAAAAGTTTGCTTCGGGTCTCGTTTAAGCGACTACTGAACGAATGGAATTCCGGGGAGTTATCGCTGCGCGCAGTGAGGAATGGAAAACAAGGAAATACCGTACGGAGGTAAGGATATCTACTATTTGTTCGAAAGCTGTTTTCCACGGAGAATTTAGCTCTGACCGTAAGCGGTGCATCCGTTTCCTCGATAATACGAGTAAACTCGCATCGTCAGCGAGAAATGCTACGCCACTGGGCCTCGGAATTCTTCCTGGGATGATGAAACTGCAACGTTGTATAACATCCACTCATCCCAACTATCACTACAGCTCCCGGTATTCAGCGTAGCGTACCGTATATCAACCGCCTGGTTCGTTATCAAATGAATATCAACCAGCTGCGTCATTTATACATTAACGTATGTCCTGCGACGCGGTAAATTCAACTGATTCAACAGTTTGTCGTCCAATAACTGGTGAAAACTCGTTATCACTGAAATTGTACTGTTACGTATACGAATCCGCGGCTTTGGCTCCGGCGATATTTCTGGAAACTCATGGAAGATAAGGCAAACCAAAAGACTGTCCGTGATTCCCGCGTCTACCTACGTTATATACGATAACGCTCGAGTGATTCTGCGCATGTTGTTCAACATTCACTTCGTTTACTCAGGTGCAGCTCTTTCGATGACCCGGTATATATGACGAATTTTCAAAAAACCTTCAATCGCATTTACTCAATTTATTTCCATTAGTTATCTACAGCTGGATCATCTCTCAGACTCTCTGTTCAGCTCCAATGCGAAACTTGGAATGGTTCTACCGCTGAGATACATTTAGCATTTCGTACGTGTATTCAGGGAACAGAGTCGCGTAAAGACGCGTAACGTTCACCTCTGCTCGGAATTTGGTACGCGGTTCTTGAGTCTTCGACAAATTCAGGTCAACGTATGTACGAAATTCACCTGTTGCTTTCCGTAGCGTGGGCGTTGTTCACTCTCTCACTCTCTCTCGCTCTTTCTCTCTCTCTCTCTCTCTCTCTCTCTCTCTCTCTCTCTCTCTCTCTCTCTCTCTCTCTCTCTCTCTCTCTCTCTCTCTCTCTCTCTCTCGCTGCAGATTGAGCTCGGAGCAATTTCGTACACGGGTGCGGGTGCAGTTGGCACTCGGGAGAATTTATGCAGCTGGTGGACCTATGAGTTGACTTTTCAAGAGATTTCATCCGATTTCATGTACGGTATTATATTGTTACACTTGAAGTTAATTGGACCTCGAGGCTCGATCCCGAGGCTACGGTAAGCAAATTGAGAGAACCGAAAAAGAAAGAAATTCACATAATTTTTGTGGACATACGAAAACAGATTTGGCGAGTTCAGACAACCGGAGGGAACTAGTATTGTGTAAACTTCGTTATCTGTATCTGGCGTCTAGCTTCACGCCAGAATGAAGGCGTTGCGAGGCTAGTTCAGATTATTAAACGACCGAAGAAATTTGTTACTTCGGATGAAATATGCGGGATTTTAGGAAAGAAGATCAGATGCCAGGGATAATTTAGAATCTTTAATCACGCTGCCGGTGATCGGTATTCACGCTGAAATATTATCGGGATAAAACAGACCATCGGACGTTTTCGCTTGCAGAATTTTTCAGGATGTCTCGAGAGCACGCAAGTAACAGCTGTGAGTATGCGTGTACCTATGCTCGTTGAAAATCTGCCGTCGTTATAGCGGTTAATGCAAAAAGTTATGAGTAATGAAGTCGAGTTGGAAATTTATTTATACCCGGATACAACGTGTTCTCGGATGAGTACAGGTTGAGGTATTCGTGGTTCTTTGATTTTGAAACATGCCCCAACGACCTTTACGACGCGAGTGGCTGCGTACGAGAACCGCGAAAATACCGACATGCGTGATATTTGGTTTGAAAGATTGTTAGTCTAATTGGTTTTTATCCGCCGTTTTTTAATTCTCATTAACAATTTTCGAGGCTGTCTCGAGGATAAGCCCCTCAGGTTTCGTTCGAACGTTATTCTCTGCCGAGGAAACCGCGACGTCGACGTTTAGTCCAATTACTATATCTAATAATATTTTTCCGGTAGACACTGCTGCGGCCTTGGTGCAAAGAGTGACAGCCAAGAAGGCAGCATTCCGACGCCTTGACTTATTGTCAGCGTCAATTGCCGCGCTCTGAGAAATAAACCACGATGCTTCAAGACGTCGGAGACCTTTGTCTCTATCATGGGCTAAAGATCGGCTGATCGTGTGCTACGAGTACCTATTCGTGCCCAAAAAAACTCTGTAAGCTCTACGGAGGCTAGCCGCTTTCAAAAGATCTTTCATCTTCCAACCTTTGAAACCTTCGCCTATATTGATGTTCGATTGTGAGTAGCATCGTGTAGGTTCACTCGGTAGATCACGTTGCGTAGTTGGGATTTGGGAATTTGCATAGCGTCGCTAATCGCGGTAGCAGCTAAGCTTGATGGGTAGGTATATGTATTATTAAATTTTCGGCAGTACATCGTGAGTCGATCGTTAAATATTCGAAATTTCAATAGCCTCTATAGTAGCGCTAGCAATGCTAATAGCTATCAACGCCCACGTTCTAATTGAAAGCCTACACGCCAGTCACGGACTAATTGAGCCGTTTCGGAAAATCACGTGGCAGGAATATCTCCTAGCACGAAAAGTAGGTACGATTAGATCATAGGCACGAAAATGCTACAATAAATCTGACGAATACATGCGCCGAATGGAATCGCCTGAAACTATTCCACGCGCCGTGTAATTTGTTCGCCTACAACTCGATAATCCGTGAATCAATATCAATTTGTGCCAATTCTATTCGAGCTCAGATGCACGACGTGTTCGTATGTGTGTACGTAGGTACCTAGGTATGTATAATATATACGTGAAAAAATTTCCGCGACCAAAACTCCTGGCTCATTTAACTGCAGACTTATTTTTTTCCACGAGCAACGGCATTTAACCTTTTTGGCAAACATCTGTCGCTCCATGGTAGCGATGTTACACCTATACAGCATGATACAGTATACTTATACTTGATCGCCGCGCGTACACCCAGCAGCAGCACATTAGTCAGTTTATAACGTGGGAAGAGGAATTCAGAGATGACAAACAGCTCGAGGCAGTCACGTTTTGTCTGAGTGAGTAAATAATAGCATTATATTACGAATCGAAGAGCTTCGTCCAACCGTGATTCAACCGCGTAAATGAACCTCTCCGAATGTCCTCGTTCGCTGGGTGTGACAATCGTGCATAAATTCATCGAGCCTTGAACCGAACGACGAAGAATCGTTGTTCGTCCTTCAAAGAACGAAGAATCAAACCGCTCGGAAGCCGCGTACAAATTTTAGAGCAGGAAACACGGATCGCGATTAGTTTAGATGAACGAACTACGAAATACGAAATTCTGATAGATATGCGATGAAGTTTGCCTTTGCCGAGGTAAAAGAGGGGCCGGTAAATCGAGTATCAACGTTGAGCCACTGCACTTGCGAGCCTCGGAGGCCTGTGTACATACAACTGGACATTCACGTATATAATAACTTGTTCCAGCTGCGGAGGATCCAGCCATGATCGTACACCGTGGCATATTGAATATTTCCTATCATCGGGGCAATAGATTATTGCGGTATGAACGACGATCGGCGTGGCAGCTGTTTAGCATGAGAATAAATTGGCCTAAAAAAATAATGAGCCCCTTCCTCTTCCCGCTCCCGCTGTTGTCGATGAAGTTTCGACTCCTAAACACCTTCCTCCGACTTGCCGCTGACTACGAAGACGATGTAGGTACTCTTTCGTGGGGCAGGTGGCAGCGAGACGTGTACGGCGAGGGTAGGTTTAATATCCCGGAGATAACTGCATTATTCACGGAGAGATCCATAACTGCCGAACCTGCAATGAAGAGGAAGAGGAAGAGGAAGAGGAAGAGGAAGAAGAAGAGAGGCATGACAATCGCGGCAAGAGTCGAAATAACAACAAGACGATGAAGTATACCTCACCGTGCGCTTAATGAACAGCTGCCCTTGGTCGGACTTGAGGCGGATCTTTCACTCACGAGTCGCAAAACGCAACGAGCTGCAATTGCATTTTATCTGCATTTCCGTTATCCGTTACGATCGAAATGCCACAGGTACGGTGGGACATCGTCGGCGCGAAGGACCGATGATATCCCATCCGGCCGAAGTGAACGAGTACGTAAGTAAGATCTGAGTAATGCGTCAATTAGACAGATGCTCGCGAAATTGTGCCAGAATGACAAACTCACGCAGATGTTCCTCTTCGATAACAAGAATTTCTCTCACGTTCGTTATAATACTCACTTATCTCGGTGTACCTTCCTTAATGTCTCTCGTATTCCTTCGTACATATACCACACATTCGTCCGCGAGTACATACAACGTGCTTCCTCGCCGCTGCCCAAGACTTTTAGCCCGCCATATTAACTTCGAGCTTATCAGATCCGAAGACGCCAACTTGGCCACGACGTTCTCGATTCAACGAGGAATTAAAATTCTCCTTTCACAAGCTCGCGTCGTCTCTCCCCCCCCCCCCCCCCCCCCTCTCTCTCTCTCTCTCCTCTCTTCTGATGCTCCGGTTTTATTCATTTTATTGTCTTTCTTCTCCTTTTTGATACACAAGTTTTTCTTCTTCCTCTTCGCCCCCCTCGCCCCTCAAATTGCTTTAATCTGCCCAATCTGAATGCATTGCACGCGATATAAAAGTACCCAGGTATGTTAATCTTTGCTCGGGCTTCGCTCGATTTCATATATTATACTGCATATATTCTGTCAGCTGTGGAGTGAATATGCTATACGTCCTCGTTTTGTGTATTTCGTCTCTCTCTTTTTTTCGTTCCATTACGCACTGTGTAATCTGTAAAATTCCCAGTCACCGGATGTTCTAGATTCGCATCGAGTTGATCGGTACTTTTTCATTTCCTCTCTTTGTCCTTCAACTTTGTTCGTTGTATACGTACAAACGTAGCATTACCCGCGCTACCAAACCACTATGGTCGCTAGATTGATTGAGATAAACCGCTCTAATTAGCGACTGCTAACAGCCGCTAGAAGAAGAAAAAGAAGAATAGTTTCACCGCTGATATAAAACCATAATTTCGGATCCAGTACATTGTGCGAATACAATATCTAGCGAAACGTGCAACAGCTGTAGTAGCTTCGGTCATTCCTCAAAGAAATCAATCAAAACTGCGATAATTTACACTAATTTCGAAGAGTTTTTTTACCATGCAGAGAGGAACTCGGTTCCACTCAGAAATTGTACAACGTACCTGAATACTGTAGTAGCTGCGGTTAGGTATCTAGTAAACCTAAAATCAAACTCATCCGGAAAGACTATGCCGGATAATGTTCTTCCTTTTTTGCCTTCTGTTTCTCTCTTTGCGTGAAATCGTGTTACCTGGTGAGAATTCCGAGTCAAACTCCCATCTGGACATCTCGCCGGTCGAGTGATTCGTCGTCCATGGAAATAACGTCTGGGAATCAGAGACGGATACACGTCGGGTATATATGCAGAATTCAAATTGCAAGAAAACATAAGTTTTGTGATAGTGGGTGCTGTCTAATTCGGAGGAGGTCATTCTAGGCAACAGGCTCGTTGTTAGTCTTCGAGGATTATTCACAACGATGGCATCACTGCAGACACTTGGTCTAGCTCGGTGTAATTTTACTCGTTGTAAGTGAACTATGAACGATCGGTTAAATTATATCTCATGATCGCGTCGGCCAAAAATAACCGATAAACTAACGTAGCCACCAACCCCACCTCTCGTAATCTGGCTTCCAGAGAGAAAAACGTTCGGCATTATTCGCAGACTCGTAGACGGGATATGAGTATGATCAGGAACTCCGGAACTATTCGAAAGGATTTTCGAACTCTCTGCAAAAAAATCGAATTTTCAAAAATCTGACGCCAACTTCACGTACACGATATAAGTTGATGAACGCATGCCAGCCGGATACTTCAACGCCTATTCTGTGAGGATTATGGTCATCGTGACATCTTTCGTGCTCGACTCAATCACGAATGAAACAATCGTGTACCAATGTAATTTCTTTCATTTTTGCCACGAATGCGGAGTTATGAGTATGTTCATTGATTAATTGTTGAAAAGCTATACATACAACGTACTCCTCGCGCAAATACTTCAGTGATTTACAAATCCGGTTTTCTGTCTATATACTCTATGTAATAAGATTCTCGTCTTATCACAGGCTCGTAAAAACCGAAGAAGCACACTTTGAACGCCGAGTGGAAACATTTATAACTGACGAGTCACTCATGGAATTGATTGATGAAATATTTCCACGACCGAGGAACTGAGGTAGTACGAGATATTTCCGGGAGAAATTCGAAAGTCTATACGACCATACGTTTACCGGAATATCTGCATCGACAGCCAATCCATCGCAGCGTGAAAATTGTAAGAAAATTGGAAAAAAAAAAAAAAAAAAAAAAAAAACAAGAAAACCAAAAAAGCCAACGAATCCGCTGCAACGCACGCGATGACCAGGTGCCGCGCATAAGGGATACTTCAGCGAACATTAACTTCTGCTTGAGAAGTGGACATCCCGAGAAGGTTCAGGTCCGTTGAAAGTATAATCTATAAACGGTGGATACACGCACGAAAAAATCTGTGCAGCGCAGTTATAAACCGGCGATATAATATTCCGCGACACTGTCTCCGATTTCGAAACGCGTTAGATGAGCCGGCAGACGGAAGCACAGATCGGAAGACAATCTTCGAGCTTTCTTCAGGCCTGCTACCACATAAGGCGACATGATGCGTCAACAGGTGTGACGAGGAAACCTAGCATGAGCATCACATCGTATAGTTTAGTTGCGATGGTCGGCTGGCACTATTGTCAGTTAATTACTTATAACGGCAAACGAAGTAGGAAGATGGTGATAAACCACGTGCGTTTACACATATTAATATGTATAACTGTTATCCGCGAGCACCTGTCTCCAAATGTCGAGGAGAGAGTTCGAGGCTTAGTGCTCTGCAATGTTTGGGCTGCTTTTCCAATTAGTACAGGAGCTTCGCTCGCTCCTGGTCTCTGTGTGACGATCACGTCGAGGATTACGAAGCGTCCACGGAGCAATTAGCCTCGACCGATTCACCGTCGAGAGAGCGATAGAAAGGGGAAATGGTTGACGAAATTTAAATACCTACCTATAACCTGCTCCGGCGGAGTTTGATGAATCGGCGTGCGAGAGGAAGAGGTTACGCGAATGAGTTCGGTTCGTTGTCTGCTACAATTTAGTGTGTACCTGCCTACGTGCATTCAATTTATTGTTAGTGATAGTTAAACGCGCGATCGATAACACTTGGCGCGAACCGAAGGTGTAGGTATATGCCTATGTGAATGAATTTTCTCGATGAAAGAAGAGCTGAGGTAAGGAGCGGACGGATATGATATGGGAAAGTTCTATGAGAGATTGTAGGACAGGTAGAGAGCAAAGCGGCTAGGCCTAATCTATTATTAATGTAAGTTTGCTGGTACGCGGATAGTCTATGCCAATGCAGCTAGTGTGGTAGGTATAGAACTAGTAGAAAAATAGTTAGAAACTGGAAAAACTGGTATAACAACGATCGTTAGGATTGATTGAGTTTACTTATACCGCGAGGTTGACTGCACCGCGCCGCGCCGGCGGAAAAGATCATGGGAAATCAAGTAATTGCTGTCAGAATCGATCTTATGGATTTGGACGAGGTTGTTAATATCCCGTGTTGTCGTCATTCATCTGAAATTGCCAGTTGTCGCCGCGACAGATTCCTCCGCTCCAGATACGCATCGAACTTCTATTTCATCGACAATGCCTTGAACCGGGGTATAGGCACGTAAGAAACGGCGCGGCGGTTTGATCGGACACAAAACCCCCCGGTATTTTAGGGCGCCCGCGGTAGCTGCCCATATACACCTTACTACCGCTGTACATACTTCCGCGGATACTTATTCGGGCCATTTTTAGCCACGCCAGAGACGCACCCTGCTTACACGTTACACTCGAGATAATAAACGGGCCAATGAAAGCACCTGACATAAGTGTGTCCAGGTTTTGGTGACGTCGACTTTTTATAAACCCCTCGTCCGTCTCATACCTGAGGCCGGTACGTTCCGAATATCAATGTGAATATAGCCCCGAAACGTTTCGCAGGCGAAAGTTTGTGTAATGTCAACGACGGACCATCGAAGAGGCTTCCAAATGGTACCTGAAGCGAATTTGTTCTTCGGTTTTTTCTCGTTCTCTTGGGCCGGCCCTAGTTCTTTTTCCCCCAAGATCTTCGGGAGTAGAAAAAAAAAAAACTCGTGCTAAGATTTGCGAGTTATTGCCAGCTGTTGGTGGAAGACAAAAAGGAAGATGCATGGTTCGTTATCGTTGCGTCGAGTGAACTTTGAATTCTGCTTGTAAATGTATTTGGACAAACAACTTTGCATCTTCGTGCGTGATAAATATGCAGGGGCTGTTGGGTGGCGGTGATGCGCCCGGCTTGAATAATCGCCTCAGGAGTCGCGCTGTGCGGTGGCAAGTACCTAAAGATACATCGGTCGGTTAGCAGGTGACGGGCACTGCTCACATTCACGGAGGCGAGTGCCAATTGGGTGAGATCGTAAATACGGTAACTACTTGCAATCTGTGGCCTGCTTGGCTGTGTAGACATGCGCGACTCGCAAGCCAATTAACTACTCGAATTTTCGACGACCGTGGCGCTAAACAAACTCTTCAGTCCAGGCGTTAGTTCCTCGTTCGTGTACCTAATTGGAATCACCGTGATCAGAAGATCCTTAAAACGATTGAACTTCCATTGGAAATTCACTCGAATTTTTACGACGAGAAATTTTCGCTTTTGGGTTTTCTCAAAGGCCTCCTTCGAAAATTTGGTTATCCTATTCTTCGAAAGAATAGAAAACAAAAGAAATGTACGTACAGACTCTTCTACGGGGGAATTGAAGACTTGCGGCTCTCGCGGATTTCAGTTTCGTTAACCACATTACGAAAATTCGGCGAGGAATTTCATTTCGAGTGGTGGATTTTTGGCGATGACAAGATGTCGTGGCTTGGAGGACCCGGAGGTAGTGATTTTTTTCTTAACATTGTTAAATAATTAACCAAACACGTGATAGCGATGCATGGCGTTCTGGTGAGTTTTTACGGCCTCGGGGTCCCTGTAAGGTTCGCACGGAATCTTCGCGTCCGGTATTTCGTAGCAAAGATTCCGATCTCTAGTCAAATCCTCGTTTGTAAACAAAATGCATTCGCTCGCCACGACGAGACGTGCAAAGTTTTTGTCCCCCTGATCCCTTGTAACAGAAGCGGTGGTCTCTCGAAGATGGCGAAGCGACGCGAGACACCGCGTTGTTGTTGTACGTGTCTCAGCGAGGTTTTGCGCTGTCGCCGACGACGCGGTCTCGAGAAGTCGGGTCCGCGCGGCGCCAGAAGTTACCAGCAGTTGCCGAAGCAGTCGCCAACAGCCGGTCACGTCAAACGAGCAAATTCTGGATCCTCCTGCCTGCCGGTCTGCTCCTTCTTGGGAATATGCTCCTCTTTGACATATTCCAGTGTTCCAGTTTCTTCGAGTTCATCCGACTGCGGAGGAAATTGTATGCGTGAAAATTCACGAAAATTCATGAAAATTCGCCTGCGGGATCAACGCCAAAATGTCTGGCCGAAAGCCCGATTTCACAATTTGTCGCATTCTATGACTTACTTGCTCTAGAAGCTGCTGTACGTGTTGGGTGAGCATAACAAATCCCAGTAACACGCAAAAACATCGTGAAACTATATCCACAAGTAAACCTATCTCTCACTCGTCGTGAAAATATATACATTAATACTATAAGTAACGAATAGTTGAGTAAGACTTCGACAGAAGCGTACTTGTTCGTTTTTGAGTCTGCATTTTTAATTGGATCATAAAACGGGGAAGAAGTGTGTTCGCTTTTATAGGTGACTTTCAGCACGTGTCACAGCGTTCATCGTTGATGGAACGAAGCCAGGATCGGTACGTGACTGTGTCAAGTGGGATCGGTAAAGTGTGTTTATGGAGGTTGCGTTCAATTTACTAATGCGTCATGCGCATGCACTCTCGTGTACCTATACCTACACACAGTTCTGTCGAATATAGCTACTACATGCGAAGATCGATTAATTTCTAACGTGAGCGATTAAAAATTAAACCGCGTTTCTCCTCCGCAGCGGTAAGAATTTCAACACGGCGTAATAAGAAACACACTTGAAATGGATCTACTGACCGTTGGGCATCTTGACGTGCGAGACCCTTGGTGGAGTAAAACCCTTCGTGAAAACCTTGAAAAACCCAACCCCTTCGGATCCCACGGGATACGTCGGACCGGCGGAACCCACGAAAGGGATCATACGCTATGCTCGTTTTTACGCTTCCGTGAACCCTTCTGTTTCGGATATTGAATTTCAAAATTTCAACGGCTACCTACTCACGTACCACGCCATGTGGTTTTCAATCTTTCATTTAATCGCCATCGATACCACTCTCTCTTTTATACGTTTCGGTTTTTCCGTTTTCCGGTTTTCATAATTGATGTATGCGCTGAAAGAGGCCAACGCGTACGTTCGGTGCATCCTGAACGATTCTTCGTTTTCATCATTTTTTTCCGTTTCTAAAGATCTTTCCTGCCTGCAGAGGCGAGGCTTCGAAGGTGGTCCGGGAGTAGACGAACCCCGGCGTAGAGGACACACCTGCATCCAGCATCTCGTTAGAACTGCCACTGCCACAATTAATCGTGGATGAGAAGTATCGATCGTTTAACGATTCAGTACCGACTTGAATTAGGTAATTTGAGTCTGGAAATTTACCTACTCATATGATATACGCACGGAAATAAAATATTTGTGTATCGTAACTCATATACTCGTTTCTAGATAATATCGAAGCGTGTATTGTACATCATGGGTATAGAGATAGTAAGCGTAACATCGATACTTCCACGATCGTTGAAGAGGTAGGCGTGTTTCATTAGTCGAACACCTCGTAAGTAATCCAACGGTTAATTAGAATTCTACGCAGCTAATTACACCGAGTTGAGCGACCGAGGATCAAAATTATCTCGGTAAAAATTAATCGAAAGAAATAAATCGCACTCAATCGGATCGCAATTTCCGATAAGTCGAGTAAGCTTTTTGCATCACTCTCGGCTGAACAGGCAGCACCGATACCCCTGCCTCTACCTCACTTCACTCCGTCAAGTTCATTTACCTGAGAAGTGCGTAGACATGATTTTATTCTAGTTAATCGACGACATGAGAAGTTCCTACTCAGCCTGGAATTATAATTACTGATCTGCATCTGGTTCCATGAGATACCGGAGGATGTCTCTCATTTCCATTGACGTTCAGCTTAATCATTGAAAACACGCGCAGATTATAAAGATTCTCGTGTAGGAGTTGCACCAACGATTTATAATGACTCTACCCGCGTGTGGCCGACGATTTGTATATTCCTCTCCTATAGTTTCGATTGAATTGCTTCGGATTTGACGAGAACGTCTGATGATCAGTGATAGATAAAAATCAGAAAAACTAAAACGGATTGAGAATAGAAATTACACTTGTCTAGTCGATCGCGTATACAACTATGAGTGGCGATGCATCTCAAATTCCATATATATATATGTTCAAGAAGTCTGGCAAGCTGCTATTATGGATCCAGAATATTCAGTCATTTCTCCAGAGCCCGCACTGCTTTCTGAAAGCACACCTTGTGAGGTTCAAGTTCCTGAATGGGTATAATTTTACACAATATTTAGCGTTCTTGTATAATAAACAGACGGGAGTTGGGAGAATTTTCCGCCATACTTGCGGGTCCATTTCGTTCATCATCTCTTTCATCTTTCCGTGTTTGCTCGCACCCGATTCGAGTTAATTTGCGCGGTGTATCGGAGAGTCCTCATTACGCGAGGTAATTACGGCCTGCCCACCGGTCGACCAATCGTTCGCTTACATCTCGACGGGACGATCGGTCGTTCGCTCTTGGTGCTACCGGTTTTCGACGGTGCGGGATGCCTCCGAGCATTGGGAAGGCTCGTTATTTTTATTCCACTCCGGGCGCTGCGATGCTTGCGCGGAGGGAGCTCGAGCCGACGCGGCACGGCGAGCGTTAAATTTGTCTTCCGTCTGACTTCAAATTCTAGTTAAATTTCCGTTTCTTCCACTCGTGCGCACCCACGCATGCGCTAGGCGTGCAGTGGTCAGCGGATTCGACAAACTCCCCGAACATTCGCACGCTTATTAACAATTTCTGGACACTCCTATAGCATCTCCCTTAATTAGTGTATAACTATTTATACTATTTGAGCAAAGGCGAAGATGATCAGTCGGCGCTGCCGCATAGGCGGCTAGGTAATAGGTAAAAAATTCAAGTAATTACAACCGAAGACGGTACCGAAGACGCCTAGAACCCCCGAAGACGGTGTAGATGAAAAGACTCGTCGGCACGTTATCTTCTGGCTATCAAGTACCTGCCTAGACTCGACACGAGGAGTTAAGCGCTTGAGACTCGGAGAAATAAAATAAAAGTTGAACCTCCGCTACAGCGTATACCCCTTCGTGCCACGGAGGAGCATGCGTGGATAGCTACTGTGCATCAGAAGCTACCGGTTTCAGGCTCTGAGCTGACCGAACACTAGCGATCGCCCCCACGTCTGAGCCTTATAGCCGAGAGCCCCCCGCGCTCAACTATCCAGCTGTACAGGGTGATTTAAAAGTACACGGACAACTAATTATTTACCAAAGATTACTTCAAGATCGGTAAGTGATGCTATTACATGGTATAGGTGCCCACTGCATGTACACCGAGTAGAGTGGACGTTAATTAAAGTAGGCGGTTTCCATTTGGCGGTACGTATATTATATCGGTAAGTAAGGAATAATAGGCTCTCGAACGCGGCGTTCGTGAACCTGTCAGTTTCCAGTGAGAGGTCATTATGGCTGCAGTTACGTCAGGATCCCTGGAAGAGGTAACTTTGATAAATGGTCGGGGAAAACCGGGAAGAGCAAGGTTTCTGAGTTTATAGTACTAGTTTTCACGGAGACGACGAACAGACAAAAATCGTCAAAGTCCCATCTCATTCCCGCGACTGAATCCTCGTTTGTTTTATTTTTTTAAACAAGTTTTTTGTTTTTTTTCCAAAGTTTCACATATAACTACGTTTGGCGAAATAGGTACTATTCATCTTTGGAAAAGATATGAGATATCGATCTCAGAGTGGCTTACGAACCAATAGACGTTGGAAATTACATTCTGAGATAAGGCCTCGATTTCACGGATTCCCTCAATCACAGCAGCGTCTTCGAGTCTTCGGAGTTTCGTGGATTGTTAGTAGGGCGGATTCAGTTGTTTCGGGATATAGCGGACTGGCCTTAAAGGGCGGAAAATTGCGCGTTTGTTTATTATTATCACGAGAGGATCGAGTTGCCACGAGGCAATAGTTTGGAATCGTTACAGACACGCGACAGCGAGCGAATCCCCTTCGGATATATTCCGCATCGGGGCACGCGACGATCTTTCAGCCAACAATGATAGTCGTTTGAAAAGCTACGGACTGCGGAGACACGCGAAGTCGATTGCGCGTTGTATGCCTCTTAAGTTTAAGTGGTTCTGCAGCGCTGATCGCGAGGCTAAGACAAGGCACCTGCTAAAACGCAGGTGCATCCCCAAACCCGCTACATACAGCCAGCTTAATTTTTCGTCGTTGCCTACCATGCATAATAATTAGCAGTGGTTTTGAAAAAAAGGAAACTTGCTTCGCGGTCAGCGATCGCTATGCCCGTCACCTGTTTCTCCTCTCTTGCCTGCGCACCGCAAGCCCACCCTGTCGTCCTTTTACACGTATTCTACGTGCATGTACAGTGAAAAAACGTGAGGAAATAAGAAAGAAAAAGTCACGAGTAATTATGGATATTACACCCATGAAGAATTTTTTCGTAATTTACGTCACACTCCGTACATGATCACGAGATGAATGATTGCAGGAACTTTCGGGCGAAGTTCATCTCGATATTCTGAGTGAAAATAATCAGATCTACCATACCGCGCTCACTGAAACATTCGCCTTGTAAATCAAGGCGATTGTCTAGGTCTTTTATTCCGTCTCCGTAGCGGTAGTTGTTTACTGGCGGTTGGCGCGGCTGGCGCCGGATTCTGAACGCTTTTGTGAAGCGGCTGCGTGGCTGTACTGTGCAGGAGTCGTCGTGGGGCCCCCAGTCTCAGCCTCAGCCTCAGCCCCGGCCCCCAGCTCCGGCCGCGGTGGCGTCTGATCGAGATACGCTTCCAACGAGAGACCAAGCCCAGGCTGCTGGACCTGGACTGACTCCGTTCTTCCTTATTAGACGGAGGTCTCATAGGCGGGCGTTCGAGCGGTCGTAACTTTCAGAGATGTGAAGATGTGAGATCATAAAGGAGGATTCGTATGAATCGTACGGTTACGTACGACGCGATGCTGCGTTATAGGTGTTTCAAAACGGCGCATCGAAGCGGCAGTAAGATGAGCGATTCTGCGCATCGTTGCGGTTGTTACCTATCCGCCTGCGATGGCTCCGTTTAGCAAATCTATTTTCACATATCCTAGGCAATTAGCAAGACGACACGTTCAATACACATCGCGCGTAATTAACATACTCACAATTAGTCTTATGGGGGTATAATACGCGCGCGCGTATCGACGTGGTACAGAATTGATGTATATCCGTTTAGGAGCTCGGCTTTTTCGAAGCGAGATTTCACGGCTTGGCTAATTGCGCGTGGTTAACTCCTTGACTCATTAGGATCGTTTGAGAAGAGTTGAGGCGCGGAGAAGAAGACGAGGAATGGGAGTGTCCGACGTCGATCGAACCTGCACAAGCGTTTAGTCATACACATTTGCCTCCGTATTCTGACTCGTGAATAAAATCTAACGATTGAAATTTAAGTGGCCATCTATTAGAAAGTGTTGAGTTAGTCAAATGAAGAATGATAAAAAAGATGGGCATGAGTCAAGGGTACTTACTTCGGGAATAAATTATTCGTTGTTCAGGCGTGGCGTACATCAGCTTCTTATCGACAGTTTTGATAATTCGTATTTATATGTAGGTACAAACGCGGCGCGGTTTGCCTTTCCTCCGGAGTCGAAGCCGCGAGAAGCGAACCTACAATCGCAAATTGAGCAGAGGAATACGGAAAAATACAGATGGGGAAAGAATTGTGAATACGGTGAGAAAGTGGAAAAAACTATGACCGAAATAATTCTAATGACTGGGCGTACGCTGTCTCGTTAGCTGTCCACCTACCAACTGTTTCAAAAGCGGAGGAACAAAATTGAGATTGCGAGATGAGACGCTCGCGCTCGTTCGTTTCGGTCTCTTTCTTGCTCATCGAGGTATATGCCGAAGACCGCGGTAAGTCGCAGTGTATGTATAGTTTGAATAGCTTGTTTCTTCCAAGGACGTGTCGTTCTTCGTACGGAGAATAGAAAATTGAAATTGAAGAAGAATCCTATCGATTCTGCCTCCCAAATATCGGATTGCCGATGGTGACGTCTGACCGAAAGTTCTGACTGATAATCTCGCGTCTTACCGCACGCGACGAGAGAAGTTAAATTTAATGAAACTCGACTTGGCTCGTTACTCAGTGCTGTCCGCTCTGAACTGGACCTCTCGAGGCCTATAGCGTCCCGACGCTCGTAACGTACATATATCACGCCAGGCCAGACTCCTTGCCTACCTTCTCATTAAGAGAAACAAATTCCCGGTCACTGCCGGCCATGGTCCAGGTCCAGGTCCAGGTTCAGGCCGTAAAGCCGAAACGGTCTCCTCGGGTACACAGTAAGAAAAAGCTTTGGAAAAAAACTAGTAGTTATACAATTTCGAGTTTCAGTGGGCATCTGCCACGCGTCGGAAAAGTTATGATGATTGAGAAAATAGTAGTTGAAAGGGGAAAAAGGAAAGAAAAAACTAAAAACGAATAACTCTCTTCGGTGGAAATTGAGTCCGGATACCGTCGACTAGCCCCCGGAGCATCTAGAAACAGTCGTTGGACGTACTCACTAAATTTTTTCTAATTAATTGGCACTGCTGGTCTCTCGAGTACTGAGCTACTATAACCATTCGTTACGCAAGTAGGTACGTAACTGTGCTGTCTAGGTTTGTGACGACACGAATCTCTAATTATTGTAGCCGAATTCATTCTTTTCGAAATCTACTTTCGCGACTGTTACTACTTGACATTTTATTCAGCGTTGAACAGCGTCGCTGACATGAGCTGAGTCGTTTCGTTCCGTTTCGACGCCTCGGGGCCACGAACTCATCGTCCGATGATACCGTGAACCATCGCAATTTACATGCAAACAAACTGCCTTCCCTCACCCACGCCACGCCGCGCCGCGCCGGTACTGCACGCCATTAAGTCAGGATCGGGTCAGACCGGAGGTGCTTGAGTTACTGCCATTAAGCAGAGTTCACACGGAGCAACGGATTGACGAGGAACGAACGTTCGTAATGAGTTGCTATTCGGGATAAACGAGGCGTAGCCGTTATTCTGAAGCCGGACAAAACCTGCGTGTGACTTCTGCGCCATTGAATATGAACGCCTAAACTAATTAGAACCACTTTTGCGTGGGCTGCCCCAGGGTCGAAACTTTTTCACAAAAATTAACTATAGTTTCTTGGTCATACGGTACCTACTCCCATATCTGAACGCGGTATGGCCACCGGCCTCGCGCCTCGCCGTGATGACTTTTGACCTCAGAAAGTAAGACGCCAAAGATTTGGTACCATTCAAAGCCTCAGGCCTGATTTCACGGCGGGAACAGTGGGGTGTATATTCCCCCGAACCCCGTCCTCACGAATACTCGTGGTGCCTCGAGTATTTCGAATATCGTTGAACCGAAGAAGGATCCGAAACCAGTAATTGCACGGTGCATACTGAATAACGGAATTATCCTACCTGCGTGGGAGAAGCCCTTGAGAGGATCGCTTCTCTCGGGGTTCGAGGAGATGAGGGAGGCCGAGTCTCCGACGATTATCGATCATTGCATTTCTGATGATCGAGAATTATTAACCTTGAATCGACAACGTACGATGCTGATTTACAGCCTGGATGTAAGCAGGAGCCGCATTCTCGCGAGTCGGCTGGCTGTTTCATCCTTCGGATATCTGGTCTTACGGTATTTGTTTGTTACACAGTAGAGGTATATGTCTGCGGTGCGCGGAGCTTCGAGATAAATTGCTCTAGCGTACTATCCGCGCAGCTTCTCACCCTTGAAATAAATACGAGATATACCGATGAATCAAGTTAAACGCACGGATGTTGTGTCGACAATATGTAAATACGATCCACTGTACCGAATGAGTCAGGAATAAGCAATTTTCGATGCGTCAGTTGGTGCGTACGTGCGCGTATACATATACCAACATATGATCGTAAATAGCACCGCGTACCGATGTCACCGAAGCGGATATCTCTCGCAACGAAGCTTTTTACTTCATATTTTTTTCTCGTCAATATGGAAACGGCGCCGTCATCCTGCTTTCGGACCAAATTCTAGAAAGGAAACAATATTATTTCCTATTCGTCCGATGATCAGCGATCGAAGATCTCGTGGACGGGATTTCAGATCCATCTGAAGACGGTTTTCAAATCTACTAATGTCGAACTGACACGATATTTCAGCGCCACTCCTGATCTTATCTCACTTCTACGATGAACTGAACTGTGTGAAAACGGCTTAACAATGTCCGATTGAATGCGTCGTCCCGGCTCGCAACTCTGCGGCCAATGCCCGTCCCCCTGGGACCCTTTGAATCCGGTTCCGGTGCTGCAGCCATTTCCGGGTGAACGCTGCTCTTTGAGGGTGGCTACGAATGTGCTCAGTCACTTAATCCTCCCTCCTTGCTACCGTGAACTGTGAACCCGCGGGCCTCAACCTCAACGCCACCCACCACCATCCAGCCATTGCCCTTTCCGAGCCATAAAACATTCCGTCGACTGACGGGACGCCCCATAAGATTCGGTAGACAACCCATCAACCCAGCCATCTCCCCCGCCGTTTCGGTTCCTGGCCTCGCTTTTTCGCCCCCATTGATTTCCGCGAGGTCATCTCGGTGAAAGAGAGAAAGACATATCACGCGCCGGCACCCTCCGCGGCGCGGGCAAACGTCATCGTCTAATTCTTGCTTTTCATCGTAGTTCCTGACTTCTGCGGAGTACGGGTCATCACAGGGCAATAATCACTTGCGGCTTCTGTCTTTTTTTTTTTCTATTTTATCTCGCTCGACTAGCTCCAGTATTGCGCGACGCGCTTAGTAATTAACCTTTACAACGATTCTGTCACCCTGTGTACACTTTAATTGACCTCGCTAGTGAAGGGTACGGGCACGTACAGTTCGAATCAGCAAGAACGCGAGCATCACGAGAAGGCTGAAGATTACACAAACAATTGACGGTGATGGTGGACAAATTCGGTACGACGAACAATGGCACGTCATTGTTCAAATGAGATCCTCAGAAGCTTGATAATCATTAGAAAAAAGGACGATGTGTGTTTGGCTACGAGGACATCACTTCATTTACGGATCGACAAATTTCAATGAATTTCGGATGGAGATCGTCGTGTACTTGGTGAAAATGACTAACAGACGTTCTCAAACTCTTGTCGATACCGATTGCAAGATGGGGGCGACGCAAGGTCTCGGCTGATTGATAAAAACTTGCAGCCACGTGAATTTTAGTACCAATAAAATGATCGCTCGATTCGTTCGGAGCGATAACAATACCGCCGGCCGCTTCGTTAGATCACAGACCAAGCTAAAGTTGGGGAAGTGCTAAACTTACCCGAAAGAGAGTATTGGAATCGATGGCAAAGTCCAACCAGCATTCAGAACTCGGTTTCCCGGCTTCGCGATTCCTTCGTGTGAGTTTATTTTCTTTTATTTCCTCTCGAAACGACATATTTGATGCCCTCCGGAGGGATTGTGGATCGTCTAGGACTACTTTCGCGTAGGACATCCGCAGCATTGCTCGGCAATTCACGAAAGCTATTCTGCCCGATTGTTATGCAAACCCCCGGATGTAGAAGAGCTGCGAGCAGTTCGCTTTTATTGTAGGTCCCGCCATAGGCCGCAGTTTCGCAGTTTCTCGTTTCTTGCTTATTTCAGCTACCAAGAGACCGAAACGAGTAGGACCTCAAACGAACAGTTACCATTTGCTCGAAACTCGTATTCGAAAATAGAAAAGAATTGCCACTCAGATGCCACGTTTTGTTTACTCTGAATTTATTTTCTCGCGAAGGTAGGTGCTTTACACATTTCCTCTCGTCGTCGATCTTCACGACTTGATCTAGAAATGGCCAAATTGACCCTGGGCCTGGGCCCGGGCAAATTCAAATGCGCCCAACCTCAACCCTGCACGCTTCTAGTTTGCGGAGCCGTGCCACGCTGGCATGACAAGCGGTGCATAAAAAGCACATTCGCGTCAGTAGGTCCTTTTGCCCAGGATTCATCGAGACGGAAACACATAAAGGGGTTGCTCTGCCATTGGATGGATGATGCTGTGGATGAAGGGGACACGGTCTTGCGAGCAGACATCCCAGGCTCTAGAAGCTCGGAGAAATGCTAGGGATGAATAGTGGATGCTGATGAATCTCTCGACCTCGTATATCCTAGGGCTCGTGAGATCGAACCGACCCTATAGCGAAGCCGAGTCGTCGACAAGGGCGAGTCTGACTGGGCTAGGTAATTGGAACACAAAGACAGTCCTGAATAGGCGCTGATGTCTTCGTTTACGATGATTGTTAATGGCAGCCGTGCGGTATTGCGGTAACAACCGGACTACACTTATGGAACCGGTTGAATGTCTCATCATTTCAATGGTCGGCAGACTTTTGATTCGACGATGAAAACCTCCGCTCGATTGTTTGAATAGAGAGAACAAATTGACGGGTAAAAACTTCATATAATCATATAAGAATCGTAGATGGAACAACTTATTCTGCATATGGCCTCGACGTACCGAGAGCGTTCCGATTGAAATTGCATGAAGACATAGTTTGCGGAAGATACGTAAGCTGAATCAGGAAATAGAACACGTTCGAAAATGGCGTCGTTCATGGTGGTAGGAATTGGCGGTAACAAAGTATCGAGCACGCCAATCACAGGTGTTTCTTAATCCAACGATCATTATACATCAACGCCCAGCTGCTACTATATTACCGTGAGACGGGCACGTAAACATCGAGCAATTGGTCATTGGCTTGGTAGTATCCAGCCCGTTCGCATGTGTCGCGGTACTATTGCCAGGAGAAAAGAGAAATTGAGTCCGCGCATCATCTTGCGACGAATGGCTTGCCCGTGAGTAGATATAGAACCAAGAACGAACCGGTCAATCGACGATACAGTCGAATTTTTAATTGAATTTTTTCACGTTGTTCACGAGGTATGGTCAATCTCACGTTCAATCTTCTTTGAACTGGCTACCTCTACGACTCCAGTCGCACGTTTAATTGGCCGTTGCGTAATTGGCCAGCTTTTGCTATCGCTTCTACGGCTCGTTACCGTTTCGCCATTTGCCGAGACATTTGAGGCCCCTGTCCGGCGAATATTAATACATTTACGTCGAGTCGAATCATAATCGATATCGGTCGCGGTGCTTCCGCGACATGAAAAATTACGCAAGTGATGTGAGACCTTGTACTTCTCATCTCAGTCAGATAACATCTATAATTTATTCATCACATAACCAACCATCTCTCGTGAAACGGTGCTGAATATAAAAAGAAGTGTCGCTAAAGCAGGAAAGCTTTTAATTCTACACCGTTTATGCTGATTAAAGTGCTTCAAACGCCTCGCACCGTAACGGGTGGGTTGATTTTATGTCCGAACTACGTCGCGGTGCCTCTAATCATACTTGAAAAAAAAACCATCGTATATAGTCACAGGTGGTTCATAGCCACTCTTCCATTTCCTGTTATATGAACATAACAGTTTAAACCAATTAGGAATGAAAAAACTTCATTTCAGCTGTTTAAGCAATTATCTCATGTACCACACCGCATGCAGCGAATTCATTATTCGCTCTTTTTTCGGCGTAGAGATTAGCGTAACCGTTCCTCGACGTTGGATTACAAACTACTGGAATACTGGATCTGCTCGGAATTGCCTATACTATATGATCATCTTTCAGTTTGCTGCAATTTCAATTTAGAATTGGATTGAAGCAGCTGTTCCGCCGTTTTGTTCGTGACGTTAGATACCAATCGTTGCCTCATCTCGTAACTGGAGTGAAAATTACTCCTTTCTCCGATTCGAGCAGAGAAGATCCCCGTCAAACTTCCGAGGTACATACTCCGGCATATTTCATTCGTCCAATTCATCGTTTGGTTTATATTTTTTCAGCAGTTACTCAACATTCGAACTTCCTACCAGGGTCGTGGAGTAATGGCTGCAGCATGCAGGAACAAACCAGCTGCTCAACTCACAGTTTTCAGACTGGCATTGCCAAGAAGAACGTTCCATAAATTTCGAGAACAGTAACTCGAAATCATTGTGCTCGTTACAACGCCATCAGACAAAATGAAGCGCATATGGCAGAGTAGTTTCAAGTCTGACTAAAATTCGTGCGTCGTCAGAAAAAGCCGACTGAGTCATAGACTCCGGAATGACTTTGGCCGCTGTAACCTGAAAGTCTACGTTCATTGCCTCCCAGTGGGGAACCTCGGCTTGGGCAGGATATTTCTACTGACCTAGAGGCCCGGAGAGAAATCGGTTTATCGCGCCATTGTTTCGTGTATACCTTTTGGCCCGGGCTGACTACACAGGCATCGCACGCTCTCCTACGCGACGCTGTTGGTCCAGGACTGGCGACGAGGGAGGCGACGGGCTTAGGTGTAACGGCGACCATAAAACAAGATTAATGAGGCGGGAGTGCATCGGGCAGGCAAGGGACGCGAGACGTCGGGGGAAACTTCGGTGGCGCCAGCTGACCGACAGGTCGACTCACAGACACCCATTCCTACCGGCATGACCACCCTATGGACCGGCCCATCCATCTCCCATCTCTTTGGCCTTGTACTAGACAGGTACAGATACCGATACTACATCTGTGTGGTGTATGGGTATGGATTTAGATACGTGAATCTACATCTCACTGCAGCTAGTACGACGTTGAAAATTCTGATGTACCGCGACCTTATTACCGTGAACCGAAGGTGCCGGCTGATGCAGGGCAACGATAGAAATAGGAACTTTAACAACGCGCGAGAGAACATGTGACCCGCAGGTAATCACCTGCTCTCAACATTCTCGATTCGTTGCGAGTTTCAGAGGTGACTTGACGACTTTGACCAACTAATTAGCTCCTAATGGTTTACTAATTGTGAAGGATGAAAAAGGTTCCCCCTCATAGGTATACTGGTGAAAAATTCACGGGCAGGGAAGAGGGCTCTCTGATTTATCTGTGCATGTCAACAACGGTCCTACCGATCAATAACTTACATCCATAGAAAGGAAAATTTATACTGTCCGTCTTGGTACAGGTGTGAAGAATACAATTGTAAGTATTAGTTGTGGAACTCTGAATACATATCGTGATAATCAACGATCCAGTATTCTTATTGTTGGTCATCAAGTGAAAGGACAATTCTGTAAGGTGGGCGCATCGGTGATGTCGTTCTTCTTGGACAGCTCGAAAGCGCGATAGTGCCTGGCAGGTTATAGGTATACATAAGAAAGGTGCAAAGTGACGGCTCGAAATTTTGTGCAGAGTGATTTCAGCTTTTTGGCACACATGCAACTGACGTAGAAGCCGCTTCTTGAACGACTTTAGTCAGTATAGCACTGCGGTTTGGGAGAGAAGTGGCGAAAGATCGATAGGAGAATAATATAACATCCCACCGCGTCTCTGACGGAAGATCTATCATGGTGCACGATTTTCGTTAGGTGTGTACCTCGCGCCAAGTTTAGAGGCTTAGGACAGGTTCGTTCATCCCAAATCGAGCTGTTATCCCGGGGGAACGGTGGCAGGGTAAAAAGAAAAGTATTTGAATTTCCGGTGTGTCGAGGGACTGCAAGAGGGAATCCCCCAAGATCGCGGTCGAGTGGGTATTGTAAGCAAACCTCTTGGCTCCAGTTTCCGAAGGTCCGAAAGACCGCAGGAACTAGTAACGGTCAACAACAAGCAACTGGCACCTGAGAACGTTTTATAGCTTCGTAAACCTAGCCGCAGGCGCCCGACGTAGTAATTAGCCATTGTCTCGCTGACGCCCCTGGCAATGAAACGTTTCCAACTACAGCATGCTCCGGTGTTTCTTCGGTCCATTTCCTCAAATTCGTCCTGTCTGGGTGTTCAAATTTTCTCACGATTCACAATCCCGGTTTTGCGCTCTGCAACCGTAACAGTTGACGTCTTCAGCTATAAAATATCGCAAAACTCTAATTTACTCCGTTTACTCTGCGGTTTGTATTCGCGTGATTCCAGAATCAACTCCACCCTCCTGCAATACCCCGTGTGAAATCTTCTGAATGAAACTGCTGTCATAATTTTCGGGGCTTTATACCAGGCTTATTATATACTCGCTTTATATCTATAAATGGTTCGGAACATACGGGATACTAATATGGAACAGGTGGTTGCCATTGAACTATCGTTTCAATTTCTCATTTTTTTTCTTCGTCATCCACCATCACAATCCATAGTTGTATAGCTGCAGTTAATGGCTACAATGATGATTAGCCATGCGCTGCGGCACATCTTCGACATCAGCCACGCACTTGTACATACGCCAACAGCTTTGTGTCTACGTCAGAAAAGGTGTGTTTGCAGAAGGGAGGAATTACCGACAGCACCGCGGCAGTAAGAAACACCACACACACTCACAGGTGGTACTCCAGGCTTCCCACCGCAGCTTCTTTCCGGCGCTCAAATAGCATATCGTCACTTACACTCCATCTCATTCGATTCTCTTTGCCCGAGGCACTGCGAGTATGGTTGGTGCTATTTCTCGCGTTGGAATTGGCAAAAAACGCAAGTACGAAATACGTTTGTACCTAGTTACTAATTTTCCTTCTCTGTTTCGTTCGCCCCTCGTTCAGTGCTTACCCAGAATTCAACTGATTCGTATTCATACCGTATTTGCACTGGAAACCTACACACATATTATACACGTGTAATACGTGTGAATTAATAGATGTACATAGGCATGGATGTTTTATAGCTGGGTGAACCTCGCTTTGCGGTGTTACAGACAATCCAACATCCCACACGAGCACACGGTCCGGCTGGGATCGCAATCACGTAATCGTGCTCCGTGCCGACTACTGCTATAGCCCATTCTGCCATTCCCGCCAGGCGCCGCACTCTTTTGTCTTTGTCTTGTTTCTCCGTTTTTGCCAACCCGTTCACCGCAGCTCAGTCCCTGGGGTATAAAATCACTATACGGCGTTTTGCTTTTTGCAAGAAGACCACAATCCTTCTTGCTCTTGTATACCACCATACTATTGTATTCCACGTAATTGCGGAGGATCTGTCGCAAGCCAAGGTGTTGACAGGGTAACCCTGCGGTAACTCGAAAGTCAATGAGTCTGAGCCGAAAGGCTTGCGTTGCTTGTGCACGCAGAGACTAACAAAGTAACAAATTATCACCGCTCATGATCTTCCGGAAGAACTATTGTCTCCCCGTGATTATCACTTTCAACCGCAGACTATTTCTCCCGAATTCCAAACAAACAACGATCCGTCTTACTCCGCTCATTCGCATCGGACAGAATAACCTTTCGTTGCGACTATATAGGTATGTATGCATGTATGTGCATACCTACATACTTGTATTGCGACATGGGAATATAACTATAATACTCAGAAAGTAGTTAATCACGCTGGTAGCTTGGTTTTAATTACCTCTGATTCAAACCCGCGTGAAGGCACGTCGGTGGGTATACGTGCGCTCAACGTGAAAGGTGTTGTCTAATTTTAAACGGAGCCAAATTAGGCGGTGGTATGAGATTAGAGAAGAGTAATCTAGCGTTTTGAAGTATGTATATACACACATTCGTAGGTACCGCCTAGGCCTCAGTCGTGGCCATCTTCGGTATAATTTAGCTCATTAATTACTAATTAATTAATTATCGAAGTAATTTATGAACGATATTATGCGCCTGTGAATACATTAACGGGAAGATGGGACAGTGGCGCCAGGAGTCGCGACGACAAGCAAGTAAATGAATCAGGCATTTCCACGCTAGTAGATAGTACGGAGAGACTGCGTCAAACGGGACGCCAACGAGCCAATGGACCGTGACACTACATTGGCATCTGCCTTTAATTATTTCATAAAGTTTCTCCGCTGGTATACCTACTACGTGTATCTAACTATCGCTGAAACGGTAACTACGATGACATGAAACTAAGAGATATCACGAATTTCCCCCTAGCACCAGCCATCCGACATATAGTCAGGGCGCCCGGGTGTCTCTTTGCCGTCGAACAAATGTGCGCGAGACACTCTATATATATATATACATATATAGGGATCCGACAGTGTGGCGCCAGCTTTGCGTATATATATGCGATTTCCCGGTCGCCTCGTCCTCCGCTTCGGCGTTGTACCCCGTGCTCGAGAGTTTTGAGATCCTCCATCCATTGCTTGCTATTGAACCGCAAACAGTAATTTCTTTCAATTCCTGGGCATAGGTCACTTCACGCCTCGTCGTTCGCCCGCTCCGTGAACAAAGGAGCGAATCACACAAAGTTGATGGTGTTCGAAATTAGAATGTGCATGAAAAAATTGATCGCGCGATCGTCTTGTGTGCGAGGAATATCCTCCGGAGTGTCGGGAAACTTGTTCCTCGATACGTCACAGTTACGTTCAAAGATTGGAGTCGTTGTCGCAAGTTTTCCCTCGGCTGGAGCAATTTCCAGGCAAGATCGAAGGCTGCAGAAAGTTACTTTTTCCCCAAATTTTTCCACGTTCTTATCCGAACGATTTTTTACGACCGATCGACTCGAGAGTCGCGCTAATTAATCCCCGCGTTCAAGATGAAAATGATAGAGTTCTCCTCTTTCCCATGGACACACCGTGTATGCATGCGGTACCACATACAACCGCGTGGAAAGAATCCGTGTCTCGGGCTCCCTTTCGTGTGGCACGTTGTCCTCGGGACCAGCAGCACTGCAGTTCACAACGCGCGCGACCCATATATGGTCACTTGCTGTATAATTCATCGGTACACAGAAACACATACACATGTACCACCTTCTTCAGCATAAGCTAACGTAACGTAGCGCAACGCGTAACTGCAGAGATCCAAACCGCTTCGCTGCAGCGCTGCAAAGCTGGTCAAACGCAACAGATGGACGCCCGCAGTTGATTTGTAGGTAGGTATGTACGCACGTACGTACTGTAACTAGTTTTTGTCACCGTCAAAAAATGTCAAGGTATAACAAATGTATATCCAAGTATATGAATTTATCATGCATTTCACGGAGTATGTAGGATGAGTTTCTTCAGCGACGCGTCTTGTTAGGTTTTCATATTAACAAACTAATAGCGCCGGTAACTACCTGTAGTCACGACGTCGAGACGCGGCTCCGATAAACGTCTGGAGAGAATGAGAGGTTAATCTGTGACCGAAGTTAATTAAGCTTCTTCGTTGACCCTAGACCAAGCACTGCCATTGAAAAAGAATCTAGCTGTATACCTTATACTCGGGGCGCCCGGTTCTATAGCGGAGGCGATCGTGTCCGCAGACCTGAGTTTGCGATTTGCTAGGGAAAAAGTCGTTAGTCTCGTAAGAGCAAATTAGCTACCGAGCTGAATTGAAAGGTTCAACTGCTGGTAGCTCCGAGGAATCGATCTCAGGCGAGATATATCTACCTGCAGTCTTACTCCATTAAGACCAACGCGAGAGGCAATTAGTTTTCAAGTTTTTCGCAAATGTTTCTGTTTCGTGTCAATTTAGATAGAAATTTCCCCGTGATTCGAGATAAGTGTTCAACTGGTCTTGCAGGATACCTCGAGGAGCGTTTCTTGTAGGCGGGAAACTTGAAACCGAAGAGGCGTTCAGAATCCGGAATGGTATATGGTGCACCCTTTCTTTTAATTATCCCGTCGGCTAGCCCAGGTCGAAGTTGGGGCCAAAGACGACCAAAGAAGGGCGAGAAGATCAGGCGTGAAGCGTTGGACGGTATCGATTAATTCTCCTGGACCACAGGTAATTGAGCGAGCAGTCGGCCCTCTGCCTCGTTTGCCCGCGTCTCTGGATTGGCTCTCTAAATTCGACCACATCTTGCCTTTGAGAGTCCTCAAGGGTCGGTCGATCCTCGCACTTACTGCGCGTTTCAAACTTCACCTGCTATAGCAAAATGCAGAAAAATACATCTGTGTTTCAGGATTTGACCAGAGGGATATCGGTATACAAGACATCTTCGATCGGTATGTTTTAGGTCCCGTTCCCCAGAACAGGATTTCATTAATCACGGTTCTTTTAATCGATTTTTAACTCCAACTCGAGTGAAATTGCCTCGTTCGGTAAGCATCGCGTCCGACCACCCCGTGGGAATGCTATGCCCGATTCACCGCTTCTTGATCGCGTCCGGTAATTCAAGAGTATGTACGTACATACATATATACCTAAGCATACGTATAACGTCATGTTACGTATGAATATAAGGCCGATGCAAATTTAACTATCGGTTATTCTCGCGTAGTTTTGTCGTAGACCAATTTCTCGGTTAAGATGATATGCATACACCTCACAGGGACGCTTCGCTTACATCACGAGTGTTTGCTACGAGAACTGATTCTTGAATTACATTTTACTATAATCGCCCGAAACATCACGAACAGTACGAAACTAAGAGTCTCATAAAGAAAAACGTCTTGCTGACGCCCAATGTCCCCAGTTCACAGATTTTTTATTGCAGACGTCTATTGGACATCAAGATGACTTTGAACTGAGAATCACTCGGACGGTGGCTTATAAGAAGTCTTCCAATTGTTAGTGTCTGCTGCTTTCGATGGAGTCGAAGTCAAGTCACTTGCTCTACGAAAATTATCATTATGATCTTCAACTCGAAACGCACTTTTTTGGTTTTTCGAATTGCTAGGCTTGTTTCACTTCATGTTTCAATTTCACAAAATCTAAACGACCATATCCAAAAGTATTGAGTCGTTCTATACCTGCGTGAATGCTTCCCTGGACAATTAAAAACCAATGGAAAAGGTAAAAATGTAATCTGCAGCTATTGATCTTGCCTTAGTGGCCACCGCTCTTACTTATCAGCTGCATCTAACGATCAGGCAATAGTATATTTGCCTTGTAATGTATCAGAAAAATTTTAAACTGAAACCTAGCTCTTGAAAGATTCATTTAGGAAATATTATCCCTTGAAGGGCAACTGAATTCCATATACCTTTAACATATAGGTACGTACTTCGCGGTGCCTACAGCTATCAGCTATGTATAGAGTGAAAGGTTAATTACAGACTGCTCTTGTTTAGCGTCCCGGCCGGCTTCTGGGTCCCGTAGAAGATTGAATTTGGAAACGATTCCATTGTCGTCTCGAGATAGATTGGAATTAGTTGCATAGGGTGTTGGAATGAGAGGAGACGGAGAAGCCTGGCGCCGATTAGACTGTAGGCAGGCAGCCAGACAGGTGCAACCGTCGTCATCCAAGCGGTCCGCGTGGACCCGCGGGATCGCCGCTCATCGAAACACATTCTCAAATATTGGCAGAGTCTGTGTGTCGCGATGATGCGCTTGTCCAACATGATCGTCGAATTCTAGACAGGTCGTTCATTGAAAAGCTCATTGACGTTTACATTGATATTCTACGACTACCAATCGAGAAATCTTGCGACTTTTACATAGCCAAAAATCTCCAGCTGTTCACTAGAAGTAGTTCAGACAAATTTCGATGCAGTAGTGCTTGCATATTATTTTATTATAGCCGCAATCTGTGGGTTTTAGTCTTAGAGCAGCACTCCATGCTTTTCTGTATAACAGGTTGCCTCCTCTGCAGGCGTAATAAGCAATAAACGACATCGAGCATGGAATGTAAATACTATTGTCTATTATTAGTATTATTTTCTACGCTATTCTCTGTTTGTGGATATAGATTATTATGAAGTGATTGTTATGGAAGACATTTATTTTCGGTTCTTACGCTCGTCTTCAGCATCATCAATAAAATCAATGACTTGGGGAGCTGACGAATTCTGTAAAAGCTGTCTACAGCTGACAGCAGGTGAATTTGGTGTCTATACTTATCTGTTGATATTTCACACAGGTTGAGCCACTGGTACTTCTTTTTTTTTTTGTAATCTCTAGACTTCTTACTCAGCAGATAAGCCAATACGATTCAAGGATCACTACAGCGCTCTACACTACCTGTGCGATTGACAATACAAGTTGGAAGGTCGCCCAAGACAAAGCGGGATTAACGCTTCACCTTGAATCTGAGAAAAGATACACTTGTGTGGCAGGTAGCCCCTCTTTCAATTAGATACTGACGATAGCTGACTACTATCCGCATTTACGCACGTCTCATTCAAAGGTGTAGGTGATATTAAATAGGGAAAAGAGCATGCTTGTTTGTGACAATAATGACAACAGCGTTTTATGTCGAACACGAATGAACATTGCGAATGAATCGTTTGCTATCGAACGAGGACGAAACTCAACGGGGAAAAATGTTATGCGGTTATACATGCGTGAACAAGTTATTCCGAGAACCACAGTCAAATAAGAACGGAAGCCATGCCATATAGCTGATAAAATATTACACGTTTCTTCCCAGTCGCGTATAAAAATCCGTGCGACTTACATATGTGATTGGAGTTTGTAATTAGATGAGTTTCATCCGTTGACATCATCGAGCATCATCGATGGGATTGAATCAATCACATGTGAAAATATCAATTCGTTTAACGCGAGGGACATTCAATGCGGAAAATGAAGAAAAATTCATCAACGTCTAACCTCAAAATGGGTGAAAAATCAATCCTGTTTATCGTCCTGTTTTCATTATCCGTCGATGTTATTTCCTCATTGGAAAACTCCACTGCGTGTTACTTCGACGAACGTTATGAGGTAAAAATTTGTCATTGTTTAATATTATTTTTGCTCTTTAGTTTCTATTAATTGACACCAAGTTTTCCCAACCGTAATGAAAAAAACAACGAGCAAAAGATATTCGACAATGCGCTTCATATTATGCGCATCTTGATTTTCTCTCAGGCACCTTTCGTATTCGGTGATCTAACGGATAAGAATTGCTCCTTTACAAGCGTGACAGAAGATCGTGCTGGCGATATCGATGGTTAGTTATTTAAAAATTGTTCCTCGGTAGATTTTACAGTGTCGATACTTTTACCTCATTTTTATAGCCGCATAATAATTCTCCTCGTTGCATTTATTTTCCTAGAATGCGATCCGTCTCACGATGCTAAAGAATATCCACTTTTTGATCCCGACGTCAATGAGGAACAATTTGTCCTAAGCACCGACCTAGGACCCACGTATCCCAATCAAGCTAAATCACCGGATACCGTTCTCATTGTGGCAGTATCGAATATTACATTTCAAAGTGAGTTAATGATTCTTGGAAGACATTCTGTTTTCAATACTTCCGAATTTTTTCCTATTATGCCAAGCTCGTACTGTGATTTGCGACCGTGGTTAGTAATTTTATTCCTCGTCGTCTTTTTTTTTGCTTGCAGATTTAACAATACGATTGCACGATCTTGCAGACAGTAATCAGAAAATAATTTCACAGACAATTTCGTTTGAAGATGATAATGTACCGGAAAAAATATACCTGTTCTTCGATATGGCGACTATGGAATTTCATAGAACGAAGATACAATTCTTCGCATCAAACGGGCGAGATCCTAAATTTTATAAAGAATATCATGCAAAAATTCCTTATGCGATGTCCATTCGTAAGTTTAATAGTTACACAAGAATATCTTTGGGAACAGGTTTCTGTACATTGAATACTTAGGAAACTGGGAAAATCGGTTTTCCTTGCAAGATAATGAGGCGTTGAAGTTTTTAACGTCTACACATTAAAATGACGAGTAATGGTATCTGATCGACTGTTTTGCCACATAATCGCCGTGAAAAATTACATTTTCAAAGAATATTTTGATAACATTTTTCAACAAAGGAAGATCTTAATTCTTTCCCGATTTTCGGAGTGCCTGACTGGGTGAATTTCATCCATAAATCGCTTAGAGATAAAATTGTTCATGACGATTAGGGAGCATCAGATATTATTTCTCGTTATTTTATTGCGTTAGCCATAGTTATGAAATAAACCTTGTAGGCTTGAGCCTAAGGGAATAATGATTTCTTCTTCAGGTAGACGTGAAGAATTAGCAGTAGATCGAATATTTGGATATGTGGATACGACGTCGAGACATAAAGTTGTTTTGCATGTACAGTCACTGCCTCAAGAATTCAACATAACAAAATACCATGTTGAATTCATAGACAAAGATCATGTACTATACAATCAGTTTAATCTTTCTGGAGTAAAATTGGAACATGAACAGAACGACGTTCCGAAAGATGAGCTTTACAGTTTTCGCATTACGCCAATAGATGTCAATGGAAAACGCCATGATAGTTTCAATGGCACAGTTTTTTGCATGAGTAAGATAATCTTGTAAACATTGCCAAGAATCTGTGGCCTCTCGAGCACATATTGGAGCTTTTCCAATTTCAAAAATCCAAAACATATTGAATATGTGTAGATAACATTATTTTGATTTTTTCGATAGAGAGAAATGATTCAACTTTGATCATAATGATAGTCTCCATACCACTGATACCATCCATGGCATTTCTCGTTCTTTATAAATTATACTATACAGTCTACAAGAGAAAAGGTATGAAAAGTTCATCAAATTTTCTAGCTCACGAGGCGGCGTACTTCTTTCATTTATTTGAAAATGTTCGCTCGTCAACACGGAACTGAATGTAATTTTCGTTCCACAGTCTTAGATTGTTTGAAAATGAGAGCAGTAAAAGTTTTACTAGTATATTCTGCCACAAGTGATTTCCACATCGCTGTTATGGTAAAGCTGGCTATGTGGCTGAGATCATGTGAGAATATTATTGTCATGCTCGATAAATTGGATGTCCCGCTTACACCCAACAAGGTATGGAATTCTGTAATTTTAAGAAAACATCTTGCTTGTCCGGTAAACATGACAAAATGTTTGAAAATATGGATAATTTAATATCTGCATTATTTTCTGTCTCAGAATTTATAGATTTTGTTTGTTTTCGCCTTCTAGGATCCAGGGCACTGGTTAGATGTTGCTTTTCGAGATGCGGATTGTATTATTGTGGTAGCATCGCCACCGCCCAACAGTGGCGTTGTAGTGCGAAGCACGGCTTACAAAGATTTGGATCAGCGAGCTTATAAATTAATACACGAGAATCGTCGTCATCCGCATAAAAAATACCTGGGCCTCGTACTTCCTTACTGCGACATTTTTGATACGAGTGTTGACCCTTGGTTATCTAAGCGATTGAACATGCCTAAGGATCGGAAGAAACTTCTCAATAGAATTCATGGTTTCAGTTATACCGAACTAACCACAGAACCCGATCCACGACAACTTTTTGAAATAATTGAACAGGCAACACGCAGCATTCGGCATGAAAATACTATCGAATTATCGCGTAGCCTTGAAAATCTTCTTGGTGAGTTAATCTCTGACTAATTTTTATAATTTTATTTTTACCTATTCGTTTTCTTTCTTTCCTAAACTGTTCATTACTCGTTCAGCTATCATGGTAATACATTTCTGTGACTCAGATGAAGGAATCATGTAAATAATTGGATTTCAAACTTGTCTTTGCACTCAAGCGAACTAGTTGGAAAAAAAATTGGATTCGACTGTCTCATTGTTCTTTTTATTGATTTCAATGGTAATAATGCTGAATCTTTATTCCAGAATTAAAATCCGTAAAACTGACGCAGGAAGCGCTTAATGTTGATGAACAAAACGAAGTTGATGAGAACATCGATGATTTAATGTGGGAAGATCCGAGAGCTAATGACACAGAGTACTACGGTACAGATATAAGATATTTGGATTTGGTAAGAAATGAAAATACCGTGAATTTCTGAAAACTGACGCGGTTATATCAGGTATTATTTAGAAAGCCTCTGGTACAGGTACCAAAGTGTACCAGAACAATAATGTATGTCACGCAAACTACATATATTCCGGTATACTTCGGTACTTACACCACGAGCTCGCTAGATAAATGCTTTTTGTTGAATAATTCATACATTTTTCTACTTTTTCCAACAAGGTTAGTATTAAATTTTTATTTTGTTTCATTTGTTTGACAATTGTTTATTCAAGTTTTATACGATGATTATATTTGTAATATAAATTCAATGTTTAGTCTGCAATCCCAATTTTTTCTTAGTTCAATAACTCAGAAAAAAAACAAAGCCGTTGAAAAAAGTAAAACGTAATACGCAGTGAGCCTTTTTTCAATAATCTGAGATCATTGAATAATCATACAACTTTCTACTTCTTCGTAATTTTCGAATTCCAATGACAATGAAAGTCTGTTTGGTAAGTGATGTAATTTTATTTGATTACATTATAATTACAAGCAAAGAATAGCTGCACCTTACTTGCTACGGTGCGGCGTATTGATCATCTCATTTTCATATCTTTTTTTACGTAATTGGTAGGACTTAGACAAACAATGGTAATAATATTATATCTAATAAAGAACGTATATATCCTAAATGGTAAATACGTGAATGTGAAATATGTGTAATAATTACATTACATAAATATTATCATAAATTAGGCAGACTAATGGAATGTTTAATTTTATACATAAATACAAAGGTGACGAGATTATCGCGATAAGGTACGTAAACGCAGTCTTCACTTATTATTATTCTTATTCTTATTCTTATTATCATTATTTCGTTATTTTCCTCTGTTTCATCTTTTTTTCACATAGGATATCCATATACTATAAAGAATGTAGATAGTATAATTACGGTTTCGCCGATGAAAATAAACGCAGCTTATTTAATAATAATATAATTAATCATTTTCATAACAAGCCACGCGATAGCAGGATTCATGGATTTATTATAGTACCGGTAATTTATAGAATGATAATTATAATAATTATTTATCAAAATACACGTATATTCAAAATGCAAAGCATGATTTTGTTTTTATTCTCTCATTTTATTTACTCTATTTTCCGTTTATTCTTTTTCCGCATCTTGCATCGAGTGAATGGCTAATCAGTGTTGAAATAGTGACGCAAGGAAACAGTGCGCATGCCTATATCATATGCACGTATATAATAATTTTTTTTCATCATCTTGAATTAAATCTAAACTTCTCAAATGAAACCTAACAATAAGGTACGAATTTGTACCATCGAATAAAAAAATATTGTACGATCTTTTCTTTGGTTATTATTATGTGTATACACCCAGCGTCGTGGATTATGACCGTCTGGAGTTACACCAATTTCTGACTAAAACATCAACGCTCGTGCGGTTGGCAAACGGATCAATTTCCGGTCACTTTTCTACCCAATCACGACAGCGCCTGGGCTGAAGCAGTGTCGTGATTGGCTAGCGATTGAACATTTCCACGTTTGCCAACCGTATTAATCTTCCGATCGAAATTCGGCGCAACTTCAATGGGTCGCAATAGAAAACGCTGATAAATGTACCCACACGGTATATATAGTTGAATATAAATAACTAGGGAAGTCAGGTAATAATTACATTGGTTAACAAAAGTTATAGACGTACTCATATCGGCTCAAACTATAAACAATATCGATATAAAAATGAAAAAAATCTTATTAACTAAATACAAACAGAATTTTCTCTTCGGAATAATCGGAGGTAAGTATATAGGATAAATTGTACAATTTCATATAAAATAAAACATACTTTTTGTTTCTTCGATCTGCGTCTACCCCGCGATGGACAATACTGGTAAAAATACTCAATCAATTAAACCGGCAATTTACACTCCTTCAGACGAAATTAAGTATATTATAACATTTCATTACTATATATTATATACTATTATATCTATAATAGTATACATACACGAAAATATATGTTTAGTTGCGAAATACGAAATTACTTGGTATATATTATAATGCATTATATCTATTTTTGTTCTTTTCTTTTTTCCTTTTTTTTCTTTTATATTAGATCATCAGGGCAATCGACATCGACATATTTTGTCTTTCGATTGTGCGAGAACGAGCTGAGTTTGGAAGCATATATCACGAGTTTCTCGAGCAAAAATCTCACCCGACTGCCCTGACCATTGAAATTCTCTTTGGTCCAAATCGATCAACGTCTTACTTTCCACGATCTACTCACTATCTTTTCCTATTCAGTGTTTAGTCCCTAAAATACGTATCAATCAATCCTATGTACATATCCAGCCGGCGGAACTAGAACCATTGAATCATGATTCAACGCGTTTTCCTACGATCTGTTATCAACTTTATCCCCCCCACTGTGGTTAACTCAACATATTTTACATCGCGCGTCCGTTTAATCCATTGAGTTCGTTCAATCCATTGAAAATAATAGCGTTATCAATTTTCTCTATACTTTTCTCGTCGTTGTTGAATAGCAAAAGATCCTTTTGTCCTTCTCTCACCTTTTTCCCGTCCATGTCGATATATGATTGAGGTCTTTCGTTCGGTGGTGTTTTCAGTGTATTGTTATCAGTGTTGCTGATTACGCTTGGATTTCGTAATTTTATCGGACTTTCGTAATGGTTTTGAACGACCGGTTGTTGCGGCATTTCGTTAACGTAAGGAGACTTGATCGGTTCTTCGGGAAACGAAGCTACCGGCTGTTGCCACAAAGCTTGAAGCTTGTTGACTTTATCACACTTAGTCATCTCATCGGCTGGTGTTTTTGCTAAGTAATTAACGTCCGCCCGCATCGCGTTCACGTTACCGTAACCCAGTTCGTCAGTTACAGAGCCTGAAAAATGAAAATACATCAATTCCTTTGTGTAATTTCATCCTTCGAGATTTTCGAAAATTCCATCGAACGGAGATTCGAGTTCTCTACTCACTCGTAGGACTGTCCAATGCATGAAGAGACGTGAAATAAGCCCGATTGTGCACCGTCCTTGGATTCAGATCAAGATAGTCAACACCGTCCTCCAGCATGCGTTCCCAGTGGCAAGTGAGCTCCTTGAACGACGGCCGCATACCAGCCTCTTCGTGCCAGCAAGAGATCATCAGTTTATACCTGTAGAAAGAGAAAAAATAAGAAGAAAGAGAAAAAATAAAAAGAAAGTGTGGATTTCCCACTGATTGCTAGTCGGAAATACAATTAATCGCTCGTACAATTGGTGGGAACAATTGGCTGGTTTCTCCATGCGGTAACCAGCCTTCAATAGATTGTAAAGATTGTGGACGTCGACCCCGGGATAAGGAGAAGCACCGAGAGTAACGAGTTCCCACAGAAGAACGCCGAAGCTCCATACGTCAGATTTACTCGTGTAAACGTGATCTGCGAGTGATTCAGGCGCCATCCACTTTACTGGAACTGTGCAGAAGACGAAAAAATTCATTCGTAGGATTTGAAAAGATTCTCATTTATTTTGTTGATTTTTGCTCTCGCCTTTCGAATAATTTTGTAGTGGAGGGGAATGTAATGAAGTACAAAATATTCTGAAGTTGCCCCAGCTTACCTCGACCCTTGCTTCGCTTGAGATAAGCATCATCCTCGTAGACATCTCTCGTCAGTCCAAAGTCTGAAATTTTGCAAACTTTTCCCGTTGCAAGCAGGACATTTCTAGCTGCAAGATCCCTGTGCACCAGCTGGAAATTTATCCGCAAGAATGAGATGAGATTGGAATCAGATTCGACCAATTCTTAGCCTAATCGAGATTGAGCCGTGTTAAAATTATTGTTTGAAACGGGAAACAGTCCACATTCGATAACCGTGTGCAGGTAATTGTATATGTAACACCTATACAGTTATCTGCTGGAATTCACGAACATCTATGCAGTTGTCAGTACGATATTATATGCAATACGACTCATTCGCCTCATACGTGGCATTCGTGAATTATTCAACATCAGGAAGAATTGAATAAACTTCCGAATTAGGGGAAGTCGTATCGAGCGATCAATACTGCGCGAAGAAAGTGTATGAAAAACATCTGAAGTATGACACGATAAAGAGGGTCTGAATTCAAATCATAATGTTTGGGGTTCGAAGTACTGACAATGAAGCAATATATTTTCACGACCTGCTTATAACGATCTGGTAATTCTTGAATGAAAGTATTCATTCGTTATGGAAACCGAATAGCATGAAAATCGAATCGGTTGATATTCCACAGTTGTATAGTGAAGTCACGCGACTTCGAATTGCAGTTGTGTGCAGCAAAAGACAAACCTTGATTTCGGCGAGATATGCCATCCCTTTGCTGATCTGCCAAGCGAATGACAGGATATCACGTGGAGTGACGCCGTAATTGCAGGGAGAATCGGCCATGGAAATATCCTCCCTGAGTACACCGGGAGATGCGGAAAGCAGCGACGTTGAACAAGGTGCTCGACCCTCGGACTCCAGGTGCCTGCTTCTCCTGAGGTAGTTTCTACCGACAAAGACGATAAAAATGACCATCTTATGTCAGCGGGGTAGAAATTCAATAATTCCATCCAGCTGTTTTGTTGGGGTCACTGGACATACGGGATGCATTCAATTTCATACCACAACGAGGAAATGCTTCGAGGTGGAAATGAAAAATTTAATAATAAGCGGCAAGACGGGCTATTGTCCACTCGGCTGGGGCTCGAAGCATTGTGTGAATGGAATTCACAAAACTGTTAATATGGAATTATACATACAGTATAATATCTCGCACAGGTATACCTCTGCCAACAAGTTCAAAGTAAATAATTTTCTTCAAATGTCAGAATTTATTCTTTCTTTCCTCTTTTCTCCGAGGTAATGAATTATTCGAAGTGTGAATAGGCGCCTTGTGGCTTGAACACTCGGAGGATATCACCCAGTGCTTTTTTTTGCGATCGAAGTTTGGCTTACAAAAGACATCGCTCACCTCAAAGATCCAAATTCGGCAAATTCGATGATCAAGTAAATCGGCCCCCCTGGTGAGGTGCAGGCACCTAACAATCTGATCACATTTGGATGTTGAGCTTCCTTCAGGAGTTGATATTCGGAAAGAAGGTCAGCTAGCTCAGTGGCACAAGCACCTTCTTTAAGGGTCTTAACAGCGACTGTAGTCAGTCCAGGCCACCCCCCAATGTCAATGGCACGAGCGCGTAGGACGCGGCCGAATTCACCCTCGCCAAGAACCTGTTCAATAGTCAGCTGGCTACGTGGAAATTCCCACTTTGGATCCGGCTGAAGAAAAGTTTGTTTCTCATTAGGTACGCCGAGAATAAAATGTCGCGAATCAGCGAAGGATTGTTCAATTCGACTTAATGCTGCTGTCACGGGCTGTCAAATAAATATGTTTTCGACTCAACGATCAAAAAAGTTGTACGGAATAAACCGATTCTAGTTTTTCTGACTTAATGCACAGTTGATACGAATATGAGTAGATAAGTTCGAAAAAATATTTCATTCATTTCCGGAATTCTGTGTTCCGATGAACCAATTGTTATTTTGTTGTCGCAACCGTTGCATTCTTGGAGTGAATAAATTCTTAGTTGAACTTATGAAATATCTCGTTGGATGGAAAGAATTTCAGCCGCTAAACCAACCTAATGTGTAATCGAATCAACCACTTCGTTTATTCGGACAGACAGCAAGCATGTTGCTGGCAATACTTTATATTTTCGTAGCAACAAGATGTTCGGCTGAAGTGAGCAAATTATTGATCAAACCCATCGACAATCGTTTTGTTCCAATCCAATCCAGTGATTGCAATCGAAGCAAATGAGGTCTGATGTGATCGTGACGATTAGTCGGATCAACTACATATTTTGTTATACTGAGATTTTTCCATAATCATGTGTAACCGATTCGAAAAGTACTCCGCGATGCCGACGTGACAGCGTCGGTATTAGACAACAGACAACATCTATTGATGAAAATCAATAATTACTCATAAACTCTGAACCTTTCCGCGAGATTCGTTCAACTACGTTAACATGTTTTAATGAACGATTGCAGCTCACATCGGGTGATCAAATAATCTGATTGGCTCGATAACAAAATTTAGCCTGCTGAAATGATGTACTCGTTCGAATGAATGTACCAAAACGTTGCGTTGATAAATTTTTTACTAGTTGGGACCATGTATTTTTGTTCAATGGAAACAAATTCGGTTTTTGGAACAATTTTTGTTTCATTCGTAATGAACGGATGTTTAATTCAATTGGCAAAATCCTCGAATAAATTATTTAGTCAAACCAAACATAATGGAATTGTTTAACTGGAGCGCATGTTACTCACTTCAACCGAAGAATGCTTGACTGAAGCAGATTGAACTCAAAAAAGGTATTTGAACAATTTCTTACACCTTTACAATTATTGTGAGTAAAAAATCTACAAAAATTTGCTTATCTCACAGTCGAACATATTCTTTTTTGAAGCAACTGAAAAATTTGTTCGATTAAAGAATGACTGGTTGATTCGTCAAAACGTTTCTTCGATTTTGAGCAAATTTCTTCAATTTTTACGAAAAAATTAGTTCGAGTCTGAGACAAAGCAATTTTTCTTTGATGTAACAAAACTTTTCTCTGCGTGCAAGTATCATTCGAAATTATCAAATATTCTGTTCAGTTGACTAAAGCCGTTAAAAAAATTATTTTTTTCATTCCAGCCTCTCCGAATGTGTTCCATCAGCTACTGTAATTCCAATGAGACGAAAGAATGTTCCGCGTAAGTAACTTTCCATGAACAAAATTGGTGCGTTAGATTGAACGCAATTTTTTTCTCAGTGTAGAAAACAAATTTCCATCTCTTTTGTTATAGCCATGAGGTGACACGTGGCCTACGTAAAATTGTGCGTGGGCGGGAGCGAAATTATTCCATTTCTCTCGTTGGAACTCTCATGGATAAACAACCTTACAGGTAAACACAATTTGTGAAATTTTCACGGATATTGAAGTTAGAATTTTTATTAATATGAGGAACCTGAACGTTGACAGAAGTCGGGAAGGCAATGCCACAGATTTGTTTCTCGTATAAAATGACTACGGAATAGTACTGAACAATGACTTGAGCGCCTAACTCCCCTAATTAGGATTAGCCTTAACAACGGCTAATCCAAGTTATACCCTACAGTACATGCAATGAAGCCTGTGAATAAGTCTGGATATTCTCAGATAAAGCCGAGCTTTCGTCTAGACAATGAATTATATCGTCTAAAAAGCTGATAAAAGTGTAGTGCTTTGTACGGATATAGGTATAGGAATAGTATAATATAATGTATCAAGCTACTGAGGCGAAAAAAGGAAATTCCTTATAGTTTCGTCTCGCTGCCTCTGTCGAGCGCGAGAGATTAATGGATACAGGTAAGTAGAAGAAACAGGGAGCGAGCTAGCAGCTCGCTCATCGAATTGAATCTACTGCGGGATAAAGATTAGTGATTTATAGAAGTCAATGAAATCCGTAAATTTCCTTTTGCATTTCTCCGCGCATATATACCGTTATTTGTATAAGTTTATCTAACGGTGAAATATATACCTAGGTCTGACTATAATACATCGACGATCTGTCACGCGATGGAATGACACGCGCGGAGTTTGGAATTGATCAACAGCCCCCCCACAAGCTTGATTGCTCTAATTTCATGGCGAATGAGCGCTCGGGGAATCTATTCCAAAAATGAAGAAAGAGTATTATCGATTGAGGAATGGGTTAGAGTATATTTTTGTTATTTTTTGATTGCGTGCCTATATCTCACGCATAATCGGCAGATTATGGAACAGCTGGAAAATTCAGTTCAGATCAAAGCAGATGGAGATATCCGGAGATATCTATAGACTATAGATGCATGAAACGCGGCATTCTCTAGCTGCAGGGAGTATTATACGATTGCGTACAACGAGGTACATACGACTAGTTCAGCCTCTGCCCGAGCCCTGGGCTTTATACCAGTCGTAATTTAATCTGGATTACGCTGTTCGCAGCATTAAATCATCATGCAGAAGTCGGTGCAGACGGAGAAAGAAAGGGTACGAATGAGAATGAAGCAAGGTTTACAATAATGCCGACCTCCCGGAATATATCTGACGTAAAGGATTTCCGGATGCACGCGGCGAACAAATTCCCGCGACTTCAAAGTTACTTTTTTTGTACGTTTTCCACCGTGAGTCGGATTTGTTTCCTCGTGGCATTCGCAACATGAATCCATCGTTAATTTTCAATGGATGAGTATATCCGAGCCTCGTATGCACGGGATAATCGCTCTAACCTTTTCACATTCTTTCCACCTATAGGCTGCGAGAATTATAATATCGTTCCAATCCATCGTGAAAAACTTACCGGACACGATTTTGGTAATAGAAGGCTGCGATTAGCTGTAGCCAAAGAGTCCAGACCGATGAGAAGGCCGTCACCGCGATCTACGTAGTCCGAGGGTAAAATGCCTAAGCCGCCTACTCCACCGTCAGCATCGTGTTTGCGTTCTCTGCGTGATCCTTTAACCGCCATCCTGTAAACATTCCAATAGTATCGAGCGTAAGATTGAATTTATTGGTCACTAATCACATACTTGCGTCACACCGCTGCAGTTACAAATTGCAACAGCTGGGTGCAGAATTATTCTTAACGGTCGTTGCTGTTCGCATATGCTATGGCAAAAGAGAAAAACTCTACCATACAGGGAAGAAAAAAAATAGCAATTGAGACGGATTGAGAGTATTGGAAAAATATTTGATCAAGATGTATCAATGGCGGAGGATCTTATCTTCTCGAAGTAGAGAAACAGGTAGAGAGAGAGCGGCAGCTGCAGCAGACGGTATGAAAGTGTGTACGGTACTCGAAAAGTCCAAAGTTTAGTAATCTTGTGAGCTGTAAAGGAGTGGGCGAGTCGTTATATTGCTTTTTGGCAATGACTCTCAAGATTCAACTCGCAGTTTTTTAATTCTCTTTCCCTGCATCGGCGATTTTCACTTGAACTTCCACACTACCCCGACTGTGTGAAATCGATAGAACGACGTGTTGCCGATAAGAATCTCTCTACTTCGGGGTCGTAGGCGAGGGTGGAAGACCACTAACACTTTGATGGTGCGTGCAGCGCGCATAAGTCCGGTTTACTCATTCTGAGTATTATCGATTTACCGCAAACCAAAATCCCACGTGAATTTGAACCATGCAAAATGTGCCCTACCGGCTAAGAATCGGGGCTGTGTACTGGTGCTCTGAGAAGATCAATTGACGAAACGAGGGAAATAAGTCTCATGTAACTTCGGTGACATTTTTCATTCACCGATTCATCCCTTGAGTGTAAATATTTGGGATTTGATAAAATCACAGACGTAGAAACACGATTCTTTGTACCGGTCAACGGAGTTTCGAGCCATCTCCTATATTTATCAAAGTCAAGCTAACCGTGGGATTCAAGTTTGTGCCAAATAAGATTAAGTTATCGCTATTTCACACCGTTTCACATATCCGCATGCGTCCACATTCGTACGTACGTACGAGTACGAACGTCACATGCACACATACTGTTTCAACCAGCCAGCTGCAAAGGCTGATGGGAGCGTTGTGCATACAAAAAACGCAAACAAGTTTAATGCGACTACTTTGGTCTCCGTGTACTATAACACGGGGAACATGGATTCTAGGTACGCGGCTCAATTTCTCACTTTTCTACCACAAACTATAAATTGTTCGACTTTGTAGCGTGGAAAATAATAGTCCTTATCGTGCGGTAGCGGTACACTTTGTTCTTCTAAAAAAAAAAGGCCTTCTCTGTTCTCTACAATTCTCCGCATCAAATAGGATTTTTCTGTCAGCGAGGAGAATTTCTGCAGGAAATTGGAAAGATCGCTTCTCACTCATTGGTCTTTGAAATTGTAAAAAAATTCAGGCCACAGCTTCATTACTCAGTCACGTATACCAGTCTGTCGTTTGAAATTGCAGGAATCGCAGTATATAACTAGCTGCATGGAATTTCGGAGTGCCAGATGCAATCATACTCACTGATCAGACAAAAGAGAGAGAAAATATGAATGAATCGCAAGATTGCACATGGGACTGAATTTCGATTCCAAAGTTATATTACCTCACGCACAGTTATAGGTATATATCACCACGGTTGGTCACGAATTACGGAGAGCGAAGAAAGCATCATATAATATATATGAATTAAATTCTCACCTGTATCTCCAGGTGACGAAAATCCCCGCGACAACGATCAGGACGAATAGGCTAGCGCCGGTAACGCCTATAAGACATGTAGGTCCGCAGGGGCTTGTAGAATCTACTGAAACATGAGTGAAAGTCATTTTTATCGTTCGAATTGTAACGCGGTCATCGCATGATTGCATTCATTTTTTTCCTTCTCAAGTAGGCACGCGAACTTCATGAACGTGCTAATTTTTCTTCGTCGGATGGGTGATATCGCGACGACCGATTCGTGACGCGAGCGATTCTTCACTCCTGCGGATAAAAAGTCAATCTGATATCCGGTAACTGTACGCAGAGACCGATCGCGATGTAATCGAGCTTTGGGACTACGAGATTAATGCTCAACGTTCGAAACAAGGGCCTCTCTAGGTGTGACGTAAATGGCGTTAGTCGGTGCTTAGACTTTCGAATTTCACGATAATTGCAACAGTAAATATTGATTTTCCATCGCCCTGGTGCTAATGGTCATGACTGATAACGTCCGATAAATTTCATCAGCGATTCCGATTCTTTTCGTTTTAAACATATACACACATTTCGCTCGACACGAATTATCATTAAATAGGCGAACGGACTCTCCTTTGCATTAGTAGCTATATGATTCAAGATTATAGTTATAACTGTTCGATTCTTTCACGATTGCGACATAGCTCCCACGCAACCAAGTATCAATATGTAACCTACTTTTTTGTGCACTAGGACCAGTGCTGTGCTTAGAATCTCCGCTTCTTTTACCTCCAGTAGTCTTCATTCTACCCTTAGGATCGTCTTCGTCTCTTGAGCCGCACGTGCACCGTGACACATCATCGCAAACGCACATGCTTATCCCAGAGTAAATTCCACGTCCGCCAGGATTCATTTGAGCAAAATGAGCGTCCGCTGTGAGAAATAATGATAGAGACTCATCATGCGGTACTGGGGATGGGAACAATCTCGTTCTAAATGTAAATTGCAGATTTGCGATCGTCTCGTTCGTCCACTAAACTTACACTCAATAGCGCAATCTTGGGGGCAGATACGTTGATCCAATTTTTCGAGGGCGTCACATTCGTGATCAGGGCAATAGGAAAGACCTGGCGAACATGTTTCGTATCGCGAAGTCATGGACTGACTAGCTTCACTCAGGTTATTGCTTCTCCATAGGCACTCCGGTGTGAAAATGTCGTTTCTGATCGAGACAGCGGTGTGTGAATATCAAAGCACTCGGAGGAAATGTTTATTCAAAATTTAAAAACTCCATGATATGATGTTTGTTTCTTACGTTAACGAGCCGCTGCCAACGCCACAGCTGGTCTCGCAGGTTTCCTTAGTTCCGGCATTGGCACACGAGCGTGAACCCGCCACCGTACGGTTACAAGTAGTTCCGTTAACGATTTGAAGAGTCAAAGTGGCCGTGGAAACGTTGCCACTTGGGTAACGCCACTCGATTTTAACGCTGAAAAGTATGGGGACATGATTAATCTTCATTTGTTGCAACATTTTTCGATCGACATTGCGCGTAGACCGCTTACGTCGTAAAAGATGGCGAAGACTTGAGCATTGTGGAATTCGCCACGTAGATGATACCTCCACTCGGGGTGATGTCGAAGGCTTGTGAACCCTCCAGGGCAAAGACTAGCCCAGAGTGTGGTGTAACGGAGGGTGCCGTGACGCGATAATATTGCGACGCACCCCGGGCGACTCGGATGTCGCGGAGGAACGAGATGGACTGCTGTATGGGAATCGTTGTTGTCGTTTTCAACGTACGCCGAGTTGGTCCTTGGAATGTCAATGTGATGTTCACCTGTACATACGTGCGGTAAAGCCTGTTCAGTGCTGATCGAAATAAGCATTTTCGAAAATAAAAAACCAACGTAGGGATTGGTTCGTTCGGAGTGAAACTGGAAAACCAGACCAAAAGCTTTATTAGGGAGACTACCAACTTTTTTCGTTTCATTGTATTCATATTTCGGTGTGTTCGAGCGTACGCGAATATGAAAAAACAGTTTTCTGTAATCGAGAATGCTGATTTGTATCAGCCTTCGCGTGATTCGAATGAATTCTTCATACTGTGGGCTCCAATTCCGGTCTTTTAGTTCGAATTTAAAAATCCTTCTATAAAATCCGAGATCAAAGCCAAAATGATGTATATTTTATGAATATAAATTTCTCACAAAGGTTAGGTACATACGAGTTCTATCATACTTCATATGAAGGGTTTCTTTTACAGAAAAACGTTGATGGTCTGAAGAAGCTGCAAGCTCTTGACTCGAATATAAGGGTGAACCGAAGCTTCGTGAGGATCATACCTGTAATACTTTGATCGGGTGAGGATGTGAATTCTATTTTACACATATTGCCCAAAAAAGGAACCAAGTTGTCCTGATATTTGAAAAAAGCTCCATTGAGATGAACATCAGCATAATCAATTTATGCAGATTGAAATTTATTTTGCCACCCGAAAAAATAATGACATCCGGGGTTTTTCCAGCAGACAGAATCTTTCGTTTCTCGCATCATTTTCGCACAATATTCTCAGCATTTTGCGATTCGGTCTAGTGAGTGAAATCTGATGACGATCGTTGACTGTTTTCAGCGACGAAACACTTATGTACTAAAGAGTGTCAGGTACATAGGTACCTATTCAATAGAAAACGGAGGCAAGATCAGATCTCGCAAGAAATAATGGCATCCCTTGGCTTCACCGTAAGATATGGCTTCAGGGATTCTTGCTCTTTCTGTTCGGTGCTCATAAATTATTTTTCAAGCACTATAAACGCAGAGGACAAAGGTTAAGGCTACTAAATCTTTCTATTACTTTCGCGTGGCAATCCTGTGAATCTTATCTATGGCACTGTATAGATATACTTTGACTACACCGAGAAGGTTCTGCGCAGTTTGCCTGTGGGCGACTAGCCAGATAGTGCAAAGCTTTGGAACTTGCAATTCCATTTAGCCCAGATCGAGGACTGAGTTCCTCCGTCAGAAATTTCATTACTACTATATATATATTTTCATTCGATCCGAGCGACGTTTCGAATAATGTATACTCATCGGTTCATCACTTCGATGAGTACACAACCTTGCGATTCATGGTTGAAAAAATCCTATTAGAGCTCAAGAAAGGAGAGCAAAATTTTCCTGAAGCTCAGTGCGTCTATCCGACGGTCGATGATTGTTCCAGGAAATAATCAGAACTGCGCACTCATCGAGGCAAAAGCTTATTTTCCCAAGTCTTGTTGTGTACTCAACAATTCGACGTTTCGAGCTACGAATCTATGAAATATGTCACGGCCAGGTCAATGTCCAACCGCTGTGGCACGTGGCCAAAACCGAGCTTTCGAGGGGACTTTAAAATGTCATTAGTTCCTGTCAAATACAAGGCACATCGAAAAAACGGGAGAAATATGTCCCGGGTTGCCACGTGGCGAGATATGATCGGGAAATAATCTCACGGCATCAACACGACGTGTATTTACCAGAGCTAATAGGTATACCTATAGAAAAGGAGAAATTTTGCGAAATCTTGCATTAATATGAAAACGAGAAAAACCCCGGGATTCTTGTGTAGCTGAACAACGATGTGCATACGTCAAAGGTCAAGGTTGATTGGATTTCGCAGTGCGTTGATTACGTCGCGATGGGTTCACTGTAATCGTTTGGGTTGGGCATTGATTTTTGCGGATTATTAATTACTCATGTGGGTGTTATTCTTCGCCGACGTATATCACGCGAGATCGCAAACGGAAAAAAACCAGTTGAACTATTCAGCAAAATCATACATCTACATACCCATATATGTAATTGGAATCATGAATCACGGTGAAAAACGTGAATCGCTGGCGCAAGGCGCACAGCTCTGAAAAATTTCGGACGAAAACGAAACGCAAAAAATTAAAAATTAAGTAAATCGTGGGATGTACTCACCGATTTCTCACCGAATCCCGGTAGCAGGCTTTCGTCAGTTACTTGAAGGATAACTTTGTAGGGTGATCTCGGTAGCAACGTCATATTCGCATAGATCCCTAGAAAGAAAAAATGTCGCAAATTTCAACACCCACCCCCATTTCACCATTGCGCAGATTATTACGAAAAACGTGATGTACCACGATGAAACTTACGCGTGTAGATTGCTGTGTGGGGGACAACCGAACGGTGATCAATGACCATGGTTTCATAAGTGATATTGAGGGCATTGTCAATGTCATCCAATAGCCGTACTCTGTATTGGTTGACGGTCAAAGTATCAAAGTCCTTGACGAGCAGGTTTGATTTATCTAGCCTCTTGCCCTGTTGTGGAAAGGCGAAATAAAAAACCGAGTAATTTGCAGACCCTTCCCTCACAGCAACTGCGTATACCCCTGAATGAGTAATGCAAGGCTTTCACTTTCCAAAAAATCTCATTTCTACTACTGTCACTTTCAACCGAACCGACTGCAAGAGTCGGAGGTTTAATCAGAATGAGCCTGAGGCTTCTGACTACTTTCTTTTATCTCCCTCTCTTTTTCTTCCCAACGGCCCGACCCAAGGCATCGTTTCGGCCCGTATCTCCTTTATCATTTCCACAAACCGCGGTGTTCTCTCTACCCTTCATTCTCGTCAACTTGCCCCAACCCAGCCAAACGACGATATCATTATTTGCACAATACGTCGCTGATTAAGCTTTATTCTTGAATATTTTTCACCCCTTTTCGCGCCTGCAGTCGCACACGTATTGTATTTGAGAATATTATTTCCTATATCGAATCGACTTGCCTCGATGAAGTCGCCGAGTATCGCTGTAGAGTTCAATTGGGGAACAGGTGGGTTGTCGTCCTCGTCGAGAATGTCAACGCTCAGCTTGGCTCCAAACTGATGCTGGACACCCGTCAGCGCTTCCCAAACGACGCAGCTCACCGCAAGATCGCTGCGAGGTCCGGGACCCGAGCCAACAATTGTACGATTGGGAAACGTGTCGCGGTCCAGTAGAGCGTTTGAATGAAGACTGTTTTCCACCAGATGGAAATAATCCGTGCCTACCGTCACAGAAAGACGAGGAAATCGTTTATGGTATTCTGGCACTTTTGGTCAGCGGGATATTTCCATAACGGTTAAATTGATACGAGAAGTGGAAAAATAAAATTGAAACTCGAATGAAGATCGATCGACGATCTAGACTCACCATTGAGCAATTCATATCGCACGTGAAAATCTGGACAAATCGTGCGATAGATGTCTGGCCCGATACTCCCGAGCATGGTGGCGGGTTTATTTTCATAAATTCTGTACTTTGAAGTATCCCAGAAGCACATATCCTGCGATAGGAATGAAGAGATCAATGAAGATGCAGATACATACATAGCGGTGATGTTCGATATAGGATATGAGACGAAGTTTGCCCTTGGAACAAGACAAAAAAATACTCTCATTGCGTACCAGCTGCTCGGTATAAAATAGAAACCAACCCCTTGACGTGAGCAGCTTTTTCTATAAATATAGAAATTTATCTATCGCAGAAATCGTTGACTTTTGAAACTCATAAACTAACGCACGATCTCATAAAACTCAGTGCCACAGCCAAATGCCAAGCCAATAAACTAAAATGATATAGATACCTATATACATTTTTATCTGCCTCGGGGATGGGGCTTCTATGAACCATAAAAATATCATCTATAAAAGTAATCCAGACAACTTTTCGATCGGCTGAATATGGAGTCCACGCTCATATTCGTGGATCGTAATTGGAGGAATGGTAATTTTCCGAGTGATGAAATAGAGATTATTACCTTCATGTAAGGTGTGCAGTCTATTTTTTCACCGTCTAGAGGAATCGGCTTGATAGTTACTTTCAGATCAGCAGCTACTCGGCTACGTGCTTTCGCTTGGACTATGACGACTTTTCGCGATTCTGTAATCACATATATTATATAATATGAACCAATGAGAATGAGCACAATTTTCAGCAATTAATAAAAGAGCAATACTGGAACTGGGGTGATGTGCTAAATTGTTTTACGATGTATCCGAGAGGCAGACATCATCGGTAAATTGAGTCTTATTGATCGGGAGACCATTGGATGCCTAGAACATATGAGTATAAAAAGAATGATACGAACAGTCCTTGGAGTCTCCTTCTTGTCTCGAATAAGAGTAATGCGTTTATATAATATAAGTGGATCTCCTCTGATTGGGGAATAGTTTGAAATCCTACACTCAAAATATAATATAAGCTTACAGATTATTGTTAGAAACGGATTTTCCATTGAAGAAAGAATCGTAATGAACCTCGCATTATCCAGCTGCTTTGATATTCTTCATGCTGTGTTCCTTGAGACTCTGACCTGTGAATATTGACAATTAACTTACCGCCTGCTGGCACGAAGAGTAAGGTAAGATTTCCCGAGGTTGGATCCAAGCTCACTGAGTTGTCAAGTGGAGATGCAATAGAATACTTCAAGTCCTGAGACGGTAGAGAATCATTCCTAAGTGCTCTGACCGTGAACAAACTGATATTTGAAGTCAATCTACCTCCGCCACGGGCAAGGTAAGGTAACCTCAAGGATAAGTCTGATTGAGGAAAGTACAAAGCTGAGACTGAAACACAAAGGTATAAAACAGAAGATGAATTGTTTATTAGTCGGCAGGTAGACATACATTCGTCGTAATTTCTAGTTAGATAAATGTGTTCTTGAAATTGGTTAATCGCATGGAATGCGTCCGATTGTCTATCCGAATTTATCGATTGGCCATATTGCGGCTGGTAATCAAGTGGAAAGTTGGCATTGAAGAGTCGCTCTAGCGAGCAGATGCCCGACATACTTCAAATATGAAAATCCAGTTTGATAAAATTTTGATAAAATACGAATCTGCGCTGGTACATATAACTGGCAATTTGTTACTCGTTATCAATCTTCAGGGTGCTCGGGTATCGCCCCATCGAATCCCACCATAGAAGCATTGGAAGAAATTACAAGCATTGACAAAAACCAATCGTTTTCACAAGTGACAAATCAGATGTTTATTGGAAATGGTGCAATTAATACCTCCATGGCAATTGGGGAAGATTTACGTAGATATAATCGGATCTGGGGCTCACTGCGTGATCTCTCCGGTTATTGTACGGGCCATTTGCAAACAATACTACGCGGGTTCCGAGGACCGTATAAATTGAGTTCCGTGCACTTACGCAGATTACGAATTGTCCAATTATCTCCGTTAATGCGCGTGGGATGAAACGGAGTTTCCCTTAACGATTATACCACAATTTTGGGGTCATGCGAACGGATACCTTCAGTACTGGCTGGACGAATACTACGGCGACTTTGCCGGAACGGTTATGGAAAATTGTTCAGGTATAGCTGCCTACACCCACGTTGCGCTAATACCCCAGTTTTCGCGATCGATCAAAACTTTCCCTTTGCACAGGAATTTTCTAGAAGACACAGCCACAAGTGAATGAGGCGGAGCAAAGCTTATCGCATCCCCCGATATGACCAGACCTTCTCATAGCGTCGGAATGAACGCGGTTTAGGTAACACAGCTGCGGCTTCGACAGGATTTGAAATTCGGGGGATGATTGAGGTGGACGTTGTGAATCCCTGATCGTCAAAAAGCAGAACTCGTTTTCAGTGCAATGCTTTTAGCATGACTTGGAAAAGAATTAGCATTTGTTTTCGCAAGCTCATCAGCGTGGCATGGAAATTCGTGAATTTGGAACACACCAAGATCAAAAATACTTTCGAGGGATGGTGAAGTGAAGTCGCTTGAGGAGAATTCGTATTTGTGTAAGAGATGGATATTGGATTCGCCGAAAAAGGTATATTTCACGAACTACAATACTGTACGCGAGTGTCCACGATGGTTCGCGGAGCACTCACCCTCAAAGTCCAGGGTCTTTTCTGTGCGAATAAACCCTGAACACCTGTTTTCTTAACGCTTTTCGAGCATGGCCACATCGGCCCAATACTCATGGCGTCTTCTATATGAAAGCGCGAAATTTTTGTTTCTATATTTTCTCTAGCAGGATAAGAACCAGAAAGGTTTATGGTACATGAATATGATATCATACGATACCAGTACACGAAAGGAGATATGAATATATTGTATTATGCTTTCAAATCTGTAGAATTTTGGATTCGTTCAATTCTGAGCCTACGCCGGGGGAGATAAATTGATTGCGCAACTCCATAATTTGATCTTCGCGAAAATGCCCTACAGCCTTGTTCGTCAGCCCATCCGCCACCCAGACAAGGTGCATCGGTTCTGAAGATCATTATATAATCTGTTAGTGAGTCAGCTTGAATGGATGATTTTCCCTTGATCAGAATTTTTTTTCCGCGTGGTAATGAAGGTCTCGCTTGCATTCGTCGTAGTTTTACCGAAATCCAAAATGCCTTTCGAAAGTACGTGTTACACATTTTTACTTTTTCTCGTACAGAGCAAGCCAGCGGGTGAATTTATCAGCTCCACGATAACGGAGTTCAAACGCGGCTGGCGCAACAAAATTACGATAATTAATATCGGCGAAAATTCTTTGGCCGAGAGAATCCTTTCCTTTCCGATCCTCTCGAGAATTTCTCGGCCCAGGGCGTCCGGGACTCTCGAAATCGCTGAAGAATGCAGATTTTCGTTCTTGTTATCGTCACCTTTCACCTTCCCTCTTTCATAGAATCATATTTTTTCATTTCATTCGTAGGTGCTCACGGCACGATTTGACTGTCCAGGTGATTGGCACCTCGGAGCAAAATACGGAGCATGATCTGGCGAATGAAAAGGTATACCTACATACCTGACGTAAAAACTTTCGTATAACTTCACGAGAAATAGCTCTAACTTTTATCTGCGTTATCGCGTTCCTTGAGGATACTACGAACTGGTAATATGGGCTTCACGATCTCGCGTACGTGCTTCCGAAGGAAATGTGCTCTCTCAAATAGCGTTCTGACGTGTAATTCACGATCCGCGAATCTCGGGACTCCTTCGCAGGGGTATGTAGTATTTTCCGACACAATTTTACAAGCTTCGCTTTATTCTAATGGGATATAGAATCCTTCACTGTCCGTCATCTTATACGAGAAACGGAGAACCGTAGTTGAGGTTTACACGACATAGCATGGTATGCAATGAAAACCGGGAAATTGGGTTCTTGACCAGTCAGCACATGTACAACATTTACATTTACAATCTGTTATATTATAGTATAGATAAAGAGAATAAACAACCACGCGCCAAGGTGAGTCTTGAATCGATATTCACAAGGCAGTTAATTTTAATCAGCGATCGCGTGCCGAGTCGACTAAAAACATTTATGGAACTTGCACAACGTATGTAGGTATTCCTCTCTGGTTCTTTCACGATGTTCTTCACTTTTTTCCTTTTTCCTTCTCTTTCCTCTTCACTTCTCTTCTGTCCTCTGTTCTTCGTCAACACTCGTACTACATATCTACCTTTGCTCCAACGCCCACGTTCGGTCATGGTAAGTAAATACACGAGGTCGACTATACAGGGTCTGCTTGCGGCAAAAGGAGGATGCGGTTTCGTGAAACGCGACTAAACCTCAAGGGACCGACTGCCTCGCTCGGATAGACGGGGGCCACCTATTACCAAATTAAAAATTTAGATCTTGATTAAGGAGAGTCTGGCAAGTGTGACACTTTGAATATGAAATATACGGTGAGGGTATAATAAATTGGCATGAGCGGAAGAGAAGAGGCTCGAGCAGGTATTGGACACGGAATAAATTCGCACTTCAAACAATTGAGCTCACGGATCTATTATAAAACAAGCTTTTTCTACGTCAAATGGAAAGACGAACAGCTAGATAACCAAACGGCGAATTACCGCACTGCAGCGTACTTAATACGTCGCCGAGCAGAGATGAATGTCTCCGCATTATCTAATGAAATATCATCGGAACGGCGCGGGAAGCCAGCTAACCCGATCGTGATGAATCTTCCCGTGCGCTGTATAAAGCTGCAGAAAAATATTTTGTCGATTTAACCGGAACGACACGGAATGAGTCCCACTCCTGATGGACGAAAATGACAGTAAACGAAGGAACCGCCTGCGAATCCTTATCTGCATGAGAAAAGGGCGTCCAGCTCACCCGTGGCCAGATCGGAACTCTCTCGGGAACTCTAATTGTGAGCTAGTCCGCAACTGCGAAGCACGAGACAAGAGAGAAGACGTCCATTGCGTCATGAATCAAGATATTAATGATAAAATTCGTCCGTTCCGTTTTCGTTTCCCTTGCGAGCGCACGCAGCCGAAATAAATGAATGTACATATAATTTGTTCCCGTTTCCGAGTCGCCGTCGGTGACGTCGGATTCGGAGGTCGAAGATAGGTCACGCAAGACGAAAGTTAAGCCAAGGATGCCTGATGGCGAGGTAGAGATATTATACCTGCACATGGACATGTATGCGTAAGATATTAACACATGCTCGTTTGGGATATAGTATTGGTATAGGTACGACCATCAAGGTAAGGGGAGTGAGTATATCGTCGAGTTATCTGGAGGTTAGCTAACCCCACCCCCCGCGCCCATACGTGGCGCATGTACACATAGTTATATCTATAGTTAGGTAAGAGAGCGTAATCTGGATTGCTGCATTGTGAAATATTCGCGTGTTGGCTGCAAAGGCATTTGCATATTCAAGACCGGCCGGCATGCGAGAATCAGTCTATCTATAATCCTTCGCTGCGCGTTCGTTTCTTGCGTTTATTTCGTGATCCCGTTTCCAGCTCTGGTACTAGAATAGGATAGTAAAGACCTTGAATACGGCAGAAGAGAGTTTAATTTTGTCCGTGTGAAGTTCAAGTTCCCGCGCAAAAACAGTTTTTCTCAATTAAACAGTTTCAGGTACACGATGCCCACTGTGGCGGCGGTGAAAATATTCCGGCTGAAATTTCACTGCCTGCTTTTTTCTCTCATCGCGCAACATCCGACGTCTTAACAGGTCAATCATTTAACACACATCGCTGAACGAATGAAACATTCAGTTCTTCCACCACTAGCTACTACTACTTCACCCTATCGCTAAGCCCATTTTATTAGGGCGCTAAAATAAGGGCCTCAACACTAATCCACGATATTCTAGAAAAAAGAGAAAGTAAGAAAGAAAGAAGAAGACTCTCGGGATTCCGACTACTCCGTTTCAGTTGAGTTCTGCTCGTGATACTAGATTTCCTGGTTCTCGTCTGGTTGGGTTTTTCTCCGCGTTTTATCATCCCATTTGGCTCACTCTATCTACCTCATACCTACTAATTTTACTTCAATTTGTATTTTTATCTTCAATTCATCTTCTTCAGCTGATGCGTTACCAGCTATCTGGATCCATACCGTTACTTTAAACGCATTAACGCCACTTTTTCCATCATTTTCATTTTCGTCTTATTTTTTCTTTCGCAGCATTGCTGCTTTCAGGCAAGACCTCGAGTCAACTATATACGAGCTCCGACGTCTTTCGGATGTAAACATTTATTGAACCACAATATCTTTAGACGGAACGGAAGCGTCGTGTACGTTATAATACTTATTCACGGAAGCTAGGCCAAGCGTGCTTCACCTTTTTCCATCGCTTTCTTTGATGCGAAAGCTCGAGGTGATAATCCAAAAATCAAATATATTTTCCGACAAATTTTCTAAACCGCGTCGCAGCGGATTTTCACCGAAGATTAAATGAGCGCCGGAAGACTGAGCTTGCGGCGAGCTTAGATTAGTCATAGTTTCAGTTACATCTGTAGGAATTGTATTGGCGTCCGGAAATGTGAATTTGTTGAGCCCAAAGCGCATCAAGCAGATCTACAAACTGACAAGAAGTCGATATTTATCTGTAATCCCACTCGTGATAAATTCACAGTTTACACAAAGGTGGCCAGTGCCGGTTGAGTGGTGGCAATGGTGGTCAGGTCGGACCGATCAAGCGCGGCTGACCCAACGCGGCCTCTTCTACTAATCGGCTCTTTGAGCCGGACCAGGATGCAGCTGAAAATCTCAACGGAAACTGAGGGGCTGCTCGATTCTCATAAATAAAGTCAAGGCGATTACAATATCACTCGGACGTTCCGATCGCTTTGAAGAGGTGGCAGAAAAAAATAAGGAAAAATGCGTACGTCTGAAGAGAACGAGAGCCACAGCGACGGCTTGGATACGGAGATACTAGATTCCAGAGAAGATCTTAAGGACTGCGCGGCGACTACACCGCGTGATAATAAAACCAAAGGATTACGCGAGCTCAAGGCGACTTAGCTCGCGTGTCTGAAAAGCTGCGAGCATCGGGAAGGGTGGCACGTGAGGGCAAGTGCCTGTCGACGACGATGATGGCGGAGGTGGAAACGGAGGAGGAGGAGGAGTAGAGTCTCCAAGGAATTGGTATTCCGAGTCGCGAGCGGGCGACCAAGGGCCTATTTATACGCCCTATGGTAATATATGTGTGGCCGGCCCTCAGTCCCTGTTTGTTATACTCGCTCTGAGCGGTAACACGATATTGTCAGAGGGTATTTTTGTGGCTCCACTCCGTGCACTTACAAAGTATCTAGGGAAAATAAAGTCACCGTTCAAAGGTTCTTCCGAATCCGTACTCCCCGGGGCATGTCTCTCCCCGATTAAAGATTTCGACAAAGAAGTAGAATTCATTCGTTCTTACATTCGTCTTGGAAAAATACTGAACATTCCTTCCTACACTCTCATCCGCGTGATTAGAACAGCTAGCGAGTGGAAAGTATGGTTTCCTATGAATGCAAAACATCTTTCACCGCTGCGGAACGGAAAGAAAATTTTCGCTGTGCACCAAGAGGGACTCGTGACCAGATATATTGCTGCTCACTGCGTCTTATTGCCTGGCATTGAATACGATTTACTTCTAAAACGGCGTTGGAGAGGGACATCGGAATGATGATCTAGCTGCAACGGCAATTGGATTGTACCAACGGTGAACTCGGCTCAGATATTCAGTTGCAACGAAATTCGGCGACACTTTCAGGCCGTTATCATTGTTTGAAAAATATCTAAAAAAAACGTAGAAAAGCGAACGAAAGCACAATATACACCTATGCGGTATTTTCAACTACTTACATTAGTCGTGGTTCGGTTGTTGCGCAGAGTAGGTGAGCTTGGAGAAGATAAAAACGGACTATTATAAGAGGAGAGTTAACTTGTGATTTGTATATTGATTACTATAATTAGTTCTATCTTGGCGGCACTCTCTGTCTGGTAACGAGCCGCGCCGAGTGTCAAAGGAACGAAAGAAGAAGATTTACAAACGAAAAGAACAGTTTGACGTAAAGGTATAATATAACGAGTCCTTGAATCTATCTTCGTTTCGTATATAGGTATGTACAGTATACACATATATATACATATGCGTGCGTGTGTGTGTGTGTGTGTGTGTATAGAATCGAGAAAGCATCAATCGAGTCCCAGTGGGAGGAACGTCTAGTCTCAATTTCGAGCGGATGATCTCGTCTCCCTCCACAATACTTCATTCAGTTTCATTTACAGCGTCGCGCGGTCGTTCAAACATTCGGTACCATAATTTCTTGAATTCGATATGAGAATAAGACCTGCGATATCTACCACTGCGGTGCGCTAACAAAAATCGTATGAGAGGTTCGGAAAGAGTTTGTCCCCATTGAAAAATTCGAAAAGGTCGGTAGGTATTCGATAGCTGGACCATATACTCTGCCTTCCATAAATATCAGAGGAGAATGAGAAGGACGATGACGACATGATACCGCAGATCAAGATCTAGGAGAACTGTAGAACGGAGAGCCTTTCATTATACTACACACCAGAAGTACTTACCGTCAGTGACAATTCAGAAAAAATTTTAGGCGCTGCCGTGTCCAATTAAAATTGCTTCTCTGAGTTATGATATCGAGGGAAATCATTGCGGCTCACCAAGGCAGCGGGTCTTAATTGACGTGGTATACGTTCCTACATTGACCGAATTCTTTCGCTCGGTTGAAAACTGGATAATTTAAGTTCAACATATTCATGAGCTTTTTTTCTCGTCATTCTTCAAAATCTTCGAACATGTGTCCCGACAATACGATATTCAAGTCAAGCATGGAGAGATTGCATGACTTATCACCGGGCCGTGGGTTGGTTTTCAGTAAGCTATACAGAATTTCCCAAGAAGAAACAAAAATTTGACCAGCTCGGAGATTTGGAGAAAAAGAAAAACGAAACAGAAGCGAGAGAAAAATCTGCATTGATGCGAAACAGAGGGGATCGCTTTACACGCGGGTGCTATGTGAAAGGGAACTTGTTAGAATATCGATGTATACCTGGAAACCCTATTACTCCCTTGGCGCACTCCGAGGTACGATTCCCGAAAGCGGAACCAGTAAATTTGATACCCAGGCAGCCCTAGAACAGTTGTATGAGACCTAAGACCGTCCCGTCGCCCTTCTCGCTTTTGAGCGGCACCTCAGGCCGCTGTCACGACTTAATCAGCTTGCGATTACGGTTAGCGCAACCCTTGCCCTCGCATCATCATCAACTAATGCTCTCATACAATTGTTATCGTACTAACTCCAAATGCGCGACTTTGTCAGACAAGTGAGAAGAAAGTGTTAGTAGATATCCGAATCCTCTTCGTCCTTATTTGCGCGGCTAGAAATCCCCGTAGGCTGAACCGCTCGATTCAAAATTTCGGATGGGATTAAAATTTGAGTATGCGGGGTAGCTGGATTGTCTTTTAATCGCAATCACACTGAATTACATTACCTGTGTGAAAAAATTCACTGACGTTATCACCTAACGAACAAAATTTGGTTAATCAGCAAAAAGTTTTCACGAGCCTATCAGAATAATAAATTAAAATATGTAATGAATTAAACGATTCTTCGGAAGCCCGTAGTCGATTCATTACTTCATGTTAATTAAAATGTGTTCAAACAAGCCAATTTATTCTCGCTATAAGATGAATTGAAATGTGTTCAGTCGAACTAATTGATTCGTTATTTATTCATGAGTAACATCAAAATTTTGTCGGGATCGAATATTGTTCTGTTAAGAGCGGACGAATTTATAGAAAGAGATATTTGAAAATGAGATCTGGTACCGGCGGCGCTACTCTCAAGCACGGTCTCTACGAGTCAGCGATAGCGAGTTGAGGTAAATGTACCACACGATCTTCTCCGTCAATTAAGAACGGCCCAAATTAATTTTCAGTCTAATTCTGAACCGTCATTACAGAGCGTAGAGACTCCTGTTTTTTTGATAAATTGGTGTATCAAAGATTTTCTCGACTCGTTGTAGTTGACAAACTGGAGAATTGACGTCCGTGAAGATTGAGCGGAGAAATATGAAGACATGAAATTGTCGCCCAGCATTCAACCGTGACTTCAAACGCTTTGGCATTTACAAGTGGCTTATGAAAATGTCTGATATTTACAATTAGTTGATTATATATCGTGCACGTCTGCGGTATCCCCGCCGCGCCGCTTGCCCGCGAGCCAGCCATAGTGCGGCAGCACTGGTAAGTCATAACTTTCAAGTGGAAATGTAAGTTCGGAGTTTGTTACACCTGCAGGCAGTCGCAGCTTGTAAATTACGAAAGGACTTCGGGCCGGCCCCGAAATAGCTTTACCATTTTTATTTTTAGGGGGTGTTTCATACTCGCGACTGCTGCAGGAGTAACCGAATAGTCGCGTAACGCCTTTCCTCGAAACGTTTCGGAGGATTCCACGGGAGCTTCTGTTTCCCTATTTTCCGTTTTCATCTTTTCCTTTTTTCTCTTCGTGTCTTTTTCGTCTCGCTCGTATCCGAGTGGGGGAGTTTTCGATACACGCTGAAGGTAAAATAAAACCTGGAAACGATAGCAGACAGATCACTTCCGAGATGTTCGTGAAGTTTTACAACCTACATGTGATAAAGGCCCGTGTAACGTAATCTGGCCTGGCGTAAGTATTTAGGTATAAATAACGTATAGCCGTTGTCAAACCGGCGATAAGTAGCTTTCAACCTAACCTCAAGATTTTCCCCGCAGTCTTTCGTGACAAAAGACATTTTAATGGTCGTCGTATAGAGGAGAAAAGAAGAGAGAATAATTGATTCTCTTCTTCTACCTCGGGTCGTATAACAGCGTCTTTCTCACGCTGGAATAAACGAAGAACACCTTTGTGGCGGATATTTCTGCAAGAAAATTCAATTCAACATCCCTCATTGACAAAGGCTCTTTAGACGAAATGCGCTGAATGACTAACGACCCCTGATACAAAGACGGCTACGGCGTCTTTGACTCGTGCCCGCGATATGTCTTCTTCTCGGGAATAATTAACTTCCACGACGTTTAATACTCAACTTTATTAGTTGCTCTCCATCGCGAACGTGGCGGAAACCCATTTGCAGCTTGCCGTGCACGTTTCTACGCAGTCTATGATCACCGTCAGATAACTCGAGTGACGAGAGAACTCAGGTTCTTTCTTCTTCCGGCTACCCCGAAACTAGAAATTTGTGAAAAATCAATTCACGTTACTCATGGAGTTACTTCTGAATGGCAGAGAGCGCGATGAGCCTATAAATTGCACTACATTCGGGATGAGACTTTGATCTAGTCAGGACGTCGATGCATTACAGGAAACTGGAAAATGGTGTTAAGTTAGGAATCAGTTGAAGTTACGATAAGTTTGTGGCGAGACTTACGGGGATCAAAAAAGCGAATGGTTCGAACTGAAAAAAAAAGATGAAAGTTGTGAACCCGCACTAGCAGTCATAGCCGTCTAACTCAACGTTCTTTTTATATCGTTTCAGCGGTTTTCACCACTCAAGAAGAAACGAAAGTAAGTTTTTATAGTATTCACTGAGAGAGGGCTCGAGAAGAAGAAGAAGAAGGAAGCTGAGTGACTTGAAGTAACTCCCGCTCCGTTTCGCGGCAAGAAAAGCATAGCATTGGAAAGTAATTAGTGAGACTAGCGCACAAAGTGATCGTAATTTTTCTACCGCCCCGCTGCGCAACGCCCCCCCGAAGTTCTTCCTGTATATTTCATTCCTTCCACTATACTAAGAGCCGGCTGTCATTTTCTGAGGGTAAACTTTCAGCCGAAGAGATCAACGAACTTCTCATTTTGAAGAAAATTCAGTTTTTACTACTCGCATGCAGTGATATGCACCGACCACTGAACGACGAAGCGTCGATCAGGTTGTTTATGGGGTAACACGGATGTAGTGAAGTTTAATCAAGATCTTGGCAAACATGGCACACTTTTCAGACCCCCTTCCTGCAGTGGCACGGTCGGGGGACTAAATCCACCCGTGTTTCATTAGATTCCTTATACCGCAATAAGCTGCAGTGGTACAACAGAAACCCACTTGGTACCTTCATTGAACAAATATAATCCTCTTTGAGCGATCCACAATCAGCGATGGGATTGCAAAAGCTCAAAGAACGTGAAACTGTAATTGCTATTGTACCATTGGTTCGTTTACATTGAAACTTCACTTCGGCAAGTTCTCGAGGAAAATGCAGTACGTACCTCGGGGATAGTACTCTAGTTCGAGTATTTCGTGAGCGCGTATATCAGTTAGATAGGAAATTTTGTCGGTATTGGCTTTTGTGAAGTGTTAATGGATGAGAAAAAAGGGGGAAGAGACGGACAGAAATACAGTGAAATCGTCTACGGCAGGCAATATTCATTGTCTCTTGCGCTCTTGAGTAATTTTTCCTAGTCTTCAACGTCGGTAAAAATGATGGCAAACAACCGGTCCGCTCTACCCATGCATATGCAAGGGGGCAATCCTGTTTTGCCACTAATAGGCGACTTCCGGAAGGTGGTAAATATTTGATTTGAAAACTGTCCATTACCGTTACAAGCGAGCGAATATTGTGCAGCTATGGGCAGGTCCTGGACGTTAGGATACGATTACATTATAAAGTGGCGTTTGTGTCGACAAATGTTACACCGAGCATAACAGGTTTGTTGAATCACCCCCGCAGGAGAGATATGGAATAGGTCGAAGGTTGATGCGAAGGTTTTCGTGGTGTTTCACACCCGTGTTCGCTGGATCTCGCGTATTGTAGTGCGAGCATTGGATAATCAACGGAACAAGACGCCGACGCGACGCGGACGTGGAGGAGTGTCTGACAACGAATATAAGAGTATGGACATTCTGGAGTATAAAGTTCTCCAGCACGTACTTCTAGAAATAACGAAATCTTGAGGATAGGTAGACGTTTGAACTTGGATAATATAGCCAGCCGTATGATAACTGAACAGCATTTCTCATTAGAGATTATGTTATGCCCGACTCCTAAATTAACCCGGAAGATTCGTCTACCTAAGTATAGTTGTCGATACTTTGCGATTGCCAAAGATCCATAAAGTGTCTTTCTGTTGTATGCATAACCCTCGTCATCCTATTCCACCAACGAACTGTTATACCAATTTGACCTCCAGAGTGGAGATGAATTCCCCCATTTCACGAGTATCCTTCCATATTCATTTGCATGTGAAAACAAAATTTTCAGAATAAATATATGTATTATACTAGCCCACATGGATCGTTTGTTCATTCCTTCGGTCTGCAGGCTTCAGGCCCTTTCTCAAAGCATGAATGTATAACGAGTTCTCTGGTCGCATGGTATTCCGTGAAGATACAACCGAAGACATCACTACTACTCAGACGAGTATCTGTTCTGGCTATAGCCACGTTATATTTAAATGTATTACATTATTCATGAGGCTGAAGTTTATAACGTTAACGCCTAACAAAATCACGAAAAACTATTATCGGCTGAAATTTCCAGCAAAGCAGAATCTCCATTTCGTTTTCTTGTTCGTTATTTACGGCGATTTCAGGATTCCACCGACGTCGACGTCGATGAGAAAATAAAATGAAGATTTTTCTTCGTCGAAAAATTTCGGCCGATACCACAATTTTTCGTGATTTCTTTTACGCGTCAACTCCACAACTTCAGCCTAATTTTTATCAATTCTCCAGTTATTCTTTTCACGGCTGGACTGATGCGATTCTCGTCATTACATTCAAACTTTGGCGCCAAGTATGAATATCGAACGTCGAATATGTTTGTTGCTCGTTGGATACTTTGGATAATTTCGAAGTGTATAGTACGGCGTTGAAGATTCACAAGTGATGGGTAGTATACACCTACCTATAATCTTTTTCCATCTTTTTACCGCATCGTTTTCCGAAGATAGTATCGCGTTGATGTTTACGGGACCTGTACGTACAATAATAAAGCAAGTGTAGCGTAGTATTGTGCTATGGAGAGCATTTGAAATTATACTGCCACGCCCGGTAGATGGGCACTCTATGTCTACTCTACTATTTTATATCACTGTCTATAAATAATTCAAGTTCATTTACAAGGATTTAACTCCGCTGGAGTAACGACGCGGCGATTGTGACCGAGTGAGAAAAAGGAAGAACTGTTAACAACTCTTCAATGCTGCAGAGACACACTCCTTGTCCGACATTCGTGTATTCGAAAATATAACGATCCGCAGGTGGCAGAGAACGAGGTAAACTAGACAAAACGGAGCAAAAAAAAGGTGAAGAGAATATATACATGTACAACGGAATGAAAATTTCCATTTTTTCACAGTAAGGATGCCGCGAAGAATGAGGAGGGAAGAGAAGACGAAGAAGTAGGCAGTCGGAGACGTAGATCAAGCTAATTTTCATTATGGAACACGTGTCGAACGGCTTTGTCGACGATACAAGGCGGATTATTGTCTGCGGTGGGAAGGCAGCAGTGGCAACAGTCCCGGCTCAATATTAAACAAATAAAATTTCATACCTCTGCCACAACACAATATATCATCAACCGATGTCTGTTCAGAGCATCTGCTAGCCGGTCCGTTTCGAATGACGGATTAGTTTATTAAAAAATACGTATTCCTCGGAGGAATTAGGTCCTGCCTGTATGCTTATCTCTGGATCCTCAGAGCAAACGTGTGTATGTATGTACACTGTACACGCGCCTACGCTATAAACTTCCAAAGGATAAGCCAACGAAAATCTACTATACAATACTAATCTAAACTAGAGCCAAGGTGCAGAAGGGTTTGTTTAACTTGAAATGTCAAGCTCGCAAGAAGGTTGAAAAACGATCGCGAATTCACCGAGGATAAATCTTGTGTATATTATAAATCCGAGCAAATCGTGGCCCAGCTAATTTGCCAGCAAATTTTTCGCACAATTTTCATCTCGCCGACGTTTGTCCGACCCGCGTACGAATTTCGGTCCAACTGGATGTCTGAGCGGCTCGAGAATCGCACTGTTCTATTCTGCCTTCGCATACACGTATACGATGTATTCGAAATGATAGATCGCAGTCTACGTGTAGTAATATAGAAATAAGGGTGGTTTGTCAGGAAAACCCCATGGGCCCAAGCCGCGCCCTATACAACCTAAATACTAAACCATACATGGCACTTTAATACAAATAACATATTGCACACGACAAATGTGAAAATAAGGGACCGGCGAGCTCGTGTTATGCTTGCTAATTAAATAGCTATGCTACATCATTTCCTCGTTCCAATGTAGTGTAATATGCATTACCATTTTTTCCGTACAGGTACCCGGTTTCTTTTTTTCGCATTTTTATCGTGATCGAGGCACGGCTGCATCTACCAGCATTCGAGCACGTAGCGTCGCGTCGGGTCGGTCGTCACGAACCGGATTTATTTTACGATTGAAAGGGGGCAGCTGGATCCGCACTTTTCATTTTATGGTATTTCAAACTGGAGATTAAAACGGTATTCAAACAGTGAACAAATTTACATTTTTATCACACTGATTGTGAGACAGAGAGACAGAGACGGAGACGAAGAGAGATGAGAAAATCTGCAATATTGAGTACATATGACTAGTTCAAGTTAAGCGTTAACTCCGTGTCTTGAGTGGCTCTACTTTCACTCGGAGTTTTCATTCCGATAACCCTTTCGTGTGAATCTGATAAAGGCTTGACTGCTATAGGCTGAACTCCATGCGATGATATCATAGGTGGACCGACTATTAAAGAGTACGCGAAATATTGTTAACATAGTTCTTTGGTCTAATATATCTTATTTGAATTCGTAGATACAAACAATAAGTATCTAGATCCGTCACCGACATTCTCTATGCGCTGGCTCCATCTCATCCGCTGGTCGGTCGTGTTGCCTAAATATTTTGCACAGGAGACTCTTCCGAGCTCTATTCCGTTTGTCGTCAAATTTTGATGCCTTTTATCTAACGAATGATGCCTAAATCTTCACCCGCACCCGCAGCCCTCGACACACAAGATTCCATCTCTAGTTTGAGAATAGAATGAATGGAAGGGAAATCAATTGTACGAATTCCAAGCCATTAGGGGAAGGAGGCCTGCAGGGAAATTTCGATTTCCAACATTCAGGAATTTTATTTTCCAATTTAAAATTAGGTCGAGATCTCGGTGGTGATGTTTCAACCAAGCTAAATGATAGCCTAAGATCGAAAATTGGATGAAAACCGCGGAAGCTATCAAGCGTTCCATGTTAGATTATAGGAAATTTCGAAATGCTTTTCGTGTCTGAATATCGCTCGCAAGGAATTCATAATTCAAGGTGGCGTTCAGGACACTACGATGGAGATATTGTAAACCGGAATCCAAGATTGGATCTTTTGTTCTCTCAGAAAATGAAAAATCAAATTTTCAACACGAATTTTCCTCTAGAAAATTGACAGAAAATGGATTTTCAATTTTTCATCTAGTGAGCAAGAGATCAATTTCTGAATCCCATCCCACAATACTTTCTTCTTAGTGTTCTAAGCATCGCTCTAAAACATGAATTCCTCGCAACTATTACTAAGACGCCAAAAGCATTTTGAATTTTTCTACTTTCCCACGTCTAACGGTGAATAGCTCCTTCATCTTTCATCCAATTTTCAATCCTAGGTTGTCATTTAGCTTGTTTTGAGTTTTGAACAGCACTTTCAAAATCCGGACCTAATTCCAAATTGAACAAAGAATTACAGAATCTCAAAAATTGCAATTTTCCAGAAGGAAAATTTCCCTCGATAATCGCCGGGGTTTTAATTACATACAATATTTTCCAAGTTCTTGTCTAAATGCTGTCATTCGTCGTTCCAATGGGTCCAATATTTTTCAACACTTCTGATCATATCGAGGAGACACGTAATTATCCTATACCGCTACCAGAATAGTAATAACGTTTGTTTGTTCGTTGCAATTCCATAACAATTACCGTTTTTCGTTCAGTTGAAAGAAATCGCGTATATTTCAAGCCGACGTCATTGACTTTACCTTTCGAGAAAATATGTGGCAAGCATATCAAATCTCCTAACCTTAAATCTTGAACTTCTTTTTACTATAGACACGTATGTCCGTATGTGTAAACATCCTTATTTCATTAATTATATCCTTGCTGTTGTTTCAATTGTTATCGCCGGATCTAAAACATGAAATGCATCATTATCAGATGCATTTTACCTGCACGCTCCCTCTACTCGGACTCGTACACTCTTGTTCATTAATGGTTTTGTTCTGAAGTTAGGTACGCGTGTAGTAAGTTGCCCCAATGGTAAGGCAGGGACCAATCAGCGCGTTGTATCTTCGAATCTATTCAAATGCCTCGCGGTGATTGGTCTCTGCCTTACCCTTGGAGCATCTCTTACCACGAGCGTAGCCAACTTCACAGCGTAACCATTAATGAATAGGAGTGTACGTACACCGGAACATCGTCAAACCTTCACAGAAAAATTTATAATAATACTAATGAGATTAGAGAAATAGAGGGGTTGGAAAATGCGCGTATCAATTAACGCTACTCACTTAATATAACCACGCTCTCTCATTCTGATTAAACTACATAGCTACTTCGACGAAAGTCTATGCTACGATGTTAATTACGAAATTTCGACGGATCAATTAGCGGCAACTGGCTCATTGTCAGCCGAATATTTTTGAACAAAATGTCAAAATGTCAACGTTCATAAAAATACTCGTGTACCAACATTTTTGTACATACGTATTCAATAAATTTCCGACGTAGGCGAATTGCATGAAGAATGAAATAACCCAAACGGACTTCTTTAAAATGCACATTCTATATAGGTAAACCCGAACGCTCGCCCGTACTTTACGGACACTTTGAACCCGGGTACGTTGCACCGCGATTTAGATGGATCGATAGTTGTTTAATGTATCCAGAAATGGAGTCTTCTCGGCAATAGCCATGCACGAACTTTAACTCGGGTTAAGGCCACAGACTCGCATGTTTTGAGGTAATAGGCTACATTCGACTCCGAGAAAAGACAGCAAACAGAAGGCCCACCCAATCGATACCTTAACGGTTGCACCTACATGCATTTGCGTAAGTGCCGTGTATGGCATAATGCATACCTACGTACACCGAAATCTTCGCTGCACATCCAGTATGTGTATATTAACATCAGATACATATCTAAAAACTGAATAGGTATGAAAATGCAAAAAATGTCGGTCGTCGAGTAATTTTCGCATCGGAAAATTCGGCACGGAGCCGACTGAGTATCGAAAAAGGTATCGAAAAACGTATCATGGTAGTTTAGACCGCAATTCTTTTACAGCGATACCGCGATAGATTCTTTTCTCTGTTCTCTCTTTGTTTGACGTTCAACGAGTGGAGAATCGGAGTGTCGGTAAAACTCAGTAGACTCATACTGTATCTATTGTATAGTAGCTTGAAATTCGACCTGTCCCGAGGCCAGGATGCGTTTTATGCCGCGTAATGCTAATGTCCCTTGAAGAATCGATAACAGGGGTTGGCCCTGTATACTGTACGTATACTATATCTGCGCCTACGAACAGGACGAGAACACGGCGGTTCTTGGGCTACCCCTGACTTCAAATCACCAGGTGTCGTGCCTCCAGCTCCGTAGGTACCGGCGCGAACGAGTGTGCTTATGCTTGTTTCAGAAGTTTTTATGAACGCAATGTGAGTGTATGTGCGAGGCGAACCCGTCTGGTATACTTCAACTTGATTAAGTAAAGCTATATGTATATGTATATAATGTAGAAACTTTTCAAGATTTCGCTTTCGGTTAGGCACATAAACGTGGCCTTCCATTACGCAGAGAGAAAGAGCGCCTAGCGAAGTTTTGGAGAAAGATTTTTGTCCATTTTTGTGAGAACTATTTTGCGGTGTCTAGCCTGGGAGAAAAAGAAAAACGATAAATTATCTGTATACGGTATAGTTTCTTCTCTATCTCTAGTTTCCAGTTTCACTATCACCCCTCCTTACTTTCTACAGTGACTCTGCACCCGCTGGGAAAGAAATTCAAGCTCGACGATTGCACCGGAGAAATTGGCGAGCTTCTCACTCCGTCAGAAGGCGATGGGTACATGTCTATGTACCTATAGTTCGTTGGGCTCGTCTTCGTTTTCCGAAAAATGCGAGGCGCGTGAATGGAGGCGCCATTTACTTTCGAGATAATTGGTAACGAAAAAAGGCGCCTGGCCGTTATATCATTTTATGGAAAATTCGTCTGAAATTTATGATCTTCTATCCTGTCCGAGACGTCTGACCGATGTTGAATTTGGAAAATAACAAATAGTCGCATATTTCCAGGGTCGTATAGGTGTTTAACTGCCGATACTTCGTTCGATACACTCGCGGGAATCTATCAAAATTCTATTTACATATAACTGCATGTATATGCATACATACAGACATGCATACATATAGTCGTCCATACGAAGATCGTTCCGTTTGCCATGATTTAAAGTGTTTCTTCGGCCAGAGAGGTATAAATATGTATATAAATACAAGACATTTTCTCCCGACGTCTAACATGTTCTGTAAAACGTCTAGATACTATAAATAACGGGGTTAATTGGTCGCTTATATCGCGAGGAAGGGAAAGAAGGGGCGGCTCGTCGCGCGGAGGGAGGTTTGGGTTCGTTGCAGCCAATTGCCGATATGAAGATTACTTTCATTCTGAAAAAAGGAGTATAAAGAAATTTTCCCAAATTACATTACGCTGAGATTATGTCTTCCGTGGCACCGTGGGTCACAACTATTCTCATTCATCCTTCATTATTATTCGCTTCCACAACTATAATTCTACGCCTATACCGCGCGCTGTCACGTACGATTATTAATTGTCATTTTACGAGCAATGCGAGCAATTACTTCCCCGGGCGCTTGTAAAAGTCAGACCATCGCAGTGTGTCATGCCGAATTAGATAATAATTCCAAGTTCAAATAACTTCCGGTAATTCCAACAGAGATATCATTTCATCCAGTTGGAGCAGCCTCAGGCAGCCTATTTCCAGACTGCCTATACGCATACGCACGCAGTATTCGAAAATAAAATCTGAAATGTAATATCACCGGGGAATTACGGATTCGAAGATATTCTTGAAGGGAAAAGGAATAAGGAAAATTCACGTTAAAGGAAGAACATTTTTAGCTAATTCCGTCAGTAAGGAATTCTATGTTCCTGTAGTCATTGGATAATCGGTAGTGAAATTTGTTCAGAAGAAGAACGAACGAACGGAAATATATCGCAAATCATAAGGCAATGAAGTTTGCTCTGTGTGGAAGAAACCCCTGAGAGGGAAAATAGAATTTTCCAATGAAAACTCGATGACGGTCAGCTTATTGCATAGGAATTTTTTACTCCCTGCACGAATAAAATCGAATATTTTAGGTTTTGGTGAAAGCGTGAGTAGTTGGATTATATAAATACGTCGTTATACCGGCGAGGACATCCTAAATCAATGTCACTATTGGCGATAGCTTATCTAGGGGGGGATATCATTCGACCTTGCTCGTTTTGTGATCGCCATAGCGGCATCGACCAACTAAACTGACCGTGGTCGACGGAACTGACCGTGAAACTGCGCTCGAGCTTTATGAAATCTGAATAAGCACGTATATAGGTATAGGTAAGCGCTTGACCGTGAATGAGTCAATATCTTCGGAGGCTCAGACGCGACGGAGCCTACATTGATATTTTTTCTTGTCTTATTATTCGACCTTTCTGGACCTAGGTCGCGCGATATTATACTGTCAATCGGTGAATCATAGTTTCGAGATGGGCAATTTCTTCCCACGTAAAAAAACAGCGAATTCCGCGCAGCTTCACCTATTTGCCAATGAAATACGCAGTTCTTTGTGAATCTAAAAATGAAACGGCGGCCTTCTTGCTATTGACTTTATAATACCAGATATATACATATATGTATCGTGTGATCACCGAGATTTGTTCGGCGACGCGAATCCCGGTATGACGTCACCACGGCCACCACCGCCACCTCACAGTAATTCGAAATTCCCAATTCGGTCCTAGCGACTCGATTCTACGGGAAATACGATCATCTCATGTGACAATAAAAACTGCCAACCGATTTTACCAGGGAGCCCAAATTGCCGAAGAACCTTGTAAGTAAATGAGTAAGGCAACTGATAAATGTTTGGAATAGTACCGTTCGGGTTCCAAGCATTGCCATATCCACATTTATGGACTCGGCCATTATCTCCGTCGTTGAATGACATTTTCTTGTTTCTCGTAAAGAAAGTTATACCCGTCGTTGCATTATCTGACATCCCTATTACACGGGAAGGCGATCTCGGACTATACGGATATCCCATCACTCAGCAATTTCGACAATCAGTATAGAAATCGCTGGCGGGTCGGCAGGTATGTACTGTCGGGTTCCAAAAATATTTTCAAAAACAAGAACGAGTGTATATTCGGACAGATAAGGAGGAGCCGGTTTCACTTTCCTCGGCAAAATTCGTGCCTGCATATAATAACTTATTGTCAGTTGGCTCGTTCAACCTGGAGCATATGGGTCCACCGTTTTGAACGTGAAGACAAATTCGCTCTTCAAGAAGATAAAAATTCTTCGTTCTAACATTCATTTCTCTAATCCATCGGTGGTATGATGTACTCAGTGTTAATAACATACTGCAGCTGGCAGGCGCGTGTCAGTGTACAAGGTATATGAAGCAACGTTTGCACAGACGTATGGACAAACTGACGTATAAGAAGACTGTTGCGTTCACGTCACAGTGGACTTTAATTAACGCGTTCTGTTTGCACACCTTACCCATCGACCATAACACTAAAATAGGAAACGCAATATCCTTGTGTGGTCTGCCGCGACTTCACTTGGCACAATTCGACTCGGCCTCGCTTCGTTCGCCTCCGTGATCCTGTCTCATGTGCTACCAATACAATAATATCATGCCGTAGGCAAGAGATAAGTTATCTCAATCCACATCGTGATCCTATCAGCGGATTAGAATAACGAGAAACAAAAATTAGGACATAAATTTCGCTCAATACTTGAAGCTATTCGGTTCCATTATCTCAGGTAAGCGAAAACGACATTAGGACTGAAAATGTTCGATTCTTGCGGCACATGAGATTTTTCGATAGCATTGTACATACATACCTACAACTAAGTTGTTTTTCTGCTGCCTCGTGCAAAACAATATTACTATATGGGTGTGCGATACATGATGTCGAGGTTTTAGGGTCGATGTGTGTTTCACTTCGTCCTCGTATACATTCTATGTATAGAGGTATATGTATGTACGAGGAAGACGTAACAATTCCTGCGCAATCGAGAAGAATAATCAACAAACTGACATCACGCCCCGAAATAAACCCCTTCTATCATAGGACTCGCAGGTATAGGTACACCTACATACCTATATGTCCTGGATGAATCGATACCAATTGGCAGCCATATTCTCTGTCTATCTGATATAATGTCATCAGATCTTACCTATCACTCGGCACACATTCGAGTTCTATGTTCGTAGAGGTGTATGATGACGCATAACGTATAGCTGTAGGTACCTATCTTGAGGAACCGGAGTGGAGTGCCGTGCCTACGGCGGATCGCGTGGGATCTTGCGGCGGCGAAAATGTGTCGGTAACGAAAGACCGTCACATCCTCCGTATACGAATGAACTCCATTTATCCATGCGGATGGCGCAATCAGGCAAATTTACGGAGGGTTCTGAAGGAAATAAGTTCCATAGAAGAGTAATAGATACAATTACCTATTTCTCAATACGTTCTAAATTAAGGCAGCCTTTGAGTGCGCGAGGATAGAACCGGGCTCTAATAACAGTATAGGTAAAGCTTCGTTTCCAGCATTCAACTCTCCCGCGCTTCGAGGAGATGCATTTGTGGGTATTATGCATGCCCAGATACACGATAATAGTCAAGTGCATGACTTAGAATCTATAATTATTGCCCATTTGCTGCTTCCAGCTGACTACACATTACGATGACTTACGCTATTCGGTGCATTCATATGCCGGTCGAAATTATAGCGGAATCAACGTTGATAGTCTTACGATCTGACACGAAAAGTCCTGTACCAGCTATAAACTCGTTGAATGGACGAGATTTTTCCGAATGATAATAATTACATCCCGAAGGAACCCCTTGATATGCCTTGAGAAGATCCACCCCGAATTCAGGGAGATATCCGACATTGTCAGACCCGTGACACGGATCTCTGAAATTCTGGTGAAATTCCACAGAATTTGATCAAGTTTCATACAAATCTGAGCACAACGTTTCGCGAAGTGATCACGCCAGAAGACCCAGAAGATGAACATACACACATAGTGTTTGAAAAATATTTCACATTTTACTAATTAATTAGCAATTTGACATTCGGTGTAACGAGGATATAACATTCATATTAAAATGTCCGCCGCAATGGAAGATCAGTTACATCACAGAGACGTCACTGTCTCCTGTGGTGTGACTGATCTCTCAAGGTGGCGAAAATTATTTTTCATATAAATGCTACATCCTTGTTACATCGACTGTCAAATTGCTACCCGGGAATGAGCTCTCCAGTCATTTAGTTCAAGTATATCGTCAAGTTTCTGCCCGACAATGGGAGGTAGGAAAAGTCTACTAATTCCAATGATATCCAGTCATGAGAAAATGAGCCAATACGAATCGAAAAATTGATTCGATTGCCCGGCGCCACGTTAAATGGCTCCCGAAAATCCTACATGGCGCTCGCTGTGTCTAGCGTACACATACCTAGGGCAAGCTCTGCATAAATATCACAGAAACCCATTGAAGCATATAAAGCATTACGGCGGGGGCGGGAGGAGGGCGCAAAAAATAAGGAGACTCTGCGTGGAACCGCACTATGACTATAGCGAGATATTTCTGTATTCCATACCGCAGCCTCCTCTTTTCTCTAAAGCTTATCCACATGGAGAAGGGTCTGAAAACGGCTATAGTCCGGATTTCGCCGTTCATGTATAAGCAAAGCATGGCGATGAATTGTAATGCAAGAAAACTTTCTATCCATTTTTCGACCCGTTTTCTTCGTCAGTATTTCTTTCTTTTCGTGTACCTAGCAATACGTTTCACTCGAACTGGACTAAAAGGTCGCGATGATACAATAGCCGATCGAATCCAAATTTACGAGATATCCGTTGAAAACAACCCCCGTATACCCCATTTTCGCATTCTTATTAATTATGGATGCGTATAAGATTCAGCAGTAAGGAAAATGGGAAGAGTTTGTGTTGAAACTGTAGGCGAGAAGAAGGCACGCGTTCATCGTATACCCAAGCTGTTGCGAATGGCGGTTACAAGATATATTGTCGCCACTCACTGTTAGGGAAATTTATCAACGCCCACAGCTAGATTATATTTTTTATCACGAAGGAGTATAGAATTTGACGAACGAAGAGTCGAATCAATTTCCATCGATTTTTTCAATCTTTATTTCTACTATTCGCAAATTGACAGATATAGTTAGGCACTTGAAATAAGTATCCTTTTGATCATTTGATACCTTCTCTGATCACGAATCGTTAATACGATATGTAATGGCCAACTTGACGGTGTCACGCTGGCGTCACGCAAGGCATTTGCTTGCGATGTTATACCGACTTCGCCGGACCACCGACCTGTCCGAATTTCCAACATTCCGGAATCTCAATTAAAAGTCAATGAAACACGCGACAGCATTCGATCCAATCGTATTATTTGAAAGATTACATCGCGATGTGCCAATTACTGTTAAACGGGCCATGAATGTCTTTACAACGGGTGATTTACTTCCGGAAAAAGATCGAGTGTGACTCCGAACGAGGAGATATTCGCTCCGAAAAATCGTGTACACCAGACTTCAAGACTTCAAAGATGTCATGAGACTTCGAAGATACAACTTGATTCCGAAGACCATGAGATTCCATAAGATTTCGTGAGATATTTTATAAGATTTCATGAGATCCTATAAGATTTCACAGGACTCCGTGAGATTCCCGAAAAATTCATGGGACTTCATACGACCTCGATGAATGTCACGGACTTCACAGGGATTTCCGAAATTTCATGGTATTTCAAGGATTTCACAAAACTCCATGAGATTCCATAGAATCCATGGGACTTGATACACCGGACTTGACGAGCGATTGCTTCCTCGCGCTGAGGTTTATAACTGTAACGAAACAAGATCATAAAACGAGCATTTATGGCTAAAATTTGATCGATGATGGGAAATCCTTATCTTTGAGCGATTACCTCCGAGCACAATCTACTGTCCGAAGCTGAGGTACATATCGACACGAGATCTTCACCCTTCTTGTTAATCGAAGTGTAAGAGAATATGAATGACGATTACCGGAGTGTGAGAATTGTTCTCAACGTTATGAAAAAGCCGAAGGATCGTCGGGAAGAATACCTTCAATGGCGGACGAGAGTATGCTAGTACCATTTCTCTATAATTGCTCGAAATTTGTAATTCAAATACTGCAACCGCGGCTGTAGAACACAGACTGTAACTTCGTACACTAAATGACGAAGGTTTTATGCCACAAGATAAGAAAATATAACGACCTCTAGTAATTCCTACTGAATTGTAGGTAAACAGGCAGGAGTGAAACTGACCACGTTTCCAGAAAAACGAGACGTAATTCACCTAGCATGAGAAAATTTGTCGAACGTCCGTCGTTACGGACTATAAATATATAACGGAGAATTGTTATCTGTATACGTCTCTAATTGGCGAGAAAATATCTCCTCTCACAAGCTATCTGCAGACGACGTATCGCCAGAAAAGACACGACCGCTCTCGTGCGGAATCGTAGATGATTCGATTACCTATAATTTGTAATTCGTGTCACGACGCGTAAAAATAACGAGGCTGATACTATTGACGTACCTGCGCAACAAAATACAAATGAAGATAGGTGTCGGAGCTGTTTCGACACCTGGACGTCGGAACAACGCATCTACACCGAAACGTGGAACGTTTCAGCGTGGATGCATCTTCTCATTATCACATTCAGGTGTTGAAGCAGCTGATATATTACTTTTCGGGATTTTTTTTCAGCGTTAACGTTGCGAAGTTCAGACTCGTCCAAAATCCGTTTCGTAGCACTATTTTCAAACTCGACATCGAAAGGCTTCTAATCAGTTTTGAAACTGCAACCGCTGAAAATGTGTATATATATCTCTATGATCATCAAAAGAAATCCAAGCTGGAAATCAACTCTTCGTCATTGCTTTGGGATCGAATATAGACAATCGCCATTGACGAATCGAGTATCTTTACTTAGCTCCAAGTAAGCATACCCATGCACGACTATCCAGCATCGAAGCAGCAATCCGTCAATACCACGACCCCATCACGTATTTCTCGTGCCATTCATCCCGGGTGGCGGCAACGTTCGTTCATTCACGCGCAGGGAGAGGAACGCATTAACATGAGAAAGTAGCTCAGCTCAACTATAGACCACGTTCCGAAATCAACTTTCGGAACTTTCTCGCTCCGTCAGGTTTCCAATGAGCTCTGTCTCTCTCCCGCTGAAATTTCAGCGCTGACAGCTGATTGCGGAACGAAGCCTAAACATAACGAATATAGACGTGGATTTGTGTTGACAAACAATTTGGAACAAGTGCGATGCTGTAATTGGGAGTGCCTTCGATAATTAGGCGATTTGAAAGGGAGGGCAGGCGGCTCCTGGGTGAATTTAGTACTCGAGCCTATATCCAGGTTTCCCGTCCTTAGCAAAAGGTGACAATTTCGGTGCAAATAAGATCCGACAGACTAATTAGAGCTTCGAGGGCTTTCAGCTGAAAGCAAGATGTTGCTACCTACCTGTAACTAATTAGACTTCAGGACCGTAATCAATCCCATACACCACTATAAACATCTATTCCCCATTTCCCCAGCATCTTGCAGGTACAGATTTTTTTGCTAACTACCGAATTGCGACTCGGTCGTCTAGACCGTTTTCTGGGGGGTCTGTCTATAGTTAACACGGTCTGAAATGAGTCGGGTTAAAGAAGTTCGGAAAAATATTATTATTATTTCTAGTGCTAGCGTCAGCGAAAATGCAGACGATGTTTGAAAAAAGTCATTGCGAATTGTTATTTTTTGTTGATTTTCCCAAATACACTAAATTCGATGGTCCTTCCTCGTCAGGCTCGCAATGAAAGTGCCTTCAACGTCCGAAAATTGATGGTGATGGATCTTGGAATGACTTTTGATTCCACGATACTAAAAGTCCTAATCACTGCCCATTAGGCACGCATGCAACTCGTAATTTGACACGCATTGCACAGTCATATATGATACGTATGAATGAAAACAGTTCGCCGACTTTTTGATTACAGAAAGTTATGGGAATGGTGACACCTTGTAGTCCAAATTTTTTCTCTCCTTGAGCGAGATTACAAAGTTACTGCCCTGAAACACCTATTCTCCTTGGTCACACACGATATTTCTTCATGCATGAAAAAATGCCGATTTTCCAAGACAAATTTATTGAAAGCAGCCATCGCAGGGAGTAAATTAGCGTTTTCCTCCCGTCCCCTAGAAAGGAATAGTATACTACGCAGCTAGGGAGGAAAAGTAAACTATCTCAAACTGCGTGCGAGATTGTCACCAGAGCCTAAGGCGACGGTGGCTAATACGCAGTTTGCGACGAGCTAATTTACTTGCCGTGTTGCGTATACTATTTTTTGCCATACCTGTGACGGAAAGTTGTATATTTTCCGCTTGAACAGGGCGAAAATATGATACTTTCCGTCCAGGTATGGTGAAATAGTATATTACACAGCTAAGTAGGAAAAGCAAACCATCTCAAAGTGCGCGCGAATCTTTGCCTCGGCTGGCTAATACGCGGACGGTCTAATTTACTTCCCGTGTTGCGTGTACTATTTTTCGCTACACCTGTAACGGAAAGTTCGATATTTTTTGCTGGAACAGGGCAAAAATGAAACACTTTCCGTCGTGGTGTGGGGAAAAACAAATATTGGCGTTGCAAACTGCCGTTTCGCTCCCGCTCCACAGACGCGGAAAATTGGCTTTTTCATGCATGTGTGATAAAACGGCACGTTGTTCCTGCAAACACTGCGAGCATGATTTTGTATTTTCTTTTTTTTCAACTTCATGATGACGGAGAAGGACGAAAAATTGTTATGCGATTCGGTAGAAGCCCCCGCGTTGAAGAATATGGAAAAAACACATTACTTTCGATATTCTCGTGCTACCATCGCCAACGTGAACAACGTTGGTAGCGGGTGTCAATAGTTTGACTTTGCATACAATGGTTGCAACGGACGATCGAATGCTAATTATGTATTTGGTGCAGCAGCCCATAGGAATTGTAAGATACCAACCGAATAGCCAGGTAGAAATTTGTATCCTAAAATGAAAATACATTCTTCAACTTTTCATGTACCAACCCCCGCCTATCTGGGCTCCTGCATAGCGGACGAGGTAAATTATAGAAAAAGAGAAAAACAAGAAAACAGATCAGGTAGGTATGTACACGAAATTTATTTATCAAAAAATCCCGACTTTCGGAGATAGAAGAAAGCAAAAATATACACCGAAGGTACGTTGAAGCAATTCGAGTATCCTAACTGCACTAGTCAAGCACCGAAGCGCCGTTCCTCGAGTCCTTGCTGGATTAAGATGAAACTGCTACAGAAAGAGGATGTTTTCGTTTTCATTTCGTTTTCAGTGATGCTAAGATAGTTCGGAAAATTGATTGCACATACAGTTCAACTATAATACTATGTGGTATATGACTGTATGTAAAACCGCAACCGAGGCTGCAGTTTTCGGACCTTGCTGCACCGTAGAGACTTTTGCAGCCAAGCGAAATCTTGTCAATATTGGCGGTGCAAAAACTCGAGGTAGGCATAATTACTAGGCTAGAACGATGCTAAGACCAATACCAAAGGAGATAACTGATCGATCCACAACATTTTTTGATTCGGCCGTAGCTCACCACAATTATTCTTCGCGTGGTAAAAATACACACCGAGGCCTCAAAGATTCCGTTCAGATTTTTCGTCATAACTACCACAGAAGTCGGAACTTTTCTTTTTTGTAATCAATGGAGCATTGACCGAGGAATGGACTTGCACTTGTGAAGAGCCGATAGAATCCGGGAGCTTCGAGAAATATCGGTTTGAAGTGAAGAAAGGAATCCAAAAACGGAAAAAATGTGGATTCTGCAAATCCCACTGGGGTCTTGTGGACCCCAGTGCGGTGAGACGGGGTAAAATTATTTCAGAGCTGATCACACGGTGCGTCCGATTAGATGATTTGAGTCGCTGGACTTTTTCATTGGGAATTTTCTGTACAGATTTCGAAAAAATATATATATACCAAAGAGATGTGAATCTCCGTTTTTATTTTTGGCGAAATCGCGAATGATGGTCGAAACGGGCGATATCTCCGCAGGCGTTGCTATTCTCTGTTCGTTGAATCTGTTTGACTTATATAAATTTTATGACAAAATAATCGAACGGGTGAAAATGCTTAAATACAAATTCTGAACGAAATTTGTACCGAAGATATTGCCAAATTTAGTAGCAATAATTGACTAGGAATTGGACCTCTCTATAGGAGATAAATTGCTTCCCCTGATACTTTCCTATAAAGCGATCAAATTTGCTTGGTCGGCCAACATACACGCTACTTTTCCCTGTAGCAAAATTAAAAATTTTTGCAAAATTCCTATCCGATACGTAACATCAGGAGTGAGAGATGTTAGCCCTCTGTTTTTGAAATTTTCGAATTATGAAAGTTGCTTTGGATTGCTCTCCATTGCTCCGGAATAGCAGGATCGGAAAGCTGAGATTGAAAGAAGAAAGGAAAGAACAGAACTTTATTACGGTGCCCCCAGTTGCGAATCGAAGATCGAGCTTTTCTCGATCACTCTGATCTGCTCCAGCTGTTCCGATTGTTGACCGGAAACAACAAGATCCGGATAATAATTACAGAATTTTTTTTTTATCAGGTCAAAACCTGACAAAAGTGGGCAATTTTTGTTTCGAAACCGAGTTCATTTTCTCGTTGGACAGAGTATAGTACGATTTCTATTATTTTTTGTAATGAAACGAACCTCATCGAGACCGGTGAATGAGAGGAAAAATGTTTGATTGGTCTGATCATTGAAGGGGAAAAAATAGTCACGATAACATGTAATGATCGTAATAATATGTAATATTCTTCTACTGTAGGCACACATGTATACTTTGTTTTATTTCCATTATATGTATCATTCAAATAGCCATCTCATTTCGTTATTTTGTCAACTCTCGTATTAACTCTCGTAAGTACATTTCGTTTCATATTTCTACATTTGATGATATTGTTGCAAAACTTGAGCTGCAACGCAATGAAAATGGGTTCCCGAGCGAAATAAAGTTCAGTCACAATATTAAGACTATATTTTCCGAACATGATACTTTTCAAACTCAATGCCGTATCGGCCACGAGTAGCCCTTGGCAAAAATAGGTAAGAATATTGAATGGCTCTGCGAGGAAAAAAAGAAAAAACACCTCATAAATTAGTAAATAAATAATAAATTGTATTCTTTTGCTATATTATCCATTACATTTCATAATCTTTATTGCACTTTTATATTATCATGAGTACTTCTCTTTCATCATTTTTCATCACATGTTATCGTGACTATTTTTTCCCCTCAATGGTCAGAGCAATCAAACATTTCTCCTCTCATTCACCGGTCTTGATGAGCTTGACCTGATAAAAAAAAAAGCTGGAGCAAATCAGAGCGATCGAGAAAAGCTCGATTTTCGATTCGCAACTGGGGCACCGTAATAAAGTTCTCTTTTTTCATTCCCTCTTTCAATTTCAGTTTTCCGATCCTCCTATTCTGGAGCAATGGAGAGCAACCCTGGTGCAATCCAAAACAACTTTCATAATCTGAAAATTTAAAAAACGGGGGGCTAGCTTCCGAATCTTATCTGAGCTCTCGTTGGAGCTCTACTACTATCTGTTTCATATTATTGTTGTTTGGGAGCAAGAATTGGAGCAACCAGAGCAACTCAGAGCAAAGTAAAAAAGTTCGATTTTTCGAAATTGGGGGGCTCCTACAAAAATTAGTTTTTTTTCACTTTTTTCCTTAGTATCAGTCGGACGAACCTGTCGGTCTGGAGCAACGTAGAGCAATTCTAGAGCAACCCAGAGTAACTTTCGTATTATGAAAATTTCAAAGACGGGGTGCTAGCATCCCTTACTCCAACAACAATGTGCTGTGAAGTGTGTTTGAAAATCGGGGCTTAAATTGACCTATACAGCCTTATCACCGGCGTCGAGAATTCCCGAAATGGTAATGCAAAATCGTGATTTCTCTTCATCGGAATATTTGGGCCGATATTATCTTCCCTGATTCCTCTGTATCTTCAAAAATTGCAAGAAATTCACGAAGAGAACTGTTTGACAACGACGAGTTTGAAGTTTCATGCGAGTGCTGGAGAACTGTCGACTTCATGAAAGCAATTTTTCTTCCGGAGCCAGAATACGTGGACACCCTTCTCAATTCGAAAAGCAGTAGCCCTAAAATACAGAAAAAATCTGGAAAATTGTTTTACGCGCGAGATTTGAATTCCGGAGAGCAGATTATCCTGCCGCCTACAGCCGAAATCAAAATACTCGATTGTACCTAACTTGCTAACTTCTGATGTAGCTGTAACGAGAGGGGGGCCCACCACAACTAGAACAACGTATTTATACGCAGTTGTTCTATTTCCAAAGGTGCCGGTATAGCATTTACGTCAGGCTAAGAAATATTTGACGACTAGCTGCCTGCACGCAGTACAGGACCGACATTCGAGTTATAGGTAATAATAGTCAGAGATAAAGTATACAAATTCTGTGTAATCGATTATTCTCTTTGGCTAGAAAACCAAGCGAAGAGAATCATCGCTCCAGATTAAAATTTCATTAGTTGCGTAGGTGTACATTACCGGAGACCTAACACTAGGAAACAAAGTTTATCGGAATAAGAGGACCGAAATCGTCTCACCTGCAGCGCAGGTCGTTAACAACAGCAACAATCTGACAGTTCTTGTATCCATCGCCATGCTGCCGTAGAGTTTATGTATTTTTCCACCAGTTCTCCTTCGACTCACTCAAGAGTAAGTAGTTTTTCACTGAACTCTCATTGCCGCCGTACCACAGTGTAGTCTCTCTTCTCGTGTGTCGGAAATTCGAAGGTAGGTTATTTTTTATACTCGAAAAGTTTCAACCACCAGTGTAATCGACGCGACACAACCGACCCCCAATATTTCGACCATGACAGTCGAAAATAACACTGCTATAGAAGAGGAGCAAATTGCGTAAGATTGGAGTCTAGCTCATGACTAGTTGTGCCCCTTTTTACTTGTTGCGAAAAAATTCCTTGGCCTTCCTCAGAACGTGAATTTTCTACTCATTTGCAGGATTCCTCCGAGTTCCTCACTTTCACTGTACTAAACAGAATGAAGAGAACCACCACTTGCGTGAAAAAATCGTAGTAGCACCGTGACTATAGTTTGCGAAATAACTAACGTAAGAACCAAAAATTCGTGTGTTTCGAGAATTTAGAATTAGTATTTTTGATGTCAGTTACGTTGTGTACTCCGTTTCGTCAACTTCATGATACGGCTACGACCGAAGAGCGTGGTCTGTCAAAAAACTGTGGAAAATAGCGCGAGGGTTGTGCTCCGTGTGCGTCGTGGCGCAGCGGCGTGACGGCCGATACTAAACCGACGTCGGGACGCCTCGCGTTATCAGGAAGTTTTCCACGCTGGCGCATGCGTCCGGAAATATTTGGTCGGAACTTCGTTGGGGGGTTGGATGTAGTTTGGTGTTTCGACACTCTTCGTAGAGAAAGACTAAATTCTACTAATTGGTTCGGAAAATTTGTCCAATTTTTATTACACCTTCGCTCCCTTCACCCTTCTTCTTCCCATTCCACTGTTCGGAGCCTTCGCCCATACATACATATGTACACTTAGATAGATATATACATATATACGTTATCCACTACATTACGGATAATTATGTGATCGATTTGGGGCGGAAATTGTAGAACGTGGAGGCTTTTACGCCTAAAATTTCTCGAGCGATACACACGCACGTGATAATTACGTGATTAAAAATAGCTTCATTATGAAATTATTATCGTGGTATTTGGCGCAGACATTTCAGGATCTGAAGAAGGACCCGAAACGTCATCAATATCCTTAGAAGGATAAATTAGCTCCAAACTTTTGATTTTGAGGTGAAATGACATCGGAAGCGACTTCAACAATATTCAACAATGTGCGCCTCGCTTCTGGTTTCGTTCCGCCTTAACTCACGAACAACCGTGGACACAGGTCTGCCTGATAAATTTACCCGCTTGAATCAAAGAAATGTACACTGCGATACGCTGTCAAATTTATAGATATCTTTTTATTCTTCGTTATTTGCTGACAGTTGCAGGAGTCGATCAAACAGAAATTTCTTTCGTTATTCGCGAATCACGGTCGAATGATATTTCCAGTCTTCTGATGATGCATGAAAGAACCTCAGAGCTAGGTTCAAAGTTCATTCGTGGTTCCCATATTTCATGCTGGAATGTGTCGATGTATGTCCGTACGCAACCGCAATGCAACGCCGCGATCAACTTGTTTCTCAGCTCTCTAGACAATTAAGTGCGGTTCAAGATACTCGAAGACATGATTTTTCCAAGTACACCCGCGAGTCGTGAAAGTGCAAGGGCGAAGAATGTTTCCACCGTGCGGTATCTCTCTTTCCTCGCCTCCGAATTGTCAGAAAATTGAACTGACTCACCCCAGTAGAAAAACGAACTATTTGCGGGACTCGAAGGTCTCCCCTTATTCTGGACAGTATATCGTCCTGCAGACGTAAGCGAGAGTCAGAGGTACAGGTATACCTATATACCCGAAGGTGTCGTATCGTCGGTGTCCTTACGTCGAGTTAGTTCTCCCATCGTAGAGGAGCACGAGGTATTGGTTTTCAGTCAATACAAACTGCCCGGGGACCGGCATGGCACCCTTCATTCTAATTGAATTAAAATATCGACCGTAACGACTCGCACTCGTTATGAGAGATGGGCTGACCAAAACCAACACACGAAACGCGGGACTGCACCGGTTCCGATACCTAGTCTATCCATGGGCAGAGGTGACTACATTGGAAAAGGGTTACAGCCACGTACGCCGGAGCGTGTAGCGTCTCCAAGACGAATTTAGATCCCGCTACTCGGCTCTTGAGTCTCGGAGTTTCTCTTAGTTTCCGTTTTTTTTTCTCGTCTTACTCACCAGTGCGGAAGGGTTGGCTTACCCGCGAGCACGTATGATTTAAGACTTCGAGCTTGTTGCAGGGCTCATCGAAGCTGTATGCTCGGTGCTCACCCCTGCTCTTCATCCCTGATCTATACGAACCGCCGCGCCGTGCCGCGCGACGCGCGAGGCGCGCCGTCACTTATGATTCACTTCCAGAGGTCGCGCGCCTCCGAGTCTACTTAAGAACTGTCCCGGGGGTGGCATCGATGTTGCAAGCTGGTTCCGACGGTTCTTCAAGATTCGTTAACTCTCAACGTCGCTGGATACAGGACGCGGTTCTCTGCTTGGGCAAACGAAATTTTATCTTAACACTGTCAACTTGAGAAACGATTTTGCGATGGCTTATTGCTTACGGGAGCTTTTCTTGCTTCGCAGAGTTTTCATATATTTTGGAAAAACCGATTTCAGGAAATTTCGCGGGTTCTTCGCTATGAATCCAATCCTCGAGTTCTTCGACTGGAGCTCTGGAACACTGAATATAAGTGTCACAGATTCTCATCACAATACCTGCACGGAATAATTTGATACGATCAGTTCCGACGCTTACCGCGAACACCGGGCGCATCAGATATCCAATTGAATGGAATTCCCATCTTCATCGATGTAGACTTCGCTTAGAATTTTACCACCCACATCAGATACGACTTGTAACGCATGAGGACAATCCGTTTTCAGACTTGGAGGATATCTGTTTTCCAGGACATTTACATCGTTCGAGGACGAAGAATGAACGTTCCCTCGATTATCTTTCTCCCATTTAACAACCACGTTATGAATTAGTTATATTACCTTCTTCACCCCGCGACCGACTAGCGCGTGCACCCCGATTTATTCAGTCCCCTGATGATTCTGAGATGTTGGAACAAGGGTACAAGAAGTTATCGTCAAAGCGAGCACAGCTTAACCCCGAAGGACTAGCATGCCGTAGTGGCGTAGCCTGTGGCTATAGCTATATGATTTATACCTCGCCCTCCTCTAGTTCACCCAGTCACGTTATTTTTTCGTCCGTTACAGACGTCACGCGTGCACGCACCCCTCCGATGCAGCTACCGTCCCTCCTACACACGTTGCATGCTTCGGTAACGAAAAACTGTAAAGGTGGCATCGCCCGTGACATTATTATGTCTCGTGTCTCTTTTCGTCCCTAGGATTACACCAATATACGGTAGTATAGGTACCAGAGTACGTGTAGGGTTAGGGACTTGGAAATTTCGTTTAAATTACAAAGACACAATATCTAGGATATAGCTGCATGTATATTGTGGTAGATACATGATTATATGCTGATGTATATTTACACAATATCAAGGTATACAGCCGATGAATACGAAGTTGGATAGGTGCAGTATATACAGATGCTCCCTTATTAGGCGTGAAATTGTCCGTCCGAACTCGTTCTCAGATGAGTTAAATTTCATTGGATTATTTGTTTGCCATATTCATCGGGAGGCGCGCGTCCGTTGATAGTAATTGGAGACTCATTGTCAGATTGAATCCGAGAGAACGGTTCGAAGGTGAAAATGAAGAGAGACGGAACATCGTTAAAATGAAATTCTAAATGATTGTATAGGACGTGAAATTCGGGTAATCTGACGTGGCGCAGCTGTGCTCAGAACGTTTTAGTTCGATGTTTCGCTGATTGGCCCGCGGCCGTTCCTTTCGAAGGCGTTTCATTCCGAAATCTCAAATTCGAATCAACGCAGTTGCCTACGCGTTGTTTCACGTGTTCAAGAAACAACATGACGCCGTGGAAGAACTTACGACGTCGGTATCAGAGTCTACGTATGTAGCTAATAACAAATTCTACAATTGACTAATTTACATGAGTTACACTCGTGAGTATATTCCAATGTTCGAGTATCACTTCGGTATAACGCATTATACGCTTGGAGTCATTGCTCCTAATTTATAAATTGCAGAACCGCGGTGCAGCCGTATACAGCATAACGTACCTACGTACATACGTATAACATACGCGACAGGGCACCGCGGCCGACCGTAGCTCACTTCACCGCGTGCGCAGTTTGATGATAATATAACGCCTTTTTATACTTTGTTTGCAAAGGTGCGTCCGACAACTGAATTTATTAGACTGCGACGCGGAGCATGTACATATGCGTGTACTGTGTACATGCCTCCCGCATACCTGTGTACGCGTCGTTTATGCTTACGTATAAGTTGTCCAATTCCAGAGCCGCCCGACGCGGCTGCGTTCAACAATTAGGACCACTTTGTGGAGAGTAATGAAGAACCGTTGGAAATTATGCATTTTGGACTGATCGGAAATAGAAGATTGATACTCGCGGGGCTCGCCGTGAAACGAATGTCTACTCATCGGCAGTTTCCCTGATCTCGAATTTGGAGAATTCTGGTATTTAGGCCGCAGGAGCGTTACATTCGTAATCGTGAATCTACTTTTCGGGCCGTATGAACCCAGCACATCGACTGAAATGCAGTTTGCCAATATCATATATGGTACGAGCTTTCAACTCTCACATGGAATTTTCGATTTGGATATGGCAGCGAAAATCATTACTTTCGATAAACTTTCGTTGCGAGTTTCATCGAAGTAATTGTAACGCGTGATCGACCAATCATGAGACTTAACAACTGATTTTTGGAAATCGGATACCCATGCAATTCGAAAATCACATTTCTTCCTAGCCGAGCTGTTCATGCAGGTTTTCAACCAGAGATGGGGTGCACGTAGATCCCGTTCTTTCGCCGAGGCGTCGAATTGTATATTAGTAGATGAAGGAAGAAGACGAGAAGAGGAGCATGACAAAAGACGCCGCGAACAGTTTTTGTCACAAACATCATGCACATGCGTATGGCTGCGCATCTTTCGTTCTTTAAATCGTAAATTTCTTTTCGTCAACATATTTGAGCCGCATCTATATGTGGTATGTATATATACGAGTATATATATTATGTGTGTACACACATACGTGTGACGTTGGTGATAAATTAGAACCGCGATTAATCTTCCAGAGCATTTTTCTATGTATATACCTACTTCGTGCGGCATAAGGAGACTCTAATTCCGGGACACATGTATATATATATATATCTAAATTAGTCGTTAGCTATAAGGTTTGTAGTAGATCATGCCATTCCGCTACACAATATACATGAACGAGGCACGAACTCGAAATGCTGACAAAAGATTTTTCCGCCTGATGCAATTGAGGATGCTAGCTTGTTTTTCTTGGATCAACGGGGCATGCACGACAAAGATATACAATAGAAATATTGGATCATTATCCGTTACGCCTTGTCCAATAGGTATACATACGCTGTAATCCTCCGTAATTGGCGTAATCCTCTTATCTGACTCCTAACAGTTTTTCCATCTCCGTTCTCGCGTTGGTATTCTATTCCTCCAGGCCCGTTTCCTGCGCATACATCCAATTCTTAATACTCACACATTTATTTCCATTATTCTTAACGTGGCGGCAATATAATGTGATATTTTTCGCTCCCAGCTTCCTGCTTCCTGCTTTGACGATTCAGCTAATACATATATACATTATGTATATGACATGCGCCTATTATATGTACGTGAAAGTTATTGGTGATATTTTCAACAATTCCCACTCGATACCATACCAATTTCCGTTCGTCAAATGACGTAGACAAAAAAGGAGACGGCAAACTCCTATAGGTATGTATGTATATACCTATTCGCACCAATATCAAGATTCGCGGTAGCGAATCGCCGCCAAGTACAAGAAAAAAGACGAGGAACGTTTGACAACGGCGGGCGCTAGCCGAGAATCATTCACCCGAGGGGACTCGAGGCCTATATCTCCGAAACGAGTAAATATTTTAAGACGAAATTTATATGGCTGGAAGACCCCGCCGATATGTCCCTACTGGATGAATTTTTACGGAATCGATTAAGTAATCACCGAGATATTAGCCCCCAAAGTTGATGAAAAATCACAATCTTCTTCTTCTTCTTCTTCTTCTTCTTCTTCTTCTTCTTCTTCTTCTTCTTCTTCTTTTCCAGCCCGAGCTGCTTGGGACCTCGATATCTGTCGAACCGTTGCATGGATTGACTTGAAATTTTTATGGTGGATATTTTCAACTTAGATCTCGGCCCCTATTGTTTTTGGGTTTCATTTATACACTAATTCAGCTCCTAGATTTCAGTAAAATAACAAAGTGGCCTAACGGCCGCCCGGACCTCCGTGACGTCATCGCGATGAACAATCGATTGATGTGAAAGTAATCGCATGACGATGATTGAAAACACAATAATCGATTGTGGACAACAATAAACAAGATGGCCGTACGCACGGCGTGTCAGAATAGCTGCAACCGTACGCGTCAAACAACGGCTCCCGTAATATCAATCACTAAATTATCGCACTGTGTATTACTCTCGTAGAAAGATTCAGTGTAATAAAATTTGAATGACATTATTGAGTAAATATCAGTGACACGACCGATGACTTTATATCTTATAAAATTCTAACCTACGCAAACGTGATTTGACAGGTAGGTTAGATTCACGCGAAATGTTGTGTTGTTGTGAAGAGATCATTATCTTGTCTGTATATATGTCGACGTTATCGCACACGAGTCGAGTTTCTCTCTCGCGCAACGGCAGCCGCTAGTAGCCCGACGGTATCAGCTGTCAAACGCGCGAGGCCAGTCGCACGGCGCCGGTATATTTGAGTGAAAAATTACGGAGAAGACTGAAAAGAAAGTGTACTAGCGCGAGTGGATAAATTTTTCATGATTACGCCGACAAAGAAAATCCGTGGACTGGATGGACGGAGCGAACAAACATGAGAGAAATTTTACTCTATGCTAATTCCTAACCTTAAAAAGTGCTTCGGTATCCGTGACTGTTTTCGATTCATTCAAGCAGATTCAACGACGCTCGCAAATGTTATTAGCTGCCAAAACGAATAATAATATGTCGAATGACAGTGTTGAGTAAATATCAGTGACATCCGAATAATATTGGTAAGTGAATACTTATATATACTTGATATATACTTACACCCGTACCTAGCTAATAAACGGGACGGACGGCGCTATATCGCCAATGAATAAAAGATAAGTAGCTATGAATCTGATGTGCGCCTTAATTTGTCACGGTCGTATGTCAGGGTGATCAACACGACCGCGACAGTGAGAAAGCCTTAGGGCGGGATCCATTATCGTCGATACACTATTTCGCGGACCGTGCAGGTGGAGGTGCCTTTAGCTCGAGTAGGTACTTTACTCCCCCGTGTAATAGAATAATTTGTGACAATTTCTAATCTCCCCCTACCGTGTGAATTTCTGTTTTCGCCGCAGGTAGGTCAGATCGGTAGTTATACATATATAAAACGCTAGGATATTAAAATCGGCAATTTTACGATACCTGCACCGTAATGGCTGCCGGCACGCGACTACTTCCGTTGCAGACTCGAATTAATCCTGCCGCGGCCGCCTCAATCCCAATCGCCAGACTCTTTAATAGTCTGTAGGTATAATAGTCAGTACAGAAGACTATATTCACGCTATAGAAAAACCGGTCCACATCTTTCACCCAATTATAAAAGAACCGATTCAAATATTACGTTCTGTCGGTAAAGGCGTAGGTACCTACGTTTAGGTACAAAAAGTATTTCACCCCACTTTCGCTCAGAACTACAGCTAGATGGCATCCACAACATATTTACGTCATTCGGCAGGCGGCCTACGGAGTTTGCTAACCAGCGGCAAATTCATCACCGCTTGCCACTCGGAGTGACGGTAAGTATTACCTACGTATTGCGTTTGTGGTCGAGGTGGTGTGACGTAGGCGAATGCGTAATGTGACGTATACGGGAGCTAGAAAAGCGTCTTCAGGAATAGGGAGTATCGATTGAGTGGTATGTGTAGCAAAGGTACTCATCGCACTATGTAGTCAGACTATATGGACCGATTCGATAACGGCTGATTGTGAAACAAATGGTAACGAGACACGAAGTGATCCTGTCCGTGCGTCGGTCAGCCCATGAAAGAAATACGCCTCGACTAGAGAGAGATAGTCGTTTTGTCTCAGTTGTAAGCGAAAGGATCTTCCCGACATTTCCCCTTGGGAATGAGAAACTTTTGCGCATTTCAGCGTAGTAGGTTACGTTTAGAAGCGGTCACCGATATACAGCATATTACGTACGAAGAGCGCGATTATACACTTTTGGGCGGCACCTAATTATCGTATGTATAATTCATCGGTTACACGGTATATTCGCCTGCAATTCATGATGAATGTTCAATTCATTCGGTATTCGGTGGAAGTTATTCACAAATAAGCAGTCACAGAAGATTTATTTCCTAATTGGATGCAAGGAATAGAGATTGATTATTCCATTTGAATCCAGAATTTCGTTTTCGTCTGATTACGATGAAACACATCATATCGGCTCAAGAATACTTGCATCCTTCAAAAGCGACGAACAACATGATTATAGCTCTTCGTCTTTCACGGGTAGATGACGAAGCGGATTTTCATGCACCGCGAATGAGATTCTGGTCGGTGTTGGAATAGATCGGATGAACATCTTTTTAATTTGCATACAAAATTCGATTCGCCGAAGCTGCTTCACGCTTTATGTCGTGAGCATCGGAACTCGCCCAATAATTGTCCTCCCTGATGGCGATTATAGAAGCCCCAATATACGAAGTAAGATCCGGGACTATCTAGCCTCCCGCGAATAGATTACAGGAGGGTGCAAATGGAGTGTATTGTCCTACGAATAAGGGTGACGTGGGTGAAGCGTTGGTACGGAGTAATTCCTCCCGCAGCACTTATCGCAATACGATTAGTTGTCAGCTTACTATAGTTCCTTGGCGATCAATAATAAATACTGTCGTTAATATAACGGCAACAGAAGAATGCAGTAGAGAGCTTTTAACAGGGTTTCATCGCGAATCAGGAGGGCCAGTCATTTGGCAAGTGTGCTTCTCCTTCGTCGACCACATAATTGATTCGCTGGGTTGAGCAAATCGACTATCAAATGTCGGACGCCAATTAATGACAGTCTTTCACCATTCCTATGAGTGTGTATATATGCTCATTCTGTGCGGATTGGTGCGGATTGGGCTCGGCTATTCCCCAATCTCCGTATTGCTACAAATATAATGTTTGTGCGATATTAGGCTTCGCGCATATCGCTATACTATACGCCAATACTTTGGCTTTCAGCGTTTGCCGTAAGAAGTTGCGGCTACTCTCATACCTACCTAGGCTGAGAGCTGAAACAAACTGGTTTTTAATCCGCAATCGATTTCTCGTCTAGAAGGTAGCTACGTCAAGGCAACCGCTGATTACTCGTTGCCCTAAAAAAAGAAAGTCGCAAGTAACGAGCCAAGAAGTAGTCAAAAAAGGAGGCAAAAATCTATTTTTAGTTTTCAGGCCGGAGGTAGGTGTAGTGCGGCAATCACGAGAGTGATTGTGCGATTTCGTGCAGATATATCTCACTCATTATACGTGCCCTACAATCACGCGGTATTTCAGTATGAAAAATGAAACCTAACCGTCACGTTGCTCGTTAAACAAACTACCCCTCCGTTTTTTCAGCCGCTGAATATAGCCGCTACAGTTCCAGATTCAATTTCATCAAATTTGATCATGTGCATTCAGTATTTTTTCAATCATCCCCGAAGAGTTATAGGTATACGACACTTTATCACATGTAATGTATTCAAGTATTCAATTCAAATCATCATCGAATGATTATTTTTCACAAGACTTTCCCACAATGGGCAACAGTACGACGTTAGTCTCGCAAGGGACCTGCAGGTAATCGGATTTTTGTCATTTTTCATACTTCTGGTACACGAAGTACAGAACCCATAAGGTAATTTCCCAAAGTAGTTTGCTGCGCTTCTCGAGGGTTTTCGAGAAAATCGATTTCAAATTTTCCCGATCGCTCTATATATCTATAAAACGAAGCATTCCTTGCAGCATGTTGCACGGCTCACCCAGCAGCGTGCCAGTCTTATAGGCAGGGATCAATGGGATCGTGTCTTTTGTACGCCAGATTTTTTTTGTTTTCTTTTCCTCTCCGCTTTTTCTTATGTATTCATGTTACTGTGGTAACAAATTCGCCAAACATGCGTTCATTGATAATGAACCATCGCTCATTTTCCAAAAAATTCGCATTTTATTCTTGAATACTTTCGTAGTTGCTAATTGAAAATATTCATAAAAAATACATTTGAGGGATGAAAAGATGAAACGTTATTTTGACAATACAATTGGTCCTTGTTCATTATTTCTACTTCAAATGAGTAGCACTTCACATCGCTCCAACAGCCAACGGCGAAATAAACATTTGAATAACTGACCATTGCAATGGACGCAAACCGTCCCTCCTCGTAATCGGTTCAAATGCCCGAAAATCTTTTATTCTCGGGAAGGTCTGTTTTTTCCGAGTAGGCCACCAACCTGGCGTTCCGATCTTGCGCCACAGATATACACTATACACAAATCTCGTGGAAATTTCGTTTGCTTCAAGGCCTTTGTGGCTACAGGAAATATTTATTCTCTTATGACGTGAATTCACGAATTTTTTCCAATTGAGCGTCAATTAATTAATTATCTATGATCACCTGTTTGGCGAATTTATTACCGCAGTAACATGAATATCAGAAAAAGGGGTGGGGAAAAAAAAAAAAAGAAAACGGTGTGCAAAAGGCTCGATCCCAGTGGTCCCTGTCTGTTAAGACCGGAACGCTGCTGGGTGAGCCGTGCAATCAGCTGTATGATTTGTTACGTTTTATAAATATAGAGCGCTCGGAAACATATGAAATCGATTTCTTTGAAAACCTTTGAGAAGCGCATTGATCTACTCTAGGAAACGCGTATAGGAAACTGAATGTATCGTGCAAACGCTTCGAAACGTTTCTTACATCGACAATGAAAACCTATCTCATTTCTGCATGTGTGTATCGACAGATTTATCATGGCAAAAATTTCACTCGTTAGAATGGGAAAAGATTCGTAGACGTTGTAGAATCGGATCGATTTATACCTAAGTGAATACGAAATTTGTCTTTGAAATATTTTACCACGTGTTAACGATCGTGTCGCGTAGGCAACTATGTGGAGTCGTCGGGAATAGTTTTTTGAACACAAAAAGCCAACTAAAAATGAATACGACCGATTCGAATAGATTTTTCTACGTTTTGAAGTGCTGTGTTGTGAAACACTCAGATCTCGGCATAATTGTTTATAATTTTTTAATTTTGTTTGCGGGAACTTCTGGGCCTGTTCTCGTAGTTGACGGGTACATGATTGTTATGAATATCCAACGTACGATTATTGTTTCATACCATTAATTATAAGCCTGTGGTGGAAATTTTGTGGAAATTTCGTGGAAATTTCGTTTGCTTCGAGGCCTTGCGGTGAGTACAGGAACTATTTATTCTTTTACGACGTGTATTTACGAATTTTTTTCCAAATGAGCGTCAATTATTTAATTATCTATGATCACCTGCTTGGCGAATTTATTACCGCAGTAACATGAATATCAGAAAAAGGGGTGGGGGAAAAAAAAAAAAGAAAACGGTGTGCAAAAGGCTCGATCCCAGTGGTCCCTGCCTGTTAAGACCGGGACGCTGCTGGGTGAGCCGTGCAATCAGCTGTACGATGTGTTACGTTTCATAAATATAGAGCGCTCGGAAAAATATGAAATCGATTTTCTCGAAACCCCTTGAGAAGCGCATTGATCTACTTTGGGAAATTCATGCATGGGTTCTGTGCTTCATGTACCAGAAGTATGAAAAATTATAAAAATCCGATGCCCTGGTAGTCCCCTTGTCTGTGAAACTCATCCCCGTTCGTATCACATACCATCTTAGCGATGTTCTTTTCTAAAGATTCGATACGTAAGCTGGGATAAATCCCAGAATATGAGTCATAGCCAGAAAGTTTCAGGGCGAGCGTGAACTCGTAAGGCTTAAGATCTGTTTCTGTGCGTAGTCGATCCCACCCCAAAGAGTTTCCAACAGAAGCAAAGTATGTCAAATTTTGTCTTTTTTCTTCTTTCTCTCTCTCTCTCTCTCTTTTCTCGTCGTTCTGGTCTGTATCTGACTACTTAAAGAATACCTGTACATGTAAATGCGATATTTCGATTCAGTTTGAATAACTGCAGTGATCTCAATTAATTATTCGAGGAGAAAATTCTTCCGTCAGCATTCTGACGTAAGGAACATTTCACGAGAATATCGCCTGCCCGTTGTAACGTAAAACACGACACGAGAGACGCCAGACTTGCTGGTTGAAAAATGTGACTCGAAACCCGCCTCCCAACTCCCAAATCCCAATTCCCAAGTTTCCAAGTAACCCAGATCTAGATGTAGTCTGGTTAGGCTAGTACACGCCTTCAGAATTGCCTACTTCCTATATTTCAGTATAATGGTGAGCCCCGAGCAATGTTCAGTAGTCGAAAAATCCATCTGGGCGGGCGAATTGTCTCGCCAGGGAAATGCCGGTGACTCATTCACTCAGCAGCGATCTCCTACTCCCGCTACCGCCGCGGTCCAGCTGTTGATCTACTCCGAGTCAGTCATCCCCAAATGAAGGAGTTCGTGTTCTCTCGAGGAATATCTCGGCGCGGCTAGAAAATATAGAACTCAGAGGGGATGTTCGGGACCACTTTGGTATATGACTCCAGGAATCGATCGCCTTTTATATAGGTATAGGTATATAACATACACGGTATCTTTGACAGGAATGTGACGTGGTTCAAAAATGATAATGATATACACGGGCAGCCGGATACGCGTGATAAAATTGTAACGAGCTATGTGCGAGTTTGCGATTTAGTTAATTATTGTTTTTGCGGATCAGATTAGCAGCGCGGGATAACAGCAATTTCATTCTGGCAGACATTGTCGGTACCTAGGTATACTACCTCTGCCAGGAATATTCAACACCGGAGCAGTTGGCAGCTGCCTCGGTAAAATTTTGCCGGCGGGTCGTACCATTGTGCCGGGATTAGTTGTCGGCTCTGTCTCCGAAATTGTCGCGTTAATAACGAGTCTTTTGAAACTGCGGAGCTGCACCGTGGAACTCGCTATACCTACGCGTGTAGGTACCCGCGAGAGAAAACGAGAAAGCCCGGCGTAGTTGCACAGCGTGAAAAAGTCAGACGCGGATACATATCCCGTGAATTATTGGCTGTCACTTACGTACAATTATTTACATACGTGCACTCGCGAGTGCATGGATGTGGATACATGAAAGGATGATATGATCGGTAATCGATATCGTGATGATATTCCCGCGTCGTTGATGCATTCCGAATAAATTTCGCTTCATACGCTGTTAACTAGAGTGCACAAAGTCGCCCGGAAGTTAATTCATTACGAAATAGTACCCTATGCTGCACCGAGTAGATCATCGATCTTTTTTTATATTCGTTTACTTATTCTTCATTTAGGTAAACGTGTTTATTATCCGAGCAAATAACGCGGCTCAATTATAGACTTGCAGTACACACCCACAGCTGTTTTGTAGCCGGCTGACCTTTACGCGCTACGAACATAGGCACATAGAGAGACACACAAGCGTAGATGAATAAGTATACGTATTCAGGTGCTGTGTATACTGTAGATAGATATAATGTCAGCTCATTTATGTGTACGACTGAGGAAACTACACGAAGCTTAAAAGTCGTAAAAATAATTTGATATGTAATTATTAGATAGATTGTGGACTAGGGCCACGGAAAAATGGGTTTGTACCTACCTACTCATTTTATATTTCATGACTCGCCCGATTCCCTTCATTTCCGTCCTAAACGAAATTGATCAAATTTTCAAAGCTATGGTTCATTGTTTGTTGACCGCTTTGCAGAAAAACTGACGGGCGCACTTTTGAAACTTTTTTATCACATTCGCCGGTCGCATGTCCTCCAAACTAAAGTATCGTACATCTCAATCCAATATGTGGTGTTCACATTTCTTTAAATATATCCTATGTAGGTATATCAATATTTGTCCATAGCTGCAGATCAATACAGGAACATGAATTCAGAATTCGATAGCCTCAGAAATATATTGGACAACTACGAGAAACTTTTTGATTAACGGATTGTCGAGTGATTTTCAGTTTTCAAAATCCCTGCCCCGAAGCTGTGAGAACGAAATCCGAGGGCGGTTGATTATTTGATAGAATTCACGCGAAAAAGAGGTGAAATCGTATCCAGACCATCAAATGTCAAAACACTAGACTGGAATTTCGACTAGTTCGATTCGAAGCGTGAATCCGAATTTTTCAAAAGTAAGAATAATAAGAAATCCCTTAAATTAGGTATAAATGAACCGTTTCCATCGTCACTTCATTGCAGCAGGATTTACCCGATGAAAAATCATCTCAACGGGGTAGAAAAGAGATTTTCATTATCTCTTTACGGTCTACTCGTATAACGTAAGAAATGACCTGCGATGAAGGGTTTATGGGTGTGATTAGTGCAAACGGAACCTTGGCACGCGTCTGCATTTAGTGCATTGCCGATACTTCCCCGTGTGCTTTATCGCCGACAAAATGATTAAACTTGCCATACAAACGACGCGGTAGCATGTCAGAATAGACTATTTGCCATTCGCTATAACGACATGGGCTTGTAGCTCAGTTGGTATCGTATGAGACTGTTCACAAAATTGTGAGTTCAACAGTCAAGTGCACCTATACATTCACAAATATACGTATATACAAGCCTAGTTTGATTTGATCGATCGAAAGATAAGCCGAGTTGGCGTCAAGCGGACACCGGTGACTAGTCTACGGTTGAAACCTTCGAATTTGACGCTTGATTGATGCGGGCTGAAAGGATTACCCGGTCGTGCGCAATTTTTATACTCGCTGCTATTATCTACAATCTACTGGGGGTTCAGCTTGATTTTCGCGCGAGCGATGCGGCGCGGCCTGTTGAACAAATACACATGTAGGTACGTAGGGGATCGAGTTTATTTTCGCAGCGCGTTTGGCATCTACGATTTCGCTAATAGGTAGGTACATTTCGGCTCCGAAGAACGGAGAACCGCGCTGCAATTAGTTGAAATGCACACCGCTTTAATGGTACAAAATGGCCCGCTGTTTGTTTCGAACGTGATTTTCGATTTCATTCGATCCAACTGAAAGAATTTCTGGCCAGAAAACAATAGTATTTTGAACGTGACGGATGTCTCCCTGAGAGGAGCCGCATATCCAAGATCAAGGAAAACTGTGATTGATCGTCAAAGTCTCGTGGAAAGTGCAGGTCTCGCTGCTCTGACAGAAATTGAAGAACTGTCGATCTCACCGAACGTTGTATAGCTTCGGTTCGAAATGTCAGATCTGGAACCTTGTTTCCTCGCTTCAATATCCAAACCGATTTCAATTCTTTCGAAAACTTTTTCAATCTTGTGAAGAGCTGATAATTTCCTAATACCTAACTGCACGACGTTTGTATATTCCCGTTCGCAGGAATGAGTCTCAAATTAGGTACCTCGTGAGGTGTAGGATGATCGAAGATTTGCTACTTCACTTGGATATTCCGGGATTCGGTTGGAATTTGAACTGATATATACACGCTTTAAGGTGCCCGAAACACTTGACGCAAGGCATCCGGTACGTGAAAACGGTGGGAAATCCCCTCGGAACCTACCTACAGACCCATTTATGTGTGAGTGCGTGGTAAGGAACCTTAAAGTAGTAGCTACCGAATAAATATGCAAATTCGGCAAATATAACGTCCGCGTCCGAGCGTCGGCCGATTCACGCCCATTATTATAGAGGATGAGACATCTATGAATAATTCATCAAGCTCTCTGTCTATATTATATATAACGACACTAAGTATTCTGATAGGCCACCGCCTCGTTGCATCTTACGAGATCGTCTCTCAAGGAAGATGCACGAGGCGTTGTGTCGTACTAAATAGCTCGCAACGCGCGGCACGGAGCACGCGTGTTATGTCAGCAATATTACTGGTACGGAATAGTTTCCGAAAATGACCTTTCTGTGTGAATTTTGAAATTAGCGAAATCTCGTAAGAGATTATTGGGAGCTTGATGAGATTACATTCAACGAATTGAGTCTGTCGAAATTATGTAGACGAGGTGAAACAGATCGAACAATTTTAGGCACCCGCCTTCCTCAAACTCCGTGATCTGATTTATCCCAATTTTTCGATGAAAAATCGATTACCTGTAGGTTAGCTTTACGTTTAAAATTGTCGTTCAAGGAAGCGAACGAACGTAGTCCTCCCCAGTTTCGCTTACGCTGGCCGCGCTGGCCCATCACCGCCTGATTGCGAGCGGCGAAAATATTTTATCGCAAATTAGAATGTCTCTGCCGTTTTGTTCGTGGCTTACTCCGGGGTATAGCCCGTATCCTGTAGAAATGTTGAGTGTAGGGCTACGATTTCATAACTGAGGAATGTCTTGCTCCTGCTCCTGCTCCTGCTCCTGCTTCGCCGCATACATACATACGACTGCGTTTCACTTCCGGTCTCCCGTTTCCAATTCTTGGCGTGCATTTGTTTTATATTTATAGCGGAATACTATGTGCCAATTAAAGGCGTCTGAGTATGCAGCTGGGGTGGATGAATTACAAATTTCATCCTGGACGGTTTTCGATGAAATAAAAAATACCTTGATTGTCACATAAGGACATCGATCGATCCGTTTCGTTCAGCGCCGGAAGTAAGCGGTACTAAAATCGGCGGAAATTTGTCCGTGACGAAAAATAGCGATTTTTTTTTGTCAACAACATTTCGGAGCTTCTCGTCGCCGTCGAAATGTGATAAAAATCAACATTTTTCTTGATCAAAAAATTCCACCCGATATTATGATCTCTTGCTTCATGAGCTAACCAAAATGGCTTAATAATTTATCATAAACTCAGCCTATATAATTGCTGAGCGTTCAGATTATCCAAATTATTGGGAAAATAGTGTTTACTGGTGAACAACGAATTCTCGCCCCCTTTCAACCCGGGCGTAGGAAGTTCGTCTGCATTTTTGTATGGTATGGGTCGTGAAATATCGTGTATACACTACAATATCAATTTATCATAGGAGATGAGTAACAATACCTCATCTATTCGAACTGGTTCAGATGTTCCCTGTGGGAAAGGTTCACACAAAGCATCAGTAGAGGCCTCATACTATATAATATAGGTATGTACTTTCGTATTCACTTACAGAGACTAGACGGAAGAGAGTTTCGTTTATACACACGTATTATGCGTATTCGTACAGACCGATATACTAATACAGCAGTTTCACAGTATACCTACCTAGGTATAAATTATCCCACCTATCCTACGTATACATAAAATAGTAGTTTACGGTAGCCGTATATATTATATGCCGCGATATTGATCCTTGAAGAGAAAATAGATACTAAATGTAAGTTTTTCAATACTTTTCTGACAACGTCGGCTGAGCGGGCTTCGGAATCGCCGCATGAAGAGAGGCATTAGGTGGAAATTTATACCCACGTAAAAGCCGCTGAGACTGTGGCGATTATTTCAGGCTAATTAAGCTTACGATGGATTTGACAGTGCTGGTATTATATCGGAACCGCACCTTTGTTTCAAATTCCACGAGGCAGGTACACGGTGCGATTTGGACGGGACAATTTTGTTTAATGGCTGGATGATGCCGTTGAAATTTTCTAGCCTGCGATATCGAGGTTCAAACTCATGCGTGTGATGCAAGCCGGGAAGGGCTCTCCTTCGAAATACGTAACCTCGCTTAAAGGTTAATAATAATTAGCATGAAGCCTCGCAGGATGAAATTTCTGCTAATTTCGTTCCTCGTTTATGTACATGTGTGTATTATTTATATGGAAAAATGATACCTATACCGTTGAATGCGTGAGTGTAATATAGGCCGCGAGGTGTGTCCAGGCGTATGTATATAATAATGAGCAATATACGAGTCCAGGTTAATTACAATTAGTTCCACTTGGACCCTCCTATCCGCGTTTAATTAAATTTCGTTTCATGTTTTTTTACCTTTGGCCTAATTCAGCAACGTTGCAAAACACGACGTATTCTACTCACCTTCGTCCAAACGCAGATTTAATATATATTGTGCGTTTTGAGATCAACCTTCCGGTTACGAAAAAGTTCAAGGTACTCGCAGAAACACCGTAATGGTAAAAACGATCAGTATTTAGGCATAATTTACATAACGAAGATCAGATATCTGTGGCGCTTATTCGGCAGGGAGAACCATAATGAAGGACGCATTTTATGTTCAAGGATAGATTCGGCAGTACTGAATTTGGTTCACGCCAATTCACGAATACCTACATCTATAATCCGTTATTCTCCAATCCAAGGATTCACTTAAACTGGCAAAAATATCCAACAATGAATCAAGAATGAGATCAAATTGGTCGCTGCTTTACCAACGTTCGGCTCTCATTTCCAGCATCGCGGCAACCTCTATTTCAAGATCACGTTTGTATACGTTTGTGGCAGCATCTCACGGCTGCAGAAAGGCCGGTACCGAAAGATTTCCTCTTTCTTCAGTGTCATCCAACTGGAGTTATAACAAAATCCACCAACGGTAATCGCAGTCCTTCTTAAGGCTACCAACGTGTTAACCTTACCGGGTGTCGGTAAGCTTGCGAGTAATTTCCTAGCAGTCTCGTGTTCGCTAATCGATCGATACATTTTACTATGTTCATTAAAATTCTATCCACTGTTGTGAACGACAAACGTAAAAGCAGATAATCAATCAAGCTACGGAATGGAATAATATCGCACAATTATTCGTCAATTTATTGTTGGTCAGCTGATGAATCCATTGACCTGTACTCGCGATAAACTGCCTCCATAGATTCTGATGGTTGCAAGTCTCTTTCGATTTTTTCCCAACGATTTGTGTATCGTACGGGTATAACCGATCGGATTATTCGGGTCAGTTGGTAAACTAGGACAATGTGGTAATAACGGTTAAACCGGAATGTCTAGTGGTAATATTTTATAAGGGGTAGGTGGTAGTGTTACGAGCACGGAAAGGTGTGCGGGCGTCACGTTCTTCCGATAAAGCAGGCGGATTTCTGTCGGCACGGAGGTGCCCCGTTACAGATGGGACATTTGCTCCGCAATTTAATATCATCTCATGTTTTCCACTTTACGTCCGTTTTATTTGCACAACTGGGAATTTTATAATCAAATGCCATAGAGTCAACGAAAAATTTTCAATATGAAAATTACATCTGTTCGTCCACTGAAGATTGCGAGTATCCGGCTGATATCGATTTTCACGAGACAAGTTCCTCTTCTGCTCCGAGACAAAAACTTATCCAGCTCATAGCTTTGCGCTACAGAAGATTCTGCCCAGGTGTCGACAATTTGAGTCGTAGGTGATGGGCGTCGAAGGATGCAAGGTAACTCTTCGAAATTCCCCGTGAATGCAGTGATTTGCCACTGATTGCAGTGAGTATACGGATCATAATGGCTGGAAAAACTTCATGCTCGTTTTCAACGTCGATCATCGGCCCAGTGACAACTCGACGAGGCAATTCTGCCTCGGATTTGGAGTTTTATAGCATTTTTATACTGTATGCGACACGCCGCTCGTCGATAGCCAAATCAAGAATTCAACACCACCTACGTTGACCTCGGATTTATATTCAAGAAGGCATTGGAATTCATGGTTTTCACACCGGAGCATTTCTCATTTAAATCACAACGTACCCTTCGGAGCCCATTGACTCTCTTAGCAATATTACTTGGTCGAGGTTATGTAGTATATATTACACTCGTATATACCTGCCCATATACCATCTGGCAATTTAATTGACAATACCACTGGTCCAGGTTGGGAACCAGCTTGGGAAAACTTGTGGCTTTAATATTTCGGGATAGAGTTTACCGCCTGCCTAAGCCATGCAGTCATACAGGTCATACACACGTCTGTACTACACAATAGACTCGCATTTTCGCAGCTTTCCATGGATGTGTTTGAATACACACGACGTCTCTCACACGTGTGTCTTTCCATCGTAGGTAGCCTCCGGACGGAGAACTTGCGGGCTATGTGGCAGCGTAATTAACAGGAACCGTAAACAACCGAGTATAATGCCTGGCTTATATCTGACATTCACTTGCCACTCGACGTGCTACGCCGGCTTCGTACTGCCGACGCTCGTTGGCAATATGCACTAGGTGTGTATCACGGTCACTTTCGAACCCGCTGCGGGTTTACGTATCCGTATTACGTAAGTACGGAGGTTCGGGCCGTCTAATGACCAAGTGAATTGAGAGACACCGTTCCATGTGAGGCTTCCAAAAACGATGACCAATATTTTAGCTGCAGGCGTATATTGTGTGAATAAACGGCGATCAATTATACCGATGAGCAAACCGAACTATGAGCGATGTCAGAGTATTCTGAATCCCTCGAAGTGCGGATTCGATGGATCTCGCGAGTACACAGTACAGAGATAATCGCGATTTTTTGCGCCCCTACAGTTGAGGGGGCGATGTATCTTGGCGGTGATAAATATGGGCGGTAGGGTCCCGTTGTTGTACATTTCGTGTGGTATGGTCGTTAGTTTGTGAGAGTTTTTGTTCTGGAGTAAGTTACAGTAATTTTCATGTCCGAAATCTGTCGGCTTTCAGCTTTGTACGTACGTGACGTGACATGGGCGACCGGGCGTGAAGATTTCCGGTTATCAAAATTACTAATCGACGACGGAATCCGGTACTTGAGTCTCAGGATTACGCCCGCCATTTATCGCGTCATAATTTGAGCCATGAATTGAAACGGCAGCGTTTGAACACGTTCGAAATTCAAAATCTGTAATAAACTAAGATTGAATACGTGTATGAGGTAGTACTCGCCCAATCCTTCTTATGCGTTTGCATACGAAGGCGACTACGTGACATTTCCAACCCAATGTTACGTGCATTAAACGTTTTTATCTTCATTTTTATGTATATTCTCTGCTGTCGAGAATGAGAAAAAAATAGGAAGTGGAGTGTGAAGCGTGAAGCGTGAAGTGCGAAGTGTGAAGTGTGAAGCATAGTAGAGCCGTTGAATGAGGCCTGCACCTCGTGCTAAGAATCAGGTATATACATGCGTACATACCTCCGTGGTAGGTACTGTACAAAACAGAGAAATGAAAACAAGAGAAATATGAGAAAAAGTGATTGTGAGATACAGTACGAGCAATGATAGCAGTGGAGGGAGAAGCAGGTAAAGAGCTCTGTGCAATGAAACGAGAGACTCTCGAAGAGTATATATATACATAGCGTGGCGCAAACCTAGCCACATAACGGCGTGTGTATGCACATTGCACGTATTGAAAATCGATTGCATATTCAGGTTTTTTGTGCCTCTCTGGTACGTATATTTATCTTTTTGCTTGCGTACAATCAACGTAGTTCATGGTGAACCCGCAAAAACAGATTATGCTCCACAATATTGTCGGACAATGCGACGACCTGCTTCATCCGGATCATAAAAATTCACGAATCAACGCAGAGCGCGCATGCATGAATGGAAGTTATAAATTGTTCGCATCTTTTCATTGCGTACATATAGTAATGAAAATCGGTATCATTCGAGCACATTCACGGAGGCAAAATTCGAAATCCTCTAATATTGTCATTATTTACACTTCGATCGAATGCCAGGGTATTCTCGCGACTATCTACTGCAGTCTTCCAGAATGCTTCGAGAGGAATATTGCCAGAACGAAACTCACTGAAACAGAAATATGAATGTCACGTGTAATCATCGATTGAGTCGTAGTTCCAGACCTTAGGAGCTAGGAACTGACGCATTTTAACTGAACCATTCATTTGCCTACGAGTCACCTCATTTCTCTCGGGACTCACGTATTCATTTCGTTGCAACGACATTTTGCAATAATATTAACAAATATAATCATGTCGTATAGTTATAGTACATGAACATTGCCGCATCGTTTGAACCAAACGATAAAAGATCAACGGATACTACGCCGCAACTATCTCTGGCTAGGTCAGCTGCCTTGGAACAAACGGTGTAAACTCAAAAGCTTAAAGTGTCGCGTTTCTGTGGAATGGGTTACACTTCACTCCGGTGGACGTGCTTATAGAAGCTTTGCATACGGTATACATATGTGGCTCAGTTACTCACGAGTGATAAATCCGCCAATGCAGTAGAATGGAGCATTGCAGGATACGTGTAGAAGGACTGGGAACAATAAATTTCCAGTCGCGGCTCCAAGTCTCCCTGTTACCATGGTCAGGCTTACGACGGTGGCTCTAAAATCGTGGAAAAAAATGAGAGGAAGGTTTTACGTGTGGAGAGCATCAATTGCCACGGACGGAATAATCTGCCCTGTCGTACCTTACCTGCTCGCGGTTGGGACAACCTCAATAATCATTGCAGTGATCATGTTCGTAGCTATTTCCGTCATTGTCACACTAGCCGATGCTAGGACTAGAAAAATTTTCGCTGATGGTGCCCAGTTTATAGCGAAATTACATGATCCAGCCACTATCAGTGATGATACTGCGAAAAATTTCACAGAGTGTCATTAATTATGCTGCACCGTCAATATTCCATGATCAAATGATGGATTCACCAATGACGGGCTGGAATGAAACCAAAATGAGGAAAGCAAGATCTCGTGACGACATATAGCATAGTAAGTTCCTTACACAAAATGTTTTTCTTTCCAATCTTATTCACGATTATTGCAACCACGAAACAGCCCACCACCGCAGCCGCGTTGGTGATAATTGCGTTTGTGTAAATTGACGGTGAAATGAGCATCTGTGAAAAAGTAAGAAGCAGTGGTAGAGCAGGAAATTAGGTTCCTGATCATTGACTTGATTTATTTGAAATTGGACAGGTAAGAAGAATCGCGTATGCTAGACCAAGGCAGCTCACCGGAATGCAAGTGTCAGTAGCATTGCCACTAGCGATTGTGGTAGCTTCACTCCGGAAAGACTCGATCATATCGAAGTCTAGTTTCTCACAAATTGTGGGGGCGGTCATTGACCCGTTCCATTTCTCGGGGCCCAAGTTTGTTAGAATCACCATTAGCTGCGTTCGCCATGATTTCAGCATGTTCATGCTACTGACAGAAACCGAATTATTTTACCTCCGAAGAGGAAAGAACATGTCCAATTATACTCTGTTATCTATACCTATACCTTCTGTAGAGTAAAAAACGTCACCTAGAATTCCACTGAGATTTAAAGTAAATCCTTCTTATTCTAAAACCATTTCCTTTAGCTCGGATATATTCACGATCTGAATCTTTACATGAAATTTCCAAGCTCTCACTGCCCAAGCCAAGCCGTGCTCCGAGATGTTGAATATTCCCCAGTAAAGGCGAATAACGGATGAGCTTTTCCTCGTGCCCCACAAAGTATTAAGGTTAAAGTCATCGGGAAATGCCACTCAGGCGATAACCATGACTCGAAAGGGCTTTCAATACATCGTTAATTATTCGAGTATGCTCCCGGGATGATATGAGACTAATGGAAAGGGATCTGTACCATCCAAAAATTAAAAATTCCACGCGATATTCTCACGCGTGCGAATATTGCACGCGATTATCTCTCGAGTTAAGCCGGCGAGAACGGTAGAGAGAATTTGGAGACACGTTTGCATTCTCTTTGTGCCTACTCGTCATTCCTGGATATCTTGTCCTGAATTACACCGACCTCGAGACTATTGATACATATCTACTGAGGCTATTCTACGATAACTTGTTATTTGATAACTTACTCACCCCATCATGGCAGCGAAGAGAATGACATTGACTATCAACACTGGGAATAAGTATGACGCTGCTAATCGAGATCTTGTAAATCGGGCCGTGGTATTCGAAGGAGTCTGCGGGTCTTCCTCGTTTTCGTGTAACAAATCTTTGATCTATTGAGTAGAAATGATACATTCAAATGAAACAGAAAGCTGTTTGTTGTGCCAAAAACAAACTTTTGCCAATTTGTTTTTGAAACGAGTCCGAGTCAGGGCACAAAGCACGAAAAAGTTGAAATTTTCCATAACGTTACCGGATACGTGTCCGCCGGCTTGCCCGTGTTCATGGAATACATTTTTTTAAGTATTCTAAGAGCATCTTTATACTCTCCTTTGGTCATCAAGAATTTCGGGCTTTTTGGGAGGAAACTCATCGTCAAGAATCCGGCGAGAGACGGTAGCGAGCAGAATAATAAGAATATTCGCCACGAGGTGAAGACGAATGAATTGTCAAAAATCGAGAAGGACCACGGTAGCGGTAAGACAACTGTCGCCAGTGCTGTAAAAGCAAAATATAGGATCAGTGGTATAAAAATCTAGATCAGTACAAATTCAATTCGGTATATCGGAAGCTAAGCTTTGTTCATCCCTTTCCGACGATGATCAACTGAGGAATACCTGGCACCGCAATGCTTCCCAAGGCGTATAACGATCCCGTGTACATCAGGACTGCGGTACGATGGCTTTCGCTATGGAATTCAGCGATATACGTCATCAGGATTGCAAACAGCCCACCGACACTGGAAATGAAACCAGTTGATTGCACCGTTCAAGAACACAACTGTTCGTTGTGCGGCATGTTCCTGAATCTCGAAGCTTCAAAGAGATCATTATCTGCCATTTGTTACCGAATACTTTTCTCCGTGAGGATTTAACGAGCACTCGACATCTCTCGACACTTCAGCCCATGGCCGACGTTTGACATGGTTCAGTATCATGAGAATAATTGTACTCCCAACTTCGCTCAATGTGACTTTATTCTACTCACACAATTCCACTGATGAATTTGAATCCTAAAAAAACATAATAGTTTGGAGAGGCGCTGCGAAAAACGTTACAGACGCTGTCCAATACGAGGCTGAAGAGCATGAGATTTTTTCTTCCCACATGATCCGCTATCATGCACGAGATGAGGGCAGTGCACACCATTCCTAAAATATGCAAACTATATTTCGCTATTCCCTTTTTACACCTATAACTTCTTGGAACTGAAAATTTCTTGCAATTTTTCAACATCGATAAGTTACGTTCATCATGATTCTGTACAGTGAGTATTAATTTTGTCGCCCGACGTGAAATTCATTGAGATCTAGTATATTGTGTGGCAATGGCGGAAAGTAGCCAGTTTCCGGCGAGTGTGAAGTTTGACGCGCGAGCCGAAGGCGAGTGCTGCAATCACATGAGTCAGAAACTGCCTATCTGCCCGAATCACACACGATCTTTTACGTCACGCCTGTGGGGAAAGATCCGGCTTTGAGTGCCTGTAGAGCGTCGCGTGCGTCGCTAAAAAACTAAAGAAAATAGCCTGAAAAGTAAAGAGGTTCGCGCATGCGCACATCGCGAATACTACATTTTCCGCACGGAAAAACTAGCGCCCTGGTGTAGAAAGCGTGGTATTCGCGACGTGCGCGTGCCCCGACATCTTTCCGCACGTCAGTCGGAAATCGGCCACTTTACGCCCGCTCTACAGGCACGAAAAGTCGAACTTTCCATGCAGGTGTGACAAAAATTTTTCTTTTCTTCATCTCTTATTCTATACTCGTCGGCGGAGCAGCGTCAGAGCTGAATTGAATGAGCAAAAATAATATGCTATATTTGAGGATGAAATTGCCGAACCTGCGTAATTGATGGCGGCGAGCAAGCCTTTGCGGAAGAGGTTGAGATCGAGGTCGCACTCCGCTGATGGCATAATGAACGTTATGGTGGAGGTGTCGATGGCTGTTGTCCATCCTGCTGGGATAGTGGCCATCAACAGAAGCACGTTGAAAACGCCGTATCCTGGACATATCAGTTTTCACATAGAATATGATACTCTGGAAGGAGGATATATGGTCGATGTTAAAATGAGGGTTGAAATCTTATAAAATATTTACCCGTTGCTGACACAGCAGTCTCGTAGTCAGCCCGTGCTTCCGTACTCTCGTTTTCTGTTGACAATTAAGATTGCATATGCAATTATTGCAGGACGGATCAAATTCAATTCGCGGTTTGGTCGAAACCGATACTTCGCTATGAGTAGAATTCAAGGGCAATAGCTTCGAGGACCAATAAACGTGAGTTTTGCACAACAATTATCACCCATATTCACACCTTTTCCCAAATAATTATTTTCATCTCATCGAGGTGAAAAGGTACTGACGAACTTTGTTCCTGAGCATCAGTTACCCTGGAATTTGAAACTTCTATCGAAATGCCCTCAGCCTACGTCGATCGTGATTTAATATCTTGATTTATGTTACGAAGTTAATTCGATAACTATCACTAGTGTATCTGTAGGGAGGCATTGCACTGACAAGGAGACTCACGTATCCCATATTAGTTCAGTGGAGCGCTCAGTACATTTCGCATTGAAAAATTAGATGCATACTATAATGATCAATTATGTCGAAAATATTAACGTACAATTACGGGCACGTTATCGATCCGATTCAATTAATCGTTGATCCAGGCTACTGCAACCCTGAGCGCCGACGTGTGATCAATGGAATGGTTGAAACAGAATGTATTAAGAGAAAAAATTGTGAATTTTCAAAAAAATTTAAACTTCTTTCTCACCTATTTGACAATAATTTATTTCAAAACGAAATTCTTTCGATTGCTCCCGTTCAAGGAGGTATATATAGTTTGAAAATAAATGAATCGGTTTCCGAACTACGTCCGAGTATCCGAAAAAAAGTAGTACTGATTTTCTTGTGTTTTGCCTAAAACCGGTGCGTTGAACACGATGTGCGCATTAGAGTTGAGGAACATGTCATAGATTAGAATAGTTAATTTCCTCTTACCTTCGGCCCTTTCTTCGCCCATAGCTCAAAAGAGTTTTCCCTGCACACTTTTCTTTATCCTAACTTAGAGAACTGTAGGTCAGCCACGTCTTTGTTCAAGTAGGATTGTGTTCTCGAGTTGAGAATCTTGTTCTATATGTGGATCACTACTGTTTCAGTTGATAAGTTGACGTGATTGGTTTGTCCCAGGTGATAATTTCGCTCACGATTCCGTCATCGCAGAGGTGTGGAGATGACGATATGAGGCTAACATGCAGGCCAAATATTGATCGTATAACTTCTGCTTCCAAAATTTGTTAATAACCGATCCGGCCATTAGGCTCTGACTTGGATAGCTCGCACATCGTTCGGCGCCTATTCGACGAGCTGTAGAGCAAGGCGACAGATCTAGACTTTGGTCTTTTTTCCGTAACTCAATGAAATCCATAATCCAATATTCCGTCCTAAATCAAAATCTACGATATCGAAAGAAACAAAAATTTCCGAAGTGGGTAAATGAACGTCCAGTGTTGTTTCGTACGCCAGCCCCTTATCCAATACAATCTGGACTCGATGCTTGTCGCCCGCTGATAAAAAGTATTAGTTTCGGTAAGTAAAATTTCTGATTAAATACGACTGACTGCGTCATTTTTTGAATGCCAACCTTGAAGCGGGTGCGGGAATGCTTCGTACTCTGGAACTCAGTGTATTGGGTATCGAAACTTCTGAAATAATTTACGGAGTTTCGTGTGACCGTTTACTTTTTAAAAAAAACGAGCGAAATATCCTGCATATTACGTTATTACCTGATACTTGCATTTTGTGATCTACATATAAGTGTACCCGCAATTCGTTACAAAAGATTAGCATATTTGCAGATGTGTTTGGCAAATATTAAAAAGTTCAGTACTGAGGTCACTCAGTTTCACCGACCGCAGCCTATTTACTCAATCAATTATCGCACAAATCTTGTAACTCTGCAGCAATAAACGTCGTCTCTCAAGTAACTGAAACCTCACGGAATGCAAGTGAGAGTCATCAATTTTCATAGCATTTCAATAGGAGTATTGAGTGCATCATTCAACGACAAGTACAGCCTTACAAGTGATCGTTGAGTTTTCAATGCATTCGATAATATTCAATGCATAGATAGATTGATTTTTAATGCATTAGCAGACTCAAAAGGTTCCGCACGTATTGCGAATAATATAGTTCGGCGTTCGGTATGAGTGGATCCTGTTCGTGGCTACGTCTCCAATCCGGTAACCAGCCTTTCAAAACCTCGCCAAGACAGAGAATAGTGCTGAAAGATAAGACTCGTCGGAAGGAACGCGGCCCGAAATTTCCGTACCAGCATTACAGATCGCAGCTGCGGTTGTCAAAGAATTCCAGAGTTTCGTTGCATTGCCTGCAATTGAGGGTGTTACATATATAAGCTCAACAGGATCCCATAAAGTGCTATCGAACTGCAGTAAGGCATGCATCCGTGTCCTTGGTACACCGCTCTACTTTCTACAGGAATATCAACGTTGTCAAACAAGCAAACTCGCCCGTGTTGAGCCTGTCATGTGTTGTCGATGATGCACCTCGTTATTCTCGGTCATCTAGCTTCTGACAGTACGATGTATGATCAATCTCACACTGTAGAATTCAATATCGTTCAGCGACCGCAGCTATTGGAAAAGATAATTGCATTGCGCCGGAGGGGCCTGGAACGCTGGACTCGGATACCCGAAAATGATCGGAGACAAGAAGTTCATTGATTCGGGGGGTCAAGATTTCTGAAGAAGAACCTGGACAAGAAAGTTCGTGTGGAAGACACAGCTGCGAGGAGTCGGTGAATGAAATTCTGCCCTCTAGAACATGTTCGTGGTGGCGATAAGTTTAATGAACTATTTAATAGTTGTTCTATACAACACGGGGTGTGATACCCGAACCTTCATTGGACTCTCAATCAGACCTTATGAGATCGTTCAGCGTAGTAACATGTATGTGAATATTGGAACCAATTGGAAGTTTGCTACACTTCAGGTACATCACAAAAACCTTCGGTACTGTTTCATCATCAACCGTGAAGCCAATTTTCTGGCTGTTACTGTGAAAAATCTTTTTATTGTGAAAAAAATGACAATGCTGCTAAACGAACAGCATGAGCTTGTGTCAGTGTGCGGGAGAGAGCTGACGGGAAGAATAGGAGAAAATGAAATCGGTACAGGATATCGATGGAGTGCTATCAATACACGGATTAAAAATCGATTGAATGTTCATGATCTCATTCCGTTTTATTTTCCCATGCAGTTCAGCGTCCATGATATATATACACCAGCGTAAAGTACTATATTATTCTCCGCGATATTATCGAACAATTGCTTTATTCACGTGTTCACGAGCCATTCAAATACCACCGTCGCAATGTATGTCAATGGAAGCTTGTTGCAGTCCTTCGCGAATGTAGACTCACGTATTCTCGTGAGTACGTGACAAATTATTATTGTACATACATCGTCTTAACCAAGGTACATTTTTATTTACATCTATATGTACGTACGCACAATGTGAATAAGTCACTTTCTCTATTTACAATTCATTCTCCTAGATTCTTGACATCGGCTACTGTAGTTTTCCTGAATTTTTTGAGAGGAAGATCGCCAGCACGAAAGCGACTGAAACAGATATTCAAATGTCAAGCAGGATCAGTCAGTGTTGAATAAAATATGTGTCGATGCTTATATGCTAGCCACTGTGGATAAGTACAATCCGGTATTCGAACGAGCAATAAAAATCTAGTCAACTTTTGAGCCCTTCGTTAAACTACCTCCACGCGATCCACTTGCTCCGGAACAAATACTATACAAGCTCAAAAGCTTAAAGTGGTCCTCTTTCGCTTGGATGCTCTAAACTTTACTGTACTTCACGTGCTCACGTACGCCGACTTTGCGGTTCGTACACACTATGCACACGCACAGGTAGCTCGCTGTTGCTTACCGGTGAGAACGGTGGCAATGTAGTAGAACGGTGCATTGCATGATACATTCAAGAGGACCGAGAACAATAAATTGCCACTCAAAGCACCACATCTGCCTGTCATCGCGGTCAGGCTTACAACGGTAGCCCTGAAATGGAAAAAGTACTGGGTAGGAGACAGTTTTTTTACCCGTGAAAAGTATCGATTGCAATGAAGAAAATATGCCACCTTGTCATACCTGCGCGCAGTTGGAACTACTTCGGTCATCATGGCGGTAATCGTATTCGTAGATATCCCCGTCAGCGCGATAGTCGCTGAACACAGTATGAGGAAGACCTTCGTCGATGGTGCCCAATCCATAGCAAAGTTGCATATACCGGCGGCTCCCAGAGACAGCACTGTGGAGAAGTTTTTCAAGTTTTATGCGAGAATGCGTGACTAAAGTGAAACCCGAATTCTGAATTTCTTGGCTCAGGGAGAGAAGATAGTGATTTCTCTCACAGGCGAACGTCTCACAGACTTCAGATTGATATACACAGCGCAAATATTACGTACGCAACATATTTTTCTTGCCAAATTTGTTGACGATAAATCCAGCCAGAAAAGAGCCCAGCACCGCGGACGCGGCAATGATAGTGGCGTTCGTGTAGACTGTGGGCGAAACAATCATCTACAATAGAGTACAACGATCAATAGGGAAGCAAAAGTAGAAGATGATGGTACTGTTCGCGGGTTGTAGGTAGCGCATACATTTGCGGTGTTGAGCGAACTTACCGGAATGCAAGTATCGGTACTGTTGGCGATAGCCGTTGCTTTCTCAGTCCCGAAAGATTCGATCGCTTCGAAGTTTAGTTTATTACAAATGGCCGACGCGCCGATTGTTTCGTTCAATTCCTTGGGGCCGAAATTGTTCAGAATAACGATTAACTGGGGTAGCCACGATTTCGTCACGCTCATTCTATACGTACAGAAATTTGATTATTTCCCTTTGATGGACATCACGATTAGGGTGACGACGGTAAATCTATCTTCTCTCTATATTCTACACCTTCTTCGAGGCGGAATGAAATGCACCTAAAATTTCAGTCAGAGTCAAAGTGAATCCTCTCGAACGGAGCTGAAATGTTCGTCCGTTCCTCCTAATTCGAGGATTCGAACCTACTGATAGGTCTGTACACTTTCGTTAACTTCGGAATGCTGATATAGTTACGACGTATGCGAGATTAGGCTCTAGTTACTTGACGATTGCTTACTTACTCACCCCGTCATGGTGGCAAAGAGTATTATGTTGACGACGAATACTGGAAATATATATGAAGCTGTGAGAAAGGACTTGGTCGACGAAGCCGGGGATCCCGAGGCAACCTGGGTCGTTGCTACATGTTCATTTATCAGAGCTGTGATCTGTAGAATGAAAATTACGAATTTGAATGATCAATATTACGTTCACGCGTTCGCGTCATGACTATTATGGTCGAGTCTTGTACGGCGTGAACTCTTACAATTTTAGTTCCTTCATTTGCAATTTGCGAATGATTAGATTAATAATAAGAATCTAACTATTTCAATTAACGTGCATTGCTACAAGATAGTTGACGAGAATTGCAGCCGTAACACGAAAATCTACCCACAGAAATTTATGACTCGTGAGCAAGTTTTGAGTTCCCTGATATTTATACATAATTGCTGAACAGCTGACTCGTTGTCGGCTGTGTTCGTCGAGTAGGGCGTGAGGATCAAGTAAAGGACATTTTACAACAGCAACACGTTCCACACGAGCATATTGACGGTACGATGTCGTTGCTACAATTGCAGTCACTGACACACAATTGAGTCCGATGACATTAGTATTTCGATAAATGCTCATGAGCAATGATTGAAGGAATGATATCCAACTGGTGAACTTGTTTTTTGAAAATATTTTTCAATCATGATATGATACAAACGGTGGAAAATTGCGTTCAGTTTCACCAACGTTACCGGATAAGTATCTTCCGACTTGCCCGTGTTCATCGCATAAATTCTTCTAAATACTTTGAGAGCATCTTCGGACCTTCCTTTGGTCATCAGGAATTTCGGGCTCTCGGGGAATGTGCCGATTGTCAGCAGTCCGAGGAAAGGCGGCAGCGCGCAGATGATTAAAAATATCCGCCACGAATTGAAGACGAGCGAATTGTCGAAAAGTGTAAAGGACCACGGAAGTGGCAGTACAGCCCTGGCCAGCGCTGTAAGTAACGAATTGGCGCGAATTAGCTACACACGGAAGAGCAAACAAATAACGTCACCTTTCGCTGACTAGAGTACTAAAGTACTATCTATCACTCTGCAACGAGGAGATTAGAAAATATACCTGGCACCGCGATGTTACCGACTGCAAATAGAGATCCGGTCCACATCAGGACTCTCGAGCGGTGACTTTGGCTGTGGAATTCAGCGATGTACGTCATCAGGATAGCGAACGGACCGCCGGCACTAAAAGTAAAGCGAGATTATGGTTGGCCATTGGAAGACGGGAGTCTCAGTTGTTCAGGGATTTTCCCCAGATTGTGCGGGCTACAGGGCCCAACGATCTTGGCCTGCCTAACCGAGCCTCTCAGGAGCTCACGTGCTGTGGTGCGTCATCAATTATTTTGCGCCACGAATATTTGATAAGCACATCGCAATCGGTACATCGAAACTCCTGTGTATTCGTGGTTTTGTTTGTCTATTATTGCCTGAGCTTTGCAATGATATGCTGTAAGATAAGGTCTGATGCGATTATATACAACGGTATCTGAACTCCGTTGACGTTTACTCACATGATTCCGCTGATGAATTTGAAAGTTAAAAAAACGTAGTAGTTCGGAGAGGCACTACTGAAAAGGTTACAGAGACCGTCTAATATTAAACCAATGAGCAAGAGATACTTTCTGCCAATACGGTCCGCTATAAAGCCCCAGACGAAAGCAGTGCACATCATTCCTGAAAGAGTAAAATTATTCTCCATTATTTTCACGTCAAGCCTCAAAATTTTCCGAACACGCGCCACAATTTATGGCCAAGAGTCAATTTCCGGTTCACGCGGTGATGGCTTTTCGTAATTCCCATTCCGCAATCTATGAGCTGTTACATGTTTGCTCGAAATCACAGATTTTCGTTGAAACATTGATACCCTCAATTGGCAAAGGAGCCGAATCAACAATACGTAGCCGATTTCGATTGAAAATTAGCTCCATTCGGGTAAATACAGATTTTTACCAGCAACATGATTCTGTTATGAAGCGGATGAAATGATCAAACGCAAAGAGATGCTCTGCAACAGATCATGAACCGATGACAGTGCGTTGAGTTGCGATCGGCCTGGGTGAGCATTGATACCCGTACACTGAAGCCGCAATCAAACTGAGCGTGAAGAATTGTGCAATATGGCAGATTGTTTTTGTGGGTAAATCCTACTGACCTGCGTAACTGATTCCAGCCAACGTCCCCTTGCGAAAGAGGGTGAGCTCGAGGTCACACTCCGCCGACGGCATCATAAACGCCACGGTGGAAGTGTCGAAGATTGTTGTCCATCCGGCTGGAATAGCGGCCGTCAATAGAAGAACGTTGAAAACTCCGTATCCTGGATAATTTAGTTTATAATCAAAATATGCCGGATATTACAATGCGTAGCATGGATGGAAAGATGAGTTGTTCAATTCGTTGAATATGATACTCACCAGTCGCTGAAACCGCGGCCTCGAAGTCTCCCTTCGTTTGTACACCCGCACTTTCTAGGGACAATCGAAATTTCATGTTTGATTACGAGATACTACATTGAACTCGTTTCTTTGATTCTATCCGAACATGACTCTTGACCAAGAAAAATGATCAGTGGATAATTGAACGCGTAATAGCTCCAGATTTGGCAGCCTTCGAAACAGAAGACGAATCTAATAGACGGATGAATAAGTGTCGATGGTCCGAAATGCTAGCACGTTGAAAGTGTGCGTGTGAAATTTTCACGCCTACGACTGTCGGAGCCACCGGACATCGGCGGGAGTGAAAAATTTGATAGGAAATCACATGCGCGCATACAACATACGTTGCGGGCTAGTATTTGCACCACAATCCTATCAAGGCTCTTATAAATCGACGGCGAAGACGAAGACGTCCTAGTAGCTGCACCAGCAAAATCAGCCCACACAAGAAAGAGTGGTGGGAGGTTTTCTGACTTTTTTATTACTAATTTATTACCACTTTGCCAAATTTTTTACTCCTCACAGTTTCGAGTACCCGTCGTGTGGCTCAGCTTTAGTCGAAGCTGCACCAGCCACATCCTAACTTCGCTATATTTCCCGCTACAAAGGTGTACTATACGTCGAAATTTTGTACTTTTTCATTACCTTCGATGGTTATCAACCAAAAATTTTCATTCGTAATTCTGAATTCTATGCGCTGTTTTTTTCGAACAGGTACATAGCTGTACTCCGGAATGATGAAAAATATTTGGGGGGCGTAGGACCGCGATAATAAAAAAAATAGCTGGGAAAACACCAACGTAGGTGTACTTCGAAACGATTAAAAATGTTAGGGGGGCGTTGGGCAGCGGTAATAAAAAGAGAGCCACGGAAACATTCGTTTCTATCGAATATCATCCACTTTTCGCTCAGACTATGTTTTTCAAATCAAGAAAGGCTTTTCAAACTATTCTTCATCAGCACAAACGCAACTGAATATTTGTTTCCGACGACATATACGTTCCATACATAGAAAAATGGAGCATATTCAGGTATGGTGGATTCATATTGCAAACTGTTTATTTCTCAAGAGTATCAGTCAATTTTTCTTATTTCTCATGAACAATAGTAAAACCGGAACGACTTTTTGTTCTCCATCTCTCCTCAAAGCAAATGTCATATAATGTCCACTTGACTCTTCTTCTTTCCTTGTTTTTTATGACATTTATAATCTACGAAACCTATCAATTGCAGTTTATTTTCGTTGTCTCCGGGGATTATTATATATTTGGGTAGATCTTGTAATGGAATTCCGACGTCGGTGAAAATGTTGTCCACTTGTATAAGAACAATGTCACCTGAGTGTGAGAGGAATACGATACACTTTTAAAATGCTTCAACACAATCATAGGCACGGTATCAAAAAATGCTATCCTATCGGAAAATAGCTCAGTGGAATTTTGAATATTAACGATAAGTATATTTTTTCGTTGTAAGTAATATCCTTATATCAATAATTATTTATGTTGCTTCGTATTGAATTGTATACCAATTCAACAGTTTAGTTGTGGATTCATCTAAAAATTTTGATTAAGGCGATGTGGTCGTGGCGTCAAAAATCCCTAGATTGCAGTTTTACTTCGCATTTTAATACGGAAAGACAAAATCAATTTTAATTTGCGATAACCGATGTATTAAAACGTCACGTCAGGTTAGGTTGGGTTAGGTTGGGTTGGGTTGGGTTGGGTTACGTTGGGTTAGGTTGGGTTGCACGTTTATCGGAGCAGGTATGTCGATACCTGTTCCGATTTGTTTTTGTCATTCCGGAGTACAGGTACCTGTTCGAAAAAAACAGCGCATCCAAGAACGGTGAGTAAAAAATTTCATCACCGCGGAAAATGGATCAAATTCGGAATACATAAATACTCGCGGATCTTTTTTCTCATCGCTTCAGCTCGATGACTTCCAATTTCTGTACATCGCCCGAAGTACGAAACCCGAGTAAAAAATATATGCTAAGCGAGAAGTCGATGGAATTCGATGAATACGCACGTTCTCGGGGCTGGACTTTTTTCATCATCATAATCTGCTGTTTTTCGAATGTTTCATATCGTTTCGAGGTATACTTGTATATCTTCAGGTTGAAACCAGCTATTGCTAACAATTTCGGCCCAATAATCTTGTTAGATGATCGCTGTGCCTGAAATAAGAGAATAAGTGTTGTTTGCCCCCTTCAGAATTACGAATGAAAATTTTTGGTTGATAACCTTCGAAGGTAATAAAAAAGTACAAAATTTTGACGTATAGTACACCTTTGTAGCGAGAAATATAGCGAAGTTAGGATGTGGCTGGTGCAGCTTCGACTAAAGCTGAACCGCGCGACGATTACTCGAAACTGTGAGGAGTAAAAAATTTGGCAAAGTGGTAATAAATTAGTATTAAAAAAGTAAGAAAACCTCCCACTACTCTTTTTGTGTGGGCTGATTTTGCTGGTGCAGCTACTAGGACGTAAGACGAAGAGCGTGCAGCTTCGAATTGATGTTGGCAAACACGCAGTTTCGATTTCAGCTCGGAAAATGGACACTTTCAAATGATAAGTTTATAACGTTCCGCGGAGAAAATGTTCACTATTTCTAGTTGTGTCTCATGACTGACTAGACAACTGCAACACTTCTCTGTCTACTGAATACCGACTTCCGATGCTCATTGGTCGGAGTTTCTCGTCTCGATCTCCTTACAATACCTGTTAATCACGGAACCAGAATTTCTAGTTAGACTTGCTATAAATATTCAGTAATAATGGGTATCGCTGTTGAACGTGGAGTATTTTCTTGCGTGTGGGAAACTTGCGGTTTCTGCAGATTTTGCTCGTGCATCATGAAATTTCATTGAAACCCAAATTCCTCTTATCACGCGTCACTAGTGATTTCGGCGCGCTCGGCATACGGAGCGCTTTCTTTCGAACTAGGAAGTACTTTTTAAAATTTCATTCATATCTGTAAGTGTATGTATGAGTACGTGAGATCGATAAGGGACGCTTCAAACATATTCAATAATTAATGGAATTCTATGTACATGATCAACTTTCATGAGACGATGATTATCAATGATGAGTGATAATTGATGAGCGATAAGTACGCGTTTAATCAAAAAAATTGCAACCGTTATTTTTGGAAATGATATCTTCATTTATTATATGATAATCGCATGCTCAATAGGAAATAGGAAGACTTTAACAAATGAATGAAATTTGACTGGCGATACTATGATTCGTCTCCACTATTGTGTCTTCATAATCCGAAACCACATGTTTTCCGACAATAATTTGAGACTGCACGTTTTCTGAATTCAATCTCAGACTGCATGTTCTTCAACATTAATTCAAAACTGCAGCGCTCGTCTCTGCCTTCCGAATCTTGTCGCTCCATCGATTTTTAACGAATCCTTGACTTTCAAAAAATAGATTGCTTCTCAACTGCAGTGTTGTAGAGGGCGATAAAAAATAATTGTAATTAGCGGAATGTATATGTTTCGATAAGATGCTATCCAATTTTAATGGAGAATCTATAGTTATCTTCGCGCGGCTTGTATGCATATATACATCTGAAACCGCGTGCGATCTGAGATAAAGTCAATCATGGAGTGAATCACGTACCGCCCAAAGTATAATTATCAATTATCATTCAATTAAGTGGAGATTTCAGTTACATTGCTGGATCCACGATAATCATCCAAATAGAAAATTATCGAGAATCCAGAAGCCTCGCTATCGGCAGAGAAAAACTGATTCAACTTACATGCAGAAGATTAAACCTCAACGTCAACCGCATAAATTGTGAGAGTAATGTAATTATACCGATGATCAGATACACGTGAAAATAGTACATTGTGTTCCGAGTACGAAAAGTAGGCGATTTTTGTCGAGTGTGAGGCTAGCTTCGCGAACACAAGTATCCGTGTGAAAGCAGTATAAGGCGAGGCGAGTGCTGCTAACCTCACACGCGCCAGAAACCGCCCATTCGGACTCGTCACGCACCATATTTTTTTTAATACATGCGAAGGGAAGTTTGATTTGAGAAGCAAACGAGCCAAATAAAACTCGTTGTTTTCGTCGATGAGTCATCCTTCGCACTAGTGCGGGGATACGGTACTTTACGCACGCCAAACATGCTTCGAAAATCAAACTATCCAAGCAGGTATTACAAAAATGAGTTTTTTATTGCGAGTCAAAATTGTCGCTCGCAGTTGTACTCAATTTTAGGTGATTGTTTTTCATTTACAATCAAGTTGGATATATAGTCGAGAATGAATTTCTATTGGCTATCGTTTTCAAATTCAACGCGACACTCGCCAGTCTGCGAAGCGGCGGAGTAAAATACGTTCAATGCAAATCTCTGTTCAAGTATTTATACGAAATGTAATGTAATTCGAGATTCCGCATCAGTTGCAGTCTAGCCCTTGTATCATTATGTTCCACAATCCTGATTTTCGAAGGCTTTTTTCAGAGGTAGATCAATCATCACACTGGAGCAAGAATTCGCGAAAGAAATACCGCTGGCGATAACAGCGACGTTGACGTCCATCGCCACATTTATGTTCGATAACGTCAAATGAAACAAGCGCAACACCTAAACGTGACTTCGGAGTTAGGTCTCAGGAACATGTCACCGACGTATCAGACAATTCATTCGTTTTTCTTACCCTGAACCCTTGTTGCGCCCATGCCTGATGGGTACGCGTCTCCTCCTTTCGCCTTTCTCTCTCAGTAACGGGGCTCGCGTAAGCCGCGGCCAGCCAACTACGTCGCCCGGTTCAAAAATAACAGTTTTTTCGCGCCAAGACAGAGTGGTTCTGTCTTACCGCACCATGGTCTCAATTCTCGCCGATAATTGTTTGTCAAACTTCCGTTCCTCAATTTACAATTTCGCTTGTGGCTCGACCGTCATCCCGCGCGATTGTGGATATTAAACTGATATACGAGACGAATAGATGACACGAAATCTTACGCCTAGTATTTTCAGATAACGCGTCGCATCGTCCATATTTACCGTACACTAACACATGCTAGAGTTGCTCACGAACAAAATATGTTGTGATTCGAATTAGACGAGAAACCACGATTGCCATATTACACGTGTCATGATGGATGGAATATTATTATTAATTTCGACAAAGTTTCTTCGTGTGACAAATGTTTGAACTCCACGGTAACGTGAAGATTTTGACCAATTTTCTGCAACGCACGTGATACAGAAATAAACTACCTACTCTTATTTTCCTCTCTTCTTTTCTCACTTGACCCAGGTTACCTGCTGTTCGGTTAGTTTGGGACACGCACAGTAGATTGCAGAGCTTGTCCGGAGACAGACGGTTCCGTGAAAAATCTTGTGCCAACTTTTCGTGAAGCATAGTTCGTGGTCGGAAGGTACATACTATGACAAAATATTCGTCTTAATTTGCCCACCTATCGTGAGGTTATAAGCCTGAGGATCAGAAGAGAGAGAGAGAGAGAGAAGCAGAAGAACATTGGTCTCAAGTCTCTTTTATTTGAACATGGCAAACAAGTAGTACCGCGCTCATAAATGCGTGTACGTTGAAAATCCCACTATTTGCTATTCAACATAGTCTTATTCGTGTTTGTTCTTCACCAATAAAACTGTGCCGAACAACAAATCTGCGGGCATGTGGACAAACTTGATATTTTGTTTGAACTATAATGATAGCACACATGCTTCTAACGTTCTCAATGCCGATATTTGGTTACACGAAAATTCATGATCACAGCCAAACGATCTCAAGAGCGACTTGTATAACTTCGTCTTTGTATAATAAGGTTAATCAAATGGGCCCGTTGAACATCACATGCTTAATGCTCGTCGGACGGACTAAATCAAACGTCCAATAGCGCCGTCCGTTGATATTGATTCGCCGGACATCTCGCCGGTTGACCGCATCGGCGAATGCGTTTGGCAGAACCTGCACGACCTCGATTGTATTCAAAATCATTGCAGCACTTTACGTTAATTAAAAAAATCAAGAGATTGTTAATTACGTGGTACATCCATCGCCGCTCGCGTACATGTCCAATACGCAGTATATCGTGCATTTTAACATACCCTGGTCAATGCGAATATCCAGGCACAGACAGATCTCATATCGAATTCCGAGTTGCTTTCGATCCACTGTACTAATTCCTCCTGCATTCGCCTCATTGACCATGGACACGGTGTACGTGTTCGGTCGGAAAGCGAGTAACTCTTACTCTGATATCTAGGAGAGTTTATTTTCAGTTTAGCGAATCAAATGTTTCCTTGCGACAACCCAACGCTCGTTGATTGTAACGAATTTGATCTAATCAAGATTCACGTCTCTCGGTACTCGCTTGGTTCAATTAATCATGTAATAGTTACCGAGCCTTTTTTTTGTTATTATTGCTACAATGAAATATCTGATTCAGCATATCGAATACAATACTGTCGACGCGTAAAGTTGAGAACCGTGACTTTGGGCTTGCGTAGCTTTGAAATAAAAAATAATATCGCACTAATTCTGGAAGTATTCGGAAGCTTGGAATTTTTTACGTCTTTTGTTTCATGAGTGGTCTTGAAAAAGTGATTACGAAATCCAAGCCGTTTCTCACATCGTATCATTGGGCTTTTCTGCCCATGGCGGCCGGGTTTGTGAAAATCCTTGAAATTTCTGAACGGGGACATGTTCAGTACAGTTCAGGGAAGGTCACTAAATTTTTTGATATTTGTTATACCTATTTTCATCGAGCAGTGGCGTCTCAAAATTTACACGCGGTGACGGACTCTGATAAACATACTTTTTCAACTTCTCCAGAAGCATAGATGCCATCACAGTTTTTGCCAAAGGATTGCTCATCAATCGAAAGACATAGGAAACTCCAAGTTTCCGAGTACTCCCTGAATTAGTACGATATTACTTTTCTTGTCGAAGCTACGAACGCCCAAAGTCAGGGTACTCAACTTTACGCGTCGACATAAGCATGCACATAAACTCTTCTAGAACTGCACAGCATGCACAGCATAGCGGCAGTCAGTCACCGCAGACGGATGCAATTCCATACAAATTTTGCCAATTTTACTTTAGGTACTTCTATACAGAATTAGAGAACATACCAGTCTCCAACCTATTCTTAACGAAAACAGTTATAGAGACCGTTCATAAGAGACGATTTATAGCAGTGAAATGAAAGCTGTTCCGGATTTCGCGTATCGATTATTTCATGAGAGATAATGAATCCCGAATTGAATTGGTTCAAGTATGTTGAAATTGTGTCAGGCGATACTAATAGGAACTAGAAATGAAAAATGCATGGTGAGGGTCAAGCTTACTGTTAGGTCTGTTTGGTACAGTTCGGCCTGAAATGCGTATGTTTCTTTTCACGGATAAAATTTCTCCATACGATTCTCCTATGAATTAGGAGAACTTATTTCTGAACATTATCACGTGCGAATACATCTGAATCACCGGTTCAGTCGGTTTTACGATCTCACACACACGTATGCACACTTATGGACAATATTCCGCAACATTTTGTCCCCTATTACTAGCAGAATTCGAATCATTTCCCGTCACCAGCTGAACCTGCTCGAGGGAACCCAGTCGTCTCGACGTGAAATGAAATCAACAGCACACACAGTCCCGTGTGATGTGGTCTCCCACGGCAAACATGGATAGACCCTGTAAAAAATGACATGTGAACTAGACTGTATTTAACTTACTAAGTTGAACGTTATGCGGCACTCACTGCACCGCTTCGAAAGATGTGTGGTTTCAGGATGGGCACGTGCCATTGTCTGAGTATAACTGCACCGTCGATTTGTCCTTACGTAATATATCACGTAACCGCCAGAGTAAATTGACGGGCTGAATCACGTATAAAAAATAATACATGGACGGGTTCGTCGGAGACAGTTATATCTCGAGTTTCGTCCAAAAACTTGCGATATTTCGAAATCTGTTCCCGAACTATGATATCTCGGGGAACAATTTTTGTTCCCTGATCCGAGGCGGGCATAGCCCACACCTGCTCGTGTCAGATTTCAGTTAAAAATTGCTGATTTTGTTCGTACGTTCGTTGTCCAAAACAGGGAGTAGATGAACCATCGTCAAAATTTTGAACTGAAACTTGACGCGCGCATGTGCTGTCAGCCTGGAATCAGGAAATGGAAATTGTCCCCCGAGATATCACAATCTTGGAACAGATCTGGAAGTATCACAGTCTTGATGCAGAATTTGAGATATCGTAGTCTCGAAACAAAACTGGGCATACGTGTGGGAAAATATGAAAAATATCTTCAATATGTATATTTCCAAACACGCCTGTTTCTATTTTCGACTCTGGTACATCAATGGAAGGAGATCTCGCTCGTGATCCTCCAAGGCGGTAAATTGAAGCAAGACGTTTCATGCACAATCGCATACTCCATAATGAAATTCAATCTAGCGTTGGAACAACAGTGGAACACAGTCGGCATGGTTCCGCGTCCGACAAGGTCTTATCTCGGTTCGTTGAATAATATTAATGATTAAAAGAACTTGACCGAGAACCGCTACCGCTGCTCGTATTGTTTTGACCAATCAACCACACACGGCTGTTCTCTATCCCTGCACGTGTTTTTCATGTATTACGCAAATGATCTTAACTGATTGCTCTCACGGCTGCATCAATGTGTCTTAGCTTGACCACTGAAACCAAGGAGATCTAGGAGATCTGATTAATTGTTCCGCAGGCTACGTAATATCGACAATTTTGTTCGAACGAAAGATCAAACTTTCATTTTCTATTCCGACAACATTGGATCTGCGAAAAATCGGCCGGTGAAAATGCTTCGAGAAAACCGGCACAGAGACGCGTTTGTGTTCGTACGTCACTTAGCCAATGGCCTAGTTCGCATAGTTCGTTCGACTGGTGAACAACATTATACGGATCTTTGCAGAACAACCAATGAAAATAATACTCATTGTCAAACCGGTTTTGTAATACGGTGAGACGACGATCGACATTGAAAGTGTACCTTTATACCTAAAAATAATATTCCTATACTTCGTGAAGTAGCTTCTTCTTCGAGGAGATACGTTCTCTTCATACAGAAGAGCACATTCGATTGCTAATTGAATACTTGCATGAACAGATCGATGAACCGATCGATTCATAAGACATATTTATTTCAACGCTCTCCGCGGTCATGGTACACCTACTCACCTTGGTCAGCAGTCGCTACCACGTGATAGCGGGTCTTGTCCGGGATCAATGCCATCTCAATTCTTGCCGATTTCATCGCCGTAACGATTCTTCGATCCTCGTAACTTCTTGACTCCTTCAGTTCGCTATGACAACTCGAAAACCACTAAGCATTGCGTGCATGCTACTGCTTGGGCGGTTTAACCGAAAGGAACTGTAATGCTCAGCGTAAATGTTAGCAGCGTCGATGGTGAACTCTGCGTTTTTGACACACGTGATTTCGCGGCGCTCTCATCGTCCACAAGTGTGCCAGCTATTTGGCCTGAGGTGCGCTATACACAGCTTATGCTGCATCTATTGCTTTACAGTGACTGTCGTCGGAAAGAAAATTCACATAACTACAATAATATTTGAGCACAGCTTTCAGCTATACGAAAGGTTTTCGATTACAATACGTTTGGTATTCGTTTGATAGCTGATTCTCTGTATAATATAGACGTTCGATCTGGGATCTTGTTACGATTTTCAATCAAAGTTAGATTCTCTTTTCTTTTCTTCTCGTCGAACTCTTCACAACTTCGTCAAATTTCGCTTCATAAAAAGCTGAAACCGCCGAGGTAATTTCGAAGGTATATTTAGTACCTCGCGTTCGCCGGAGTGTATCGAGACAACTGACTGTTGCCTGTAGCTCAGGGCCGGTAAAAATCAACCGCACTTTCAATTAAGCAAATAATTTGAAAATTATGCGATTTTCACGTAACATTTTGCTCACAACTATACCGCGTATCACGAGCGCACAGTTACTCACTACAACTTCAACGAAGACTGCGCGTGCCCGCCAGTGATTGACAATTAAAATAAAGGCCATAGGCGCCAACACGCGATTCGATAGTTTGAAGTTTCGTATTACCGCATTTCATCGTACGCTCAGTTGGTTCAGTGAATCAGCGATAATTCGCAAGCATGTTACAGCCATTCATTCTCGGACGTGCGGCAGTAAACTTCATAGAAGAGTCGAATCGAAAATCTTTCCTAGGTAGGTAGGTAGGTTGTTATAGTGAATTTTGACTCTTAACCAACCTCGTTCTCCAATGTTTCATGTAACGGAGTAAATTGAGGGACGGTCGTTGTCGAATCGCGTGCGATAGGCTTATCAAGATTCCCTCGGGTAGATACGTTTGACGCGTACGAAATTAGGCGGACTTTAAACCGGCTGAAGGTACTCGACGCTGGAAGCTAAAACAATTGAGCTTGAATGCTAATAGTGAGAAACATGCGCTTACCAAATACACTTCACCTTCGTGTTTTCACAGAGGGTGCATTCGCGCGAATATCATCATGCCATCGCCATGGCGCCCATTACTACTTACGAGACTGGAAAAAGTCAACAACACGAGAGCGAGCGTATCGTGGATGGAAGCAAACTCGGGGCTAGAGAGCATGTATATATATATACATCATCGTCGATCCTGAACAAGAAAAAGCTCGTTGTTAAACAAACGAATCAGGATTCAACCTGCACCTTATTTCATGTGATTCACTTTTCACTTTCAATCTACGTATTATACTTCTCCACAAGCTATCTGCCAGTCAACAATCACTGGATGATGGTGATGAGTTTTTGGCATATTGTTGGCATTTCTTTGCGTTGTACCAACAACCGCGGTACGTCGCTCTACGAGAAATGAAAGCACGAACAGAAGAGTACCTACAGTTCTAACGTTTCGACCAGGTACACCTACCTGCATACGTAGATGAAGCAATATTGTTCACTAGCCAATCCTACGCACAGCACAGGCTGTAATCTGTACCCTTCCTGCCCACAGCTGAGATAGGACGCAATGTGTCATCCAGATTTCCGTTTTTTCTAATCGATTGATAGTCTCATACAATGGCGAGTACAGTCTGTTCACATTATATCCATAAATGTAGCACTTCAGTGGACAAAAGTATCGAAATCTCTATACCTACACGATATTTCTTAATTGCGGCAAATTTTCAAATAAAGTCTATATTCTATAATTTGTAAATTTGTAAATTCGAAATAGTCAAGGTATCATTTTTAGATATAATATATATCTTATGATCTTTAAATTCGAAATTCGAGACTGAATGCAAATTTACAGATCAACGGTAATTAAAAATCAACCGCGCGGACGCGATGTAGGTACGTGTAACCAGCTGTTCATGAAACGAGGTATACCTACTTAATTAAGCGATTGATGTTTTTTCCGTGACTCTTTCACTTGCTATTATCACACGTCTACTCTACCGACGTAATCACATAGTGCTCGAGCCGCGGCATGCAGAATTGTGTGTCCGTGCATTCGATATTCTTCTACAGAGATCTCTGTGTCGAAGCGATTTACTCGGGTAGGTACAGCAGTCTGATCGAGATAAACAGATAACCATTTATTCCCGGGATACGGTGAGCTTCTGCTAAACTTTTCATCCTTAGGCTTCCTGTCGCAACTGCAATTTTTTTCAGTCGGTGAGTTAGGGGATGGAGTACACAGAGGGGAATGATTCTCTTTGTAAAACGAGTCCTATTAGCCGAGCCATTAGCCATATGTAGCTTTGCCCACCGTGAAAATCATTATACAACATTATACGATCCTTGATATGACACGAGTATGAGTATGTAGTACTCGCATGTACTTTGAATAACGAGAATAAATACTACTTTGCTGGCAGATAGCTGGCGTGTATATATTTCATAACAGGGTACTATTTCCGACGTTTCAAGCTCTTTCTGTTCCCCCGTTTTCCCCGTTTTCTCTTATTCTTTGTTTTTGGTTTCACTTCGAATTGGAAACCGGTTGTAATCTTAATCGTCCCATATTTGAAGCTGTCTTATTAGCAGCTATAGGTACGCTAGCGAACAATATTGCGAATGCGAAAATGTGAGCCAACATAAATTACCATTTCAGATAATCACGGGTATATAACATCGCTAGCTTCCGGTAAAAATGAATTTCAGTCCCCAATCATGCGGCGGGTGTTCGCTGTACTACCTGTTCTCTTGTTCTCGGTAATGAAGCACGGTCTGGCGAGTCATGTGTGTCACATATTTCAGAAAAATTGAGAAAAAATGAAAGGAAGAAGAATACAGTTTGAAAATCACAGCTTTGAAATACGGAACAATGATTTCACCCGTTTTCGTTCGTTTTTATTGACTATTTTACTTTCCACCTGTCATCCGCACGTTCGACTCAACTTCAATCGTTCTTTTCGTCATCGCTGTACATCTATTTGCCACATAGCTCGGTATTCCGTAGCGTGAAAAATTTCCACGCAGAGTGTGTGTGAGCTAGCTTCCGATCAACTCGAGAACAGTGTCCGATACATTGAGGTTCACTCGGAAGATTTACGACGACGTTATCGTTGTGTATATACCACCGTGAAACTTTTATTACAGATTTTCAAATTCGAAGTGTCGGGCGATCGGAGGATACTGGGAGGACAAGATGCAGCTCGAGGCGAGTTCCCTTGGGTTGCAGCCATTTGGATGGACGGGATTTTTTTCTGCAGCGGCTCCCTGGTCTCACCTTTCTACGTCCTAACTGCCGCCCACTGCGTTCATGGGTGAGTTAATCTGATTATTCCAATCGATACGCGAATTTCATCACCCCAATTAGCGCCACAATACAGTGGAAAGTCCTTCTCTCGTAATAATTGCGAATCTTGTAGAGTAAAACAGTGATAGTGAAAAAAGAATGAGCAAAAGAAAACCTAACGTCTAATACTCTGGGAATTCGACATACCAAATACACTTTCGATCAGTCGACAGTTGAAGCGACGCTCACAATCAAATCGAAAATTGACTGGTAAACATTCCCATGCCCGGGGTAAAGGAAGAAGAATCCTGCAGTTTGGCTGACAAATTATATCAACACTGAGAGACTTTCCGTGTGAATAAACGGTGAAACTATATCAATGTTTAGTATGTGAGTGTTCGAAAGTAGGGAAGTCCGAGAACGCGTATCGAAGATTCATATAGCGCATACTAATGGGTAAAATTCATGTTTTCCTTGTGATAAATGTGAAAGATGTTTCGATGTTTGATATGAAATACAGCGATGTTTGCCACGCACCATTTTAAAGACAGAGCTTAGTACAGTGCATACGTAAGATTGAAACAATCGTTCTACAAGTCGTCACGACAAATATCGGTTCTTCGTATGGGGCCGATGTGAAAATGTCGTATTCCTGGCGTGATTTTGGGGCTCCATAAATTGAAACGTTACGAACGAATTATTTGTAAAAAATATATTGAAATTGTGAGAAATGAAAGATTTTTCGTTCAGTATTTTCATCATTTTTGGGATCAACGTTTGCAGGTCGAAGAATATATGAAATATCGAACAATTGGAATTGAAAAGCTTCTCTGTGAAGCTCATTGATCACTTTTTCACGAAATGACTGCGCACACGAATTGACAGATCTGATCGCATCTTTTTTTCCTTCTCCAGTTACAAAAATTTTCAAGTTATCGTTGGTGCGCACAATTTATATGGCGGATCCGAAGGAACGAGACAAACCCGGAATACGACGAGTGCGATAATCCACGAGGAATACAGCCCGAAGACTCTAAAAAATGACATAGCTCTTCTGCGCCTGAATCTTCCCTTCTTTCCGACACGTACGTATAGTACTCGGTGAAAAATCCATTATTTTTTCCCACCGGGTACCGGAGCATTACTCCACCGCATAAAAGGCCGTGGTTTCCAGACTGTGCAAAAGTGCGAGAGAGAGACAATGTTAGCCAAAGTAATCTCGGGTCCAAGTGCTTTTTGGTTCGTTCCTTCTTTTTCACGTCTTAGTTTTCTTCCTCTGGCCTCATTTCAAACCACTTGGAAATCTGTTATCGTATTACATCCGTGCAGCTCTGTACTCCGACTTGTATGTACAATGAAATAATATTTGGAATCCAGGGATCATCCGCCGACGCGGCCGCTCCGAACTTCATGCGTCGATTGTTTTAATCGAATTTTGATTACAGCATGGGTAAAAACAATTCGGCTCTCGCCCCTCCATCTGAAGGACAATACCTTCGACCTACAAACGGGAACCCTCACTGGATGGGGTTTGAAACAGGAGAGTAAGAAGTTTATACTCGCATCTCTCCGCCCTCGTAATGAGAAATAAATTAACCAGCTAATTACGTTGACGTAATTATAGATGCCGGAGACCTGTCTACGATCCTCCAGAAATTAGATCTGAAAATAATTTCAAACGAATATTGCGCGACTTTGTTTCCACCGGAAGCAATCGGAAAGATTCATCTGTGCACAAACACAACCGAGGATGAGTCCCCGTGTCGGGTGAGCTGGTTCAAAAGTTTTTAACAGAGAAACCGGGCAGAATAAACATTTGTCGTGGCATTTATTTAGGGCTGATAAATTCCGACAAGGCATGAGCTAATACAAGCACATTACTCAAATTCCCTTCGTATATTCATATCTTAGAGTATTATAACATTCCGACAAATGTTTCGCACGCGTTTTTCTACCTCGAAGTGGAATTAAAAGTTTTTCTCTTGACGAGGAGGAAAAGCTTTCCCTTATTTATTCTGCCAGGATGGCGGAGCGGATTCGATTCGAAACAAACCCGGGACAATCTTCTGTTTTACATTCACAGGGCGACAGTGGCGGGGCATTAACTGTGGTCAACGCCGATGGACACAGAATTCAGATTGGAATAGATTCGTTTAGCTGGGGTGCTTGTTCCGAAGGATATCCAGAAGTGTATTCGAGGATAACTTCCTTCATTCCTTGGATCCGAATCAAGACGAACTTATCACCAATTCCCGGAGAATAGAATATTTCTTGTCGAACTCATTTCATGCTTGACAAATGAACCAAATGAGCGAACATTTCACAAAAAAACTTGTCACTCTATCGAGAGTTGAATAAATCACGAGATGACATGGATTATTCCTCAAACTTCAAGAGCGACTCCACGGCAGTGAGTACCTACAACCGAAGTTCCCTTTTTTCTCGACAAGTTTTATTTTATTTTTGGGATACTCACCGGTAGGTAGTATTCAAAAATTGAAGAGCATTTCGACCTCGCTGCTTCTGCTGTAAATTCGCGCTGGAGCCGATAATCGTAACGAGTACAAATTATGAGTTTCACGCGCCATCCAAATCCGTCTGAGGTCCTGATTAATTCGCGAAGATTTCACGCCTCTACGGAGAGATAATCCAGGTGACCTGGTTCGCCCGTTTAGTTTGACTGCAGTAGCAGAGATCAAATGTTGACTTCGGAAGCCGGTGTCGAAGTTGACTGTTGACACTGTGTCTCTATGCAGCTAAGCTAACGTTCTCAATGTGCCAGCGATTACGACACTGCGTTTGAGGCGATAATGATCAAGCAATCACACGTCCGGATCCTAGACCATTCTCCGAACGGTTTCTCCAAACTGAATTTGCACGCTCCGAGGTGCTACGCCCAGCGAGCACATTTATCTCTTTGGTTCCCATGTGAAGAAATGAGTGCCGATGCTTGCAAATTGGTACTTGTCGCGTTTTTCACGTAGCTATATTAAGTATTTCGTACGAAAGATTGAACTTCATTTGTTCGTATTACGAAACACGGAACCCGATCTCTTCGTCGCGTTGTCGAAACCATTACACAGATCTTTAGCGTGTTGAACGTTGAAGGTTTGCCCTGAACGAGCCTGTAGATACCGACGAGGGAAACTGGTTATACCGCTTACTCTGGATTTGCTGCTGTGAATGCAGCTAGCAAGCAGTTGCCGGTAACCAGCTGAGTGCTTCCAAGCCCCCGGCCTCTAGTCAAACCAACTCCCTAATGAGTTTTCCAGGGTATTCGATGTGGAATGCGGGCTCTATTCAAACTTCTTCTGATGCTTCCTCTTGCTATACATTCTGGCAAACAGGATTACCCACACTGCATTACGCCGAATGAGAAATTCCCTTTATTTCTGCAACCTATCTCGTAGACTGTAAAGTAGATACGTGTATGTGTATGACTCAAACCCGATAGTGCCGGGCTCCGTTGGTCCAGAACCTGGGTGGGTCATATTTCTCGGGAAAAACTGTAAGTTTTATTCGCAAAAGTGTATATATAGCGTTCCAGACTCTACTTTATGGGCGTTCGCCCTCGATTTTCGTCCTCCTTTTTCACAAGAACCGATGTATTCCATGCCGACCGCGACGCGAGCCAATATGTGTGAGTATCTCCGCACTTATTACACATATACTCGCAGTTTGGAGACGAAGCTGGACAATGTGCTCGTTACGAGTTATCGTTATACATAGTCAATCAACGGGTCACACCGAGTCGACAGTGATTGTACATTAATATTTTCCCTAATTTCACAGCCCTGCCGTATAGACACCGCGATCAATATTCAATCACGGCTTTCGTTGTTATCCTTGGAATTACGACCCATTGAAAGCAACAAGCAATTAAAAGTCGAAGCGACGAGCTTTCCCCGTCGCCGCCTCTGTTACGCAGTATTCTACGTCCGCAAATAGAGTAATTTCTGATCCGGAGACACCTGTGATTATCCGCAATTATCAATTGCAACATTAAAACTGAAATGGCGTAATTTCGCGATTGCATTGTTCGTGCCACCACTTGACGAACAAATTGCACCATTATTGGAAGACCGGGGCGTGGTTCGGTTGCGAAGGGGCCGAATAATTATTCGGGCAAGAAGTAAATGCGTTTTGGGCGGGTTTGCCCTTCGAGGCCGCAATATTGAATACACGTCGAATTTTAATTGCTAAGAAGTCAGGAGTCACTTAATTGCATGTAACCGTAGCAGCTCTTGTGCTTCCAATATCAACCCTGTCCACAACTCCATCAATCAATCGTGTGTACCACGACACCCGGTGTCCGCCGCGCCGCGTCGGGTCAGGCGACTTGGAAGACGACGGCAAACGACCCGGCAAAAATCGAACCCAAACTTCAGCGAGGTGAGGGTTAGGGCGGAACGAACCAATGGCGAAACAAGGATATAATGGAAGCTAGTACTAGCCGCGACGGTGGCTGATGTCAAGTTAACGAATGCAGCCCGGTGACGTCACCATCTGTCGCTCTTCATTTGCATGGATATATGCATGCGAATTGTATGTAACGTACATACTACTATACCAGCCGAAAGCCATCGAGTCCATCGCATAGTTATTTGGCCCCTCTAATTACACTTGTTCGTTCATAACGCCCAGTTCGTTTTCAATCAGGGGAATCTACTCATCACGCGATATCGGGAGTGCCGGATATCGGCAGGCATATACGATACCTACAACGGCTGATATACAATGAGACGCATAACTCGGTGTGCGGATTTCATGAATCCTTGTAGAATTTGCGAAACAATAATGCCAGATATCTGTGATGCTACGCAGACTGGCTGTATCCATAGATTTAGAGATACGGTTGAGTGGCTCCGGCTAGACTGCTGAAAGAATAAATTTTCGTGTCAGAAATTTTCGCCCGTGATATGTCGACGAATGAGAATTGGCGTGACGCAAAACCGACGTGGGCAGAACACGTTTCGTTGGGCTACCAATTTCAACGAGTGGTCTGTTGTTCTGACAATACTGCCATAGGTATACGTTCGCTTATGTACCTATCTGGCTTCGGTATTGTGCGGTTAACAATAACGCTCGTCCACGCGTATACCTATGCGTACGTTCATCCAGCGTTGAAAAATTGAACATATTATTATGCTGGAGAATTTTGATAGCAGGCAATTTACGAATCGCAAACGTTCTGCTTTGTGCGAGCACGATGCCATGTGAAATTAGATCGGCATGAACATCTGTTCGTATTTGAATACTTGACTTGTGTCTAGACAGACTTCACGATTCCCGTGAGTCAGTGTTCTTTGAAAATAAGGCTTAAAAGTGAAACCGCGTTTCGGCTGAGCCTGGAATCCCGGGTACATCTTGATTTATGGTCCAAGTTATAAGCCTCGGACTCAACTCCGAATGCCGTTCATTCTGTGAACTTTTTCTTACATCTCAAAGTCACAATGAAAGTAGATTAAAACGTAGCAAAATCTTCAATACATTATATACTCTGGCGATCTGAACCTCTGCGGGAACTTAATTACGAGATAAGAAAGTTTCGTACAGCTCGACTGTGCATGGATCTGATAAAGAAAATAGTTCCGAACTCCTCCATTCAACGATTAATTCATTACAGAAAATCCCCAAATAATGTACCACTGTTATCTTTTTTTTGTTTGTCGATGACCCAGTCGGTCAATCTTCTGATGTCTTTACAGGTTATCCTAAGATGCCGTAGGACTAGGCATCTTTATTATACCGAACCCGTTTCGAATATGAAAATCGTAAATTTTCGCAAACGACTCGACCGATTTTGATGAAACTTTGAGAATTTGTTGAGTATGTTGGCAGGAGGCGGCCAAATATTTCACTTTTCCGAAGCATTGATCGGATTCGATGAAAAATAAATATTCCCTGTGTTAGCCAGGTTAGATTGCCAGCGGGGACCCAAATAGCCTATCGTGCCAGCATTTCAACACGAACTGCAAGAGTGCGGTGATTTGACTCACACCAATATAACTTATCAACGGAAAAGATAAGGCGGTTTGAAGTTATCGAAGCAAAAGAGAGGAGAGGAGAGGAGAGGAGAGGAGAGGTTGGTTGATCCTCATGAAGATGCAAGTTTGATTCCTGATAACAACCGCAGTTTCTTTGAGGAATGAGTAGATTGCCGTGGCCGCTAAATCCCTCTAGACGGTTGAAGGCGGTTGGTTTAACTTAGTTAAAGCATAGCGAAACTTGGTTAAAATTTCCTCTTCGTCGTATAGGGGTGAATTTGCCGACAGAGAAACAGTTGTCTTTGGGATACTGTGAAGGCTGCCTCTATTACATGGGGATGTTTTCTCCGGCTATGTTCTGCTAAACACTTTCCAAGAAACTTACTTACTTACTCACAGCAGGACAGAGGCACGTGTCTGTTAAAGAAGAGACAAAGCTTTCTTCCAATTAAACCTTGAATCTGTTGCCAAATGCGAATTAGCTTTCAACGACGGTAAGCGACCCCTTGGCTATTTTCGTCAGCAGAATTGTGATTTAGTATTTACCAGGAAGAGGTAATTAGCCGTAACTCCAATTAATACCTTTCTCGAACCCTCGGATACATCGAACTTCCTGTTATTCGTACGAGCAACAAAATCCGGTACGATATGCTACTCTCCGCAAATATGTATGTATATAGTCGTATGGTGATGTGAAAAAGCCGACGATACCATGTTATTCATTCCAGAGAGAACGGAGTAACGAAAATGAAAGAGTATACATTTTTATTTCTCATTCAATCTTGACGTCGTAGGTACAGATATCTTCGTCCCATGGGAAAATAGATAATTGCCCGGGAAATTGACGTTTCCACCTGGCTTCGACCCGCGTCTGTTTGCGGAATGACAACGTGGGACATTGTTCGCAAACCAATGAGAACTGGCGTACTAATGAAAGGATTGTTGGCGGAGGTTCGTAGGGAATAACGGCAGTGAAAGAGTTCCGCGTCCGTTACTTCGCATAATTTTACCTCTAGTTTATTGAAACGTTGAAAATCTGGATGCACGTAACGTGGCTGAATGCCGCAACGTCTGTCTGGTATTCGGACTGCAGACTTCGCCATATAATATCGAACTGGTAATTTTGTGTAATCATTTTTACCAGCCCTCTATACATTCGTCCCCTCCACATCTGAAACGGGTCGATTGCTCTATTCTTTTGCTTCTATTTCTTCTCATCGCGACAATTCAAGTTCCAATCAGCGTTGAGACGAACTCTGGCAAGTTAGTCGCGTACTCCGATACCGCGGTGTGGGATATTTGTATGTATTATATACGTACGTACATCCCTAGATACTACGTACATATATGCGTGCATTTCGCGCTGAGCGGAGTTTGTCAACATATGCAAATTTGCCTCACTCATCCCCTAGCTCTGCACTAAAAGCTAATGATACAAAGATAACCCTATTTACTGTTCCGAGCCTGCAAATTGAGCTACCGATTGCAACGCTTCGTTTGCACGCTGCTGGCGCCTCAGGGGTTTTCGAAACGCCCCTCGAAATCCAACGCTCGCGAAAAGGAAGCGCGTACACATATATCATGAAGTTTTCGAGTAGATAGTGCAGATGATATTGGAGGTCTCATTATTCCATTTGAGAGATCGTATCGCGTCGGACAAGGGCAATTAAAATCAGTAAAGTCCGTCGAACGCATCCCCCAGGTTATACGGAGTGCGTATGTGTTGTACATTCGAGGGATAAGGCACAGCCCCCCCACGTGCGCGTTACTCCGCAATTTGTTGGCATTGCGGAAATAACGGGCCGCAGAATTACCAATTTGCCAATTAACCCAGGTAATGAATTTATTTCGTGTATTCTTGTGGATTATTTTCCAACCTCCGACAGCGTGCGTCCCTCCGCGTTTCTCAACTGGTAATCGTTGGTATAATGGAGTAATGAGTGGCGGGGGCTGAGGCAGACCCGGTGGTGGGTAAATAATTAATTGAAGGGAGGCTAATTTCATAGTGGAAGTTACTAAGTAATTGACGAGTGTCACCGCGGTCGACCTGTCGCTGTTTACATCGTGGGGCTCAAAGTCTGGTTATATCGTTATGTTTCATGCTCTGCGTGGTCGGTAGAAAACACGCGCGATGGAGAAATCGGTGGTAAAATCAATCTGGGGAATAGGAATCAGCTACATTTGCGCAAAAGTTGAAATTCGACAGCAAACACTGCAGATTGGCAAATTTTTGTCAATTATTACTATTAATATCTCTTATTTGTGTCATGGACGTCAGATTTTTAATGTACCTACGTTCCGAAATACGTGACGTCACAACTGTTCACGTGTATGAAATCTGCAAAAGGAAATAGGTACGAGCAAAGGTGTCCGTACGAAAAGTGAGGTGATCAGTTTTGCTAAGTAAAGTTGGAGTCCCGCAATCTTGCGGCATTGAGACAGAATCGTTCTTTTCCAATAAAAGTTGAATGAAATTTTAGAATCGTTGAAAAGTACTCGAGCTGTTAGGTATATCGGCCGCACTCACCCGGGTTTCAATTCAGGTCAGGTTAGGTGTTATTGGCACATGAAACAGAGCTTGTCTCGCATTGTGGAAAAACGAGTAGTGCCTGGGAAAGCCGCAGTTCGAATGAAAGTGTCCCATATAGAAAAAGCTGGCAGAATTTTTTCGTCGTATTTTCTTGTGAATGGAAATATTGATAATTTCTTGAAACATTCCCCGACAACGTTTTCCTCGCCTCTTCAGATCGATACCTGTCTCAATGACTTTTCAATACCATCGCGAATAAACCTGGCCCTGCTTTGTTCGCCTACCATTTTTTACGACACAATACACTTTAGGCAAACAGATCCGGCGGGCGCAACCCGCCTACCGGGTACCGCGGTAGGTAGGATGGAAGAATGATAAAAGTTGAAAACTTTGCTATCAACTACGTCGCGTTGCCTGTCGGCTGGCTTGCCTCGTCGGCTTTGACGAGAAAGAATATTGATGCTTCAGCCATACACTGCTCCGTCTAGGTAAGATGATGGATATTAAAAGGAGGAGGGGACGCACGAGCAAGAATGCGAATCCGGATGCAAGCAGCATCGTCGACGAAGACGAGACGTCAAAGCGCCGGTCTACTATAGTTACGATACGTTTTCTATTCTCTTTGGTCTTTCTTGCCCGAGAGTCGATGATACTCCAATATCGAACGCCAATATTTTTGTTACGGATTTCAATGTGTTGGACTGAACTCATCTGATTCATCCGATTCCCATCGCGCTTCAGCATGGCAAAATTCAGAGGAAATTAACGGAAAAGTGAAAATTGTAGTTATTTTATAGAGATATGCGCTATAAATGCCTATAAATGGATCATTGAAACCCATCAAACCACGAACGGTGTCACAAACTTTGGCCTGACGGAGTGAAAGATATAGGTCATCGTACATATTCGGCCTCTCCCTTATTTTCCAAAACATCAGCTCGTAGCTCCGAGGGATGTACGGACTCGAAATATCGCGGAGACAAGATATTGCGGGATTTATAGAGTCCACAATCCCTTGGAACGTTTCATGGATTCCTGATTCCCATCCGATAGAAAACTTATTTTATGGGAAAAAAATTCACAATATATACGATAGAATTACTAAACGAATTCACACAAATTCTGAATCGAATTTCAAGAGTGCTTTTGACCACTCATTGCTAACCGTTGAATTTCCCACGTTATTCGATGCCAGTGCACACACGTGAGGCCGTTTTGACACGTTAATCCAAACCCCCCGCCTCCTGATATTTTCCCATCAATTTTCATCGGATAGATCGTGGTGAAAGGAATACGAGAGGATCTGTAGAGTAAAAAAGAAGAGCGGATCGAGTGCGCTATCGTGAAGGTATTGTGTGGGAGAAAAGACCGCCGTCTCTCGTTCTGATCCACCAATATGAAATATCGCGGTTGGTATAAAGCACGGCACACTTGGTGGCGTACTTTCCTTTGATTCGTCCCAGGCACTATGTAGCCCTGAATGCTTGTCTTCCGCGGAGGGCTTCGCGTATTACGCGAAGATAGCCCCGGGGTGTAGACGATAAAGACAACGCAAGCAAGAGAAGTAAACTGACGACCCATCCATCCACCGATTCATCCATCCACGTGGCGTCTTTGAAAAATCATTCGAGAAATTGGCTGCGCAGATTTGCCGCTCGGGTGCTTCCTGCCTCGACGAACAATACCTCGAGGCTCCGCGCCGCGTAGCTGGCGGCTGTCGAGAAAGGAAGAATGCGCGGGGCGAGGACGGGGAAGAGATATCTTGTTTGGGGAAAATAAATAAAAAGTTTGGCCCACCGACGCCAGGCATCGAGGGGTAGGATGAGCTCTGTAAGTGGGTTACAACAGACACCTGCGGGCAGCATCGAACTTCTTGACAAGCAAAAACGTTCCCGTTAGAAGGGGAGGAACCAGTTTGCCCCAATATTTTCCCGATCCAATGCCAACAGGGTTGAAAAATCTAAATATCTCGGGTGTGAAAGATGTAGCAGGAATTGATATAACGTTTTTGATTCAGCATGGGGTTGAAGCAAGACACTCGGTGTACGATACTCCGCCAATCCCGAAGGATCGCGCAGGGGAGCAAATCCCGCGTATGGCTTTCGACCCGATTGATTTTCTCGTTTTATTTTCTTCTACCCCTGCACCTCATTATTTTGTTTTACCTTCGGTTTGGGCTCGCTTTTCCTGGGCTTTTTCCGGTTGAAGCCAGCGCGCGAGCAAGGAGCGAAACATTAACGGGCCGTCAAGCACCGAGACAGGTGAAACGACAGAAAGAAACTGAAAAACGAACATTAAACAGATACACCGCGCGGGCCAATCTTTGTAAGCGCTTTTAGGGAGAGTGATACAAACAAGGTAATCTTGAGGCGAGAGTGTCATTTGTCTTGCGGTACTCGACGTTGCCCCGAAGGGAGGATTCCCGTGATGAACGATCCACTGCTTGGCATTTACCAGCGCCGCGGTAAATGAGCCAAAAACTATCAACGCGATAGGAAACGCTTCGTCTGACAAATACCGCCGTGCAAATCCGGCGCGAAAAACAAAGTCAAACGTTTTCCCAGACATTAACTACAGGTAGCCACACGGAACGGGAATCTATGCTCCACATTCCAAAATCATTTCTAATTATTATTGGCAGATGAATTCGAATTTCGAATACGCATCTGTCAATTGCCAATAAGTAATTCAAGATCCCGGTTATCAGAGCTTATGATTAAACCCTCGCTTCTCTGTTTATACCCGCCATCATTACTATTTCAACGGTCGGATGAAACGTTGCATGGGAAGGGAGCCCTAAACGGATTTATACCTCGCGGAACACCCGTTGGCATTAATATTTTCTTTACGGCCCTTCGGTAATGCCGGCATTTCGTCGAAAGCACGGCAACACTTGAGGCGATGTATCACCTTTTCAATTCCCACTACGACCCGTTCACTATGTTCAACATCGTGAAAAAGAGATTTTTTTTCCTCCGTTTTTGTTCTATCCTAAGTGACGGCTGTCTGCCTAACCTGACTGCTGCGCCGTTGCACCGCTATTAGCTTCCATTCTCGACATGCCCATCACTGATCGTGAGCTCAACGGGATCCCCGAAGCTCGATTGTCCCACGAGAGAGTCGAGGCTGGAGGCAAGTCAGAGGATACTGCGCTCGGAAGGTACGCTCCCGTTCGCATTGGTCCCAAAGCAAAGAGAATCCTGATTCACGAAAATAACTTGTTAGCAGCTTTGTATGAAAATAGTATTTTTTTTCCTTCTAGGTTCACGCAGCTGGGAAAGAGGATTCAAATTTGATAATCATGATCCTGTTCCGTTTGTTGGCGAAAAGTTTGCGTGACTAGAAAATCGAGTGCATGGATTTAAAGTGCAAAATGGTTTTCTTGAATCTCGTTTAGCTGCGTCAACAAACTTTCTTCCCGACACTGATCTTGCCGTTTCGAAGAACCCGCGTAGCTCCCCGTTTCACCGTTCTTAGGATGAAAAAGGGAAAAGGGAGGCGTTTCGGGCCAAAGGAGTGTGCTACGGAGAGCATCCTAAGTTGGTCCGAGTAACCCGGTCGATGACGTCATGCATTATTCAAGGCCAATTCCAGACGATGCTACGCGCTCCATCACGTCGGGGTATCTTCTTTCGTATTGCCCAAAGGAGGAGTTTTCTTATGGCAACAATGTCCCCCAGCGGACATATTCGAGATCTCGATTGGTATCGTCGCCCCCAGACATGCTGACCGTAGACATAACCGGAGAGAAGAAAAAAAAAACTCACTGAGTTCATATTTCGATCATTAATATCAACCTTCGGGATATTCAGCTCCCCAATGTCGGTCGTCATGATCATAGCTACTCATTTTGCCTCAGAATGAGTCGAGGGATTGGAAAAAGATACCTTCACGATCGTCTTGTACCGTAACATAGATGTACGCCGCATTCACTGGTGATGTATCTTTTCACCGGAATCACCAAAACGTTCATTTTCGGAAAACTGTCTTCAAAGTTAGGAATTTTGGATAACTTACCAGTGTCGATGGCTTCTCTTGTAATATGACGATCTACTGAGTCTTCCTCAACGTTTTCGTCGACCACCATGATCTTGAAAAAAAGACCCTAAGGTATTGAATAACCACTAATCATGAGGAAATCCAATTTGATGGTATCCACTGGTCTGAAACAGTTGGTATACGATTCGTTCAGTGTAATTTGATGTCTAGCTTTGTCGTTGTTGGAAGAAAATCCACGAGGCTTATACGGACACTATGTGTTCGCAATTGTTGCACACGTATCTGCTCTTGAATAAAATTCAAACGGTATCGGTATATCATGCATTGCTGAATCACAGATGATCGGCAATAGCTTCGAGACCCGCGCCGCGACCATGAGCGTAAATCAGCTACGCGATAGAAAGAGGCGACGAGGCGGATGAGATACTGGAAACACAAGACTGGTGAAATAAATTTAAAAAGAACTTTGAGCAACGCAGTAGCGGGTGATCCTTTCCTTTTTAGAAACATTAAGGCGGGGGCGTGTCGCCCGAGAGTCGTGGCCTCCGGGTATTTCAGGGTAGTGCGAACGCGTCCCCCAAGGGAACGGTGCATCGTGAACGCCGAAGAGTTGTCCCTCCTTGGTTTAAGGCTTACCTACCCCGAGGGGGTCCGTCGGGGTCAGATAAAGAGAGTTACGATAATTGCTAAGTAAAGAGAGAGACGGGGTCACCGATAGCTGCGCTGTGTTCGCTTCTCCAGGATCTTTTCGGGAGGGGTCCGACTTGTTCGAGGTTTCCTGATCATCGGATTATAACCACCGGGTGCAAATACATCGAGGCGAGGGTGAGGAGAGTCTCTGCCATGGGAGTCGACGCTACAATTTCTTCCACAGAAGTAATCGCAAACCGCTGTGTGTTTCATACTTATCCAATATCATCCTATGCAGCGGCGAGTTGAAATTTGATGTATGGGTTCGCGGTTCGGTCACCGGAACCATGCCTTGCGGTGTTTCACGGGAAAAAATAATACAGCGGTAAGAATTTATCCCAATCGCTGTTTTTATGAATCATGATACCTGTAGCTTAAGTTTCTCGACAAAGTGGGCGAATTATTTGTAAGTTGAGATCAACTGACCTGCAGTATTTCAACGAACAACTGCAGCTTGAACTGGTTACTGCATGAAGCAGAGGGAAGTACGAGTTAGGATGAGGAAACAAGCGTGAAATTGAAATTCTTGAGAGAAGCTTCATCCTACTTGAAAAGAATCGACATGGTCGCTTCGAGTTCCTCTCCCTCCCCCTCCCCACTCCCCCTCCACCCATTCTCTTCAACCGCGTTCCCTCCCTTGGAGACGATTGGGTGCAAAAGGGATTGCGATGGGTAAGGAGAATTTGATTGAAGCCTCAGCCTTTTACGTGGCTTGCCAGCCTCGGCAGACTGCCCGGAATTCCGAGCTCGGGGTAGTCCTGCCCGAATTCGGGGATGCAGTAACCACGTCGCCGCGTATGAGAGCTGAAGAATGAGACAAAAAAGAATGAAACAAAACGAACGAAACGAAACAAACTTCTCGTCAAAGGCCACGGCAGGATCGGTTACAACCTCCGGGGAAAAATGAATTACCGGTAGATCTGCGCTGCGATTTCGTCTGCGAAAGGAGAGTCCCGCGTCTTAGAAATTCTCCACTTTCGACAGCTCCACATTACTCCGTCTTTCGTCTGGTTTTACAGGTTTTTCCCTCTGCACTCTCGCAGCCACCAGAGACATGGTGACGGTTTCGTCCTCTCAGTATACGCGCGGGAATTACTAGATAACGAGGACTTTATAGAGCGCCGGAGGTGAGGCGGAGTGCGAACCTCGTAACGAGAATATCGTATTCGAGAATGGCGCTGAAGGAGGTCGCTCACAAAGAGCTGAGAACAAAGAAGCATGAAAGAAGAAATATCGCTTCCAAGAAGCTCGTGGAAAGGAAAAAATTGGCGAATTTTTAGTTAGTGAGTATGTAATACGTGTAAGTATAGATATATAGGTATCCACCTAGCTGCTTCGGCCGCTTCCGGACTACCGCGAGGCCGGCCGGAACACATGTGGTGTTCAAAATGTCCTTTTTGTATGTGAGGCTAGAAAACGCCTGCGAAGAGTTTGAAAAACTTTCGCTGGTCCTCTGCCGGGATGCGCAGTGAAAATTCCAAGAACTTTTCCCAGCCCGGATCCACCCTCATCTTCTTCGTTCCTGAGGGACGGGTTATTTTATTATTAGACGTACTACAGTTGAAGTGAACCATTCCACCTGACCTGGAAAATATCTTCGAAAGTCCGTATGAAATTCTTGCCAAGGGTATAAGTGTATAAGTGACGCGAAAATTGCACCTACTATATGTGTAGTCGCCGGGAATATTGTTAGAGGAAAATTTCTTCAGCATGAGAAAGCTGAACAGTGATAGTACCTGGAAAAAGGAAGTAGGTTTTCTCCTAAACGCTAGTGAGATGCTAAAAAGTCTTAAGAACCGATGCGGTCGGTAGAAAACTCGATTCCCTAACCGTAATCTTGTTTACGGCGGTAGTACATCGTTGAAACTTTGAATTGAGGCATAACTCTGGTTTATGTGTTCAGCGGGGCAGGCGAATAAGTTATAAACAGGTGAAAGTCCTGTCGCAGCGTCGCGTCAGCCCCGTTAGGCTGTAAGCCTGCATCACCTTATACCCGATCCCTCCGAACTTTCCATCTCAACGAAGCCCTCGCTTGAAACTGTCGATTAACTTCCCTGTAGTTTCAACCTCAACCCACTCTACACTTCACTCGTAATAATTGTCAAACGTTTGCCATTCCATTACTCCAAACTAGACTCGAAGCACTCTCGACAGTCTGCAAAGTCCCAGCGCTCATCACCAGACACATTATTATACACAACAGAGCGGGTATTCCAATCCGATCTCTGCTGCACAAAACAACGCACGGACAACAATATTCCTGATGTTTTAATCACCTCGGTATTCCGGCGGAAGGCTCATAGGTGTCACGTTCGTAGAGTAACGAAGCATCCACTTCTTTTTCCCCCGTCCATCCGTGAATGAATTAATTATCATGGCTCGTTTGTCTACTTTACCTGCGGGAGAAAAAAACACACGCACACTCTTCGCCTACGTAACAGCCGCGAGAGAGCGGCACATCGAATCCGTACGGTGTGACGAAGTACGGTGATAAATTATAAAGAAATAGGTAGGAAGGCAGTCGGGTGAGGAGACTTTAATTAAATACATTATTTATCGCACATAATATGACCTACTCATACTTTTATTCTTCTAATTCTTTACACTCCGTCGCTCTTTATTTTCCCTCCAATTAATCCTCCTCAACAAAAGACCCTCGCTCACAGTGTCGTCGCGTCTCGTTCCGTCTCACGCTGTAGATATTTTTGTAGGTCTTTCAACCGTTCTTTCTTGTTTCTCTCAGTCTTCTATTTTTTCCCCTCAAAATTCCCAAAGAGAATTAAGCGCGGGGGAATGTCTCGGAGTCCACGGTTATGCCCATCGGGCTTCTGTATATAACTGAAATGACCCTCCCCACAGCATTCGCCGAGCCTCTTTAAGCCTCTCCTGGATATCCTGATCCTGCGGGACCAAACCCGCATTCCCATGGCTCGACCAATCCTCGGATATTCACGATCCTCCCTGTAATTCCTGGTCATGGTGTACGAAATTCCCACCCGGCTAATCCGCTTCGTTTTCGATGTGAAACTTGATACATATATGTATTTGGTTTTCTCCATTTTTCGTTGCGGTTCATATTTTCACGGATATATCTCATGCATTAACCTATTCCTTGTACCTACATCTCCTGGACATACGTCGGACTATACGTCAGGATATTTTCGCTCGTTCTGTATTCTTCTTCTTACCGCCTTAATAAGATCGCTGGTGAATTCTAACCGGTGTCGCATTATGCCGAGAAACATTTCCCCGCATTTCAGGCACATTATACTTGAGCTAGCGAGGGATGCGAACGAGCACTTCGTGCGAGTGACTCTTGGATCGTAGGTAAATACCGGAACCAAGGTATCTCCTGCAACTTCAGAAATCTAGCTCGTGTAAGACCTCATCTCAGACTTCGGAGCTGATATTGACTCGCGCAGATTAGGGTATCACCGTTTATGCCACTTTTGACGGACCGTCCGCGAAATGAGCGGCTTCTTTTCCAGGAGGATGATTTGGGGAGTCCGGCCTGTTACCAGAAGCTGTATCTCACGGAAGCCGCAACGGAAACCATTATTTACGAGGGCAGAATAACAAGCTCAATCCCATTAATCCCCTAAAAAGGATCACTCACTTCGCGGACACCCTGTATGACGAATCAGAAATGATGCTGACAGAGCTCCAAATGCTCGCCAGTTCCGTGAGTAACAGTTGACAAGAATTATGCGTTGGTCTTGCTCGGCGTTCATACCCGTCACTACCCGATACACAGTGACCTTGTTTCGGTACGGAATACGAGATGAGTTTTCACCTCGTTAGTAAATCATTAGCCACTTATTCCACGGCTCTGGAGCGAAGGTACGGATGTTAGCTCGAGTGTGTTTGATTGCAAATTAAATTTTCCCAGCGTGATTTGATGGATTCTACTGCAATAGCAGGCACCCAGTTCTGCAGTTTATACATCCTGACTAGACTTGTTCTCGTTAAACGCCTTCCTCAGCTTCCAATGCTGTTGGTCTTTGCAGCACCGAAACTCCACATGTGGTTCATATGATTGCACGAATTGACGCTCCGTTCATAGACATCAACGGAGAAGCAGGAATCGTCCGGTAAAATGTACGTCGAGATGAAATCTCGTCAACGGTTGAGATTGGCAGTAACAATAACACTCAGGAAAACTGCGCTTCCACTTCAACCATTTTATCAGTCTTACTTTTTCTCCGATATTGCGGTGCGGCAATACGGCAATACAAATTTCAACTTCCATCGTGTTGGAAGTTGGCCGTTATCTCGAGTTGGCACTTTATTCGAAACCGTATAATAACGCGATCGAGTAATCAGAATAATGCAAGCAGGGAGTCCTTTGAGTTTATTATAATTTTCTCGAAAAAAGAGTTTCACTGGCGTAACTCGACGATGTCATCATGTTTTTTCATGAAATTGATCATTTCTCTTTCGATACATATTCAGGCGCTCCCCAGCTCGCGAACGAAGTACAGAGAGATTCTTCCAATTTAAATTCATTTTACATTTTACACATTTCTTCCCGGTTTTAGATAACCTCTCTTCTGCTTCTCGATACTCGCTGAACTCTACTCGAGCATTTCGAATTCATCTATTCGTTCGTCTACATCCCCTGCCTCAATTCTGTATAGCAATGCAATCAAACTAACGAGAAAAACATAAATTATTCAACCTGTCGTGGGGTATATTGCCCTGAGTAGGTAATTCAATGTCCTCAATAATTAATCGGAATCAATTAAAGCCAGGCAATAATGAAGGAACGTGAACCTTTGAGGATACTGTGGATCTGTGAAGGGTTTCTGAAAAGAATTCACTATACGCCGTTGTGAAGCCGTCGATAGAAGACTAAATAAAATACAAAGCGTCCCGAGGGATTAGGGTGAACTCGACGACGACCCCATCTCCGAAGATCCCCTTACCCATTTTATCGCTCCGCTTTTCCAAAAGGCTTCCATTTTCAAACGAGTATATCCCCGAAGCATCGTGTCATTCCTTTTTCCAAATACTAGGTACTATACCTACAACGCAACCTATAATATAACCAAGCGAGAAGTATCCGAATCGTGAGGAAATTTGTTGTGCTTGCAATCGTTTCTAGGCATGGCGCAGACCCACAAATATCTTCAGGAAGTTTTTAGAAATACAGTTTTCCAAGTTTCACATCATTGGGGTGGATTCCTACTAGTTTTTCTTCGCGATATTCCGCAATAATTCTCATGCCGAACTCTGCCTGCACTCATCAAGGTCGGGCATACGTCGAAGTTTATTTTGTCGAGAACTAGACGAAATAACATCGCCATTTCGGCTCCGATATCCATCGAACAAACAAGGGAACTTTCATTGAGGCAGGCTGCCCACTCTTTGCCCTCTCTTGCCCCCATTGAATCATAACGCTTCGGTGAAATTCACTAAATGAAACGACCGTCTGCGATTAATTACCCACGAATGAGCGCACTCGTGCCATTTCCGTTGCTACGCCAACCTTCATCTTCATCCTCATCTTCGAGCGACTCAACAATTGAACCAACGTTGTATTTGCGTCGTCAAGATGAAAGCGGCTCGGGAATAAACAAACAAAATGTACCTGTACCCTGCACTTCAACATACAATATCTCGTCATTTTCCCAAACCGAATATACTAACCCGCAGCCTTTAAATTGAGTTTCGCAAACGCATCCGGAAGATGGATACCGATATCCCTATCGATCATTCTCCCACTAGTAAAGTTCAGAAACGTCGGTATGTGCTAAAGGCAGCTATGTGGACCGCAGGCGTCGGAGTCCATCCATCACATGCCTACCTCGATACAACGCCCAATACTCAGAGAGGCTAATCTCTATAGCGTAAACGGATCGAATCACATTACATAGGAAACTTGAACCAATGGACATTGGTCCGAATTTCCGGTCTCAAGCACAATCGTGAATTGCTCGATTTTGAGCATGAATGTCCGATAGTTTGTCGCTTGGATCAGTTCACTACTCAGCTCTCGACGGCTAGTTTTATTGAGCTTGAAGCTATCAACATCGCAGAAATCGGTGTACGAGCTCACCGGCGCGGGCGTCGTCTAATCGTAATTGCACGATCAGCGATGATACATTCAATTTTCAATAGCGAATAAACGAGTAGACCGCAATTATTCGGGGCTTATTTTCATTATTTGTTCGGTTATACACAGAGAGATGATGGAATATTGGAAATTCAGATCAGAGGTGGAAAAAATTGGTTGCCAACCGCGTATCGTATCGATGCCTACAACAAACAGCCGAGATGCCAGTAATTTTATATAATCGGATAACGATGTCGGGTGGATAATTTCATCAGGATGGATAATCAACCTGCCTGGTTATTTGCGTGTAAAGGGCGGAAACCGGGGCAACGGTTTCCCAATAATAACCATCCGGAAAATGTATGCATACATATGTATGTATATGGAAGACGACGATTGAAATGGGGCAATTTTTGATGTCTTTTTTATCGCATCAAATCGTCGGAACACAGTTGACCTATAAAATGTTCTCACGAACGACCTTGCTCGATTTAACCGTCACGCAATATTCTGAGGAAAACGGGTTCTTGCACGTGTCACATTCGATTCACTCCCAAAACCTCCATTACCGGAAGATTCGTGTTCGGAATGCTCGCCGGGTGACGTCACGTAGCGTACGTCGCGTCGCGTCGCGTCGCTGTAGCTCGACGAGAAAATAACTTTTTCCACACTTTCCCTGTCTCGTTGGAAACAGCCCCAATATATACTGACGTACCCGCTACAACACGCGCGGCGCATACATCCTGCGGAGGTTCAAACGCGCGATAGGTATACAGCGATACATACGGACACACACCCATGTAGTACCTAACAATTTCACGCTCTCGGAACGAAGTAGAAGGGTATAACCCTGCGAGTGCGAGTATCCGATTCAGAAGGAGCATTGAAAAATTTTCTCGCGTAATGCCGCAGACGATGGGGATGAGGATCCCGCGGATACGAGAAGGCGAGTGAAAGTTCTATTGACGAAGTTTGCATGCGAAGTAATTTGAATACCACACAGAATTCGGCCTCTCGAAGCTGGTACTGTACGGCGCCGCGCGGCGTGTCCATTAGGCGTCGATACACTATTCAGAGGCGAACAGGTCGACCAAAGCACTCAGGTCAGCTGTATTTCTATGTTGACTATAGAACTACTCGTTCGTTCGTACATAGCTAGCGCCTGAATATACCTAGATTGGTACATGCATACATACGTACACAGGAAGCTGCCTATAACCCTCCGCAATTCTGGAGCATCTGTGGCCGTTCTGCATCTGGTCTAATACCGAGGTGTTACATGCGTCGCGATGCGCATTAGAATTGAGCGACGCAATCGTATACAAATTAACCGTATCAAGATGCAGATGATCGCATAATGCGCCCATCAATTACATCTGCATGTATGAGCTGTTACGTTCTCTGAGGATCCAGTGAGGGCATTTCCAAATTCCAACCAATTCACCCGTGAGATCTGTTCCAGATGAATTCCAACAAAATTTGGGTATCCAGGAGTGCAGTTTTCTATTCCATTTCAGAAAGGGCGTTCGCAAGCACGATCTTTTGCAACATATTTGCAGTTATTGTCATTATTATTATTTTTTTGTTTTTTTTTTTGTTCACTGAAATTTTCGAAACACTTGAAAAGTTCGAAATTTATTCGATGTCGACCCATGGTTTCATGTATACGGAACGTGATCGGCTTCTGGCGTTACAATTCATATGACCGGATACAGCTTGGCGCGACTAAAAGTCTTCAGATTCCTGAGATTCTGCATATATTTAGTATCTGGGTATAAAAAAATTACGTCCGGCATTTGAAATGATCTTGAATACTCTCGTTTTTGGGATCAGTGTAGAAAAATGATGACTGAAAATGTAAAAGAAGTGGAAAACCAATGTCTCTCTAGTGGGTCACGCTAAACTTGAGAACAAATTTTTCGAATTCCTTTCCAGCTGATCCGAGGGTTGTACCAACCGTGATCCCAAATTTCCCCTCAGAATTAAGAACGACCGTATACCGTAAATGAGGAAAGAGGCGGCTGTCATCTAAGCTACGTATAATAACAAAGTAATTGAATTTTATACGCCAAAACTGTCTCTGAGGGTCGCAGTAGAAATTCCAGGAGATTCCATATCACTTAGGATACTCGCTGCCAGTTTTACCAACGGCTGCATTCCACCCTTTTCGAGTTCACACGGTATTGCGAATAACGCTAAGGTACGTTCCACGCAGTATGACGGGCATCTCCCGAAAATAAACTCGTAAACCTATTTCTCTGATCGAATCCGTCAACTTTTTCCCCTATTTTTCGATGCTCGTAGAATAATTGCGTATGTAGACAACGTTCACGCGGTTCAAAGCCGATTACGTATGTATGAAAGCATAATTCGCCTAGATACACGAAGGTATCTAGGTAGCAATGGTATTGCAGCAGAATAGCCCTCGAGGTTCTCCTCACTCCACTCGTACCTATACTGCAGTCGGACCAAGTTTCAAATCATCTGAATAATTCACTAGAGGGGTGGATATTTCCCAGTGTGAGAACGATACAGCTGTCAGAGTCGGAGCCGACCTGCCGGGCTGCATGTTCTCCGCGAAACAGACATGCCCGTGTTTTATAACTCTTGTGACTTTCAAGTCGCACAGCCTACCGGCTCCTGTTTTCCTGGCGGGCGAATAAAACCTGCAAATTCCATTTGGCAGCGTAGTTTCTCCCGACTGGATTGAACAGAAAAAACACACGAGCAGACTGAGAAGCAGAAGAAGAAGAAGAAGAAGAAGAAAAGTTCCGAGTGTTTCAGCACCGTAATACCGGTCGCGGTCCCAAGTCGCTAGATCCTCAATTCGTGACGTGCGTTGGTCCTCGGCTTATCTCAAAGTTATGTGGCAACTAACAAAAACAAGCCAGTTAGCCAGCGAGATCGTTAGCAGAGTTACTAGAACAATGCGCTCTGTCTTGGAAACAACAATGGTAACTGCAGTTTGCCGACAGTTTCAAAGTTCCCTGTTATTCTACAATGGGGCGGCGATTAGCTGACCTACCTGTTATGTAGCTGACGTTGGAATGGGTCGAAGGTACGTATTCACAAGCGTGATTGCCGAGTGACTGTCTTATCAGACAGAGATTTGAAATTCTTGAGGCTATTGGATCCGTACAGCAAAGTTTGTTGCCTCTTGGGATTCGCCGCGGATTTCTTAGAATTGGCTCGCCGAAGAAGGGGGTGGCACGTCCTTTAGATATGAGGCGAGAAGTCTGCTTTAGAATTGGCCAATCTTAATGGATTTTAATAATTCTTGATTCCAGGGAAGTACGAGACCGATTAAATCTCGAACAGCCCCTCGCGGAGACCGATGATAAAGTCAACGGAAGTTACTCACCCCCGATCACGACAACCCAGACATACTTTTCAGCCTCGCAGTGCTTTCGGGAAAGTTTATTTAAAACGTGCCGATTCTTGGGAGAGAAAAAAATCGTTCGGAAGAGAAGTTTACGTTTGATTTCTGCCGTGAATTCGAAGCAAAGAGGAACCAAACTTCGCGAAGTTTTCCTGCATCTATCCGGATGAAATGTGAATTGAAATTGCGAAAAATAGAGTAGCACGAAAACTACCGTTATGTGTATACCGGAGAGGAGATAGGGAATGGGATGGGAGAAAATGAAACGAAAGACATCCTCGAAAATATAGAAGTTTTAATTAGATGCTGCGCGGTGGAAGAGTAGGCATTGAGTTTAAATGAAAAGAAAAACCTCCCCTATATACGGCCTTCGGGGGCTTATTATTCTCCGTAACGTGATGAAGCGCCGGCGCCGACGTCACAAAGGAAATCAATTTGCACGCCGGTCTGAATTATTCTAATTTTATTTCATTGCGTTACCAACGGGCGGGCTTTGATGTTATTTCTGTGGTTTACGTTCCCGAATCAACGAAGCAACACTCCTCCCGGTTCCTCAATACGGATCTAAAGTTCAGCCCTGACAAAGTAGCTTTCTTGATCAACCACTATAGGCATACCTACCTATATACTTGTACATACATACATTGGTGGAAATTCGGACAGCCGATCGAGCCTTTCAGCCGCGATAAATCCGCAGCAAAAAAAAAAGCGGCTCAAGCTTTTCAAACCCTCCTCTGTGTATTTTCACTCCGGGAGTTCGCCACTTTCTTGTGAATAAACACGACGGCATAATGGAGAGACTTTGGGCCACGTGAGGCGGTCTTCATAGCCTGCTGTGATTTTATATAGCTCCGTACGGTAGGTACGTAGACACTGATTCAACGAAGTACACAACATGACGTATCCACGAAGGAAGTTGGCGCCGTGATACGAAGCGAGAGAATTTGCTACGTTGGTAGGCGAGGGGAGGGTAGGTACAGAAGTATCTCCGACATCCTCATTTCACCTACGAATTCTTGGCAGAAGGGTACACCAACGCAGCCGGACAAAGACACGCGGTGGAAACTCGGCGGTGTGTTCAGAATCTCGAGAAGGTATAGACAATCGTCGGCGTTATCTGGGGACAATTAAATTAGCTGCTATTGAAATTGAATCATTTCAAGCCACAATATAGTGCGAACGATTCTTGCATGTTAAGTCTCTTGTCCGGGAAGACGCTGAACCAACCTACTGCCTGCCTTTCAGGTTCACGTGTACCACAATTTTCATTCGTAGGTACGCCATTCCCATAAAGCATCGAGTTGCATGCTAAATTCAGCACAAACTGTGCAAACACTTCCTCATCTACGTGTAGGGAGTTGTTTGGGCAGTCCTATCAATCAATTCCACGTTCTGAACCAATTGTAATTAATTGATACTGTACAATTTTGTTTGAGTACACTGCTCGAGGAAATGGACCAAGATGCTATCACGTTCAGGGTGAAGATACTCTACGCTGGAAGGAATCGGGAAATGTTCAGTTCAATGCCGAAAGTATGACTGCGATGTTGATTACATCCAGTTTTCATTTTCCGTTGATTAATGGTTTAATCCACCCGTGCGTTCCCCATGTACTCAATTTGGTTAGAAATTATTTGGCTCCCGGATGCGGACCGTGAAGATTTTGAGGAGAAGCCAGAGTAGGAATAACGCTTATTAAAATAATAATTGGGAAAAATCCAATTCCACCAATTAGGGGCTCCTAAGCCTTCGTTTGCGTAGAATATGCATGGCAAGAGCTGAGAACAGAGAGTATAACTATACGGACCGGAAATATGGAGGTAAGGAAAGCCTTTGATTAACATTTTTCTGTTTTCACCGAACCACCTGCACGAGCAGGGCTCGTTCCTTTTTTCCCTGTACAGTGTACTTGTTCTACTTTTTGTTGAACGTACAAAATATTTTACGTGAAATAAAAAACGTAATTTTATACTCGCCCAATTTCCGCAGCGCTCCAGGTTTCCGGTACCTACTTCCTCGTGCTGTTTATCTCTCTCCATATTTTTTCCTTTCTATTTCTTTCCCTCTTTCATCGCTCTGCCGCGAAGAAGGATCCTCCAGTTCTCGGTCAAGCCGCGCTCGGTAGATTGCCGGTTGTGCAAAAATACCAACTTGGTATAAAATTGTAGGAAATGAAAAATGACCGGAAATATTCTCCTCGTTTTATCTGCCATTTGGTACGGAGGCACGAAGGCAGAGAGTTCGTCGCCCTGTCCTCACCACACGCTCATTTCGATACCCACGTAATGGATTTCTATCGAAATTGGTTGCCCCCCCCCCCCCCCCCCCCGTATTCACTCAAGCTCGTATTTTTTCCTACTCTCCTAGGTATATAACTATCGCTTGACTGAAAGTTAGTAAAACTACTACTATTGAGGAAATCTAATTGATCTTTGCGAGTTAGCTGAACGTATAATTGGCAATTACCTCAGGTGAAACGGCGCTAATGAAATTCCATGAACGCCGTAAAGACAAAGTCATAGTCATAGAACAACGTGCTTGAATGCAATTTACGAAATTCCCTTTCTCACTATCGTGCTCAGATCCTATCACCGCCAACGACGGTTTGTTGCGTATAATTTCCGATTGAATTCTCGTAAAAAACAGGCTCGCTACTCCATGGCGAACCACGATAGTACCAAAAAAAATGCCACATAACGTCATTACGATAGTCATTCTTTAATATCCGTCCCAAGAGGCCAATTTCAGCTTCAGTTGTTTTCATGAAAAGTACCGAGGCTCTCCCAGTCAGTTCGTGAAAAGTTCAATCGAACTATGAGGGCTCTGATTTTTTTTAGCCGAATATAATAACTAATTAGCTCAAGGTGGCCACGGCAATTAGTTAGGAGCCGAGAAACGAGAAGAAGATCGTTCTCAAAAAGCTCGTTCGCGGGGAGCTCAATTAAAAATAAACTGCTCGGTCAGCGGGGAAGCGAGTGCGGCTTCAGATGAGGAGAATTCTCTCCCGGCATAAGAACATTTTCTTCTTTTTAAATAGTTTTCAAAGAGTTTTATTCTTCTCTCTCTCTCTCTCTCTCTCTCTCTCTCTCTCGTTCTCTCTCTCTCTGAGGTTATCTCCTGCGGGGATGGTTACCTTTCAACAACGAGTGTAATTCACGCCTACACCGGAGCGCCGGTGTACTACGTTGAGATCCCATTAAGGAGCTAACGACGATATTATCGGGCACACAGTTGCTTTTGCACAGGAAATTTAACGCCCAATCTGTACTCGTGCATCAATTGTAGTACCGAGCCTCGTACGGAGCAGCGTAATATATTACCGTCGTAGGAGGCTCGTAGGTAGGACTCAGGTATATACCTTGGGAAATAATAATTCTTAAATATCTGATCATGTACGAGGTATGGCATTTGTTTCTGATTACGGAGTCTGGTGCCTAGCTGCAGCTTGTCTCTTCTTCTTCCTCATTTCCGGATGAAAATCTCAGCCAAAAATACGACCGTCGTCGCGGGCGGTGGGAGCGGTTGAGCGTGCTTGTGAGTTTCAGAAACGGAGACGAACACGTTAAAGCCCGGCTTGGTAATTTCGGTGCCGCTGCTGGTAGCTGGGATAATATCTTTCGAAAAATCTACCCCCAAACCCCGAAAAAACAAAAAGAGAATAAGGAACGAAGGATGAACGGTCGAGATCCGTAAGCATGAAGTTTATCGCCACAAGGGATCTTCCTGGCTGCTATAACATCGGGATTTACCCTTCTCATACCCGATGCAACCTCATAACTCCTAGGGAGTTTTGTCACCGCTAGATATATAGTTCGCACGTCACCTGAAGTCCGGTCACAAAGATCCATCGGACAAATTCACTAAAAAATCGCTCTTATCAAACCTGAACCGAGGAAAAAATTCCAATACCTGCGAATTTATACACGTGGCAAAGTGGAGGGATGGGCGAAAGAGGGAGTTGGGATTTGTGGTTGGATGCGGGTGGAAAATAGGAGTGAAGGTTTGGGGGTTGGGGTTGGGGGTTGGGGGTTGGGGGTTTCGGAAGAAGGGGCGAGAGGGCCTTTGTATGCAAAGCGGTTGGGCCGAATTTACCGCGCGGCGGTTATGTAAATGCTTTCAGATTTATGTTTCAGGTATTGCACATTGAATCACTGATTTAGCGTATTTTCCACCCGTCGCCCTCGCGGTAACGTAGCGCTAAGGACCGCTGTGCTCGATGCTATATTCTACAAGAGTCACTTTTATTTGAGTACTTTAAAATCACGAGTAGTAGGTAGGTAGGTACCAAGCCAGCGAGCGAGTGGCGTTCCTGCTCTGACAATCTCGAGTGCTAGGTACTGCTTGGCTTGTGGCTACTCGAACTTCTTACAATATCACTTCAATCAAACACATCAAACCACTCTCCCGTATTACCATGTTTGCAGTACTCGAAAGACCTTTCGAACACAAAAGGTAATCATGACGTATTCCATAATTAGAACGAAGGCAAACGGAGGGAATTCAAAGGATTTAAAATTATATCACAGGTTTGCGGGAACAATATTCTGCAATGCCGCATATTTGGTTCATTCTAATTAAGGGGAATTCGGAGACGCCACTGGCAATCTAACCTAGCTAACATAGGAAGTATTTATTTCTCATCGAATCCGAGCAACGTTTTGAACAAGTGAAATACTTAACCATGCCTTCTGCCATCCTGCTTGACGAATTCTCAAAGATTCATCGAAATCGATCGAGTCGCTTGCGAAAATTTATGATTCTAATTTTCGCAACGGTTTCTGTACATCCAACACAGCGAGTCCAGATTTCCCTAGAGGTGCTATTAAAGACCCATTTGCAGCCATTGTAACTTTTATTGTTGAAAGCATTGTCGTCATTTGGAAACGCAATTCATCGCCACTCGTACGCCCAACAACCGATTTGGATGAAACTTTTTCGATTGGATGCATTATTTTACCAAAAAGTAGCTAACTATTTCACCTCATTGAAATTTCGAGAAAATTCAGAGTTTCTAGGGGGTTTCTGATTGTTGGGTTAGATTTGTTTATTGGTTAGATTGGACAAACTCGAATTTCTGACAGAACTCTCCAACAATTGGTGGAGATGAAATACTCGGCCAATTTGTGCCAAAATCCTGCATCCGATCGAAAAAGCCTCATCCGAATCGGATATCTGGTGTAGAAGTGGCGACGAATCGCGTTTCCGAAGTGATAACACATAACCCTAAGGTGCTATCAAAGACGCGAGAACTCTCCACTTTTACACATTGTTCAATGTATTGTTGCCTGTTGTTGAGTGCAGTGAGTCTTTCATAGCGCCTTGAGGTGGGTAACAATGCATTCAAAAATTTGCAGCAATTCGGATTTCATGCGTCTTTAATATCACTTCAATATCTCAGCTGCAGAGAAACCCATGCATAGCATACCTATAGATAAGTAAACGTTCATAAAACGCGCGTGTCCCGCACTTTGGCACGTTTTCGTCCGACATATTTTTATCAAAAGGTCACGTAGGTAGAGGCACCCACATGGACACGACCTTTAACCCTAGAATTCATACCACATGAGAATGAAGAAAGCGAAATAGCCCGAGCTGCATAAAGCGGGGTGAAAATGGGTGTGCAACATCGTTGTTGCTCGTAAACTGCCGCAGTTTCACGAGAAGGTGTAAAAGTTAGATCGTAGGACAAACAAAACTTCAGGTACATACATACCACATGATCCATATTTAAGGGGAAGTTGTAGCCTCGACCATTCACACATCTCGAGTGTGATCTCATCTGCATGAAATGAACTCCTTTCCATGTAGCTAGTAGATTCAGCATGCAAACGAAACAAACTTCTACAACAACACGTGGTGAGTATATCTAGATACTTTGAAATCCGTCAAATACCAATAACCGCATGCTATGTTGACGAATGAAGCCGAACAAGCACCAGCTAGAGCCTTTGCACGGGAATGAAATGAGATGAATGCATACTTCGGGGGAAGGAACGGTTCGCGCCTGCATTGCAGTCACTCGAAGGTGCGCTCGGAACATGCAACTTCATGACTGCAGAGTGAGAAATTTGTTAGGTCAAACAACTTTACGCTAGTTTACGGATGTCACTGCTTCCTGTACAACCCTGAACGGAGCCTGAGCGGGTGGCCTCCTCCTCCTCCTCCTTCCATATAACTTGCATATGCAAATGGGAGCAGCAGGTGGTGACTGCAGTGCCACGTGACCACCTTCATTAAATCACCGCCAATGTTCTTCCGACGAAGTTTAGATCTCACAATCAGCTGCTGCTGCTGGCAAGATCCGCACGTAAGTTTAGCCTGAGCATCACGGAGCCGGTAGATCGACATCCTGAATATACCTATATATACCAACGTATTTCCTACGTCCATCCTTGTTTCCATCCTTCCGAATGGATGGATATAACCAACACGCTATCGCCTTGACTTTTCACTGGAAAATTTTACATCTCGAATTCTCTACGGGAGTTGCTTTGTGACGGAAGAAAAGTAACTTTGGTTGAATCAGCAGCTTCGATCGCATGAACGTTTTCGGAATCGCCATCAAGAATTCCCCTCCCTCTGCAGCCCCGTGGACCGAGAAATTGGGTCTGTGAAATTTTGTCGACGACCGACAACCTATCATCAGCCGATCATGTAGAATGCAGACATAAGTACGGTGGCTGCTGCAAAGCATGAGTAACGGGGCAAAATGGGATCCCCGTAGGAATGTTCACCAGCTAAAATTTGTCTCACAACCGTTAGGTAAGCATATTGTCCTATTCTTCGAGGCTATTGACGTCCTCACGTAGCTAATGCCCGGAAAATCACGATTATTGAAACGGAAGGGGATAGGAAGGAGTTCTCATAATTCCACCGATGAATGTTCCGGGCCAACTCATTTTGTCCCGGCGTCCCTCGCATATTATTCTCATACGCCGTGATCCTGCCTTACTATCCGTTGAAAGATAAATTGTTCATTTTGATAATGAGTCGATCATTACACGATGGCTACTATTGACATTGAACAATGCTCAGGCTTTCATAGTCATCTCCTGCCTCTTTGTGTGTTATCTAACGCTCGATGGTAGGCGGACATTATTCTATAGCTAGTGTTATGCCATCGGGATATACTCGCGATTGTTCTTAATGTTCTTTATGTACTCCATGTATGTTCTTATTGTTTCACTCCCAGCATAGTGATTGTTGTCGCTTCTGTTGAATTGTCTTCGCTCCAGAATAGAGAAAACGAATAGGTATCCAGCGTGTGGCATATGAACGGGCGAAGAAAAAGGTATAGAGTAGGTATAGAAAATTTGCGTAAATGTAACATTTATTTGGCATAAATTATGACAATTGATACATTAATTAAGTATAGATACAAAATGAATTGACTTAGACAGGACTGTAGTGAAAATACATTAACATCTTTCATCGTCGGCGCGTACATTGTATACCATAGGTGTATACTATAGCGTGCCAATCATAATCGCATCAGATATTCTTTCGTTTCACATTCAATTCGGTATACTGACACGCACGAAAATTGCAGAATTCAGGTTCGTGGCTCGCCGAAGGTTCAACGCCACGCCTACACACATCGGTATGATAAAAATTACGTAATTCTATTCCAGGCTTCATTCATTCATCTACATCGGTCTCTTGATTTTTTGTCATTATAACGGATATCCGACCGGCCCGTTCCTTCGTGTCGATTTTAGAGCTTCATCATTCTTATTCCGTACCGGTAGAGCTTAAATTACAGTTAGTCCAAAATTACGTCATGCAAGTTATAATTTGAAAACTATTTTTGGCAAAATGGATACTTCAACATGGCAACCCCGACTGCAGGATACAAGGTACGAACGTCTTTTCACTTTTCACTATTCTTTTATTTTCTTCATTTTTTGTATATTCCTCATACAGCAGCCGGTATGTGGTATTAAAGACATAACGATGTTACTAAAACTTTGTCGTTACGGTATAACGACCCACTACCACTAATTACAGGAAGCTTTTTTTCTCCTAAGGTCATATGTTTGATTTTTAATTTCAAGAATTAGTGTATCGTTCGCCATTTACGGCGGACGGAAATAGTCCTGGACGATGTCATCCAGCTAGCACGAAATCCTTGTTGATTGAATTATTCCAGGCCCCGAGACGACTCAAAGACGCCAACGAGTCAACGAGACGCCAACGAGACCGTTTCGAAAATGTGAATCGTTAATCTACGCGAACGACTCGATCGATTTTGAGGAAACTTAGAGAATTCGTTGAGAATGATGGCAGTAAGTTGCTAAGTATTTCACTTTTTTAAAACGTTGATCGGATTCGACAAAAGATAAATATTCCGGGCGTCTTCGAGTCGTCTGAGCGCCTGATATGAGTCGAAGTGGATCTTGTGCTAGCTGGGTGAGGTTCATTTAGGCCCGATTAACTCCAGTTATTTATATATAGCTGCATATAATAGTCTTCTGCAGTTTCATTATATGTATCGTACCTATGTATAAGTATTTCTGATTGAGGCCTATATAACAATTTACGCACATACGATTCTCACTTATATATAAATATATATATATATATATATATATACGCCTGAATATTATGTAATCGAAATTAGTTAATTGATGATGTTATTTACACGTTGAAGGATCGAAGAAGAAGAAGAAGAAGAAGAGCTGAATAGGTTATAAAACATTTTCCAAATAACTGCACGATCTTAAGACTCAACGTAGGTATTTCTGACTGTTTCGAGAATTCTTATGTATATAGGCATATCGTATATTTTTGGTATTCTATTCTGCAAAGTCGAGTTTGTAACGGGAGCGTGAAAGCTTTTACAAGAAATTGCGCTTGCTGTATATGTATGTATGTCACATTTAGGTATATTAAAATGAGTGTTGGATTAGTATATTATCAACGAATGGATAATAATTCATTTATTCATATTTTTGAGCGTCTCATTATAGCGCAAAAATTTTCCACCGCTGCTATAATAATTATCCACGTATACCTACTATAGTAGGTACACACCTATACGTGTGCAACAAATGCCTATCGACGTTAATTTAAAAACTAAATAAACGTAAATATCTTGAAAATATCATTTGATATATAGTATATCTATAATTACAATTATCATATATATATAGGTATACATAATAATTGTACATAATGCGGTAACCTATGTACGTACAATGTCAAATACAATTGAACCTTTCATGATTAGTATATATTATATATAATATCGATCACAGCCATTGCTTTGAATACGAATTTTCACATCGTATTTTTAAGACCAGTACAATAATATAGGTATAACCGTTGCATAATCATAATTTCGATAAACTCTACCCACTAAATAACTACACATCAATTGTGATTATCACGTAACAGTTGAGTTCGGAAGTGACAGTCGCTGTTAGGTATAGAAATATATAATTCAGAACTTTGAGCGATCTTGGTTATTTCCTAATACTATCATTGAAGCCCGTTCAATTTTTTCACGCATGATTTTGCTTGGACCGTGAATTTCAATTACGAACGCGAAGTTAAATATATCATGGGTCCATACGTATATTTACATGATACCGCTGCCGAGGTGAAATCAATATCGAAAAGTCTCTTACGACAAGTAAGTTTCACCAAACTTTTATTTACTTTCTACTTATTTTCCTTCTCCCAATTCTAGAATGAATTCATTCGAAAGAAGAACCCCCACGCGACTGTCTCGTTCCAACGCTCAGCTGCCGCGACGTTGAAAACGGACAAATACTGCATTTCGATTCCTGATAGTCACGCATTATTATAAAATTGCAGGTTCAAAATTTCCCCTCGCCCTTCAAAAGATAATTCTTCTATTTCACGCCATACGAACCCCTACGAGCTGCTGAAATTCACCTTTCCAAGTCGCACGGAGAAGTTGAATGAGATTTTTCAATTTATTCATTATCGATTCGATTTTTTACTTTTCCTTTCGTATCCTGCAGTATCTGTTCTACGTTTCAACGAACACAGGAAAGACAACATCAATTTGGGTTTCTAGCCTGACATACTTTTATAAATATTCTAAATACTTCATATATACTTCGAGGAGTTAAAAATCGCGTCGCTTCTATACTTCGCCATCCCCAATCACAATATTACAATTATACTTGTTGTCCACGTAGGTTCTCTACCTCGTATACATACGCTCATCATAATTCGCGCCTGTATTCGCCGTTCACATCGAATAGCAACCTATTACCTGATGCGAGAATAATTCTCACATTATTCATGCGACGGATGAACGAAACAATATTTCTAATTATAAACTTTTCTTTTCACTGACCGAGAGTATTTGATCCTAGAGACGTGACAACTACTGTGCCATCTTCTCCGGGAGCAGAATTACGAAAGTGGACGTCTTTCTGTCGGCAGGCGGTCGCATAGTTGTCGCGGCAAACTCTACTCCCGGAACGACAAAAGTCTTTCTTTTTTTCTGAACTTCTTTACCTTTATTTTTTCCTCGTTTCGTTTACTTGACGTCGAACAGGCGTATATCATTAATCGGGGACGAAAAGTATTCGTGTAGGTACATACAGAAGCGACGCGCACAACGAACTAACAGACCCGTATGCCGCTGTTGTAATCATCGGAAAGCTGGATTGAAGATTGAACTACGAAAGAAAGAAAAAAACGAGAAAAAATAAAACAAACGCTTCGAAAATCAAGCGTGCATTTTTGGGTCTAGGCTACTGCTACATAGTTAGGAGGGACCGTGATATCGGACGTGAACTTCACTTGTTAGATCAATCTAGAAAGCTAAACTACGCACAGAGGAAGTGATATCTATAATATAACGCTAGTTCCATACATGTACCTATATAATATGGTATATACACTTATATATTGCATACGATCTAATCGTAGCAATAGCGACTAGTAATCCATCATTCATTTTTCTTGACATAAATAGTAATGATGATTATAAGGATAATGATCACGAAGAGGAGGCATTTATTAACACGAAATGCTCGTTGAACCGAATTACTGAATTCTATATACCTACGGAGGTAGGAAATACCTGTTCAAACGATTTCTCGAGGAAATTAGGTCGCCTATTAGAACTGATCAACCTGGCACAACTAATCGCAAAGAGTTACACAAGTTTATACTACGACTTGAGTTGACTAGGACAGTTTCACCTATGTTAGTCTAATTGACAGACTCTAATATGTATAAAGTAAGTATTATAAGCGCGATAAGTTCAGCGGTTGGGTGTAAGTAGGGAAAGTAAGTAGTTCGAGTACATATGTATTTATCTACGCGTATATATAAGTGAAGAGGCAGAAAAATGCGAGCTGGTGAATAAGGTAAGTTGAAGTTAGGAAATTTACACGACTAACATTCACACATAGCTGTGCATAGGAAATCGTGGGAAGTTATTTCCAATTTGTTACATTTACATGCATGCGATCGTTACTTATTCCCGCGTATATCGGGACCGGGGTTCTGACGACCTGTTCCATTTGGCAGAATGAAAACCGTACGTGGCATCCAGGCGTAGTCGCACATGTTATATATCATACGAATCGACGCCGCAAAGCGCACAACCGAGGCCCTGTAACGCGCTCTAACCGTAATAAACCTATAACCTATAATTGATCAGATAAAAGTAGTTTGATTGTTTCAAGACGAACCGTTATCAATATGAGCTTCGAGCTAATATACCTACTCGGTGCGGTTGCATGTTACAACGGGGATACACGTGACTTCGAATTAAGTTGAACGCGAGCTAGTCTCGCGATTAGTATTTTTCCGTCGAAGTTTCTTGAAATTTTTTGATTTTGGGGTTTTTCTTCTATTTTTCTTTTGTCCGCACTGCAGTTTTGAGCTATCGCTGTTGTTAAAAAACGTTCTGACTCCGACCCCGAATTGCCATATCGCGGTAGTAGCCGAATTATTGAAAGCTATACTCCAGCTGGCTGTAAATACATATATTTAACGTAAGTTTTGCATTCCTATTTGGTTCTTTTTTCGTTCTTTTCTTCCGTTCTCTTCCATTTTCACGAGGAGACGAAAAGAAAAAAAAAACAGAAAAAACATTTCCGCAATAACGTAATGAAAAAGTTTCCACTCTCGTACCAGATGCCCTGCAGCTTTAATTACACACGTCGTTTCAGAAGAATACTTCGCCCGAGCTCTCGTTCCACAGACGACGTACGTAGTTATAATATGTTACGAGTATTTGTAGGTACGCACGAGTATAGGATATGGTATGTAATGCATGACAGAATTCGCGCAACCGCCTTCGTTTACACATGGTTTTCCGTCTGCAGACTCCCCGGAATAATGTTCGGTTGAAAATCTTTTGCAAATTCGAAGTTTGCATAGCCGGTAATAAGCATAAGAGCAGATATTTGCTTCCGAAACTAACTTCCCCTCGGCGTGAACCTGGGCAAATTCTTTGTCGAGCAACGAAAGAATTATACGTGCATACGTACGGTGCAGGTGTAGGTGTAGGCGTATCGGTATTCTTTCGTTGCCAATGCTGCCGATTTTCCGGTCAGATATCCATTGAAATTCGGCCAAATTATTGTACTATCTACGAATTATGACAGTGTTTTTGAAGATGCATAAACTGATTTTTACCGACGAGGTTAAATGCCTTTGGCAATTGATCATTGCACACCTATACCGCCGACTCTTGAGCATACACCGATTTACAAGTTTATTTTCATTCCGATGTATGCACAAGCGAGACACATGAGACATTATCTACACACGTTACATGGTTGACGAAAGCTTTGTTTGTTAGCAAAAATAACTATCATAATATAACTATAATTATACGCTTAAATAACTTTGCACAGTACCTATTATAGTTTATTGTTACATGACCGCGGAGAGCTACGCGGTTCATAAAATTAGAGAAAAATCGTCAACTGGAAATTTATCACCTATATATACCGTTGATAAATATATTATTTGTATTACATTAGTTTTAATATATATGTAGTACGTTTTTATACAAAAGAACGAGAAAAAAAAACGCGTTTCTTTCGACAATTTTCTTTGGCTTCTTTTTTTCGGTGTTTCTGCAGAGCTCGGTTACGAAGAGCCGAATAACTCAAGCCGATCTACAAGAAAAATAACAACGAATAATCGAATTTGAAATCGAGAAAAAAACGATACCAATCATTTCTACAGTTATTACGAGTAGGTATTTGTTATATATCATTTTTATAGTCTTCGTTCGTATTCTAGTCCTCGGAAGGAACCCGCGCCCCCACAGTATACTCACATCCACTCAACACACGCATCCACGATCGGAAAACTTACGGGCTAATACTTTGGTAAAGGTATATGCATACATCCTGTGCACATCGATCGGATCACTTTGGTTCATCGCTCGTCAATAATCGTAATGATCATAATAATGAAAGTAACAATTTGTTCAAATCGGCGCATTCTCGTTTAAACTTTTGGCGAGAATTTTTATACGTAATTAAACCTAGATGCTTAAAATATATGGACGTTTACTGTTTCGTCGGGGTGCCCCTAACGATTTGGATGTAAATACTTGGTGCCCATACACACGTATGCTACGTTAGCGAGAATTCTCGTACCCGATCCAAATTTCGCAATGTGCGTGGAAACGATTTTCTATTCTTTCTCTTTTCCTTGTATATAGTATAAGTAGGTAGCGATTATATCTTTGGCAAAGTTTTTTCAGTTTGATTCGTTCGTTTTGTTTTCGTTTTCTAGTTTTTTTCCACAATTCCCGACAACAAGGAAGTGGAGTTTCGAAAAATAAATTTCCAAGCGATCGCGCAAGTTTGCCGGATTATGTTTCGTTTTCTTTCTACAGCGCCCCTTCTCCATTTCAATATAATACACGTCAACAACTGCGTTCTTTTTTCACTTTTGATTGAAGCCCACAGCCCAGATTCTCAGGCAGATAGGTACTACAAATTTTCCACCACTCGCTACTGCCAGAACAGCTTCACTTTCAGGTATTTCTCCCCGCAATCGCAAGGGATTCGGCCATACAACAATTGTCTTCAAATGCAATAAGCATCGCAATATATGCACCAAACGAATCCAGTGTCCGGTTTTAAAAAGTCAATCAATCCTGGACAACGAGAATATGACTTAATTAATTAACACGCGGTATTTTCATTACTCCTCAGCCTCGTTTTTCGTCAGTAAAACTCTCTTGGCCGATGCTATGTACATACATGCATACATACATACATACATGTGCACATGGGGAATCCACCGGATGCTAGTATTATAACTAGTTATACTTTGCCTCGACAGGGACGGACGTGTGCTTATACGATAAATCCACACGTCTGTGCCCCCCCCCCCCCCCCCCCCCGCCCCCGCCCGCTTCGCACATCGCGTGTGCTCGTACATCATTGATCACACTCGATATTCATATACTGCAAATACGGGACGATTGTGCAATGAAATTGCAACATGTATATGTCGGAGGCCCACCTTACGTATATCGTTCGTAATCCCCACACTCCGACGATGTGGGTGAGGCTGGACACTAGGTAGGGTGGTTTGGTTCTTCGTAGGCCTTTTCGTAGTCGCGTCTACGGATCACAGCGAAATGCGTCATCTGAAATGAATTTGTCTTCTTGCAGCCACGTTCCAGGGTACCAGTCATGCTGTAGCCCATGTTGAAGTCACTCGATGAGACGTTCGACGTCAAGTACAGCTGCACCGGAAAAAAACAAAAGCAGAGGAAATCATTTTTCCGCGGATTTCGGGGTGCGCACCTTCCTGACGAATTCCAGTTCCGAAACCGCGTTCGCACTCCCGGATCATGCAAGTAGGTAGAGAAAAGCAGGATGTATCGCATCGTCAGATATCTTGGACCGTTCATGTTCGGTGATCTTATACCTACGGAAGAGTATTCTCCGGTTGTGAGAATGGATGCCCCGTTAGCGTCGGAAATCCTCGGAGTCTTCTCATTCCGCCGGATTTTCGATAAATCGGAAAAACGTACACTATTTGAGAAAATTGTCTAATTTTAGAGATTCGTAACCGTGATACTCCGTTTTCTTTCCTCTACCTATTCGATCCTCCGGAGACAGGAGACGATCGATCATCCGGCTGAGCAATAGTTCATTGTTTATCTAAAGTCCGTACACAACTGTTTCCTATTGCAGGCACGCGTCAGTTGGAGAATGGAGGGTATGTATTTTCGGGTGATAAATTTACCTTGAAATCGGGGTCCGTCGTCATCCTCTTGAACGACCCGATGATATAGAGCGTCCCCGTTCCAGTGTCCACCATTTTAGCTTGAGTACTGTATCTGGAACAGAAATTAAGGTTCTTTGTGAAATGGAAGGCCCGGCCGAGGGAAAAGATCTGTCAAGAATATTTCACCCTGGTCTTAGGGAGAAAAACTGATCACCAGATTGCCGTTAATGCCGAGCAGAAAAAAAAGGAAAACTCTTCGAAATTATCTTGAAATTACTTTGAAAAAGCTCTCTTGCTTTCTTATCGTCAAAGCGACCGTCTCGTTACCGTCGCTAGCACTGATGGAAGATTCCTTGGGAATTACACGGGAAGAATCCCGCCTCTGAATTTCAATCCAACTATACTATAACTCATTCTAAAGTTCTCAGGACGCAGGTGACAGACATCTTATTACCACCGAAGAAAGCGTTGATGATAGATCCTCAGAGATGTGTATCGGTTCAAACCAATTCGAGGCACGGAACGTCCGTATGGAGAAATAATATCATAATAAAGAGAAAAGGAATCGAAGTGGGATTTATTACTATAAAACATGAAGAGAGCTCAGCGTTTCGACATCGATGAAAAATCCAGCGGCTAATTATTTTCGAAAATGACGTACACCAGGCTTCAGGACTTCAAGGACTTACCTCAGGCCTCAGAGATTCCAAAGACTTCAAAATACTTTATGGGACTTTAGAGGACTTCGGAGATTCGAGATTCAAAAAACTTCAAAAGATTTCAAGAAACTTCACAAGACTTCACGAGACCTTGTGAAATTCCTGCGAAGTCTGAAGTAACGTAACGCAAGTCTCGGGTAATTTAGGAAAACATGAAGCTTCCAAGTCGATAATACTACGTTTGTACATAGCAACTTTTCAGTCTCACGACTATAAATGAGCCGAGTTATTAGACTGCGTACAGATAGGAAATTAGCGCTCAAGACAAACGTCCAAAATTGAGATCCTGGTTGGGCGATGGTACCGAAGTTTCGGCGAGATCTTTTCGGATTATCTCCGATGATCGACTCGGATATTTCCAGCTGTTTGATCCGAAACTCGAGAAGTTACTCGATCAAACTGTGAACCCAAAACCCGAAGATTACTGAGGATGGGGATCACCGAAATCCAACGAGGAGCTCAGAACTGACGACATTTCCTTGAGAAGATGGGAGGAACGCTATGATCCTCCTTAGAGCTACTGACGCGCCTTCGCCACCGGATTCCGCCAGCTGGTATCTTTGGTTCGCGTTCTACGAGCTTCGGAGCCCAACTCGAACTAAACGCAGATTCGAAAAGCTCGTGGATTTCAGTAGAGTGTAAAGGACCAAAGAAGCTCAATTTCTAACTTTATAGAAGCAAAGGGGAGCCAAAGTGAACGTAATGAAGTCGCCAGAGTTCGTTAAAGCTCGGACTGTTAATGGATTAAAGTACTCGAGACCCCAAACGCATGGCTTTGGTCGGCATTTAACTTCATCTTCAGCCTCAATATGAAATCATAAAGGCATTTGATCGATTCGAAAGTGACTTGAACCCCAGAACGAAGCGCCGAGCGATTTCTGTTTTTCCCCGATCTTTTTCCCATAAATGTTGCATCAACGTTCCAACATATTATACATTCTGCGCAGTCGATGTCTCCATTATCGAATATTCTTCCAATATTTTTTTCGGCCTATAACCACAGCATAGCGAAATTTAAGAGGATAAAGAATCACACGGTTACAGGTACGAAGGGTCCGCTTCGAGGTCAAGTTTTCATGAAAAAGTTATCTTTCATTTAATATCGTATATTGGAGATTCGTATACACGAATTCATAAATATGCCCGCTCACGAGTATACCTATGTACATTCATTCGCGATGGTAGGCGGCTACACACATTCGCGGTATACATAACTTGTGAAAAGCTGGCACAAAATTGTTGGCAATGGTTGTCCTGTACGTCGTACATGGGATTTTTTTTCTCGTTACCTGCAATCACTATGCAGACAAGAGAAAAAATAGAAAGAGAAACCCGGCCAGCTTTCTCTAAAACCATAAATTTGAAGCCTTTTATTCGAAAAAATGGTAAAACCATCCGCTTCGTAAAGCTGGTATCTTGTTTTTTCCATCGTTTTATTTCATTCAGTCGATGTTACAGCAAGCTGGCTTATATTCTACAGCCGACGAAGTATTCAGCAGGCTCACCATCCGAGTGCACGATATAATGGATATATGACCCGCGTGCTTTTGAGAGACTTCCTTTCATAAGTATTTGAAACCACTGACGTTCACCGTTCCACAGTCAGAAAGAAAACCCCCAATTCCTACAAACCGTACAATGTTTTTTGTATTTCTCTCCAAAAATACCACATAGCACGTATTGTATACAATAAAATGAACCGCAGGTTCGATCTTGGCTACCCCTGACCCAAGAACGATCTAATATTTTTCCGTGGGTCAAGCAAAACATTGGATTTTCCTCACCACTATGAAATATCTAGAATATCACCCTGCGGCCTCAATGAAATAGGGGTTAGAAACCTGCGGTCAAAATATACACGACTGCTGCTGGTAGCGGTTAGCGGTTGCTGGCGTCCGGTCCCTGAATGGCATCGAACTATCACGAATATTTCTCAGCAATTCCAGGCATCTGCGGCTAGTCTCCAACCCCTCCCGCGGCCTCTGTGGCCCTGCAGGCTCTCATTCGAATCCCTTGACAAAGAAGGGGCGAGAAACCATCGGCCTTACGTAAACGGAGTCTAGTGCTAAGCAAACCGTCTTCAGTAAGATAAGTCTGATATAGACCCAGATGAAGTCCATAAACAGTGCCAAGTCACGAGTTAACTGAACCAGTCGTGCTACAGCGGTTCTCAGATTGTACTGAGCAACGGTGAATTGTCGTTGAATACGGAGCTACCCGTCGAATAAATATATCTGCAATTACTGCCAGGACTGATTGATGCAACGTTTTAGGTACCGAATAACGTGCCATTCGTGCCGTTTACAAGTTACCTCGAACGTTCAGCATTTACACTGTAACGTTGAATATGAACGGGCCCCAAGAAGATTAAAGCAAGGCAATAGAACTAAGAGTTTCTAGTTCTGGTTTCCGAATTTCCCGAGCGAATTAACTCCGCCGTTCCACCCGAGGGCAATGACTACACACGAAGCCACGTAGATCTAGATAAAGTAGCTTTCAAAGGAAAGAATTGATCTGAACCCGTGACGTGCGATAGAAAGACTTTTTCCAATTCCAAACGGAACTCGGTCACGGATCGAGGTCACGAGGAAAAATTTCCATATCAAACGCGAATGGTTCGTTTTTATTTTGTCTCAAAAAACGTTGCCAAGATCCACTGCGTCCGTGAGCTCGCTGTGGCGCCGGATCCACATGCTCTACTTTCCAGAACGGGTGAAAATTCTGCCGAAGTTAGAGCGAAATTTGAGATTGGAGAATACAGCTACTGCAGAAACTGCAGAGGGAAAATCATTGAGTAAGGAGAAGGCTAGACAGATACATTCCTCGACGACCCAATGTCACACGCAATTCCCTCGAGCGAGTCCTCGCCGAAACGATATGATCCAAACGATAACAGAAAGCGAGAGACGGCGGATAAGCGAGACATTAGCTAGAGGAGACAAAAAGGGGAAACGGGGGCTACCATTGAAAGCTACCGCTCCATGAGAATTGGGTATCCATGCGCGCGCTGCACTGGTAGGAGAGGATGAAACAGGTACAATTTGCAGCAGGTATAATAATAAGGAGCTTTTGCTGGAGGGGCACGTAGCGGTGAAACAGTCGAGAAACTATCCTGGAATTGGTACACCGTGCTTCGAATTAAGCACGCAGAATTTCGCGATCTAACTGCCTGCGCGATACCTTGTCTAGAAAAAGACTATGAATAACGGAAGATATACTCATGAACCGTTGCACTCAATTCCCATGTAAACCTATTCGCACAAATGAACCCGGGCGTCTGTACGGGTATTGATCGTTTCTTACAAACGAGCTGACAATAAGTTATCTTAGATTCAGAATTTAGTATACGATTCATGTATCGAATTGAAGGTAATTTATTACCAAAATACTGACGGCTAAGTGCCCATAAATATTGTATATCGCCCTACCGAACGGCAAGCCACGATGCCTTGTATGTGCTGCAGGAACTTCCATTGTCCCTGGTGAACCGGAGGGGCGAACACCGACACGCTTCCACCGCCAACGTTATCGGCATTGGGATATATAGACAGATATTGAAATCGCGGGGTTATTAAGGAGCGCCGAATACATCAATTTGTATGTCTTCGTTTGATCGAATCGAAAACACGAAGGGAACCCGGAGGTTCTTCTCGAAGGGAGGAACTTCGAACATCGTTCAGATCTGTCGTCTCGATTGCAACGGTCTGTGTACATTTCATTCTGACAATCAACAGTTCAGGACAATGCTGCAAGGATCGGCTAGTTGGTGTGAGATAATACAAGACAATTATTGTATCATGAGATTGATCGATGCCATTGGCGATCCCGTGAATCGATTACATCGTATAGGTATATTACCTTCTTGTTCCAGCGACTTCAACGACCTTGCATCGACTTCTACTCCACCAGAAAGGCGTCAGGGTCCAGTAGGAACTGCTTGCACTCCTCGCCCAGCCCTCCTCCGGAAATAATAGGACCTGGAGCATAAATTGGCAAGGATTCGATCAGCCGAGGGAATAATGAGGTCGGTTCCGATGGACGGGACTAAAAATTGAACGCGGTATCATCGACGACGGAAAGTCGTATGGGCGTTTTTCAGCGACCGTTTCTCTTGCCAATCTGAAGGGAAATTTTCATTTCGACAAGGCGCAGACGATTGCGACTTCATTTGGAAAGAATTAACGAGATGTTGAAAAATTTTGTTTCATTTGATTATTCAACGTTTCAAACATCTACTCGTCGAAGTTGGTCGGTATAAATATTCATCAATGTATATTATTTCGGAGGTATTCCGTCGGCAGAAGATATGCTCCGTGGCGGTAGAACTCATTTTACAATATCAGAGTTTACCCGTTTTCTACGTAGCATTTCCGGGCAGCGCGCGTTAAGACTTGAAATTTTCGAATACAGCCGGAATTTCTAGTCGAAACTTTCAGAATCCCAAGACTTCTGGGATCCGTAAACATTCTGCATAATATGTGTACGTCAGTGGGCCAGAGAGTTCGGGAGCTCGCACCTAGCAAAGTCAATTAATGTCAGTTCCGAAAGTTCTACGGTATCGCGTGACAGTGTGGTTTCCCTTTAAGGATCTTGGGAGCGCCTAAGGGTGACGGGAAGGAAGACGTGAGGAGCGAGCAAACAGGAATTGGGAAAGGAAGACAGATAGAGGAAATAGACACGTAATATTAAAGAAAGAAATAAAGGTCGTGGTCAGCTGCGGGCAAACGAAAATGGGAGTATAGAAAGAAATACTCATATATAGATACCATCGATCATCGAGTACCGAGGAGAGTGGAGAAATGATAAGACGAATAAGGAACAAAGCGGATTGAGGAATTGTGTGAGGATATTTTTTCATCCTGTGGGCTGAATTGAGAGAAGTTCTGATAAGCTGGAATTCCCCGGAGTATCACGTACCTACCACCCCCAAGCCTGCACGCTCTCGAAATAAAATAAAGCTAAGCGCAACCACGCTGCAGGAGAGATCATTGCGCATGTATGTCAGAGGGGACGGAACACCGTCGACGTTTGCCTCCTTCTTTGAGTTGACTTCACGCCACGGTATAGCATCGCGAAACTATGCGACAGAAATATTGAAATTCTTGATAGACGTGAGACGTGAGGCTTGCTGTGTTCAAGCCGCTGAGATGTGAGATAAATATATATACCCATATTATACGTGCGAAGGTGTGTAGTGTACGTGTTGGATATTGATTTCGGAGTGTGTGGGATAATTTATGCATTCACACGCCTTCAACTGTCGCCTGATGAATGTCCGTCTTTCCAGATCCTTATTCGGGGGATAAAATCATTGTCGTAATCGACCGAGGAGGAGTAGATCTGCGGGAAATACAGGTTGCCATAGCTGTCGGATCGTAAAACTATGAAATTTTGTCTCGTGGTGGGATGCTTTTTGCAACCGAGTGTGGAATGCAAACGCACCAATATGCCCGACCCGGGATCGAATCGCATGGCACATATCGCCCGGTATCGAATCGAATGAAACTTCCTAATCCGCGTCTCAGATCGGAAGAAATCCTCGAGACAATTTACCGCTTTTCTCTATATCCCCAGCTCCCGATATTTTAGTGGAAGAGGACGAATGCGAGAGAGAAAGAGGGAGCGAGAAAGATGGGGGCTGGGAGCAGAGGGTCGTCTGGAGATTTTATCAACTCCCATTCCCCAACCTCCTTCCAAACGGGGAGCACTACCATCGGCAAAGACCGCGGAGGGCCTGAAGCCAAAATCTGGGATCTACCGCGTAAACAAGAATATTGAGAACCAACTTCAGTCTACATCAAACCCCCCGTCCCGCCGCTTCGCGTGCCTCATTCGGCTCAATCTGCTGAGTTCGTTCGCTTTAAGAGATTTATTTTCGTGCAGGGTCAGGAGGCTGAGGGCTCAGGCTTAGAGAATGAAAGAGAGAGTAAAAAACGAGAGGCTGGTAGTTGGCAGGCCCGAAAAAAGCTTGAAGACCTCCCTTACAGATGGACTAGGAATAGAAACTTTTTTACCCGACTGCACGGTTGCAATCAATTTCCCTCGAAATGCATCGTAACCTTGTTTACCGGCGAGTGCAGCTATTCCTGGGTGAAATTTAACGACTGCATACGAATATTCATCCCACGCTATGCTACGGCGAGTCTATTAATTTCGGACAGAATTTCACTGGAAAATTCACGTCACTTTGATCGTGGTCCAATCGAGTTTGCAATTTTGCATTCAGGGGTTCAAGTATGTAGATTATTCACATAATTTCACATTTCGTTGGCCCAGCAAAATCATCGGAGGGTGGCCCCGACCTCTCGTATACTTCCCTCGTCCACGGGGACTAAAAAATTATCGTGAAATCGGTACGCTCACGAGATTTCTTTTCACATGAACTCATGGAAAATGAATACGAGGCGTGTTTCATTCACACAGTTCGTACGGGGGTCAGTATGCCGGTGACACGTGGCTGAATACTCGCGATAACCTCGCGGAGGGTCAGACATTCGACTTGCTTCTTGAAAAGAATGGGATAAAGAAGAAGAAATAGGATGGTGAAAAGATAAAACTGGTAGGAATAGGATGGAGAGGAGTCACATGAATAATTCCGGATAAGCTGGATGTTGAAACTAGTTAAGCTTTGTACGCACTGGCATGCCATCCGGGTGCAGCTCTCGCCGCGCCGCGCGGACTGCAGCATGGTCGAGTTGGTAATCCGCTTAGATCGCGCTAAACTGAAACAAAACCGTCCTCGGGAAATGAATAAAGCTTCTCTGGTTCTCCCTTTCGGATGAAAAACACGAAGCACCTCTGTGAAAATAATTAGGGAAATACCTGACAGTCTCTCTCCCGCCCTCTATCAAAGAGGTGCGCGGTGTTCTTCATTCTAATTATGGATATTGCAGACTCGCTACGTTCACCGCACCGGGAAAACGAAGAAAACTCGTAAACCTCGTCGTCACTCTGAGCACCTCGTTCAAACAGAGTATTTCCCAATTTTATATAATGTTGTCAAACGAGTCTCAGACTCAACGGTGCAGACAACTTTTTTTCGTTCGTTCTTTCTGTACTTATTCTTAATGGCTAGAAACATTATTTGTCCTCAGTTCATCTCTGCGAGTCTCGGGATTCTTTGCCCGACAGTGAAACCAGGGCTTGTTCTGATTGCATTCAAACCGTGTTTAATTGAATAATCCAATTTCGTAGCCATGATTTACCTAATTATAGTATACCCACCGACTCGCAGCGTTGGAAACTGATTTCCATACGTTATAGTCCATAACGGGTTTTCACGGGTTTTTAGAAGAAATAATGAAGCCGGAAAACAAATACGTAAAACCCTATTGAATCACACGCTCGGAAAGCCAGATCGCGGAGATTATTGGACGTAATTGAGTGAGCGATAAGCCGCATAAGCGGTTCTCTGCACTCGTATCTCACGCGAGCTTGATCCCCCACGTCCCTCCGATATAAGAGCCCGCTGTGGTATACCGCGGTTACTTTTCCCTCTAACGATGATCGGTTCTCCTAATTGCACACCCTGCAAATTACATTAATTCTCATTAACATTCCGCAAATTGTTGGCCGCCGTCGCGTCAGCTCCTCTCAGACGTCAACGTCGACCTCTGCGCGTAGAGTGGAATTGCGATGACACTGGTATCCAGATATTAATATCCCTAGGACTTCACAGGTTTATTACTTCGTTCGAGTTGCAGTAATAATGAATGAAGTCGATGACCTGTGTAGGATGTGTTCACAGCCTGACAACTGCGATGACTGCGACGGGGGTGGCGATTTTAATCAGCAATAATTTTCACATTCCATTTTTCATCCACGCCCCGTTTATCGCCGGATGCTTTCACCGTTCGCAGAGAACTCTGGTGCCGGAATGAACCTCAAGCTCGGAGTATTGTTGGCAAGTTTGTTCACGGGTATGAAGATTATTGTAAGGTATAGACGAGGTACTGCCAAAGTGCAGCGCAAACGTAAACCGCAAGTTAGTTACCAACTGAAAGGATCCTTGAGAGGGAGTGCAGTGTAGAAATTCAAAGGGGAGCGCGTCACATTGCCTACCAGCGTATATTTAATTGAGACTGGAAACGGCACGTTTGCTTTACTAATTTTACCATTAGCAGGCTGTTTGGCTAGAAGCTGCTCATTAAGTACTTATTTATACGTCACTCGAAACTCCGCCCGCCTTCGAGGGGTTATAATGCTGCACCAATATCCCCCAGTCACGAATAAACTTCATCAACCACCACCGTTGGTATATTTGCTGGTCTAACTTCCACGGGGTTCATGATTCTGTGGTAAAGGCGAGCTCGATTGTCATATCGCACTGGTATCTGGTATGAATTTTATCTTATCTCTGATAGGATATCGACTTTTCTCTTCTCAACGCGAGGCGTTAGTCTCCTCATTATTCTGGCGCCGAACCCTGAATTGCTTTTCATAAATATGATAATCTCACGTTCACCTCGATCAAGACTGCTTCCGCGCCATGCAAACCCCGTTATAATAATCCGGATTAAATTTCGTACAATAAGCTGCGTCTAGTCTCGACTTTCAAGGTCATTGGCCCGGCTCCACCCCCGTGCCATGGGCAAACGACGAGTCGCAAGTTCAACGAAATGTGACGTCGGCGCGGGCGCCATGAAAATTTCCACAATTCTCACGAACCATTTTCCGTTTTTCCAACTCTTTATTCTTCTTCTTTCTTTTTGACATCGAGTGTGCCAAGTCGCATTACCCGGATTCGAACAACTGACTTTCACCGATTGGTAATTCCGTGGCTATTCAGATTCTGCAAATGGAATGTATTACCCAAGATCACCAAAAGTCGCGAGCGCAGGCAAGCTAATGCGATAAACCAATGGTGCGGTCGGCTGCCCGGAATCTAGCCGCTTATTCTGGTAAATTTTCCCACCCCGTTACCTGCTTCTCTCTGAATCGTATAGGCCAAATAGACATCAGCCGGGGTACTCACTACAGCGAGAGACGAGGGTTGATTGACTAGGCGGTTCTCTCGTGGGACAAGAAATGCGGGCAGGATGCTAACGGTATTGCGGCGCTCCCGAGAGCGGACGATAGGAAAATCCACAATCCTGAAGACAGATTTTCAGTCACATTACTCGGGAGCGAAGATCTAGGCGTCTACTTCCGCCATTCCGTGTAACCCCGGACCCCCGCGCCGCCTGGACTCTTCGTCTTCTTCTTCTTTTTCCTTGAGTGATTATATCCTCACAGTACGGAAGTACGTGGCAAGTACCAAAAATAACCTCCTGGACTCATCTCGCAGAAGCATTTGCGTAAATTAATGATAGCGCAATATGGTGAACAGTGACCCAGGTCACGTCGGGGGAAGTCTGCTGCGCCCTCCGGTCGATGCAACGCTGTTACCTGGCTTTACCCATATCCAACACTATCCCCCATTGTGTAGTACAGAAAGCGAGAGGGGATCCGGAGTGTGAGCGGAGTGCAGGGTGTCTAACGAAATCCCGCATCTGAGTAGGTAGGATTTTAAGCAGTTCGGAGGAAACAGCGACAAAGCGAAGCAGTCAAGCGAAGCAAAATAAAATAAAACAGGTAACTGGGCCGCCGCGTGCCGCACTGGGAGGTCACATTCGATGTGACTCGCCCATCTGTTACTCGAACCTCGATAAATAGGTACCACCGTGTTTCTGGGTGAGAAATTTGATACCAGCAAAGATTTGGGAGTAGACTCCGCCAGGGGAATTGAAAAATTCGGCCGGGTTTCAGGAAATCTCCAGGCATCAAGAGTCACTGACACCGAGATAATCGTTCGATCAATCCGTGTTAGCGTATTGCTCTCCAATCAGTCACATTCTGTTAATTTAGTCAACATAGACTGTGCGCATAATTATAGCTGAACACGGAATGCCGCATTTCTGTATCCAACGCCGTTCCGCAGCTGTATGCCAATGTACTGTGGTACTTATATCGATTCACCAAAGTTTGTGGAACTGCGGATCTACAACCAGTGAACGTGGAGCAGCACTACGACTGTCGTTTGTCGAGGTAGAGCCAATGGCGCGATATACCTATGTATTACGGCATAAAAGTGGCGCCGACCTATGTCACTCTTGAAATAGAACCGCTTACCTCCAATATCCTGCCGGTATTCAACTTTATTGTAAGCTATGCAGTAGTGCCGTTTCTCTTACCTTATCGACTTCGACTATAACAATAAGGCGTAAATCGTCGGGAAAATTTCCGAGCACCTTGCCTTGATCGAATAGAAACTTTTTCCTGATGGAAATACGGTTTCTCTTCCCGTCTCTTTCTGTTCTTTTTACCTTTTCTCTCTCTCTCTCTCTCTCTCTCTCTCTCTCTCCAGTAGCGATGTAGTGAATATTTTTCAACCAATCAATGGCGAAATCGGTGCATCTCTATACCTCCACCACCCTCCACGCCGCGCGCCGCGGCATTGATTTCAATCAATCCCTTTCGCACCCCGCATTCCCGTTTTCCTCGACATTTCCTACTCGCCTGCTGAGAAATTGGCTGTTCGCGCTTTGCCCTATCACCCCCTCACTGGTCCCGCCGCAATCCCGACTCCCACTCCGCCTTTCACTCCTCGACCCATACTGGCAAGAATTCATTTACATCGGACGAATTGCCTCCATTATCGAAGCGAGCACACAAATTTGAACCCGGGTGCACGGCGGAGACCACGATGGAAAGACAATGGGCTGTAAAATAGATAAGGATTCCCTCGGAGCATCATTGGCCAAATTAATTCCGGGTTTCGTGAAGTTCGATCTACCGGTGATCACTGCAGTCTCTCACCGTGTTAGACCGCGAGTATTATTGATTCGCGATTTCAATGATCAAACAATTGAACGAATGCATGGGATTGGGAATAAGTGAAAGGGGTTGACACCAGGATTCAATACGCAGGATGAACGGGCGGCTTTTACTACACGACGATCAATCGCACCCCGGGTAGTGCCATTTTCGAAGTGAAGTGAAAATTAATTAATCCGCGAGGCGGCCATTAATTCGCAAAAAGCTCGTAACAAACAATTAAACGACGAGACAAGGTAGCAGTCGTTAATCTGAATTTGCCCCAGTGCCGTCTCGACTACCGATTTAACGACTTATTAAATCGCTCCAAGTTAAACTCTCGCCATCGTTGAACATGCAAATTATTTCAAATTATTTCAAATTATTCCTAAGCAAGAAGCTCGCGCGTTCCTACGACGCAGGAATTAATAGTGCTTAATTATTGCAATATCTTGAGTTCGTTAAAGGAATTCGCCGGCAGGAACTTTCGCACTAATCTCTTCTAGGAATAATTTCACCCGGAGATTTTCTCTCCATCACTATCACTCACTTCCTCACTCCCTCTCTCTCTCTCTCTCCCTCTCTCTCTCTCTTTATCGCGGCTGGAAGCTTTTCTAATCACCCGGTTCAACGTCATGCGAGAGGAAAAAAGAGAGAGATTTCCAAGCACACTTTTAATTTGAAATTGCGTGCTGATACCCCGTCCGCGAAACTGCATACTCCGCAGCTAGACAGCCCGACTCTGTGAGCTGAATAATTGCTATCCGGATCTATTGTCCGTCCTAATTGGGTAAATAAGATTTTTTATACGACGTAGCCGATACCGTTAGTCGTCGACTCCGCAATTTCCGCTCGGACTTGAACCCTTGCTGACTGTGCTGCGACCTTGTTATTCCGGTTAGGGTGAAGGGGCGTAGATCAGAGTACCGCCGAAACCAGCAACGATGACCAATATTCAACCCACAATATTTCCAGGGCCTGTTTCTCTCTGCGTTTCTCCGTCCGTGTGCGTGTGCGTCTGCGTGTGTTGCGTCCGTCCGAATACATTTTATGTGCCAGGGTGCTCCAGGGCGAATGGTGTAGCTGTTTCGGCTTACTACGGAGTTATTCAAACCGAGCCAATCGGGAATCCCACATCCGTTTCTGGCGTGTAAATCGATGTGATACATCCGCGTTCGATGTTTATTTTCAGAATTCGATCATTCGATCATTCTCAAAGGACAAGGTACGGCCCCGGAGGAACGTGTGTGGAAAATGAAGTGAGGTACGAAACTACCAATCACGGTGAGATACTTGTTCGCGCCATATCACGAACATGTGTGTTTAATTTGAATAATCGCCGCACACAAAGCGAATGCGGATATTATGTAATCTGCATGTAATAATATTACAAAGTTGATGTACGCGGTGTGTCAAAAATAAAAAGAGATTTACAGCTGCGGAGCGCCGCGTCATCGAGGATAAAGTGGCGAAGTGGGTAAGAGGCTGGCTCCGGAAGAGAGAGGTGGCGCTGGCTACAAAGGGGTGCAACGGTTTTAAACAAAAGAGGGTCGTTAGACACAAGTGGTGCCGATTAAAAACCCTGACACTACCGCGACGCATTGGTAAATACGGAAAGTACCGAGCCATGTGGAACGCGGGTCGAGTTTCAGTTAGGTACAGCCAACTATGAAGATATATTCACCCTGGGAGCTTTACGAACAGAGAAATACCGACACCCCCATTTCCGGCTGAGGGAAATAAAGATATATACTTTCAAACGAGCGGCCCAGCACTCCAAAGCACCCAATTAAAGGGTTCGGACAAAGTAGACGGGTTCTCACTTCCTTGTGGAGTATGATTATTGCATTTTAGCGTAACGACGTGAAGGTCGAAGAGCTGTTCATCGTCGCCAGTGATAAATTTGTAAAATATCTTGGTGGAAAACGTGGAGGAAATGCCAACTGACTAGTAATTAGAAAAGAACGGAAAAATGACCGGTTCGATGGAATTTTATAGCCTGGTTCCCTCCCTATCTGAGAAGAATTACATTCATTCGCGATGATTTATTCAATGGACTATTCGTCATTCGGAACACACTCGCGCCAGGCCCAGAGATTCAGGAAAACCACATGAAGGACGGCGGAGCCTGTGACCGGCAAATTGATCAAAGGAATTTTGGGAATTCTTCAGCATAAATTAATTACTCAAATATTGATCACCAGCTAAGGTTACCGTACCGGTAAATACCGTACGAAAGGGACGTTCGAACGACCCTTCTGCGCGACGCAGTTGGAAAGGGGAAACTGTTCGAAGCAATAAAACAAAACGTCGAATGGGTCACTTTCAGCTCCGCATGGTCAACCGTCCGAAGATATACCAAATCCGACCTTGCAGATTCCGGACCCACTCTACGCGAGAATTCCTGTACTTCTACAAACTGGCCGCTCGTGTGGGTCGACATTAGTTCAACGGAGACGGAGATGAGGCTGCAAAGGACGGAATTATTTTCTCTACAGAATTCCTCTGCCGATGTAGAAGAACACGGAGCTAGCTCGGATATGAATTCATTTGAAAACTGGCAGTTTATTGTTGAAAAATAAACTGTATTTCATCATCTGCAGACAGAGAACGTGTTGTATCACGAACAGTTTCGGAATCAAAAGGATTTTACTTGAGGCTGCAGTCGAAACGGTTTCATGAATTTCGTTCAAATTACACAGATTGTGGCCATGCCTTGAAAGCAATCGAGAGCGCAATTATGATCTGAAAAATTTGAGTAGTTTACTGATTACCTGTACTATGGCAATCTTGAGCTCTCCGTTCGAACAATTTGTTGCAGAATTCACATCCGAAGAAAGTTTTACGTCATAAATGTAACGGGAAAGTCTGCAGTTTTTGAGCACCGATTCAACGGGAGGCAGTTCAGCATTGTTTGTTGATTGAAAACTACAATAGATGAGATTAGAGGAAGTTTGTCCAGCTCCGTTAGATCGTTCGTTTGGTTTGAACAGTACAGAATGGGAGTGGGCACGAAATCGTGGTCTACATGCTACCGACCTATACCAACGAGGTAGGAATCGCGAGTTCGGACTATCACATCGCTATCATCGGAAAGCAAAGCTTAGTTACGGGCTCTGGATGCCCCCCGTAGAATCCAGACCCCTTGACGGGTGCGAGCCGAGGGTGTTGTTCGGGTCGGTCGCCATGGTAACCCGCGGCTTGAAGCTGACGGAATGGGATCCTCTTCGGTACTCTGGCTCTTCGACTCTCCGGCGCTCCCTCTCATCTCTTTCCGCGTTTTGCTCGGCGTAGCCGCTGCTACTATGTCCCAGCTGAGGTTTGAACCGGGCTCGTTTCTGAATACGCACGTTACTGAAAACCCAAACAACGTTCTTTCCTTTCCTGTTCCCTTTCCCTTTCCCTATCCATCGCCCTTTTCATTACTATCTCTTACTCTGGATTGCATTTCCTTCATGCCCTTCCGTTCTACCTACTTCCCTCGCCTCTCCTCCTCCTCCTGTCTCTTTAGTTCGGCGGTGCAATGCCGTACAGAACGTTAATGAGACCCCCGGCATTCTGCGCTTGTTAAAAACTAATTACTTTCCCGTCGCGGACGCCTCGCGTACGCTACCGCTTGTCACGTCTGGATTTGAAACCTAACTTTGACGGTATGAGTGCAGACCCACGAGAGTCATTCACGTACGTGATAGGCGCGTGTACACGCGCATACATACCCACGATACACGCTGAGAAGGGTCAGCGAAAATATCTCTCCAGTCTGGTGCACTTGTTGTGCCTACCTACTCGTTATAATTTGGATAACCGGAGCTCGCGCTAACTTCTCTTGGCCATTCTTCGTTCCGCACGAATACTCGAGGCTCGCGAGTAAATCCGCTACCGAGGCGATCATTTTTTACCCTTGAAAATAACTCCCACTTGCGGTCGTTTTGTACGAGGGGTGGTACAAGAAGTAGGTGGATTGCCTATGTAAGACCTTAGCTCCGGTGGATTAAGGCCAACGGAAGGAGAGCATCATTCCCTATATAGGTATGTATGTACATTGATCGCTGTACGGTCTCACGTTACGATTAATCACAGCCCGAGCTCCACAGGCAGTACTGCCGGTGGATACAAAGCCTTGCGACGCAGTGGCGCCTGTGTCATCCAACAAAACACGTGTCACAGCGTTAAGTTGGTTCCGCAGCTCGTTAATCACGAAACATTATATGGAAGTGATGGATTAAAACCCCGTCTTCGTGCGGGTTACGATCTTATCAAATCTTTTTATACGACCTCCTCACAGTTCGACGGGTGTGCACAACTCTTGTAGATCTTCCGTGACTGTTCTCAAGGTGGTAGTAAAGTGATGGGGAAATGAAAAAAAATAAAAAAAAAAATAAAAGAAGCAATCGCTTTGATTATTATCGAATGCATTCGCTTTACTTGGTACAATTTTCGAACAAACCTTGCCGAAAAATATAATTTGTCTGTTTTCAATTACCGGAGGATGGACCAAACGTTAATTTATCTTCGCGCGGGTACATACATAAATACCCAACAAATTTTCATTTTCAGCCTAATAGCTAGTGAATAATTCAAAGCCGGTGATTTTTTTTTTTCCTTTTTCTAATTACAGTTGGTGGTTTTCTCACTGAAAAAATAGTCGACGAGGTATATGCCTGAAACTGACGTGGTTTTTTTCCAGGTTTCGTTTTGATATTATCTTCTGTTACTTCTGACGAGAGTTAGGTACACCTCGTCTCAGTCGTTGCGCAGATGAGCTTTCGTCGTTGGTAGTAGATATTGGAAGTCCGTATCTTGGGAGCGGTGAGTTAACGAGGGGGAGGGGTGGGGGGACTTTTGAAACTTTAACGACCCAAGGACTATAAGTATAAGCTCTTTAAAGCTCACGTTTCAGTTTCGAGTTGACTCATTCACAAAAAAGGAAGAAAGAGGTAAAGGAAAAACAGCTTGAAAAAAAAGAAGAAAGAAACAAAATAGAAATTAGAAGAAAAATAAACTAGGTCAAGTTTTATCGTGTAAACTTTGCAGCGAGACGGTTCGGCGGAACTCCCGCGCGCGATACTCGTCGGAAAAATGTCGCTATCGCGTCCCCTCGCGTCGCGATCCTGCGCGCGAGTAAGTGAACGTGGCCTGAATCGAGCCATTCGTTGTTAAACTCGGCTAAATTGCCGAGTAGTTATGCTCTTGATACGTACGAATGACAATCCCAATTCACAGGGCTCAGAACAGTGTGACTTTTGCCTGGAAAGGGGAAAAACACCTCGGAAACATCTTTCGTACAAGAAAAAGAAAAAACGAATAAGGGACGAAAAAAACCAGGCTAGTTAGTTAGTTTGAACAAGAAATTGTTCAACGAATTGGAAAAGCGAATTTTTGTGTTAATTTTTATCAAGGGGAATTGAGCAGTCAGGAGGATATGGGCATATATCTGCGAAAATAATAACTTTTTGACGGTTATTTTCAATGAGAAAATTTTTAAAAGCGGTTGAAAGAGTTTGAAACTCAAGACATTACCCCAGTTCCCAAGTGGGAACGATCGTTTGCCCCAAGGCCTCGTTTTGCCTCCCTCGATTCTGGCAGAGTAACGGCTACATTCAAATATCGAATCAATTCATATATCAAGATAAGAGCCTCCCCTGCGTCAGACGAATATTTCGCAAACAAGAAACCTCGCTGTGGTACCTCTGCGAATTGCGCGTCTCGGGACAATGCGAAACGCGTTTTATTCGTTTGTTTCATGTCTTTCTTTGAACTTGGAAGGGTGGGTAGGTAATACAAACACAATAATACGTAATTAAATTCAGTCGAGATTGACGAGTCGCGGACTTTGTAGGTACACAGCGAATTGAAGTTTATCACAGATTGTTCAATACCGATACTTATGTCGTTACCAAAAATTGTAAAAACGTTTGTACGGTACTATAGACGAAACTGAACGACGCTCCGATCCGCATTGCAACACTGTCATACATTAAGAAAGCAACGAAGACGTTTGGAATGCACTGCAGAGTGGAGGGTAAAAATAAAGTTGAGAAATGCGTTAAATCGTCGTGTAGCTACAGAAAAACGAAGAGGACGAGTCGGCTCGGGTGTACCTACGACCGATCCCGCAGCGGCCAAAGAGATTCTATATTCAAAGCACTCGTAGCCAACCGAAGAAGTCGGCGTGTTTTTATTGCAATACAGTTGTCGCCCGTGATTCTTGGACATCTAGCCAGTAGTTGGTATACTGAATCAAGCGTGCTTTCAAACTGAACTAAAAGACGCGCGATTTTGCGTCTCTAGGTATAATTTATCGCAAGATTTAATTCCAGTATCTTGTCAAAGTTTGGTCATCCGTGAAAAAAGTTGGCGAATCGGATGATGAAAATTTTCGAAATTAAGTGGCACGACCGGTTCAACTGAGTGGCTTCAGTCATCTAGAATAAAAGTCACGTCTCTAATCACGAAGCTTTGCTCCACTCTTGTCCCTTTTGTACGGGGAAGAACTGCCGCTGCAGTCTAACTAAGGCAAAGCCTTTTTGACGCCGCGCCGACGACCAAGCAACTTTGAGAGTTTTCATGGCGTTCAGGATAATTCGGTATATCTTGTTACCCTTGACGAGTCGGGGATTTGTCCCTAGTGAGAGAGTGACTGGTTGGAGGAGGGGGATGAGGACGGAAAGCAAATGACGTAATTATTCAGATTAGTTAAATATTTGCCCGGCGCAAATAAGCTTTTCACTCTTTCTCCGTGAAGTTAGTACGCCAAGATTCGTATAGAATTTCACTCGGTTTTCGGCTTGCTTTGTTCAAATATGCACGCCTCCACGCGGTTGGATAGAGCCGCTGCAGCTGCAAACGAAAAGCTTGGTGGCTAGCTTCTGACACTTTACCAAGAGCCGAAAAGCTCCGAACTTATTTCCCGGTTGTATAACTCATTGTAATTTGTGCAATTCGTACTGCGGTAGTTCGTTAGGAGATTTATCGACTTATTGTCCGACTAGTGCCACAGCGAAGAAAGCTTTCGCCGATATTTCGGCGCCGCAATTCCGTCGATGTTTCCGATGAAATACTACTCCAACGTACGTTTCACACCCGATATAGAGGTATAACTCATCGAACGTAACTTGCGAAACGTTTCACACAGACGTCAACAACTTGCGGTTTTCTATACCCTTTCCCAAGTGAAAGCAGATCATACGACAAATTTAATCGCGAAGAGATCAGATTACAAAAAGTTTCGCTTTGAAGTATACGGCAGACTTCAACGAATTGGACAGATACGGTTCCATCAGTTTAACTCATTAAACTTTTTGGAGCCACTGGATCGAAATTCCAGTGATTTCAATTACCAAACATTCAGCAAAGACCCGGAGGCGCCGCTCCTTTCGCCGAATGAGTGCTATATTGAGTAATATTCCCGAGAAGGCCTACCTTGTTTGGATATCCGTTATACCGGAGCAGTTTCTTGCAGCATTTACCCCGATTTTCGTAGTAAAACATCTGGACCATTTCTGAATGGTCCGTCGCACCGCTGACGGTAAATGGGCCTCCGGTTCCGTTGATATTTGAATTCTGCGGGGGCGGCAGCTGCCGACGCCCGAGCGGCACGCAGGGGCACCACCCTGAGACCATCCCACGGGCCCTGAGTCGCCCCTGGCCCGAGGGGCCCCCGTCCTTCGCCCCACCCCCAAAGGGAGAAAATCCCTTGATTTTTTGTGTTTCGTTCTTGGGCGCGATCGCCGATTCAATCGAAGACTAGACCAACCATTTTATGGAAATTTCTCATTCTCACTATTCTTGGTGCTCTGATGGGGCGGCGATACGTCTGAAACAGAGAGAAAAAATATGGAAATATAATTTGAGCAGAAAACACATCTCTCGCGAATGATATAACGTTTTGCTGAGTCTATTTCCTACATAATTCCCAGCGACGCGACGCTGTAAGGCGCTACTGTTGAGCGAGTAACAGAATTCTTTTATAACAGAAGTGGTTTTTCTCTTCTTTATTATTATTGCGCCGCAAGGCGGAAAGTTTAAATACAAAGAAACGACAACGATCCCTGAACGAGTACCGTAGGAACGCGACTGAGAGGGTGGCGGGCGCACTTGAAACGCCCACGAGGACTCTCTCGTGCCGGAGCGTTTAAGCGCAACTCCGGCTGCCTATTAAGCGAGCTGTTATTTTACGCTAGTAAAATATCCCACAATCGGAGGGCTTTGAGAATTTTAATGGATTCCTTGCGCCGTCTTTTTCCCGCTGGCAATTTTGTTCACAGAGTTGAATTAACGAGGTTACTCTCGGGCCTGGCCTAGGTGGAGGAGACCTTTCTCCACCAGGAGAAATGACTCTCAGACAAACGCCTCTATCGTGTACCTCGAGGAGACGAGGCCGAGGAAAACGTGCTCGTGAAAAGTACGGCGAGGAGACCGATGGTTCCACATTATTTTGTTTCAATTTCCAGAGCCCGTTGTGAATTTGAAATTTCTACGTTCACCTAGAATAATGTTATTCCTCCTATGATGCGGTACCTGCCCAGCTGACACGGGGAACTCTCCAGGTCGTAATATAACTTCACCAGTTTCAAAGTTATGCCTTCCAGTTCCTCGCATCAGTTAAGAAACTATAGTATAATAATCAATCTTCGATCTAGGTTAGCCTGAGATTGATGATATGAATTAACAAACGTCTCATTTCTCTCTTGCTCAAACTATACAGATATCGCCGACGGAGGATTCATACTTTATACTCTCGTGAAGAGAATTACAATGAGAATCAAACTCTCAACTGCTACATATGTAGCTTGCGCGTTGTCATATCGAGGCACTAGAATAATTCCTTCCGATAGATATCGTTGCATTAATTTTATAGATTTAATGGTAATTATTATAGCTTTCGGGTTTCGCGACCGCGGGAAAAGACGCGCGAATTAACATTCACATGAACTTTCCGGCCCCAGTTAAAATTGGTATCAATGCAGCGTATATTCTACAGCAAAAGCGAATATGAGCGCAAAGTCTTCTCATTTTCCTGAAAATTTCGTATATACGACAGCTGAATCCCCTGAACGATTGAAAAATTCAAAAGAAAGAAAGAAACAATTGTTCACCAGTGTACGAGCCGAAGCTCCCGCAGCCTCCCCAAGCCTCAAAAGCTCTACTCAACTTTCTCACCATTAAACTTCATCAGATCCAGATAGCAGTTACTCACAGCAATGTGTAAATTTGTTTTTTCAAAAATATGAGAAATTAATTTTCACCGCGTAATAGATGAGGGGTTCTTTTGTCGGCACACAATGAAAATCATCCCAGGGTGCTACTACGGTTGGGGCGAGAATCTCTGGTGGAACAATTTCGACGTGCGCGCATTGAATTAACCTAATAGTTCCCTGAGGACCTGCATTTCTCTCAAATTAATCGAATCTTATGATAGAATGAAGTTACTACGTCTCATCCAAACCTGCACCTTGTACCTTGCTCCGGGAATAGGTGAGCCCTTCACGGAATCGGCGCTCGGAAATCGTCTCGCAATCGGTGAAATACTTCTGCGAGAAATTCATCTGTGCTTGATAATTTTCGAAATTCAACTTTCACCGGATTTTCAGAGAAAGACAAAATGAGCGTGAGAAAAATACGGATACGTCGAAGCGAAATTCAATTACGAGATTTACCTGCTTCATTCCTCAATGCCAAAAGAGGGATTCGGAGTTTTCGTAAGGCAATATCACCGCCGAGCCCTTTGCCTGCAAAGTCCTAAATTAGTAAACTTTTTTCTCAACTTTTCCCACTTTTTCTTTGGTTTCTTTGAATTTGTTAATCCTCCCGGCAACTTTTCGCCCGGTCATTCATCCACTCACGTATTTCGTAACTAATTCAGTTGAAGTGGTTTTCGAATCGGTGTACAAATCTCTGCCTAGTTTCCCCTCCGACCGAGCCATGTACTCTTTACACTCTCATCAGCGTTTGAAAAATCAACCGAGTACTCGGTAGTTGCTTCCGCACAAAAATTCATTCAGTACATAGTGGAGAGGCTTTCGAGACCGGAAGCCTATGAAACTGTTTTGTTACCCTTATTTGAGGTACGAAGTTACACCGATAATCTCTAACGTTGGTATATCTTCATGAAAATAATTCCAGCTCGCTCTAATCCTAAAAGAATGGCAATCGTCCTCGAATCACGAACTGTGGAAGCTAGACGACACGCGGAATCCCATGGCAATAGCAACTGGTGTCCAGTCTGATCTTTTTGATCCTAAGGAGTCAGGGCTATCCAGTTCAGAGTACAGGCACACGTTTCGTCCGCCTATTAAATGCATATTCTACGAAGGAATATACCATGAAATAGATGCACGCGCTCGCTGAAAGATGGACAACCATCGACCGAACAAAAATGGGCTGAAAATGCACCAGCGGCGGTTATGTAATTCGGCAGAACTTCAACACATCGTTGATTTTGACCGTCATTATGCTGACTGTGGTGTATTCGGCTATTCCGAAACAGTTTTTGATTTTTAGTAATATACATGGAACCATCGATGATGGAAATCTACTCATTAGATGTCAAACTTGGCCTGTAGTTTATGGCAATAGTTGACCATTTTTTTTAATGCATATTGCGAAAGCGCAATATGATGAGTGAACCGGCGTGTTTGTATAAGGAAGGATAGATTATACTAGTGCACGGCGCGAATCGTTCATGAAGACTGTACCTATTGCAAGCGTTCAGCATGGTGGAAGTCTCGGCCGGATGTCCGGCCGAGTTTTTGCAAAGAAAGCAATTGCAGACACTTGCAATTGTTCTGGGTGAATGAAAATGATCTACGCGACTCTCGAAAATCTTGTGTCTTTTTCTTTCAAGGATTTTGCTTCTTGCTGCCAGGACCGTTCTCTTTCTTGGGGATCGAAACTTCGACTTTCCACCTCGTACACATAGCCCTCAGGGAGAGCCCTTTCCTGCGCGCACCCTTATTCTACCGCTCCGCTTTGACGTGTTGTGAATTGAGACCAGGATTTTCACGATACCTACTCGAAAATATTCTGGCCAACACTAAGGGATGATTTTAAGAGTTGCTCGAGCGAAGATTGCCCCCAGTGCTTTTCATATTCAGATGCATGAGCATATCCATAAATAGATCGAAGGCAATTTGAATGCATGAGACCGATCGCACCTAGGAAAATATCTCCAGGAGAAAGCACATCTCTGGAAAAAATGATTTCACAGTTTGGAAAATGACCTTTCGGATAAGTTAGATCAGAGTTTTCCGAGCTAGTACCAGATGCCATCATTTCGGACTTACTTCTCACGTGCGCAATAGATTGTGAACGGTGTCGTAATAGCCGGTAAAGAACAAAGGAATCTGAGATGCCAAATACGTCGTGGGGCCGTTACCCGAGCAGAACCCTTTAGATGTTTGGTCGATTTCATCCCGAGACAGTTCCGTCGGTTGCAGAGGTAAGTTGGCGTAAATTATAGGATGGCATTGGAAGACGGCCAAACGTGGATTGAAGTCGGAAATCGACTCAAAGATAAGAATATACGAGAGGAGCCAGGACGCGGCTTCCCCCGCGGAGGGAGGCCAGAAATGTCAAACTCATCCGCAGCTCAGTGGTCGAAAGAAATCGTATCACTTTTGACATGAAATCCCAAACCACCAACTGTCAGAGAGATAAGGGGGGAAAAAATAAGCGAGAAAGGTAAACTGTACCTACATCTAATCGTGAGTAACTTTTCTTGCGGTATAAAAAAGTTTTCGGGGGAAACCGAAACTCCTGAACGAATAAAAACCAACTGTCAAACAAACCTGAGGAAGGAATACCGGCTAGTATATCTATACAAAACATCTAGCAATATTTCTTCATCAACTCAGAAAACGCATGATCGAAATTGACAACAGTTTACGTGTTAGGTTGACGTTAAGAAATTACTTCGAAGCAGTACCTACGAAAGAGAGATGCTAAGATACCGAAATCCCGGCTCCTAGTTTCGTGGCATAAAGAGCCACGTGTCGCCGTGCGATCTGCGTTCAACCGCGCGTGTCAGTGTTTGTTTTTCTATTCCGTTTCATTGCTTTTACAGTCCGTTCTGTGTTCTTAGCTCGCAGCACCGTAGATGCCGATAATCAAACGCGGTTCTGGTCCTGCATCTGGTTAATCATCTGCATTCGATTACCGAACGAGCAGTATAAAAATACCGATCAACTGAGGTTCGTAAAATTTCATGGGAAATTTGGAGCCTACCAAGATGCGTGGCTTGAAATCATACGCGATTCGGTTCAGGGAAACTGTCTCGTCAATTATTCCGGCAGCATACCTTTTAGGTATACCTGTCTACCTGGCTTCGACACTTCAATCTTTGTCGAAAGTACAAATAATGCGTAAGTGATACAAGATAACACATATTTTGAGATTGATGAGGCTTTACTTCGGCCGTGTGTACAAAATGTGATGTAAAATGATGTATATAATATATATGTATATACAATCGTATACGTATGCTAGGTATGTCCATGAGAATTGCGTCTCTGTATTCAACGCAGATTCCAGCAGCCCGTAGTCGCATTATCATACGTATACATTAACAACTTAGTCAAAGTTGAAACTTTCCTCAAGGGATGGTGGAATGGAAGTAAATAATTAACGAGTTCATTAATTAGCTTGCGTGTGGCTCTTACGTTTGGTTTTTCTTTGGATTTTTGTTTTCGATTTTGTTTCACGTCTGGCACCGCTGCAGGGCTGCTATGTTGCTGTGAATCCGTTTTTCAGGCACACCGTGTTTATTTTCCTTGCATTAGAAACTGTCAACTCTGGGAATACGCCGTTGATTTTGTTTCAGAACTCCATTAGGATATTTCTGTATATTTTCGGTGTAGGCGCGTTCAAACAAACAGAAGAAGAAGAAGAGAGAGAAGAAGAAAAAGTAAAATGAAGTACGCGTATCGTAAATGAACTCGGATCCGTTACTATATATCAACTCTTCGTCGGCCTGAAGCTTTTGGACGAAACTTTTTCATCGGTAAATTTTCTGTTACCGATTTTCGGAAATCGTTGCGTCCCGAAGAATCACGAGTGATTCTTCTCTCTGGACAATTGAGAACGTTTCCTTTGGTACGATTTCCAATCGGTTGTTAGCTCGTACAGTTTTGATTTCACGGGAATTCAACGTGTAGAATTAAATAGTCTGAATCGGTTCGTTGTTCGATCATAGAAGTCGATTTTTATGGGTACAAAAGTATAATTAGCCTGTGCTTTTCTCTCAACACGTTATGGTTTACCGATCAGGTACAGTGTAAAGATAATAGCGGCTATCGAGCGCGCGAACTTCTTCTTTGCTTTGCTTCGGAGGATCAGCTCTCTTTCAGTTCTCGAACCTTTACAAAATTCGTTTTGCTACAAGCTTTCCCGAACCCGAGCATCAGACCGATACTCTAAAATTTCGACAATTCGTTATATATCTTTGGCGAAAAAAAAACTCTTCGGATATTCACCGCGGAGTTAATCGCGGATCCAGTGTAGAAAAATCGCCGAATTTTTCGTTAGAATCTACTCCGTGGCGAAAGTTCTCATGGTTCCTCTAGCGGATCCCGTTTTACAAAATTGGCTAAACGAATACGAGCTATCAGCTCCGAAATGACCATTTCATATTTTGAGCTAATAGAAGGAACTAAGGAAGTCCGAATGGGGTGTTAAAAATCGGCGTACAATTTATACTCATTTGTTTTCGACTGCGAATTCCCGCAGAATTGATTATAAGTCGCTGATTAATATCACGCGCACCTGTTAGTATCTCGTTGATTACTCTGTCGGCGGGTCACGAATGATGACCAACTAACGACGCCAGCGATAACGCGACTACTGAAAACTTACACGATACAAGGACTAATCTACGGCGTCGCGACGAACGCTTTCTACGGCGGCGCGGGGCGTACTGACGTCGTCGACGTCCGGAGGAACGAATATCGTGCGCCCCCACGACGAGCGGCGAGACGTTGTGGATCAGTCGCGTTCGTCGCCTCCTGGGGGATCCGGGCCATGTGCGAGCCAGCGCGCGCGTGCGTTATTTCCACCCCTGTCTTCGTTGGGGAGAGTCCGGAATCTCGCCCCTGCGCATTCGCCGCGTCAAGAATTACCGCCGTTCATTCAGAATTGGGGATTCCTCGAGCAGCAGAAGAGCAGAATGAGGAATTCACAACTTAGAATTGGACGATTCTAATCAGAATTATCAAACAGGCTGCAGGAGTAACGGAACGAACTGATAATAGAGTATAAATTTTGTCACGGCAAACGGAAAGAAAATTACGGAACTCGTCTCATCACGATGTCGTTAGTTACGCGCGGGCGGAGATGCTATCGGTCCCCAGGAAATCGCCGGGTCACCCTGGTCTCGGTGGAAGAGTTTCTCCCCCAGCGAATTTCAGCCGTTGATAGAAAGTTTCGTACAGCTGAAATGCAAAAGGAATGTAGACCGAAGGATCTCTCGAACGGACTTCACCTTCTATATAACTGCTTCAGCAGGTTTGAAAAAAAAGGTTTACAACTTGTCCAATAAATTTCCAATTGAAATGATGAGAGAATGATTTCAAACAGGCAATCTCATGCCTAAAGGCTCTGTCCCTAAGATTTCACCAAGATTTTCTTATCGCAAGGTTCTTATATGGGAATATGAAATGGAACCACGTAATTTCTGTTCAAACGGGAGCGTGCGATTAGGCGACTGCAGATCCCGTCGTCAATTTCCACGAGAGCGATCTGACTTGCCAAAGCTCGATACAGAACTGGGAACAATAGTTTTCAGGGATAGGCGGTAAGGGAGAAAGAGGAAAAACCATCGATTCTCGAATAGTGAGACCGCTTCGTGACTTATCATCCGATCTATCAGCTTTTTACCACGTCGGAAAAAAGGCATGAGAACGTGAGAGAGGTACATGGAATCAGGGTATTCCATCTCAAAAATTGAATTCAAAATATCGATCTCCAAGTTCGCGTACTTCCTTCGTGGACCGGTTCCAGTCGATGTTTATGCTAGATTCCCTTCTCCGTTGCTATATTCCGATCCAATTCAACCGAATCACATATGAGTAAGAATATGGGAATATACCATACGGATATTTCGAAAGTGTCGTTGCGCACGCATTGACGGATGTATTTTGGACACGCATTCATCGGTGCAAGTTTACGACTTTCCTCGCCGGCTTCCTCTGATTGTGAGTATATTCAGGCTTGTCACGCATAGTCCCGCGACATCTCACGCATGACGATTTCACGTGCCAAAGAATGAGAGACGACGTCGAGTCGCTCCTAGTACGGCTCGTAGCATAGCGGCCGGTCGCAGCTACGCCGATTTATAAGGATGGGTTCAAAAACCTCTTGAAAATATATCCGTGTGCTTCATAATTCCACTCCGATCCGTGACTCCTTATCGATCATTTGAGTCTTAATTAACGTCACGTGGTCTTCATTTTGAATGTATGACCGGACCCGTAGATAGTGAAACCTACGTATCGACATTGTCTCGACGCGCCTACGGCTAGCTATAGCTAGAGCTATGTCGCCAGTCGACGCGTGCTCGGAGATATGATAATTCACTGGCACCTTATCGCCGCGCGACGCTCAAGTACGCGATGAAGCGTCAAACGGTCAATTGTAGACTGTACATTTCTCCGCAGTGATTGACAACGGGTGTCACTCCTGTCAGTCGAGAATTGAGAATTAACGAACCTCGAACGTGTCAATGATAGCGAGCTACGTGAACCCAATAGTCTTACAATATTATTTTAATTGAACACAGTTAGCAAGTCTGGTCTCCATTTTGTCCGTTCACTGGTACGGCAGGCCATGAATTCGAATACGGCGATCTTCCGAAGGTTGGAAACTTTTGCAAAATCAGAACGAACCGGAGCTCCTCTATACGTTCGCGCTCGTTCCACTATAACGAGATTCTACTTCCCTGTTCTTCCCCTGTAATTAAGTTTCTAATGCAGAACAAAACAAAGTGTCGTTTCCCTCGAAACGAGCTCTTGAAAATTGGTGGCCTCGCATTTTCTTGACCTCCAATACGCCGAGAGATGATATCGTTAGGACAGAATCTTCGACTTTCGTAGAACATTGCCCGAGGGTTATTCACGACAAAAAATATGAGCGATGTGGACTGTTTTTCTTCGTAGCAGAATTTCGGACCACATGAAACCCGAGGCGAATGATAGGTATACCTCGGCTCGGTTACTGTCTTCATCATTCTCCTCAGGAAGACGGTATATCCGAGGTTCCGAGTGATTCATGTTACGCCGACAAATGAGGAGGCGGGACGGGGACCTGAGCGATATCCACTGAATAACGCAATTACGAAACCAAGTGGCGTTTGAACCTAGACAATGGGCACTCTTCGCACAATGTGCGTGACGACGAGGACGCCTGGTGCAGAGACCTTAAACGCGTGACCCTGCACCTGCTCCGATACGTACAAGGCAGCAAGAGCAGAAGCACAAGCAAAAGCTGCCTGCGCCGAAGAGCATTGGCTGACACGTACTTCCGGTCCCTTTTCGCGTACGTGCGAACAAGTGGTGCGGGAGAATCTCTCTCCTGATAGATGCCCTCTATATTCTCGCTCCTCGGTTGCAACTCGCCCTATCGTCCGTTCCGTTGTCATCTCTTCTCCCTCCGGTTGAGGGAATTACGATCAACTACTCCTCTTCCTCTATGCTTTATTTCTATATAGTCATTGCAGGAAGGAGGGTGTCATAGATATCGGTCCGAGTGGCTCCGGCTCCCCCATGAAACACCGAGTGTGAAAAATGCACCGCGGGAGTAGGTAGTATTCTAACGTGAGTCGAGAATTTTATTTGGGTATCGTGGCTGCGTTGAAATTTCTTCGTATCATGGCATGGCCCATTATATCGACGGTGGAACCATGGTCTCGACCGAGACAACGAATTTCTCACATGTTTTATTCATGTGAGATAAGTCATTCGATCTACTTACTTATGAGAAATATTTTCTATTGCCTGTTTGGCCATTTGGTATAGCAGACGAACGACGAATTATCCGAGCGCGGCTCTCGTTCTATATTACGCTTTTGCCGGCGAGAAATCGCGCGTGTGAATCTTTAAACCCTTCGAGAATGAAGTTTTCGAGACACTGCAGTACGCAGGCACTAGAAAATCTATAAATCGATTCTCAACTTCTCGCTGGAAGTCGCTCTGACGTTAGCCGAGTGTTAAAAACATTTCTACGCTTGTTGGGATTTCATTCTTCAACTTGCAGCTAAAAGAAAGAAAGAAAGAGAGAGATAGAGGGAGAGCATAGCAGCACAGCGTGGGAAGTGAAGCTGAAAAGCTTTACTCGGGAGATGAAAGTCTAAATTAAACCCTCAGAGATCGTTTGAACTTTGTAATAGGCTCTCACATGAACGGGATAATTAAAAGTTATTCAAGACCTGTTTAAGCCGTTTGTTAATAAATAACAAGTCGAATAGGCCGAACCCGCTACGTATCTAAACACGTATACCTATAATTCCCACCACGAATAGCGAGCGAAGTATGTTTTCCACGTTATCTCATCCCCACAGAGCGATAAGTCTCAGATTTGAGTAACGATATGGAATTTTGTATCCTGCACGCCCTCCGTGGCACCGAATGATGTCGTTATACCTACGGAGGGTTCGCTAAGCTCGGACCGCTCGCGAGTTGAATCTCCTTGCATATATATGACACACCTATACATACGCATATACATATAGATATACGAGACAGAGGTGGTGAGGAATACATTAGCCCGATTGTGTCATCGCATTATACTAAACGCCTCGTCAAAATTGGATCCATAATGAGTTTCACAAGCCACTACCCTCGGCTTCCATACGAGCATTCCGTGTAACTCCTAGATTAACAGCTTTTGGCACTGAGGCGAACGATTCGTCAACCAATTTGCCACGCGTGACACTGCAGCGGAGTAATTCTGAGGTCGAGGTTTTCGTTGAGACATCAATAACAGAACAAATTTCTTCTTTCCCTCGCAATCTCTTGAACCACGCCGTCGATTCAGCGATAAATCCACACCGATGACGGTCTACTAATTGCTAAAATGTTAACTAGTAGTCTGGGGTGAAAATAGAAGCATTTGCATCAAACGACGGAAATCCCTTGGAGCGGTGCAGCCCCTAAAGCTGAAGAGATTCAGGCCACCCTTTTCGGTTCCTTACCCCTCACCGTCACCTTCTGTTATATACACGCTCTTCGAAGCTCTTTGACTAAGGTCTCATGCCCTCCTTGATTAATAATCCAACTAAAAACCACGGCGGGACATTGTCTCAACGTTTCTATGGGGTTTTCGCCGAGGAGGGGGAAGGCGAACGAAGAGGATGACTCACCTCCCGTCAAGAGTGTACGTAGCAGCACCACTCACGTGCTCCAGTATCGCCGGATCGGGTATATGATCCGCTCTAATGATTTTCACAGCGCTGCCCTGAGCCGGAACACAACCTGGGGGCGATTTTTATTCTCAACATCATTCCGGAGATTCATCGACTTGTATCCATGCTCACGTGATGTTGATAATTTTTTGCTTTTTTTCGAATTTCAGACCGCGCTTCAGACCCTACGCGGTTTAAAAATCGATTTTGGAGTACCGCATTACGAAAAGAAAATGAAACCATTGAGTGCTTGTTCATTGTGACTAGCAACTCCTCTACAATTCGCATACCCATGTAATTGTTCTAGCAAAAAGTGGCGGATTCTGCATGCAGACTATTAACTTTTTCATACGTAAATTCGTGACGATTCATACATTCCGGACTCGACGTCCTTCAAAGAACTCGTCAGCCTAGCAATTTTTACGAGAATAATTGGATACTTTTTCATGCTATAATTGAAGCATTTTCGTTCCCGCTGCCCATTCCAATTCTCGGGACCACATCACCGGGCAGGACGTTACATGCTACGTGTGCAGTGTTCTCTCTTCGCATAGAATCTATAGAGTGCAACTGCAGGTCTACATACATAGATACACACAAACATACATACATACATACATAGAAACATACTCGTGCATATATTCGTAAAGCCGGCTCATGCCGTTCAGCTCGAACCATGTTTGCTAATGGATGTACCGAAGTTGCATATAGCTACGGCACTACATAATTGTTCTCGTTTTTCAGGGCTTTGTTTGCAATTTTCTGGCCACGGCGAATCGAATGCCCTTGCGAGCGCTTATACTCGTACATATATTTTCACATAGATTTATACACAGGATATAGAGGTAGCGGTACGTTCGTATACACAGGTAGCTATACTAGTCGCGATAAAGAGACGGCACCACCCGACGAACAAATGGTCCAACGAAACAGCGAAACGATAAATTTTTTCCCATTTTCATTCCCGATAATTCGCTGCGGTGGAAAATATCACAACATTTCTGTTCAGCTCGACGCGATGTCATAACAACAGCGATCCCTGGTGTAGCTCTATGCAATACATGTTCGAAGGTAAAAACACAACATGCACGTTTTCTACCTTCCATGAAAGCCAGCACGTGGTTTATGAAAAAGATTCGCTCTATGCCTGCGGAATTCATTGGCATCGTGAACTACTCCGATTATACCTGAGGAAGAATTTTTTTTATGGCACCGTAACGACGTGGAGTTCAAAATCTCGAGCTATAAGAACTCTACGATCTTCTTACGGAATACCGAAAGTCAGAATAGCTTTGTTATTTTGTAATCGGTTATTGGGCTGGCTCCAACTTATCGATGCTTGCATCGGGTACATCAGTGTAATTGAATTCCATGGGACGGTATGTGAGCCGATGGAGTACATTGTTGAACTACGGGAGCAGACCCTTCCAATTCCTTGAGCAAATTGAAACCAACATACCTAGAAGATTGTCAAACACTCGATGCCATTCTCGTAGGAAAATACAAGCCACTGCCGAAACCATTGCCCCCATTGCCTCGACATATCGCCGAAACGACGATAACTGTTCGTTGTACTCGTATCATTGCAGTCAATGGAGACAGTGTGCCGGTAGCCTTCGAATCTCACTTTCTTTCGTCACGATATTCGCAATGATTGCAAAATATGATCACAAATTTATCCGGGACGTGAAAATTACCGTGCAGAAAAAAAACGCGCGGCTGTTTGAAGTGGACGGAGATTGCGAGACGCGTTTCGTCCGTATACTCGAAGCCATATTTGCTAGGGAAACTGTTGACACGAGTTTAGTATACACCGGAGAGTCAACTAGAGTCGGACACCTGTTGGAAAAATGAAGCCACACGCGAACTAAGAGCATCTTAGCCCGTGTAACTTTCAGGCAATTTATCTTTCTTAACAAACCACCGGGGCTCCTTAGCTACCGGGGTCACGATGTCGTCGAGCGAATATGGTACCACGTCGCAGCCGAATGGCGTCATGGTGATCGAATAAGACTTCTGCAGTTAAATCCTCTAAGAATATATTTACCTCTTTGACACGCCGTGAAAACATACAACTTTGACAATAACGTTCCAACATTCAATTCGCAGCTCTGTATGCATTGGGGATCCCACTATGTGAGCAGCGTGATAAGACCCAGAGAAATTTGTGTGTAATTGCATCGTTTTCTCATCTCACTCCGTATTATATATATAAGACCGTTCGAATGCTCGAATGGTAGATACTTCACGATCGAGCTATGAGCTCCACATACACATTTGAAGTCTAGATTTGTACAGACTTAAAGTCAAATGAAAGCTTCCCGAATGAAAATACGGGTATCGGAGGAGGAGGCTGGTTCAGGTGCGAATATTGGCAAAAGTTGTCCCAATGTTCTCTAGGTGGGTATAGGTTTTAATGTCACGGAATGCTTCGAACCGAATCAAATAAACGTTCCTTGGAATCGTTATTTGCTGTTCTCTTCCTCAGTTCGCAAGCTCGCTCTGGATGAATGTTGAAGCCGTTTTCTTATCGCAGTCTCAAAAGACTCATCGTTTCGGATGTCGGCCGACATCCAAGTCGACGTTCGAGATACTCTTCAAATACTCATGACCGATTTCCACTCTATACTCTCTTAGATTCTATCATTCTATACCCAGTCCATTGAACATTCGCTGCAAAAATACACCATACGTGTGATTTCATCTCTTCTAATCCATAATATGCGATTACTCCTCCGCCTCTATTCGAGGCGCTGACTCCATGTACAACCGTTCGAAGAGGGATGAATTTTTCCAGAGAACTCCCTTCTCAAATGTTTTATTAACAACTCGGAGACTAAAATCTCCATGGGTCCCGGAACGTTCGGCTTTCACTCGGTGGACGCAGTTATTCTGACCCCCCATCGATCAGGACCGCGACGTGTATTGAACATGGCGATTGATCCTGAAGGACAAGCCTACACTGCGGACAGCCCTGCTTCGAGTCCGGGCGATATCGTTTAGTTTTCTCGCGAATACTTTACTCGTCCGATCCAGAGGGGCAGTGCTATGCCGCGATGAGGGTTTTTATATATCAACGCGATTGCCGACGTAGGCGGGGGACGCCGACGGCGTTATCTTTGCTTGAGCTGCTCCGGACGTGAGCACAATAGGCACCCGGATCAGGTCTCGGACGAACCTGCGGAGCCCATCGGCTGGCATTGTTGCTTTCCTCCGCGAACAAAATGACTCCTATGTAAGGTCGAAGCACTCTACTTTTACCTCTGCCCTCTGCACCTTTGACCTCACTACCCGGCGCCGGTCTGGAAACGATCGGATACCAACTTTATTCCGACCGCTGAGAGTCCCCGGCTTTCCTTATGTCTCGATATTGAGTAAGGGGATTCTGATCTGTATCTGGATCTCACGCCAAGGAGAAGAAGCTTACCACACTATATACCAGATACTCCGTTGATCTTAGGAAGCTCCGAATCACGTCCCTCCACTTCGGACTCTTTGGAGAGTCGGAAACAATCGACGTAATCAACTATACCTATCGAATTCATTCTGGCAATAACAACCGTGCTTAGCGTCTCAATTAGCGTCAGATTCATACTGTTATTTGGTTACGCAGCAACCGGCATACGATTGAACCACTCTCTCTATTCTTATCTCCCTGAGTTGCGTTGGTAACAAGATTCCTTCGGCGGGAAAGTCTGATCGTGAGGTGAAAAGCAGCTCGTCGATTCCATCTTCGCCGAGATCGCAGTCCTAAATTTCGAAAGGAATTTCCGGACAGAATATCAAAATATGCTCAGGGGTAGAAGCGATTTTGAATACTATAACAAAAACAACAATATTCGGATGAAATTCACGTGGATATCTATAACGGGGCAGGAGTGTCCTCGGGTAGAGTATTCCTATGGCGGAAGTCTGGCTTCAGAAGGAGCGGAGAATCGATGAGAGAAGATACTCAGTCAGTGGGAAGTGAGACGGGGAAACAAAAGAATGTAGACACGTCGTGGTTGTACTCGAGGCTCTCTCTCTACTTTCAGGGAAGCTTAGATATATCGCGGAATTTCAGAGTGACTCTTTTTTTTTAAGGTCCTTGCGGGAAAAGGATTCCCTTTCATATGCCGCAAGGGTCACCAGCAAATTTATTGAATTTGTACAGATCTACTCCGCACCTCTTCTCCTCGATATTCGGCAGTCCACGCCAATCAGATAAGAATGACGAACATCGATCCTCATGCGGAATGGATGAAGAGTGAATGTTCTTTCAGTGTATGAGCCACGGATAATTCCATTACATACGTCGCACCGGTATACTTCCGTTTTGATTCACGTTAACCTGCAATTCTTTCTTCATTCCGACAGTCTCTTGTGGAACAAGCGAATGAGGCTCACTCACTGTACGTCACGGCGTATAGGTGTTATTGATTACTGATACCGTAGAATTTCAGGCCACCGAGCACCCTCGGGAAGATAATACTTCCGAAAATCATAACTAAGGAAGATAACCGTCATAAATACAAAGCGAACATTTCGAGGCCGGTAGCTCCTGCACCTTCGGAATACCCCGTCGAGGGCGAGTCTTGGAGATCGGAGAAGCTGGGTGGTACGGCGCGATGAGGTTGGGGTGGAAATTTTATCTGGCGTGAGTTGTTGGCGCCGGGGAGAAGCGCCGCCGCCTGAGATGAGTTGGCAGGCTGTAGATCGGAGGATTTTTCGACGAGTGATAAAAGCTACGTAGCGGTCATTTCTTCACCGGCAGTTCTATTTCGCCTGGTGAAAGGGAGAAGAGGAGCATCGTCGGAATACTAAAGCGCCAAAGAAGAAGATGGGGAAAAAAGAAGTCCCAAGGGCATTGGCAGTAGGTATGTATGTAGCCTACCTACAACGAGCTGAAGGAACGGATGTACAGGCGGATATATTCACCAGGGAATCAAAAATCTTAGTCCTAAGGTTCACCCGACCGAAAACAATTTTCATCCTTGGCAAAAGGGGCGGCCTGGAAGAGGTCGACGAGGCCTCTACCTCGTACCTAAGTATTATAAGAAAATATGTCCGAGATAGATATTACAGCTCGCGCGTTGTATGTGAGGCTGGCTGGGACTGCCTTGCGAACGAGCCGAATGACGGCGATGTAGGTATAGTTGCACGCCTGGAAACACAAGAATTCAGTTAAACTTCCGCAAAATAAAACTAAGTAAGACCAAAGACGGAAGGAGAGAAGTAGCCTTGGGTGCTACGAGCACTTCCCAAGCCCCGCTCCTATATACTGAAGGATTCTGAAACCTCTGCCTTCAGGGAAAATCGTGACTTGACGTGCCAAATTCAACGCTCCAAGAATGAAAACGGAAAACGATATCTACACCGGGCATCAGGAGGTGCCGACTAAAAGAATGAGGGTCATTTCTGGTTAGACGTGCAGACCGAAATGTAGACGTACGGACACACGTATACGCATTTCCGAAACGGTATTCAGGTGCAATTTTATTTCCGGAAAATCCATATTTTCGCGGCTCCGTTCTGGTAGATATATCAGTCCGAAAATTTGCTCGTTTCTAATTCGCATCACCGGATGATGCGCCTCATGGAAACAATTCGGACTCACAATGAGAAATTTAATTGGCCAACAGAATCCACTTTACTTGGGAACGTGTAGGTGCAATGGAGATGGAAATTAGTTCAAAGAGCGCAGCTCTGCCATCTAAGTATTTTCCGTCCACTTTGTGACTCAACAAGTGCCCATCGCGTTAAGATTGTCGAGTGTGCAGCGTCCGGGATGGGCTCAGATGAATTGTGCATCTGGAGTTCAGTGTGAAGAATACGTTTTAGAATATGAATTTCCTGCAACATGCCAAAGAATCCGTTATTTCCAATCCATGTCACGTATACATAGACCCTGGATTCATTTTCGCCGATGTGCTGAACTCGGAGTGTGAACATAGAATCTGCAGGGCGCATATGATAATGTACAGCAAGGACACACCCAGCGTCAGTGGTATAGAAAATGACGTTTGCGAACACCGTGATAGTTTTTAGTTCACGTTTACGAAAGGCGGTAAACGTGGGTCGTTCATCACCGCAAGTCTCACGGGGCGAGCGAGACAAGACAAATGACGCCGCTCTATATATCCTGCAGGTTGTGGATGTGCCGAGAAACTACCGGTAGCCCAGCCAACATAAAGGTATTAGTATCGAGCTTCTTGGCTCATCAGAAGTTCCACCACGCAGGATAGAGCGGAATTGTTTGAAACGTTTCCTTAATTTTAGCAATCATTTCTGCATCACAGATGCCCTGCTGTATCCGACACGTGAAGTCATTTGCGGGACACCTTTTGTAACGACGTTTAACAAGGATGAAAGCTCACTGCGCAACTTCGGGCGGACTTCATGCAAGCGTTGGATTCGTTTGTCCAGACTCCGATTTTCCGGACCGATTAGTGATTCTTCACATTTATATCGATCGGAAGAAACGAAAGCGTTGAGAGTCAAATCGACTTGAGAATCGAATCCGTTGTTTTTAAGCTCCGAGAAAATTCTTCGGCGAATATTTTCAGCCTCATTTTTACGGATATGGTGCTCAGAGGGAAACGCTCTGCACTTCAAGTGGCTCGTACATACTTCAGGATAATATTGGGAGGAGCTGGACCGAACATGACAAAAAATAGGACAGAAGCCAGAAAAGTTTTGTATCGATCTCGATCGGTCTGAAGAAGCTCTAGCCGATGAAAAATGGGATAGGCGTATAAGGGATCGGAATATGAGCGTAAGACGTTGAGATTACAAAGACTGAAGATAATCCTTCCGGTTGCCTTCGTAGATTGCGTAATATCGGCTCTTTGATAGAACCAAGGGAGGCCGTCTGGGGAGAGGTTCGACAGGATGCAATATAAAGATTGCTTCTGCGTGCGTCGATAAAGACAACGGCGACATTGAGAGGCCGGAAGCCAGAGACTAGCGAAGCGTGAAAATAGGAGAAAAAAAATGAGCGAAGCTCAAAACTGAAGCCGTCGTTGTCCTCTTTCAGAAAAAGCCATGAAGTTCATTTCGCGAAATATCTAACCCGTATAAATAAGCTCACGTGTCCCACCATAAGATATCACAGCTGTCTTACCTGCAGCTTACTGTTTCCACTTACCGTCAACATCTTCAACTCCTGCTCTGGAGGAAACAAAGTTCGGAATAATTTGTCAAAATCTTCTTAAAAAATTAGAGTTTCTATGCGCACAGATATATAAGTACGACGCATAAAATTCTGTCAAGGGAATCGTAAAATTTCGTTGCAATATAATATGGATAGAGTACGTAAAAGTGTAAAAAGGTTTATTGCTAGTCGGATTAATCCCTTATCCGAGATCGTACTCTCGAGTAAGCTGAACTATATTGCAGTCCTACATCAGAATTAACGTGACTACAACCTAGAAGAGCTGGAAGCTAAGGGAACACGGAACTCTCGTACGAACCATCTCGTCTCACTCAGTGTGGTCGAAGGTAAGTCAGCGAATATAGCTCTTCCAGGCAATAAATACATTAGCGAGACTAATTGACAAATCGGTAATTCACCGGCCCGACCTCGTACGCGGGGGAATGGTTACGGATAGCGCAATAATACCATGGAACCAGATCTGACTTTGCCAAGAGATACCCAGAATGATACGTCAATTTTCATCGTCTGTGTAGGTGTACTCCAAGTTCTGCAGAGGTGCATATTTCTATGTCACTGTTCTATGTTTCAATGATTGATCTACGAGTGAATGAATATCCCATTTCATGGAGCAGAAGCAAATGACCGAGTGTTGCATGTGTATACTAGAGAATCTCAGCGAATGATTTTATTCGAATGTAACCCGGACAGAGATTGAAAAACCGTGCAGTTGCGGTAACAAAAATCGATTTGACACTCGAATAAATTTATACGCTTTGGCAACGATTGGCCCATTTGTGAGCTCGATATCTGCTGAATTCTACGCGGTTTGGCATCTGAAAACCTCGATCGTTGCCATTTGAAAAATGAAAATCCCTCGTTTAAAAAAACTTATACAAAAGTGGCAAATGATTCTCTTCTCTTTTTTTCCAGCGGTTCATAAGTTTCCAATCTATTGCCTAATGGCTCAGGTCGAATCGGAGGACGAACACTCTGCAACGATTTACTACCTATATCGCGCGATTATGTATACCCATATAAGCGCCGAATGAAAAAAAAATGTATGCATGAGGGAATGAGTAACTAGGTAAGCAATAATAATCACTTCCAATGAGGTTAGAGGATCTGAATTTGAGAGGTGAGATGCGCAAATGAAAATATTGAATATCGATGGGAACGTGATCGGAAAATGGATGGAATTCTCTTCTGAATGAGCTGATGGACTACATTATATCTTCGGTTCTGATCCGACGCATTTTCATCACCCTTTGCAATGCTATTTTCCGGAAAATTAGAGAATGATTGAAGTTCCTCGCTATCTCTGGCGACAAGACGACACAAAAATGACAAAACTTTCACGTAATTATATTGGCAGATATTTTTGATTCGCAAATATTTTTCACGTATTGAAGAATCGTGAAGCGTTTTTTATATCGATATAGATATGATTGTCTATAAAAATTGTAGCAAGTCTCCCGAGGTTTGCCTGCTTCCGAAATGATGTCTCCGGTTTCATTTCGTTATTCGAAACGACAAAATGAAAAGGGCGAGTTTGAGAAGCACTGCTCTGAAATATAAATCCTTCTTTCTTGCGGAAAGAAGGATTCCTACGACGGGACTAATTGTTTTTCGGGAAAAACAAAGGCTCGCTTTATCAGGTGGATGACTTTGAGCGTTGAAGATTAGCCGAGGCGTCCGTTGGCTCTCTAGGATCCTGAGCCGCCCCACCTAACGCGCACTTAATGTTGCGGCACTGACAAATAGCCGGGCAAAAGAAGCCCTAAATAAAAATAACCCCTGGACCGCAGACGTTACCCGCTTTCAACAAAAGAAGAACGTCGCGACGCCCAGGCTGGACAAGAGACACATCAGTCTTAGAGATTCGAAAAAGCCGGAAGGAGTCGCGCGACGCCCATACGTCTGCGTCCTTCAGCGACCGAAATTTCGCCCCCTTCGAACAACGACGTGGACCGAAGAAGCCGAGAGGCTACCCACCTTCGTAGATTTGTTTACGACTGGCTATATCTACTTCGCCCCGTAAAATCACGGCGAAAATGCAAAGTCTGCAGATATTGTACTATATCGACAGAGCGTGAATTATAACGCGAATTCGAGTGAAACACCTACGTGAGCATTTTTCTTTCGCGCGTTGTTGCGTTTATCCGAGTGGCTATACAAATGAGGTAAATGACTCGAATTTGTTAACCTGTCGATAGAAGGAATGAAAATTGGAAGGCTGCCGAATGGATTGTAAGAAGAATCGGAGAGTGGCGTGTAGGCAGAGCCGTGTAGACCGTGTAAGTGCACCCCCCGGGTGTCTTCGAGATGTGTATTTGGAGATTGAGATCCTGCTACTCAATTTTAGCCGACGCGCGATCTTTTAGATTGTCGAACCCGAAGCTTGCTATGTAAGTGAAGAGTAACCAACAGTATATAGGATATTCGCCCCCGATCCCCATCGCCAATAAGTACACCAATTTAGTGCACAATTTCAAGCCAATCTTCTTTTGCTGACGTAGCCCCCTTATGCGCGATACAATATACGTAGAGATCTATGTATAGATATATATATATGTATATATATTTAGATATATATTTATATATATATATATATATGTATAAGCGGTGATCTGGGATGTTTGTACACCGGCCCCCACCTCTCATCTCTAGCATATAAAACGAAGCACGCGATCTAGGGTGACAAATTGGGGCCAAGACAACTCATATTTGCCGCCAAGATATTGATATTCTGATTGCGATTCAATCTCATCCCCCACGGAACACCTTTTCGAGTTACAGTTCCTTCGACGCTCCGTCAAATCAAGGCAATCAACGATAGAATGAATCACGCCGTAGACAATATTATCCAACTTTTTTACGAATGGATAAAATTATCGTACACGGTTGGCCGAACCTCGAATTCTAATTGTTCGAAAAACCGGGCAAACAAAGAAAAGAACAAATTTCGATAACGGTCGTGATTGCGTTAAGCTGATCGCAGCTATCCTCGTTATATTCGGTGTAGAGTTGGTCGGAAGTAGTTTCAGGCCGTGTGAGTGTGAGCCGTAAATTTCTGTTATCGATTAAACTAGGAGGTTCGCGTTACAAATTGTTCGATAACGGGGGAAGGCAACATAGAAAGCCACGTTGGGTAATTTAGCTATCAACGTATTTTACCCGGGCGCAAATGGCTTGGATAGAAAACAATTATAACATCAGTTCGCTACGGAATACACTATATACCTAGTTGGTACGTAGGTATAATGAGAAATTTTATGCTCGCTCAACTCACGCGAATAGATAGACGATAGCATAGTTCTTTGATAATATTCAGACACCGAGACACTCGTGTAGCGTAGCCAGCTGGGTTGGAATCTGTAGCGATTCCTATATGAGCGGTTACTTCCTTCCGAAAAAGGTAACGGTACCCCATTCGCATCGACTGTTATTTCGGAGACAAACAAGGAGATAAAACATTTGGTGGCAATAAAAGATATCATCTAAACTTGTCTTCACCCCGATTCTACTCCTCCGCTATCTTTATTGTCTGATCGCCCAATTCAAACTATATACGAAATTCCTGGCTCCCTGACTCGCGGAGCTCTTGATTGCACCATGATTAAACAAAAGTCCCCACTTTAGCCGGCTGTGAACCAGACGAGGTGTTTCCTAACGCGCACAAAGGATCTATCGACCTAGAATGAGATTTTCGAGACAGGAATAAGAATATCTCGTCGGTATAGTAGATGGCTGCAGTGTCATCCGCATGTCTTATAATATACAGTGGGATGAAAAAAAATGCAAAAAATGAAATGACCCGTGATAAAAAAGGTACCCCTACCCACACCGGAATATATCAAGAAATTACCACAAAGCACACCTCGCCAAAAATTCGTCCATCGGGATTGGATTTTTTTTACAGCCCTACGGAAAGTCCAAGGGATTTGATTCTGACCCGAGAATTTTATGGGCATTTGGAAAATGCACCTTTAAACTCAGTGATTAGAGCTTCTACGGCCGAAGATCCAGCTGAAGCTACTCGGAGAACTTCCCAACAAACTTCATTGCTGCTTGAAAAAGTTTTTTCTATACCTAAGCTGGCCCTTTTTATCCGTGGATACGGGGATAAGAATCGAAGGTTGGTATCACGGAGGGTGCGGAAAGAGTAAGAACAGAGATTCGGACAGCCCGGCCTGGCCACTCTAACTCCGATAAACGCGAATAAACGAGTGGAACAAAGCGTAGCGACAAGCCCAGCTGAGTGTATTGCATACGTGAGGACGAACGGGATGGAAGGACGCGAAGCGAATCAAGGAGTAGAATAATCCTGAGGGAATCTCCGAAGGACGCGAAGCGACACGCACGCAGCGGCCCAGGCACGTCGCACGTACCACGCAACGTGTAGCACGTAGCACGTAACTGTGTACATACCTATATTGAAACGCGGGGAATTCTCTTGTTCGTGAAAATAAGCGGCAGATCGACCCTCCCCGATCCCTTTTGCGCGTCAATAAAATCAGTCGATTTTGCGCTTGGAGTCCTGCAGCCTAAGATTCAATATCTACAAAATAAATCCTATCTTCTCGGGCTTTGGGGGATTTTTCTATTCTTCTAACCGATCCATCATGCCGTCCAATCCGGCTGTGATGCAGCACCGACTCTGACACTGAACACCAAGCACCTACGAGCCGGTATTCCATTTCTTTGCCCACTTAAAAAACCACCTGAAACCCAAAATTCGATAATACTCGAAGGGTAAAGTTCAACAAAACGAGTCCGTAAACTAAGTTTCGCAATGCTTGGTCCAGATTGCCCGAGACCGTTTGAAAATCAATTCAATTATTTCCAAACGATTTGAAACTCGGTTAGTTCCATTATTAGGATTCTCGAAAAATCCTGTATGTGAAAATATGGCTTAGGTCATCGTCGGCAGGTCGAGGGGTCATCCGGGTCGCAGAGTGAGAAAATACATACATATTATACATCTCCGCAGGATTGTAAACGGTATAACCTGGACAAAAGAATGGCTGCTGACAATACGGTTCCCGAGGTGAGCCACTGGAGATAAGGGGGAGAGAGAGCTTGGCTTCACTCGCGGACGACTAGATTTTTATGACTGAAGGACAGAGCTTCCCGTCGTTCCCGTCGTTCTCGACCTCCTTTGAATAGTCAGACGTAGTTCGTAAAGCGAACAAGATAGCCAATTGTGTGGTGAGATTTGCCAACCCGGAATACGTACCAACTACCTCGAGCCCATAACTATGCCGTGTAGTTAGAGATATGCATGTGCTACGTACACACGTGCCTCTGTACCCATGTAGCACACGTAAAGATGTTTTCGATGCATATATTCATATGCGTATGCAAGTATGTATGCGCCTGTACTCTACCTCGCGTTCGCAGTTGTCAAAGAGAATCCAGCGAATAGAGAGATTCGTTCGACTCGCATGAAATTGGAAACGGTTCTACAACTGGAGGAGTGCAAGCTCCTTTGTCATCTACCGACTTCCGGAAGAGTAGCAGAGAACTGAGGTTCTATGTACACCCGAGCAATAAATGCGGAAACTAGATGGATATCTGTGCATGTATGTATGTCTCACGTTATGCATGCATACCAGCTCATGCTAGTTTCGTCGATATAACTCTGATAATCCATGCATCCCGCAACTTTCAGGTCCAAGATGTACATAGCATGTTATACATATTCCGCGGACTTTGTTCTTCTCTCGCGATAGGTTTTTTTGAATCCACGATATCGACGACTCTGGAATTAGATTTGAAAATTGATTACAGACTTTGATAACGTGGCTGGAGAAGAATTCGGTAAGGTACATATTATATCGCTCGATGCGATCGAATGTCTGCGGTGTAACGCCGTTCACGATCTACTGGTTCGCGGTAGAAGGAGAAGGTCAAGAATGCAAGGCATGATCTTTGAAAAATATTGGTTTCTACCCAGAAAGCTGATGCTACCTTACTTCAGTTCGCAATTTCTTGGCCCATCAGACGCAGAACCAACATAAAAGTTTCTTTTTAAACTCATGCGCGTGTGTATCGAGCGATTTGTTGAAAATCCTGGAAACCAAGACTATAAATTGAGGGAATCTTGTTCGCCACGTTTCTGTTTGTCGCGAGAAGGAAGTGACGCGGGAGAAAAATTCTCAACTCGGGTGATGCCATGCAGAGTGAGATTTCACCAGGACGCTCGGGCAAGGACAAAAAATTTGCAGCCACGAGTGTTGGATGAGAGACAAATATTGACGTGAGGTAATGGCGGATCAAGCGAGAGACACGCCTCCGGTGTGTTAAGCTCCTGGAATACGCGGGCATGATGATGGGGTAGGATGAAAAAGGATCACGAGAATTTGTGGGTTCTACGTGAAACTGAATTCGATGATACTTGACCGATGACAACATCCTCAAGATAAGTACATACTGGACTTGGATAACCGTGTGCAATATATATCTAATCGTAAGCTGAAAACTACCTATATCCGCGAAGTCGACACCTGGAGAATGGAAAATTTTGAAAGTCCTGAACTCCTTTTGCATGGTTACACTCGATGACTGTTCAAGAATGGACAATACATTATCCTAGAAACCTCAGAACCGTGCACAGAAAAAGGAACGCTATTTTCTGTCCGCATTGAGTCATATATCTGGATGGATGGCGAATATGCTCCTTGTAAAAGGGAGCAGAGGACGCGAGGAGTATTTTATAAATCTCCCGGAGTCCTAGAAGAATGTTTCTGACCATTTTTGAAGAAACTTCTGGACCCTTGGCAGTTCTGTCAGAATATGTGTAACTAGATAACGTGCGTGCACACGTTGTATCCACGAACACACATCATTCTCAATTCGCGCACAGCCGAAACCTTTCTTTGATTTTCGCAATTTTTTTGTACTTTTTTGCTATCGAGCGGATCAAATTATGCGCTAGATATAGTTCAGCCCTTCGGAAACCGTCCTTCGTCCTCTATATACCCGATGTTCCAACGGTGGGCCCTTTGTGCTCGGCGTGCTCCAATTAAGGCTATGGGGGAGGACCAGGAGTAACCCGGACTTAACTTCGTTCCGTGGAACTTTGATCCCTTGCTACGCGAGCACACGCGTTCGCCCAGTGGTATTCAGTCTCGAACTATTAATCCATCTTTATAAATGCGAATTACTTTTGGTACGGTATTTCGTTAGCGAAACTGGGTTACTATAGCCTGGGGTCGGATATAGCTGAAGTGTTACCGATACCGCGGCCGTCTACAGGTACTGCATCGATGTTCGATCGATGTCTGCAGATGGAGGGGAAGAGAATATTTTCACCCTCGAGAAAACAAACGATTGCAGAATTTTGCGGTAGGTCTCATCGCGGAATTGAAAACGATGTAAAATAATATGAAAAGAGACAAATGGGAAAGGGAATAAGAGGATTCGGGAAATAAGAATTCGCAGGACAAAGTTTATCCTCACTGACGTTCCAGTTTGCAGCCAGTTGGCTCGTAATTTCAAACGGCTACTTACGGTGGTAATAAAGAGAGGAAATTAAAGATTTTTTTCATGGAAATTTTGGCTAATATGATTTTGCAGCAATTTGAATAGAGAACGCCCATAATATCAGTTAGCATACATTTGAATAAATTGTAAGTTATGGCCTCATTAAGCTACACGAATTTTTATAAGCTACTTGCCCAGCAAACTTTCTCGAAGCTATTATCCACCGTACTGCAGCAGTATCCGGACCGTCGATGAAGAACGGAGAATAAACAAAATTATATCCATAGGTATGAGTATGAGGCGTTTGGCGCGGTTCTCCTCGTATTTCACCGATCTGCGTCTGCGAGTTTTCTCGGCTTGTGACAACTCGATGGCGTCTTGGACTCTCTAATTCAACCAATTTCAACTCATGTGATGGAACGAATTGAAGTTAATCCGACACGTACGTACGTATGTAACACACATACTTCGAACGTTTTTCTCGAGTATTCTTGATCTTTATGGGATTATGAAATTGGTGTTTTCTTCCCTCTTCGCTTCGCTCCGCTTTCTCTTTCACTCGTCAGTCCATTCGTCGGTGAGTATGAGTGAAGTATGTATGTATGTACGTAGGTATACAGCGCATGTCAAACGTCAACATCACGCGGTGGTTCAACTAATCAAACAATTCCGACGAGTACCGCATCAGCGTCCACGAGCTCTGCCGCGTAATAATTGGAAATAAGCAAAAAGAAGGGAAAAACTGGTTCAGGAAATGAATTCCTGAAACGATACCATTTTGAGACAGGTTCTCACATTCTCGGTGGAAGCTGACTCGTCTAGGAAGTATTCATTTTCACGGAATCCCTCTTTCGCCCGTACACTGAGCGTCACTGTCAGCTGCGGCGGGGTTGGAATTGTGCGTGGATCAATAAATAGCGTTGCGTTACGTTACGTTGCGTTGCCTTGTGTTGCGTTGCGTTGCGTTGCGTTGGCTCGCATGTGTCACGGTATACGCATCGATGTATGTACGTCGATGGGATAGACGCCGCGCCGGGTGAAGACGCCAGCCGGGGCGGCCGCCTCGGGGCGCATCGACGCTAGACGGTGCAGACATTCGGACGCCGGACTTACCTCGGTTCAACCGGCCGACGCGACGCACGAGAAGAGATCGGCGAGCGTTGCGTCGTCGCCGCGCGTCCTCGACTACGGCTAATGATCCATTCCCAGAAGGTCGGAAGGGTCGGACGCGGAACAAGAAATAATTGTTTCATGCGATTCCCCATTCCCGGATCATTCACTATTTACGCTCTCGTTTAGGGGGATTAAAGAATAACCCTTCACCCCCGTGGGGCGATGTAGACTCCGTTACCTCAACGGGAAATGATGCCGGTCCATGTACACGTCTACCTTTGACATCCTAAAGTCGACGGTAACTCAACTTAATTTAGGATTAAGTTGAAACCAGGATTAATTATGATTGATAGACCCACGTCCGTCGCTGCTATGCACCCCGATCTCATCCCAAGGGCTTTCGATAAGTAGATTTCTCAAAATCGGAGCGTTTCTTGGCCATTTCAATTGCAAAATAATTGTGAATTCGCTGTCGGACTTGGGCTAATTTTTTTTTCTTCTTCGTGTCTGGATCGTTGCACAATTACTTTCATACGATTGTAATGTGGATTACGTTCGATACAAGGTATTTGACGAAGTGGCTAAGACGGCCCAAACTTTTTACCGTGGAACTCATTTGCTTATTTTCTCGTCGGGGCATAAAAGGCGATCCGAGCTGCACCGTTAAAACCAAGGAGAAGCAGGCGGGTTTTATGAAATCAATTTTCCTCTTTTTTTCTCACGTTGGAAAACCGTGTACCACCGCTCGTAAGCCGACGCCGCACCAAATCCTAACCAGACTCAACATAGTGGACCAGCGTTGAAATTTGCGCAAAGCTGTTACACCATAACTACCCGGTCTCGCTATCTACCTACTCGGTTTTCGTGGCTTAAAAACTAATCAACTATAACCCCGGCATTTTCTCCACCGCCCCACGAGACGCGGGTTAATTGGTTGCGACGTTGTGTGCAGTCTCCTCGACCTTTATGCCTCGCTGTCGTGAACCGAGGGAGGATGGAACACAGCCATTAAAACCTGGAGCCAACAATGATGATCAGCGCTCCGTGGAATCGATTATGTGATTACAGATTGTGAATGGAAGCTTGCTTCGGGGGCTTTTTGTCTCTTCTTCCTGTCTCACGAAGCGGCCAAGGTGGAGCCTAATTCGCCTCTCTTGTTACACATTTTGGACGGACAAAAAAAACGTGGTGCGAAATTCTTGTCGATATTTTTCCAGGGGCATTATATGGAAATACTCCTTCAGGATCTAAGACCGTTTTGATGACGAGGAGGATGAATGCAAATTGCCGTAGCAGTGAATCCAGGCTCATAATAATCTAACGCATGTAAAAGTAATCCTAGCAGGGAAAATTTCCATTGATGTGAAGTTAACCGTCTGTTTAATTCCACCGTTGAAATTCAAAGTTAGAGAAGAGAGAACTCCCAGGTTATTTAAATTCCTTGACACGAACCGTCGACCATCATGCCTATTACTAGCTCGTGTAATTATATCTGCGTCCTATGTGTAGTATATTGCGCACTCCAGATTATGAACACGGTTTCCACTCGGATTACGGATATGTTTCATACATCGCGATTTCTTTCGGTCCGGTAACCCGATGATCATGCCGTTGTAAAACCTTCGACAAACTCCATCTTTGTCCGAGTAATTCGCTTATGGCAATAAAACTTTAAAGCTCTGAACCTTGAATCTATCATACGAATCCAGCTGCCCTCGATACCTAATCAAACCGCGTTTACGTTGAGAGTATCGCCTACTCGCTGCCCAAACACTTGCCTATAACGTGGGAGAAATACAGTTATTACATGTGATTAAGCTGGCAAAGTAGTGGTTTTCACGCGTCGTTTGGACGAATGCCACCCTTCATTCTAGTACCCACCATACGGCCACGTTGGCCGAAGATTAGAGACTCTCTTGTATTTCCAGCTCGTTCCAGTTTGTAGCCTCCGGCAGGAGATTCGCGGTTTGGTCCGCGTGGTTTGAGTAAGGCGGAGGAGGTATACGGGTTTCTGGTGGAAGTGAGAATGAGCTCCCTCGGAGGCATGCGAAACAAACTGTTTTCAACTTTGCGTCGTTCTACGAAAATCGCGAGGGTAGAAAAGAATGTCGTGTTAGAATTTCCCCGAGGCAAAAAGCATCTGACAAAATGTATGAGGTTTCCTCTCTTGATTCTCTTTGCGCTATTAGGTCAAAAGGAAACTAGCGGAAAGGGAGTCGACAGAGACGCGGTGCTAGAGTTCCCAATTACCGATGGAAGCTGAGAGATTATTGAAAGACTGTACCTAAGGATGGATGAAAATAATAACTCGGTGGAAGCACGGGATAAAGACGTTGCGAAAGCATTCGTGGAGAAGCCCGGAACTCGAAAGAGACCCTAATGACTTCCTAACAAGATAGGAACGCGCACTTCCGGCGTTTCAAGGAAACGGATGGAAACCATCTTGGAAGTGAAGTCCGCAGGATGTCCCGTCCCGCGAGACGATGAGCTGTACTACTCGCTTTTACCAAAAGAGACGCTCGGTCGCCCACAGAACTCTATTCTCCGCTATTGTTCCGCCTGATCTAAAACAATACCCGTTACATCTCTCGACCAGCAGCTATGCCTACAATTTTTTTTCACCGTGGCAGCTTGAAGCACGACAAAAGATGGGAAACAGGAGACAGGAAAATGGAGAATAAAAAGAATACACCTGAGGAGTCTCGTACTTTAATCCTCATCCTAGACGAGACTGCACAGAAAATATCTAGCAGCTTTTTTTGCAGAGTATGCAGACACTACTGGATTTAAAAACCATCGCGTCGAGCTGAAGCATTAGGATCTTGTAATTCCGAAATAGTTTTCACTGTACATACGTATATACTACATACATACATAAAATAACTGAACGCGTGAATATATCCATTATCCATTCGCCTATAGATAATTGCTCCCAGCTGAACTGCAGATAAAATAACCGACAACCCCGCTGTATATCCACATTCACGAATGTTCCCATGAGTCTGTTGATATGAATCTGTCGTTAGGAATAAACGCATGCAAACAGTGTACTGGTTGCCAATATTTAATAGCCGTATATTAGCTTCATAGATATCCACCGGGTGGTTCTCAATTCGAGATGGGAAAATCAGATTATTGCCAGCAGTCGTCAGATCGTTACGGAAAAAGCTTGTATGTACCTGCCTTCTGCTTTTCTAGACTGAATAATTTTGTACCCAGAGACTGTTCCTTTGGATTACCGGACCTCTTTAGGTGGTTACGTGAGCGCGTGTGTGCACACTCCTCCTGACTACTGTCTTATTTATTTTACGTCAAGAGGGACTTCAAATGACCAGAGAACAAATGAAAGAGAATTTTTCTGTGTGGAAATGAATAAAATATCAAAGAATCGCGTGCTCACACTGCAATCTCGAATGGACATTGGTACAATTACTGTAGCTGAAACAAAATGTATCTTTCTTCACGGCGGAATTCAAGTACATAGAGGTCGTCGCGAGAAGCTAGCCTGTGAGTCATTGAATAACGAATCACAAAATCGGAGATCCAAAAATGATTCACCGGTCTCTCTGAACCAGGAAAAACTCTGGAACGGATAAAAAAAGAACCGTCTAGTCTGCACAACACACCGTTGAAAGATACCCACCCTCAACGGACCGGAGTAAGTTACCTCCAAGATTTAGAACTCCGAGACAAAAGAGTTTCACGTATTGACGAATGGCTCGCTTAATCGTGACTGGGGGTTTCTGGACTCACCCTTAACTCGCATTTGACGGCTCTGAACTCTCAGTCCCACCAGCACCGTGATTTATCACCGCGTAGATTCAACGATGGCAATTGAAAACCCATTCGATCGATGAGTCCTTCGATTCAAACTAAATTGACTACAAATATACCGACAACTTTACGTCACAACGGATTTCAATGCTCACACAAAACTCGATTGAAAGATTCAAGTTCCTATTGATTCCTGTTGATGGGAACTGCGCGTTTGTCCGAGTTAGTTAGTGGATCAAACGTTCATACTCACGATGAATAGGAGAGATATATATTATACGGACAGGTGGGGGCGGTTTGAAATGCTAAATTGACTCATTCCAGAGACCATATTGCTGAATACATTCGGACAGAGCTGTTCGACCAGGTTCATTATATGCAGAGTCAAAGGTTTTCTGCTGCACTCTCCAATGCCTACTATAACTGCTTGTGTTTCTAGCCTGAATGGTGAAGATCGTGTATATACACACACGTCTTCTTCGTTCGGTCGAAGTCCGTTACTGTTTAATCACGGTATTTAGTTCTTCAGGAGAAGTTATTCCCAGTTCACAAAGCCGTTTGCTCCGTTTCGATGAGAAATTATTAATAATAGAGAAACGGTGCTCGAATCTACGGTAATCTCAGAAATGACATTTCTGAAGATTCCGAATTTCCGTGATTTCGAGACCATGAACCGAAAATTCATGAGTACCTGAGACCCGAGATTACAGGAAGACTAGTTGGACCGTTGAGCAAATCGATGATTATTTTCGGAATAACGAATTTTTAGAACGTTGTACTATGTAGGCACCTATATATTATACCGAGTATGGGTAAACGGATTTTCGATAATTGTAGGCAGTATTGAAAATCCCCAATACATACCTATAACGTACGGCTTATAATGTATTTTGGTTAAGTCCCCCGTTGACCATTGCCGAGATCCCGGCGGCTTCGAAGTTTCGCGAGTATATTATAGAATTGAATATATTTAAAATCCCTATGACCCCAGCGCGAGTTTCGGTCGGTGAGTTAAAAACCCCCCCGTGAGGAATGAAAACCCACCGAAATTCTTACCGTAACATTTAAATGCGCATAAAGTGGTAAATGATGCTATCTCACGGCTTGGAATCCTCGTATGATAAGTCGATGGGCGATGATGCCAAAATGGTAAAACCGCCGTAGGCCTACGAGCTGTAGCAGTTCCAGGGCGGAAGCACAAGTCTGAGGAATTTCATATTCAATGTTTCCGCACCCCAAGGAAATTTCATAACACATCTTCCCGATGTTTGAATCGTTTTATTCCTTGTATGCAGAAGAATGAGGATCAGAAACTGAAACTATAATAGTATAAATTGGAAAAGTTGAATTAGATCCGCGGAACAAGATCCGGCAAACAAAAATTCGGATGAAAAAATACTTCGGTGAAATTTTCTGAGATTAACAAACATTGGTAACATTCGATCATCCCCGACAGTCTCCCTCCAGTTCCAATATCTATTACAGATATGCGAATGCCAGGGTTAGGTATAGACAGGTCATGAATACATATTTCGAATTCATATATTCATCCATCATTCTTTGTGACAAAGGGGGCTGAAAGAGGTGAAAAAATAACTGATTTCACTCTTTGAAAATTCGACCCTCGACCATCGACTGCGATCAAAGGAGATATTTGTATACGGGCAAGGATTGAGACGCGCCCATCTTTCATCGATCCGTGCATCACGAGCTCCGGATCAATAAACTTCATTTATTTCTATTTGATTTGATATGATTTGATATGATTTGATTTTGTACCTCTTTACTCCGCTTTAGTACAACCCGCGCAATAAAGATTATTTTGAATCCTATCGCCAAAGAGCCAGAGAAGAATAATAATCTAAACGAATGATGATGGAAGGGGAGCGAAAACGCGAGATGAACTTCCGGCTGTATAAAGTTCAGAAATTGAAGTAAGCCCTTGGCAGATACGAGGCGGGTTCCTCCGCCTGGTGAAATATGGTCCAACTTTTAATCCACAGGACTTACTCAAAAACACCGTCCCTGGAAAAGAGCTTAGGCCTCTTTCGCATCATGTATGTTCTATCTTGCTGGGCCTGCTATACTGGCTGAGGGATTACCGTGCGTTGGACTCTGCGTCTACAGAAAGAGACTCCCACAGCCCTGACGATGTCTCCTGGAAATTTTGTCCAGGAATCACACTAAAACCGGATGAAATAAGTGGCACCATGCCACTACATAGTCTCGCTGTTTCAATATACAAACGGAACTTTACGAGTGCAGTAGTTGATGCATAATGGTGGCACTTGGGCGCCGAGCTTTCATGGGGTAGCACTACTTCAATTATTAAATTAACGAAATTGTACGTTTAACAAAAAGTAGGTAAGTACTACTTCATGTTATCAAATTCAGCGAGAGTTTTTGAAGCAATTGTTCTCTACCTTTCTGCAGCTTGAGTAGACTCAAAGAAAACGCTGTTCAACCCATTTTTCCATAACTATATACCTAGATATGTGACAACATGACGAAAATGTAGACAACATGCTGATAAATCTAAGTACGGGAACGCGATCCATTGGTGTGTGTATAACTTCAATTCCTGAGGGATTTCATTGTCTGAAAATTGCATAACCAGTACCTCGCAAGGCTCGAACCCCGGTAAATTAAGTGTCCTGGGGAATCAATTCAGTCAAGAAGTACAATTTATTTCAAGATCCCCATCGCGCGTCTTTCTCGAATCCCTCTCGTCTTCTTCCGACTTTCCCAGTTCCAACGTCTGCGTATTCCTCCTTTTAAAATCCTTCACTTTCCTCCCAGACAACCACTTCCCGAGCCTCGTTCACCGGCTACGATTGTTATTTTAATTTGACTTTTTGTTATTAGTCCTTTATTCGCTTCATTGTGGAGTCCCAGCGCTCAACTCACCTCGCAGCGTCTCTCTGGTATAGAAAATTCTGTTTTATACCAACTTATATTTCCTCCGCTACCAATTCCTGCAGCCTCATTAAAATTATCTCGATTTTCCGAAAAAGCCTCTCTCCAGTCTATATCTACGATCCGCTTTTGTTTCAATTATCTCCCCAGGTCACAATACCGGCTCAGGGTGATATTCTGTCGATATAATCTGTTAATTAATTAGCGAAGAGCAAGATCGGCTTATCGGCCATACCTATGAGCATATCATTTTGGTGGATCCACATCACGAAGACACACACATAGAAAATTACTGCAGAGACACATTCCGAGCTGACAATGAATCTCTTACGATTCGGTACTAGTTTTTACTCCAGACTCAAGAGAAAATTATGTGAGAAAACAGGAATGGCAACGATAAATCAATGCCATGCACGAAGAGCGTTGCCCATTTTCTTTGCCGAAACTCGGAGTTCTATATCATGACGGGCGGCGCGGCGGGGGAGGATTATCGTTGCCTCATATTCTTTTCTCTTGAATTGGTAAAATTGGTAAACGTTCGCGTAACTATCTCTATATCGACCGGTAACATCGTGATATATAGAACGTATCCGGAAAACGAAACTTTAGTAAACTATGAACAAACAAAATTTTCCAATACCTTCCCTTTCCTTCGTGGCGGCTATACCATGGAAAGATAGTAATGGCGGAAAATGGAGAAAAATAATGTATTCGTCTGGCGGTCGACTGGCAGAATAGAGGCAGGGGGGGATAGGGCCTGTGAACACGCGGTTGGGGTAGATAGGTAGATCTGTATATATACGTGTATGTATATAGATATAGTATACCACAGCGGCGCAGCAGCGTAGCCCCCCGAAAGCAATGACGGCATGCCTCGGGCTCGTTGAATATTTCATCGAGTAGCCACCATAGCAAACCACGGTACGAGGAGGGTGTAACCTTCCTCCCTTTCTACCTGCAACTTCTACCCCCGACCAAGTTCACCCACTGCTACTTCTGCGCCCGATCCAAAGCCGCGGGTTCGTTCTATTCCGCGGTAAAGGAGCTGTCGGAAAATTTACAATTCCCGACGGTAACCGCGTCCACCAGAAACCACAAGTTCCGAGAGGCGCGTCTGAGGTGCAGATTCCGTATATATATATTCCGGGTATGATAGATATCTGGGAAAGTTTGCACAAGGCTTCGAATAACTTCGTTCAAAACTCACCGCGCGGCGTGTCTTTCGGATATAGCCGTCTGCCATGCGCAGTTCAGAAGCATAGAGGATCGTGTTATACGTCTTACGTATATTCATACACTCAACTTGAAATCCAAAATTCTACGTGTTTGTGCGGACCGCAAATGGTCGGGGGTCTCGCAGCTCTCGTCATAGAAAATTGGGATAGATCTATACGCTTGCCATGATTGGTGATATACTATAGGTACGTATACGTATGAATCTCAAATTAATCGTTTCATGGTTAAAGACCACCGTTCATCACATGCAGACGATTTATGAGTTTTGATACCGGATTTATTGCAATCACATGAAACTCGGTGCATCGTCTCGTGTTATTGAGATATTTGTCATTACTACTTCATGTGTGTAGTATACTAACGGTAATTTATTCTAGCGATCGAAGATCCCTATATTTCATCAAAATTGCTTCAGCTGCTGATCGAGATCCTTTTAACACGAAGAGTATCAGCGAGGTGCTTCAACCATACTTGGGATCCTTTTTGTTTGTGCTTCTCCATACGTAAAACATTTTCATCCCCATTGTCATCCGTCCTTGGCACCGATTCGTGTTGAAAAATGAGGATCGATCAGTCTGACAATAAGACGCTTGGGATTCGATAGCATTTCTATTTGTTTCGGGAAACCTTCTTCATTCTTCTTTTCAATCAAGTCAAACATGATAAATGTGTTTCAACTTTCTATAAGCGGGATCAATTCATCCGCATTATCCACCAGTTCGCCTTCGTAAACTGATAAGACTTTTAACGTGAAACAATTCGAGGGAATACACGAATTACGATGGACACTTCAGATCGCGGTCGTATTTACTGATTCTGTTATAACGTTTCAATATAATTCTAGCTCCTCCTTCAACCTCCCGCTGCAAAAAAGGAAGTTATTGATATCACCTAGGAAATGAAAAATTGAGGTGTCACTAGGTGACCACGTTCCGAGGTCTAAAGAATCGCCGCTGAAAACTCTTAGGGCCACGTCGCGTCGGTCCGTGTGTATTTCTGTGTCATCGAATATTCGTCTGACGATATCTTGAGAACGGAGGGATGGACTCCAACTTTTGATAAATCGAATGACGCGGACTTGTGTAACTCAAAAATAATTCGATCTCCAATTCAATTGAATTATTAGAATCTGATTTTGAGTTAAAATAATAATATAACCAGCATCTCGCTCCAAGTTTACTCGTTTTTGTATCCGTCAACGAATTTCACACATACGGCACGAAAGTTAGAGATTGGAAAAAATCCTTTCACTTGAAACTACATAAAAAGGTGGGAATAGCACAAATTTCTAGATCCCCGATACACTCGTGAGTTATGAAATGTGAGAATAGTAACCGTGAGGTAGTTTGGCGGGATGACACGGGAGACCAACAGAGATATACTTTATTTGTGAATGTCCCGTTCGCAAACCTGATCGTTTAGAATCGATGAAAAGGTGGGCGAGCGGGAACGCGATTCGATTTGGGTCTCCATAAAATAGAAATGCACGGTCGAGTACCGGGATGGGATTCAAAGGGGGTTAATGAAAATAATTGGATTTTATCGCTTTTATCGAGGCAGAGTGGACGACTGAAAAGTTGATGCTTCTAGCCGGCAATAATCACAGATATGATCTGCCTAGCACTCTACATACTAAGATGGTCAGCCATTCAGAACCACGCTCCATGCGCATATGAGTATAAATATATTGATCAAAAAAACATGTCTGTAGGAGCAATTCCAAAAAATTTGGCTTCAGTGTATTTTAAACTGCAACGAATACCAGACTGTCTACTCTCCTGAGCATTATTCTCAATTCTCCGCTCGTCTCATCTCATTTTCGTACCTGAAAACAGTGAGAATAGGAAAAAACGAATTGGGAGAAGGAAAAAACCCGTTTGAAACAGAAGCTCGAAGAAGCCATTATGCGGTATTCTTTACGGAATCGTGTCTTTGCATGCAGACGAAAACGCGAGGCACTAACAAGATTTGCTTACCCGCGCTCTTCATGCATACGCTATAAACTAAGGTGCTGGAAATTATTCAAAATCTTGTATGACGAATAGCAATGGCACCCTTAAGAACTTCCTGCGCAATATATTATCCTCACACTGACTACCTCCGCGTACCTCGATCGCTGCGCTGTAGCTTATCTCTAAATTTTTAAACACACACCGAATAACAATAACCGAATGGCGAAGAGGCAGTTATTTTTTGGGTCAAAATTTTTACTGCAGATTCGGCTCGAGGATGTGACGGTAATCGAAAAACTACGTTCCTTGTATACCTGCTCCTCGGTGGAAAGCAGTGGCATAGAATTAGCGAAAAAACTCAGAAAAATTGTGCTTTGGATATGAAATTCAACCCACCATGCAATTCTATCGGAAATATGAAACGGATGTGCGATAAGTGGATTGAAATTCTGAAATAGTTTAGCTCCGGCTCGTGTATATACCGGTGCTATACAAAAATCGGTGGGTATGGAGTTAGAAAACTGTATGAAAGTAAAGTAAGAAACATAAGATATCGATGTTCGCAGTTTGTGGGTTTACCACAGCATAAACCATTCACGAAGCAATCTTTTGTTAGGGTATTGTGGAAAATTTACTTGTACCTACCTTCCCTCGCTTGAATATTACTAAGAAGCGAAGCCACTGCCACGAGCGAGCTCGTAAATATGTTACAAGATTGCACCGCGTGCGGAAAATCCCGTGGGGAACTCCCCTGGCAAATGAATAACCTCAATTAGAAGATTGTATGAATAGTGCGGAACGTTTGCTATTCGATTTATAACTATTCCACTACAAGTATAAATCGCGAAAATTATACTTCCGATTTTTATGCCGGGAATAGCCAACTCGCGTAATCGAAAATAGTATGTTGTTCTTCGGCGCAGTCACATCTCTTTCTCCATAGATTTCAGCCCACAAAAACATGGTCATGCAGTTAAACCTGTCAAGAATGTCTGCAGAAAACGTAATCGAGCAATCAGAAAAAGACGGTCAGCAAAATACAATGTGCTTTACTGATAAAACCTTCGAGTAACAGTGTACCGTCGGTAATAAATACACTTTTTTGAAATCCCGTTTCCAATTGGGAACGGTACTTTACGAAACTTGATGTCCCCAAGTCCGGAGGGAAAACATACCAGATTCTACATAGTAGAACAAAAATGGCGGATGAAATAACCAAATATTGAAGAATTTCGTATTTTCAACATCGGATTCGACATCAGCGAACTCAAAATCGTCTGAGGAATAAATTTGGAACAAATGGCATGGATACAAAATGTGAGTTTAGACGGAGGATCGAGCGAAACTATGTCACTGCTCGCTGTGCAATGTTTTTACGTGATGAAATTCGAGTGACGTGGCTAAAGCAATCTAAGGATATATCCGTTCACGGCAAAAGCTGCAGTCTCATAGCTTACAAATGGTACACGTCGCACAAATGAGGCCTCCTATTGAGCAAATTACCTCAAGCCATGTTCATGCCAAGTCTGGATATATATCACACTCTTCTGCAGCTTGACACTGCAAAACTACGAAGCATTCACCTACATCGACAAATTGGTTCGAATACTTGCCTACACTGGTAAAAGATTCGATATACGAAATTGCTGAATGAAGTGGCGGGCGCTTGATAAATTGTTCTTTGCTTTTATGCAATTTGCGTTAATTCAAGTTGAAGACGTATGTAATGTAACCGCAACTTGGATGAATCGCTGCAATCGGAGAGTGCAGGGCAGAGAAAATAATATTGCAATATCGGATTGTTTCCACCGCGAAGTTATGGAGCGATCATGAAAATGAGGAAATTCTATAAAAAAAAATTAGAATCTAGAGACCATCGGATCGAAGTATAGGCATGAGGAAGGATACTGGCTGGGCAAGTAATTTTCACATTTTTCATTCTGCGCTTAAAAGAAAACAAGGATAACGGGCTCCAGAAGTCTGGAATATTGGTTCTGGAAGCCTTCGAAAAGTCGCTCCATAAATTTTAACTTTCGATACAGGCCTACATGTATAGGTATACACCAACCGAATGAAAATACGGGGCACGAAAAAGTAAGCAAACGAAAAGCAATCCCCTAATCAGTCCCTAAAAGTTGGAAACTTGAACTTAGGGTCTGCTCAGCCTGCGCGAGGTTCATCTATAAAAATGTATTAGGGGAAGAGAAAAAGAGAACAAAACGTGGAAGGGAAATACGTGTATATTTATGTCCCAGTAGGCTACCTGAGCTCCATTTGTCTAAAAAAGAAAAGAAGGAAAAATCTACGTTTCATATGGTGGATACCACGTGGCAAATTACATTCAAAGAGCAGGCGGCTTACCGTTACCTCAGGAATTGACACGTATATTACATTTGCCACCCTCTAAAACCGGGTCTACACACCACATCCGCCGTATGTCTCACAGCTACTCCATTTTATTCCAGGACCTTTCTCGTCTTGTATCCACGAGCTCCATGAGTATTTAACATCGTATAAATCCTATTCTCGCGACTTCTTTTTCCGGACGTCCCATTCTGTACATCAACGTCACAAAAGATTTCACGGAGATGTTCGAACGCCGGAGCCCATCGAATTGCAAATTCAGAACATTTTAGCCCTGCGCGTTAACCGGTGGTAAAAACTTTTGTAATTTATATTCCCGTTCATAACGCACCCATGCAACACGACTTATTGTTGAAACATTATTCAAAATTCAGAATGCAAATAGGTCACGCCCGTTTATCGGGGGATGAAAATTACTGGAGTGTAAGTTAATTACATGATACGACATTATATTAATGCCCGGTGGAACAACGCTCACGAGTCATGACGACAAGCCCACTCACGCAATACTCCCCTGCAGGTTTGGCTCTTCCATATATTACGTCGCCAGGCATGCCTACCCTCGTTACTTGAGACGTTATAATTAAGACCCTGTGCCATGGGCCGCGCGCAATTGCTATTTTCTTACTTGATTTAGATCTCCGAAACTGAAGCCGTGCATAGCCATCCGCTGGACATACTTCATGCATGCGCCTCCGAATTATTTTGTCATCCCATGTTTCGTTGATATATTATTAAATTGAATAAACATACACCGGAGAGCTGATGGTCCGGTCTAATCGAATACGCGCCCAATGGTTGATTTCTTCACCAACGGATATCCGATGGATGAATTTATCTGCCAGATAACTGGGAGTAACAGCCAATCAGAGGGCGGATTAGAAACTTATCTGGAGCATGCAATTTAACCGCAGGTGAAGAAGTCGGGCATAAGATCGTAGGCACATTCACATTATTCAACGTCTCTTTTCAGGCTTCCGGTACTCGAGATACAACAAGCTCGAGTGATGATCCACTCTGCTTGTGATAACATTTTTCGTATCACATGTTCATTATTATATTCACGGATGAGTCAAAAACTTCGAGACATATAGACCCACGTGTCTCCGTCTTTTTAGAAAATGACGCACAAAAAACAACAATTTTTGGGTCCGCAAAACGGGAATCCTCATTCGATTACCAGGCACAGGTATGCACTATACAATTAATATCTATTACATAGATTCAAATGCCTTATAATCAATATGGACCGCCGCGTTAGATAATGCGATCATGTACCTCGGAGATCGTATCGTGGATTACATGACATAACTTTTCTGAAATTCGGTGACAAGATAATTGCCCGAGGCGTACACGACGAAAATTAAGATACATCGACTCCCGCGTTGAATCCCACCGTATTAACTATCGGAATTAGTTACTCGCTGTATATAACGGCTCCAGTATACTCATTTACCGGAGTAATGTATGGACGTGGTCATTTGCAAAGGTGAGCAAACAGCCGAGGCGCAACAGAGGGGAATGATACCCTGCGTAAGGATAACGAATGAGACTGGTAACACTGGGGTTCATCTTCTTATGATACTCGCTTAATTTCCGTGCAAAAGGAGCTGACTTTACCGCGCGAAGACCAACCTTTCCTTATCCTCTTACAACGCTTTGCTTTTCACGGTTTACGCTTAATTAGCGAAAGTTGAGACGCCAAAAGGCAGTGACTCTGTATAATACGTTCTAACGAAGAATCGCAGCTGCGTTTTTTCCGAATAGAATTCAGTCTTTCCCGAGATTCTGGTAGGAAACCTCATACAATTAATGTGATTCTTGCAGTGCCTTATATACCTACCCTTTGTACACATACAATAAACAAGACAAAATATCTCTGTTACGGTAATGCAAGCTCGAAGAAGCGTTTTTTTTTTTTTTAGTCTTCCTACATCTTTAAACTGTAGATTCTAATTCAGACGAAAAATCATTTGGATGTAGGTATACGTAGGTATACGACTAACTAATGGTATGAGGCAATATCATGCAAATGAGGTAATTCAAATAGTATAGTGAATACTATACTCGAATAGTATTATAGGTCTATAGGAGAGCACGGGGCGAGATAGGATAAGTACCGTGGTGAGCCTAGCTACCCTGAAATTTCAGAAATTACCGATATCGGGGGAAAAAAAAGGTTTACAAACTAATTCAAGGAGATGAGGATACGTAGAGAAAATTGGAGAAAAAACAGCGGAAAATTTTTTAAATTGTCCAATCTGACGAGACTATTGCTTCTCGGCTCATCATTTCTTATGGCGCCCTGTCCCGTGCGCTACCCTATTCTTGTACATTCAAAATTCTGTGCGAATCTCCAAATTCCAAATTTTTGTATTATGCAATTTTAAATCATCCCCATACGGTCATTCCTCTTTGATTAGAATGACATCTCAGCTAGCACAAACTCGTCTTCAATTCATAAATTAGGCCCTCAGACGACTCAAAGGCGCCCAAAGGTCGCCGAATGACCGTTTTTACAGTCAAGACTCAGAATTGCGGCTATTCGCCGACTGTTAGGCGTCTTTGAGTCGTCTTTGGTTCATAACAATTATTGTGTAATGTGGGGGGAAATGCATTTACATTCACCGAGTCATACGCCGCAGCTGTTACCATCGTAAATCTATTGTATATACATACCACAGATCGTAACTTAGCTTCTGATTTATGCACGAGTTATCATCAAAACGACAAATCAACAAAATAAGAATAATACTACAATTTATTCAATTCGCCACAGAATTCAACCAAATTCAACTGATTGTGAGGAAATTTTTCTTTCACGGATACTATAACACTACTAGAAACTATATATTCACACCGTTAAACTCGTAGCAATATTATACCTATATTCCGAGCTATATTCGTGACGTATGTAATAATATTTGTATTAAATCAAACATTATATCAGATCAATTCATTGAAATAACAGTTTGTCTCTATTGAAATAACAGCATGGTACCTTGAATCTTGGAGTCCGATGTCAAATACCCCTCACATATGATTCACCGTATGCAAAACGCGTCAAACTCCATCCCCATATAGGTATGTATAGAAAAAATGTGGAAACAGCAAATTCTGCACTTCCGAATTATAATCTTCACATTGCATCGGAATGAAAAATTATTGTACATACGTATGTAGAAATACCGCAAATTATACGGTGGAGGATATAACTATTGACCGTCGTTGAATAATTGCCGAAAGAAGAGAAAGAGTTTTCGAGAACTAGAAATGATATTTATAAATACGGTTCGTACGCCACGTATGTACTAAAGCAAATTGATTTGAAAATGCACCGAAACGATTCTGATACACAAAATTAAAGGTGCGAACAAATTTTTTATTTATTTTTTTTTCACTTTAATTTAAATTTCCTCTGTCTACAGAACATTTATCGTTTACTGGCACTACTTCCCCATTTCTCAAATCACGAGAACACTTTTCAATTATTATCTCAAGAACGAATCGATCGATTTGAATTCTCTCTGCACCAAATTACAGGGTTTTTTTACAGTCCTAATCACTTGCGTCACAATGGCGACTTCCATTTGAAAATCTTTAGTTAGGGTGCTTGGGAGTCACAGAGGTGAATTACTCCTCATTGCAAAGTGCTGAGAAATAGTTCCCCCGCAATTTCTTAGAACCACCGCCAAATGACATCTAAATATCTTCTCCAGGGTTTCTAAATATTAGTGCGACAACCTTCAAAGTGGGCACTCAGCATGTTATGAATGAGAATAAAATGCGGTTTGCGAAATATCTTAAAGTTTATTTATTAACATCACAGATACAATAATTATGTACATACATGTCCGAGACCTCCGTTTCGAACATTGGAGCACCCCGTTGTCAATCTAAGTACTGGAGTAACGAATCCCAACTAAGAATACAGTAGAAAGTATGTTACGCTAAATATTTCAATAAAACTGGTACAATTCGATGATAACTAGGGCACCTATAATGATTTATGTATAATAAATGTATGACCATGTGCGGGTTTTAGGTAGGTGCGATGAAAAATAATCGCAATAACGCGTTTAACTTACATAAGTATATACTAGTTAATATAAGAATCTTAGATCAAAGTTGATTCATATGTACATACAGTAACGCTGAACGATTGTGCATTATCCGAGAGATTAAACATTAGAAATTTATGTATTTAATATGGAAACTTTGTTCATATGGTAGTATAGTATATCGTTTTACAATTATTATAAAAATTTTAATAATAATTCGCCGTATATTTAATTTTGAACAGTTATTATTACGTTATTACTAGTTTATGATCTATTTATTTCTATTAAAACTACGAGATTAATAAACACAGCCCTTTGATCTGTAGTCCCTTTGCCCTTTGATCGAGTCTAGTATATACGGTCGACTATTCGTTTTCTTTCCACTATATTCTCAGGCTCACTGTAAGTTAGGTACTTATTACGATTAAATGTATATTAAATTTATAAATTATTCAATAGTCACTGCCTTTTAGCAATTATCACTTTTATTATACAAATTATCTTCCGAAGTGGACAGCTTGTCAAATACGTAAAGTTTAAGTTGAGCATCGTGCCGATGAGGGGGTGGCGCGGACTCTGGTTTCATTGTTTGAGATGCACCGGGAGGATCGGAACGTGGTAATAAAGTACGATTCAACTCTGGCATCGACACAGTTGGATCTTTCAGAGGCAGTGTAACATCTCTCAAAGAATCAGCCGGCGATGGCGGTAGTACGACTTTTTCAGGCGCATTCTGGATGAAAATTACTCTGAAAGAAACAACGAAACATATCTATTCATTTGGTTCTCCGTTGCTTCCGAAAGTTTTTGAACAATAATCATCACGCGAATACAGAAATGCTCATTAAATATTGAGACATTTCATGAATTTGTATTATTTTCTCTTATTATTAGTTCTATGAAAGAATTATCAGTTGTTTCATCTTCGGTTTCATATCATTGAACAGGATATTCATGTTTAAAAATTCTCTTTTGACTTGAAAAGCTGAATAAATAAATGATATTAACAATTGGCGCTTGATAGTATTTTCGAATTTGGTTTTCGTGTGATATATCATACCTGTTAAACGCGCGCCATCTTCTGCAGAGCATGACGTATGATTTACATTGAATGTACATGAATACCAAGCCCCCAGTAAAGCCAATAACGACGACAATCATTTTTGTCCAGAATGGCCAGTCCATAGAACCTCTTTTCGCCTCTTCGATAGAACGTTCTACAAGTACGTAGAGAGACCATGCAATGCATAATGCAGCAACTGCATTAAAAGCAACAGCGCACCATAGTTTTCGCACCTCAAGTGCCGACATTTCGAGTTTTTCCCACTGAAAGTGATATATTACATGAATAATGACAACTTTGAGAGTAAGGCATTAGTATTAATTTGTGAGTATATTAAAGACTAATTATAAGATAGAAAGAGAGGAATGTAGAGGAGGAAGAAGGAGAAACAAACAACCGAGAAGAGTGATAAAAAAAGGATGGAGGACAGAGGGAGAGAGGAGAGGATAAAATGTAAATCTATATAGGTACAACGGCATGTAGGATAAAGTGAGTTGAAGTTCACGTGGTGTGAAAAGTTCTATGACAGAAAAAAAGAGAGAAAAAAAAGGAAAAAACCGGTTTAGTATATTGCCAATTGCAGAATACTACATGAGTATATTGCTCCAGTTGTTTTATGTAGTTGATATTTGACATGCTGTTATTACGCTGTTTTTTGTGATATGATATTCAAAAACAAAACCAGTCAGTAGAAATCTAACAAGGGAAATGGTATTATCACCGCGCAATCGATAACAAACAACATTCACTGCCAAGCAGAATTTCTTTTTTTGCCTAGTAATTAACGCAGACTACTATTGCGCGAGATAGGAAATGAAGGTTTCATTCAAATCAAAATGCAAATTGCTAATTAGCGGCTCAAAATATCATCACTCACTTTCAATAAGTGTGAAATAAATTTTGTATTGAAGTATAAACGTGATTCTGTACAACCTAATATCCATTCCTCAAGTCAATTCCTCTCTCCTTAATACATTTTGATCGATGTTTGAAAATGTAAAGATCAAAAAATGATTTGGAACTATTTTTTCACGTGAAAATTGAGCCCCTAGGATTATTCTTTTTCAATACAAATGCGAGGTCGTTAATTCGAGAGGACTCGACTTATGAAACGGACAGTATTTGGCTGCATAATAGTATATTGTTGAATATTTATTAAAATATATGTATTCACCTCTGAAAACGGTTTTGTTTTTGCATGCATGATAAACGTGAATTTACATAATTCACAGGCCCGTGTGTCTGAAGCTTTTATCCATTGTTGAAGACAGGCTTGGTGAACGTAGCGCAGACTTCCGCTACAATAACATGGTGCCAGTAGAGGCGCCCCGATCTCACCTTCGCAATGACATATCCTATCAAACGGACAATGACAAATTAAATATACATATATAAAAAATTCTGGACACGTTTGATTTTCTTTAATTTTCTGTTTGTTTTTCCATCGTTTTCAAGAACTTTCAAAACAGAATGATATCTTATTCATACACTGAAATGGAATGTAAAAATAAAACACGGCTAGCATAACATTTTTTTTTTAGATATAACATTATAAAATAATGGATACTTTCTTATGACCAAGCTTCCACATGGTCAATTTATTTATACAAGGAAATCAAATTGAATGTGTGTAAAGCACATCAAATGTAGGACACAGCAGTTAGCGTTTGAATAACGTTTTTTTATTATATGAGACTAAAAAGGAAATAAAGTCAACTGAAATATCTGACACTATCTGAATTTAAAAAAAATATGTTCCATCATTCAAAAATATATGCATCGGATTCGCACCTGGTATTCAAGCACAAAGGAATATCCTAAATAATTCATTTTTCTACACGGTTTTCCAACACAATAGAGAATCAAAGAATACACTCATCAACAATTATCGATGATTCTTTTTCTATGCTATTCTCATCGATACTGATCACCCAATTGAATAGAGAGAATAATCGTATCCAATAAAAAAACATTTGCTCTTAACTATGCAATTGTAAAAAACAGCATGTCATTGATGTTACTATTTGTCAAATACAACCAATCGATACTAATAATATACATACATCACATTTTCTGCATATTTCCAAATCAGCTGTGCAAATTACAAGGCAAATTACAATCAGTATGCTTTTTCTTTTACATTGCTAATATTTAGGTTCATCGTGTGTTATGAGTAACAATTTGACTTTCAGTGAAAACATGGAATTGTTTTACGTGATAAGGCTCAAGTTTGTATCAGTAACTCAACGAATCTACGAAAAATAATATCAGTAGTTTTGTCACCTAATCGTCACGAGAAATTGCATGTTTCAGTGATCTTTTGCTCTAATTTTTCTGATGAGGATCCAATCGTTTTGTATACTCTACGACGAAATATTTCCATTCATATTGTTTATTTGATTATTTCAATTCATTTATATTAATGATTTGTGAAATGAGGATAAAAAAGCTGGTGAGCCATATACCAGAATATCCTGTTTCAAGCTAACATACAGGTTTTAATTTTCCACCATAACACATTCATTATCCCCAATTAGGTTCATAAATAATTATTAATCGTCTGTTTGTTAAGTTAAATAATAATCGTCTGTATCACGTTTCATGAAAAGTGCTCGAAAAATCTACACAAAAATCTATCTAAAGTGATACTAAATGAATAATAATTTACATTCAGCTTGCATTTATTATCAATAAAGTTTGTCTAATGCGTTATTGTACGTTGCCTGTAGTATAATACTACTACACATAATTTACGTTCCTTTTACTATCCATTTATGGAATTTGCTCTGCAAATGGACTTATTGAAATTTCACAATACTTTAGTACTGCTTTGTATCTATAATATTCTCAAGTGTCATACTCCATCCAAGATATAAATGATGTGTTTTCTTGTGCTTATACAGTTTATGCAAATCTAAATTTAATTCACACTGTCATTAATAGTTGCTAATAACTTACCGACAAATGTCATGACTATTTGACGACAGAGTACTCATCGATGAGTGAGAATGATCAGCTATAACAGTAACAACCGCGGCATAAGCTGGTTCCTGAAAAGATTATGGACAGTTATCAGCAAGCGTTTCCTTTGATTATATACCGCTATCGACAGACTATCATAAACATAAACAAACAGCGAACCCACGGAGATATTTTAAAAGTTTCGAAGGCCTAACAATTTTTCGGATTAGGAGTATAACGATACATTGAAACCCGTCGCTCAAGATAATATGTCCGCATATTTACCTTTCGTGATGATGTGGGTTTGGGGTAAGTTTATTATGATACATCTAAGTTCATAATTTTCCACAGTTAGAAATATAAGAAAGAATTGTGGCTCCTCGTATCTATATTTTGAATGAAAACCCAAACTGCTAGTTCGTACGATTCTTTCAAATGCATTCTGCGTCTTAATGTAATAATAGAGTGATTTCTTCTTATATCGTATCCTTAACGAATAATGTTAATCTCCCAAAGAGTAAAGAAGATATCAACAGTGACCATTAGGCGCATCTGTCTTATGTTATGAAAATTCTTCTATGATGTATCTCAATAGTCATTGTACTTCAAATAAAGAATTTTAGATTTCAAGTATCGCTAATTTATGATGATCGATACTCTGGGAGGATATGCAAATCCTGCAATCATTTGAATCCCGAATCATTTGACTTTTTTGCTTTCAACTAATCAACCATATTTCCCTAATACAATTTCTGTAAAGAGGATAAAACTCTACATACATCCATCCGTACAGCGTCAGCCTAATTTCACACCAAGTTATTTCTGTAAGACTCGGCTGCTGGAAACTAATGTAGATCACATTCTAATTCTATTTTAGAAACACCATGTCCATATCCATTTTCTTATTTCTCAATTTCTATGCTCAGCCAATAATTTATTCTCAAAGACATGAAGTATCTTCGTCAAACTTGACATTTCATCTCTGTAGACTGAATATTAAATTTTACGCAAAATTGATTCAAGAGAGCAGAAAATTGATTTTTAATAACTTAATGGAACAGTCAACAGTGGATAATAACGTCTTGAGGCGTCTGGGTAGTGTTATACTGTAAGCCTAACGCGGCAGGATTAGCAATTTGGGTTTAATTTCACTACAACTTTCTAAACGATTGAATGAAGTTTACTACTAAACAGATTATAGCAAGGCGCGATACGACATGAATTAATCTTGAGTATCTACGTCTTATTGAAAATAAACAAAACAAGACATGTGATATGAAAATTTCTCTTTCTCTTTATGAATTTTATCTAAAAGATTACCCTGGGTATCCATTCTGGTGGAGGTTCGCCGCTCCCTGGACTAACGTTACCCGATGGACCTAAATGTTGGGGTTGCCAATCGGGCGGATAAACATTGATTTGATGCACTGGCATTGCGCTCCGATCACAGTTGAACATTAAAATAATAATTATTAATTAAAATCTTTGAAATATTTTATAATATTTAGCAACATTTTGATATTGTTTTCTGTCAGTGTCATTATAGGTATAAAGTTGATAAATTATATTAGTAAAGGCTTTTGTTTTTATTTCGATTGTTTTTGTTTTTTTTCTATTGTTATCGCGAGATGGATAATTCGATATCTTTGTCTCTTCGTAAATAATTCGAGAAATGTTTTTTTTTTTATTTTTCTTCCTTTCTATTTCGTTTTACTTTTTTCACTTCACTATCTGTTGCTTTGATTATCCTATTTTCAATGGTAACGTAATTATGTAGCACGAATTTAGTATAAAATAATAATTTAATAAGAAAATTGTGTCTTTTTCTAGTGATAGGTTATTGATATTGGTGTTAGATATAATTATATGGTACTCCGATAGGAATGGCACAGGCTGTAAATATATTATACCTATATGTATAATAATATCTTCGAGCAATAACAAAAAGCACACTGGAATATCGTATCGAAATTCAAGCCCACCTGTGCGGAGCTTGATATACAATTCCGCAACGACGGAAAATTGATTACTTACAGAATGAAGGGGGAAAAAAGAGAAAAACCAACAACAACAAAAAGTAGAACAAAAAATTTCAATCTGTGTCCGGTACTCGACTAGCAGACACCTTTTGTCCACGGCTATTCACTAGACTATCGCAGTTCACAATAGGAAATCACAGGATTGGGCGTGAGCTAAGAGTAGATGGAAAACGACTGCACATTCTTAGTTTCTTTTGATATAGTTCAATAAGTTTATTCTATTATTATTTATTGAAAACACATTCACAGTTTCACTTCACCTGCAACTGTCGCAGCTGAATGCATCGTTGAAATCATATAACTTCAGACACATATTTGACACTGATAAAATAAGTCAATGACGGCATTTTCATCAAGTTTAAGAGGGAAATGAATTCAATTCTGTAATGCGAAGTTATGAGAGATGTCTTTTTACCGTTGACGTATTTTTAAATAGAGACACCAGTATCGAAATAACGATTAAAACAAAAGAGAAATTTCACTGTGCGACGAATATTCCCTTGCTCGGCTCGTCGGTGAAAATGTTTTTGTGTTCCACCGCCAGAGCGTGTGGGCGTGGTAAAAACAATCGCCAATCAGACGTTTCATCCCCGATTCAAAATGTCTTGATTATCAAACCCGGGATTTTTTAAAATATATATATTACCTTTTGATAACAGTAGACATTGTCGTTCTGTATGCCATAAGCGCAATAATTTGTATCAAAAGAATGATTGTATCACACACAAATGAATATTCGCTTTTTTATTTTTGAATTTTTTTATTCCATAGATGTTTTTTCATTAACAAAAATTTACTACGTGAATGTTCCAACCTGCAGGATAAAGGTATCGAAGCTGTCTGACCCAGCATAAAAGTCGGTTCGAAATCTACCGCTGGCTCCTAATAGGTATATTCGATTATAATAATCGTGCGTACTTTGAGGAAGCGTGATTTTTTTTTGTTTAAAACAAAAATTCACAATCTCTTAGTATACTCATACATGTTTTTTACTCTCCGTTTGAAAACAGATCAAAAATATATAATTATCTCCAAAAGTATATCGAAAATATTCTGTCCACTTGACTGCAGATTGCTGCGGCAAATCATAATAACAATGAGTCGTGATTCCAAGTTTTTTGATAAACACGTCATTATTATCGTAGCACACACATATATATGTTGTACTTTATAAGTATATGTATATGCATGTACGATGGTCAGTACGATATCTATACCTGTTTTAATGAAGACGAGACTCACGGTTATTTTTACTTACATACTGCGTCAATGAAAAATTGATATGAGTCTATTCACCTTGGTCTTCTGGTCCAACCTCTTTGTTGAGTCGAAGTGATAAACTTAATACGCATCACAGGTATCATTACTGTCATCGGGTTTATAATGACCACGATGATTTGTTGAAGATAATAAAAATACAAATACATATGTTATATCCATACGTATAGGTATATATATCTTAAAACGATTATTATTGATCGAACTCGACGATGAACAACTCATGTAAATAACATACGAGGATATCCACTGAATGGCAATCCGATTGCTTGTTGAATTCTCGACCTATTACAAAAACTCACATAATCCATAATTATCATAGATTAGGCAAGGTGTTATTTTGATATTTTTCGATGATGGTCTTGGATTATTGATAGCGTTTATTCGTCGGACTTCTAATTGACATTCGGACTACAGATTTGATTGAAATTGATCAACTATATTTAGATATTATTTCTTCTCTCTAAAGAAAAATGTTTAGTTTTGCTCTTCGAACACTCAGCTATCCTCATTGCATTTTTGAATTATTTATTTTATCCATCTATTGAATTGCTTCTATTTCGTTTCCTTTACAGACAATTTATCATTGCTCGATATTTCATGATAATATTTATACCGAAAAGATCACATTATGGCGTTAACATGGCAAGGAGGAATAAATTAACATCTTAATTGTACGTCACATGAAATGAAACTACAAAATTCGTAATTATTTCATTGCTATAAAGTATTATTCCTGTACTTTGAATCGACTGCTATAATCGTTGATGGAACACCATAACAATTTCGAAGTGTTATTTGTAAACCTATATGGGTAAAACATTGACGGATAATTTGTTGTTATCTGAATCTTATCTAGTATTGCCCACATCTCGTCCACAAGAAGCTGTTGAAAGAAAAAACAAAATTTTTTTACCTAATTCGTGGATTTTCACATACGGTAAACAATTGTTGAATGAAATCTGTTTTCCTGATAACTCTATGTCTATAGTTGATAAGAAAAAAGGCACGTGATAGAGTAAGATTCTTTAATTAAAAAACTGTACCAATGATTGAAACTAATTGTAAGAGGAAAATTCGTTCGGTTACATTTCATACTTCATTTTTACATTTCAAAATAACGATGATGTACGATCTCAATGTTGCATGACATTAGAAATTTGTCAATTAATATGACCAAGGCTGAAACGCTAAGGCACAAACATAAAAACCCTGCAATCCAAGAAGCAAAAAGGGAAAACAAAGAATGTCTAGACTTTCACTTGACACTTTGTAATGATGAAAGTGTGTATCACGAGTAATTTATCTGAGATATTACATGAAACATGGAATTTTTTCAAGACCAAGTAGCACTGAAATTCGGTTCGTTCATGATTTTTTCTCAAAAAACAATTAGATTTCGGAACAAAAAGTTGCAATTAACTAATGCAAGTTTGTAGTTTCAGTCCATGCGTGGAAAAATATAAAATATAATAGTAATAATAATAAGTTGAATTTATTATGAATCAAATAATATTACACATAAACATCGCTTTGTTTTAATAGTCACTTATATTACAAGATAGTAATGGATAATTTGGTCGGAATATATTATAAGAACAAAAGTATGAAATTGACGAGTTCAGAAATGTGTACAACATGAATTTGTTCTTCAAGCATTCGTTTGAAACTACGGTGATTGAACCAGTCAATGAATACCATTTGAATTTGAAGCATGTATAATCAGAACTTTTCGTTATTGTGATCTGATAAAGCTAATCAGTAATTACCTGACTGATGATTTATTTTTGTTATTCAAATAAGGATTTTCCAAGTTTTTCCGTTGGAAAAGAAATGAAAAGTATTGTTTATTCATTGATGTGGACCATCCTTCTTCTACTTCTTCCTTTTATGGTTATATCCTCTTAGTACGATCTTACGAGGCACATACCAGAGATTGGACCATTCACTCACTGGTTCACTCACCCTAGATCCTCAATTCATAGATACAAGAACGTGTTCGTGAAAAATATTTTGCTTCGTCATTTTTTTTTTTATCATCAAATAATCATACTACTAATATTATGGTTCAAACGGTCATGGATTAACAAAACATGAAACAAATTTATGGGATGCTCAGAATACTATTCTACTTATCAAATCATGTATTAATTGCAATCTAATTTTTAATGAGTACCACGGTTTAATATATTAATATGAAATTTTGTTCGAAGAACCATAATGGAGAAATTGAGAGAGAAAGAAAGACAGAAAAAATAGAAAGTAAAGTATTATCTTAGGGAAATGTTTACATCTTTGAGCACCTGAGAGATAATGTCATGTAAAACAAGTTTTTTTTTTCAGAGAATTACAGAAAGCACAAAAACACGCTGTTTAGTTTAGAATTTATTTTACAAATGAATATTTCTGTACTTTTTGTGATTTCTGAAGAAGTCCACTTACGCCGCCTAATTTTTTCCAGAAAATCATTCATAGCAACAACTTGCCGATTCATTTTCGACACTTTAATTCTTATTCTGAAGCAAAAAAAGAAAGAACAAAAAATCGTATAAACAATGTAATCGAACACAAATACTTCTTCTACCAGTGTATTAAACTCGAACAAACAATGTCTTCATAAACATGTTTAAAAATATAATCTAATACAGGATCTCATCTTAACGGGTGCGTTACATTTAGAACAAAGTTTCTTACTAGATCTTTCGAGTGCATTTTCTAAACACTGAGCACAATATACATGGCCGCAACGTGTAGCCATTGGTTTTTGCTCTGCGGTTAATGGTTCGAAACAAATTGGGCAACTCAATACTACCTGTTCTCCGCTACATGAATCAATCATACAAGGAACAGCTCTGCTGTATTCTTCATTGATTTTACTTGCGCTATTTACATCCCCAAACTCTCTTCCATTTCTAGCATGATGAACCCTGATCTGCGCCTCGTCTGGGTCAATTATTCTGAAATGAAGATTGATTGTTAAAGAAATCTACCGGAATTTATTCAATTATAAGAACTGAATCAAATAAATTGTCATGGAATGACTGTTTTTTTTTCTTTCTTTTTCTTCTGTTGTTATTTTCTGGTAAAGAAAGTGGGGTGAAAGTTTATAACACTAACACAACAAAATCGTGAAGAATAATATCGGGGGAAATTTTTCGATGAAGAAAAATTTGATTTTTATTTACGATTTTGGGAATTCCCAATTTCCAAGTAAGAGGAGAAACAATGGAGAAATTATGATTAGGCAGGAATTGGCTGACAAGGCTGAAAGTTTATAACGTTATTGCAACATCATTCATGTTTCAAGTCAGCGATCGCCGAAATCCTGATAAACTAGAGAATTTTCTGAAGCTGATATTAACTTTTGGAATTTTGTTGCAATAATGTTATAGGTATCAGCCTCATTAAATAAAAACAGCGGAAGATTTGCGAGGAATGACGTCGAGCACCATTTCACGGAATCAAAAATCATATTTTTTCTCTCCAAATGATGAACCGAATTCTCAGAATCCCGACCATTGACTTTCTATGGAATAGTTTTGATACTGAGAATTATAAGTGAACATCGTAACTTTGATTTGTAAATGTGCTGTTATTAAATGAGGAGAAAAAAAACGACTCCTATGAAATTGAGAAATGGAAGCAAAAATAGTTTAGTTTTGGGATTCGTTGCAGAAAGTCTCTACCGGATTTTGAATCCCCTGTTTTACTCACTGGTTAAAAACACGGTCGTCTGTGATGAAAATTCAAAGATAGTGTTGATAGATATATGAGCGATGTATTATAAAAATTATTTCAGTAAGTATCAGAAGTTTTAGTTTTGGACTTACTGAATGTAAGAATTATTTCGGTCAACAGATGTCAAAGCATCGTAGAAAATAGGTACTGGTGAATTTTGTGGTAAATTTCCTCTGAAGTAATTGTCTATTCTTTGATCCTGGAACAGATGACGAGGGCGTGGACCTCTCCGTTGTGTAGAATCCACAACCGGTGAATCACCGGTCAAGTCGATAATTTCATTTGATAAATTTAATGGTACATCTAGTACATCGGACATTAGTACTCTGTTCATTATAGCTTGCTGGAAATTGACTGTTTATTTTTAATGAGATTCCAGTCCAACCCTTGTTTCTAAATTCAATCAACGTCCAGGAGAATCTGTAAAATAGTTAGTCAAAATGTAGCAAAAATCGTTATATTTATTTGTATAAAAATTTAAATTAATCTTGGGATTTTTAGGTATTCATCTAATTAGAATCGTCGGATCCAGTTTTGTAAATCCATGGCAAATAATTTTGAGGAGAATATTTGCGGTAGTACAAACTTGTGCAAACTTATGCATCTGTTCAAAATGACAGGAATGAAAACACGGTGACAAGTTATGAAATATTTTAATAATGAACCTATCATAACGAAATTTTGATCGCACAAAGCATACGTGTAGGAATATTTCAAAAAGGAAAAAAATACTTACGTTATGATGAGTAATGACCCTCAATGTGAATTTCAAGTCAATTTTCCCGTTTTCGGTACGTTGTATGTAGATACGTGAGTTATGAAACGAAGACGAACCACTTCCAATGCGTGGTGCTTTTTAACGGTGAAATGTGCGACATAAATACATGTGCAGTGAATTTTTGAGAGGTTAAAATACTGATCGCGATGATTTCGTGGCAGTGGTAAATAAGGAAGAAGATAAATAATAAATACCCACTACCGATACTGTGGCATTATTTCACATGAGCTCATGCCAGAAAAAGACATTCAGAGTACTTTTGGCGATGGTATTATAATTTAAATTCAAAAGCGAAGTAATAAGCACAAAAATACAGCTTCAGTTATTATTTATTTACCAAAATACGTAGTCCGTTACGGATCCAAATCCTTTGAATGGCTGCTCAGTGTTCGGTAATGATACATGAGACATTGACAATCACACGCCGACATGACAGAGGATACAAATTGTGCGCCTAACTATAGGCAACTGACCTTACGTTATTTAGAATATGACGTCGCAACACAAATGGGAAACTTTCGATTTCTATTACCATCTCATCATCATCTTAAATGAACGATATGGATGTTTTTGTAATTGTGCAGCTCCTAAAAAATTTTCGTTTGCTTGAATTTTGTCAATATATTGAGCAACCTAGCAGAACAAGCATGTTAAATTTACGAGGTGGACCGAAAGTTGAATCGTGGTGATCGTTCCTCCCCTTGTGCCGGCCACAAGGCTGCATTTGTTTTTAATAATTACGCTTCTGTATCAGAATTTATATCGTAATTATTTTCAACGAGTTTTTATGGTATCTAAAGAATGACAAGACGTATATATTTTTCATATTTTCTATTTCAGAATACTGGCAAACTGTAAACTTTCTGCCATTCATGACGTCATAGCGCCGATGAGGCGTCGCAAGGCTGCGTTCACTTATCTCATTCAAAAAGCGTGGCACAAGGTATCACGACGAAGGAGGGGGGACGCGACAGTAATCAGCCATGTTGTTGGACTGACCCGACTGACTAGATTTGGAAAGCAGACGCGTTCATTGAAGATTATTTTAAATAGAACTGTTTAAAGATATCATCAATTGCGTAAATTCTGTGCTAAAATCCAAGAAAGAAAGCAAATTTCGCCGCTGTATCCATTGAAAGTATATCCAAAATATAAATTTTCTATTACGCAGTGGGGTAACTCGTTCAACGTCCTCATACCTCGCGGAATAAGGCTCTTGGTCTTTCGCCCAATTTCAGGTTTAGTTAGCTGTTGAACAAAAGCCCGGTCTACAAGATGATGTACACGGTAATATATTGCACATATCTAACATCTGATTTTATTAAGTGAATAATAATCATTTTCCTTGAAAATTATAACCTGAATGAAACTTCGTACATACTCCGTACTCGGTTAATTGAATATTTACATATTTACAGGGGACAACGGCATCCCAGGATACGCGGTTTAGCGATAAAGAGAAGAAATTACTGAAGCAAATGAAATTCGGTGATTCATTGACGCAAAAGGTAGGAATATGTCGGTGAATTAAAATCACAAAGAGACAGCTTCGTATTATTTAGTAGCTTGAAAGAGTCAACCACGTATTTATAACTTCGTGTTCTTTTTATAAATTCGATAATTTGCTATACTTATCCTTCATAAATCATTCTTGATATATTATTCATTTCAATAAATGAGAATGAAAATTTGTTCGAAAATTTACAGGTGGATATGAGCAAAGTAAAATTAGATGTAATCAAGCCATGGATAACGACGAAGATTACTCAAATTCTTGGAATAGAAGATGACGTTGTAGTTGAGTTTGTCTACAATCAACTGGAGGAAAAGGTAAGAAATATTGGTGTAAAATTTTGTTATTTTAGTTTTTAATCAATTTTGTCTTCGTTTATTTATACTTGTTCTTTCGTTGATATTATTTCATTAAGCTTCTTTATTTTTCATTTAATTTAAAAATAGAATGGTCTAAAATTCATTGAATAAGCAACAATTCATTCACTTGGCTTTTTCCCCTCAGCATAGAACTTACATTGATATATATTATTATTAATCATTATTAGTAGACATTGTGGTTACAAACTTGTGCACATAAAACAAACGAAAAAACTGCTATCACACTACTCCGAGTCTCTCATTGCAGAGAAGTTTATATATGGTCAAATGAAGATTAGCCAATGCCATGCGCTCTGTCAGCAGGCACTTGTCGATGTGTGGAATACAAGCAAACAAACGAAGGGCACACGACCGAGCATGCGACACAGTAACACTACTCCCACTTATAGAAAGAACACGATTGGCTAATCTTCAATGGATCATAATAAAAAGTCTATGCATTTTAGAAAAAAATTAATGAGGAAGTTTCGATCCTATTTTTAACAAAAAATACCTCGTTAAAAATCTTGGCATCAATTTCGGGTCACCCTGTATAACAGAGTAATATTTTCAGCGACGTTCCGCGTTTTGTTAATCATTGAAATGATCAGTTTTATGAAAATTATACTATTCTAACTCTAGAAGTTGGTGTCAGTCACATTAAACCCTGATGATCATATTGAAATATGAATCACAACATTTTTTGGGTGTGATAATTGATCCCGTAACTTTGAAATTGAGAGGAAAACAGAAAAATGCTATTAATTCCACTGGCTGATCGAAAGTCCTGCTAATCCAGAATTAGGAATTGAACAAAAAACTAGTTCAAAACAACAAGGGCGAAGTGCGTGAACATTGGCCACAGAGTTTCAAAAATTATCATCAAGTGTTCTCTCTTTTATCGTTCTCTATATAAATGAAAATATTAGGTCAACAAGAGGAATAATTGTTTCTATTAATTATGAGGGCTATGAGTTTATTTTCACAATGGCCGACCAAGTTTTCCAACTTTCTTATCACGTAAGATTCAAGAAACTTCACGGTCCATAATCACAAACTTTCGCCTATATTTGTTTCTTTGGATGATCATCGGGTCTGATTAGCTGCATGCGATAGTAACATTTGTTCGATGAAAGACTTGTGAATTGACACTCTATGAGTACAATTTTGTATCTTATTCTATAATCAGACTTCAAGATAGTTCGTCTAAAAACCGTTATTCACGATGTACAGAAGTGGAGTGCTTATCTGAATTATCAAAATAAAAAAAAAATTGTTCCATTCCGTACATATGTATGACAAGTTTTATCACGTCTCTTTGAATTCCCCGTTATTATAAGTAGAAAACCGTTGCTGGGGCTCAACCTTTTTGTCCCAATGGCATTCGGATGTGTTCCTCTCTGCATCCGATTGGCCGTCTTTCTATCAACCGCCCAGCCCTAGCATCATCACCGAGTAGCATCTGCATCATCAGCTTAGAACACCTATCGCGGCAGTTCTGGATTCAGGATCATCTAGAAATCGTCTTTCAACCTCTTCCATCGTTGTAACTCGGCAACATTCTGCCCACACAAGTTCTTCTTCTCCATCCACAATGGCCTTGGGCTAAGGCTGTCCATCTTCAGGAGGATTGTCACCTTCTTCACGGCAACCGGACGGCAGCAAATAGCAGAGTCGCCGCTTCTGAGGTAGTTCAACTGGCAGTCATCAACGCAACATAAAGGCCTACTAAGGCTTTTTCCTCTGATGGATCTGGCAGGAAAATTGTCTTGCTTCTCTTAACTGGAATCAACAACTGCGGGCCTTCCTTGAGGCTCAATTATATCAAGTGACTATGGAAAAGGAAACACCGTGGGAGAGATGCCAACGAGGATTCTTATGACCAGGTTTTTCTGAACTATCGCTGTTCAGTCTTCACTGACTCTCGACTTTCATGGTCAGGGAGTGAAGTTATGAAATGTTGGAGTGGGTAGCCATCGATGAATATTCTCACATGTTGTGACAATCTTAGTCAATATGACAGGTTGGTTACTTACTTGATGATATTTATATTTTATATTTCACATTTCAATCTTGATTCTTTGTTCTTCCAGCTCACACTTCACAAGAAATATATTGTACATTATTGTATCTAATCCATTTTATTTTCTGATATTCTAGCTTACAATGTTTGCCACCATAATACCTATTTGAAAGTTCATTCAAAGTAACTACGATATCTAGATGTCCATAATGTCATTTTTCTCTCCCATCTAGGTATTTCTTCTGATTTTAACACCTATCTGTGTATCTACTCGTATTAGTTCGTCATTTAGCAAAATCTCTGCTTCAAAATGTGAAACAAAGATGCGCAGCTACCGATGCAGGTGGTAAGATGAACTTAGGGTTCTAACAAGCAGTTCTGCTTTTTCGAGGGGGAAAAGCACTTACGTGTATTGTAGACTCCTTTTTTTTTTGTCTTTGTTTCAACGTTATTCTGATTTAGGACCATATCTTTTTCATTCAGGTTCAGGTAATATTCAACAAAATTCCATTTTGTTAAATATGCTCGATAATAAGCATAATAATAATTTGCAATACTTTCAAAGGGCTTAAGTTTATTTTTCTGACTTTTAGCAATCATCTTCAATTATACTTGCTAACGACATTTATACTGGTAACAATCTATTTTTCAGTTTCCTGATCCCCGTAAAATGCAGATCAATCTCACAGGCTTTCTCAATGCTAGAAATGCTCGTTCTTTTATGGGTGAACTTTGGGACTTGTTGGTTTCTGCACAAGAAAGCGTCACCGGTATTCCAGAAGCTTTTTTACAACAAAAAAAAGACCAGATAAAGAAACGATTGGTAAGCAATTACTTCATCTATATCAATGAAATGGATAGTTGTATAAATTTTCGGTTCAGCTTAAATTCATTCCAATTTTTATCTCCATTTTTCTCTTTTTCGGGTAATTGCATCTTTTTCTGATGAAATTGTGCCACATCAAAGATAGCCATGACTTCAAAAACGTGGTGTATTGTTTATCAGTTGAATTACTGTTTCTTAGTCACCATCAAAATGCCTGACAAGCTTTAAATATTTTATTGCTGATTTTCTATATTTGTTAACAGTATAATTAGCATTATTCAGTTTATTAAATGTCAGATAATCGCTTTATGCAATAAGTAGCGGTAGTATTTAGCAATGAATCATTTTTGAATAATTATTCTGCAACAAAATAATTCTTCTGCTCACCAGTAACCAAGTTAAGATAAAAGATATCCGTCTTGATTTCTGCAAGACATTAAAATTTTCCTAGTTCTCAATCCTGGAATATTTCACAGGAAGAACAAGAGAAACTACAAGCATCACTGGCTGAAAAAGAAAAAGAAAAGGAGCGGGAAAAAGAGAAGGATGACGCAGAATCAAAAGTGAAGAAAGAAGATAAAGACCGAGGCTCTTCAAAAGAACGCCGAAGGGATCGTAGCAGAGATCGTGAGAGAGACAGGTTGGTCATTCGATTACAAACCTTCAATTCTTCATTTCTTTGTATTATCAATCAAAATCCGATATTCAATTGTATGCAAGAAATTTAGAACCGCTTTATAAATTTGAATAAGTTTTCATCACAGGAACAAGAGGAGCAGATCACGCGACCGTCACAGAGATAGAGATCGTTCGGGTCGTAAAAGAAGATCGAATTCGAGATCGCCGATCAAATCTTTGGCCAAGGACAACGGCAAGGAAATGTCTGACGTAAAAGTCGAAAAAGAAGATTCACCACAACCCGAAAATGCGATACCCTTGATGCCCATGAAAACTAAACCGTAAGTATTAGTTTTATTTCCATTGACTATATATTAACAAAATTGATTCACCATTGATTTAAAAAATGTTTGAATCAATATCATTTATCTCCCCAGAGAGGCAGCGGTTGCAATATCACGACTACAAGCAAAATTGATGAGCATCGCCGATGGAAAGAAGAAGAATAACCGCTCACCAACACCGGAACCTCAAGAAAAAGTTACAAAAGTATCACCTCCCAAGTCGCCTATTATTCGATCGAAAAAGTCTAGGTCAAAATCGCCGATTTTGAAATCTAAACGATCACGGTCTCCGATATCAAAATCTCGACGATCACGTTCTAAGTCAAGAACACGAAGATCTAGATCCAAATCTAAAGGTAGACGATCAAGATCCAGATCACAAGATAGATTGAAGTCAAGGAGGTCCAAATCAAAGTCACCGATCTCAAAATCAAGACGTTCACGCTCAAAATCACCAATCCGTTCAAAGAAGTCAAGATCGAAGAGTATTGATAGAAGCAAATCTAGGAAATCACGTTCTGAATCGAGTGAGTCCAGGAGCTCAAAATCGAGATCAAAATCTCCGGAAAAACGAAAAGAAAATATCGACTCAAACAGAAAAAGAGATGTAAGTTCAAGCAGCAGCTCAGGATCGGATATGGAAAAGGGTGCAAAAGATAAAAACGACTTTGAAATTCGCAAAAAAAAGGATGGTGTCCAGGCCAAACGCTCTTACAGAAAGACAAACAAAGACGATAGTGGAAGTGATTCGGATTCCAGTCGTGAAAGGAAATCAACACAAAAACGAAGAAGCCCTTCTCCGAGAAATGATAGGTCTAAAGATAGAGATAGATCTCGAGATAGAAACAGAAGGTACGTACTACGATTGTAGAATTCAAATATACTCGAAATACAAATCATATTTTATTTCTCAGCATCGCATCACCTGATTTTTATTCTCCCATTATTCCAGGCGATCGTCTTTCGAAAAGGAACGAGATCGGAGGAGAGATCGTGATCGTGATAGGGAAAGAGATAGAGTTGATCGATTTATTGGTGGACGAGGGATGAGGCCACCATCTGTACGTAGAGCTCCTGGCCGGCGAAGGTAAAGTTTTTGGAATTGTCGATTATAGATTCTCTAAAAGTAAAGATTTTGATGAAATTCTCGCCTCGGAGTATTTTTAATATAAAATTCACAAATTCAGATAATCTCTTGTGTCATGTTCTTTTTCATCCAATTGTAATCTCTGAACTCATTTTTTTCATCTAATCCCGTAATCTTTCTAGAGCTTTGCTCAAATCTGTTTCTTTGAGTATAATATCATCATTCAATTTTTCATTTCATTTCGGTCTTATAAATGAAGTCCTTTTAACTATCTATTCTTGAAATTGAAAGTCCACCGCGACGTAGCCCAGCCAGATACGATCGTCGGCGATCACCGAGTCAGGGAGATCGACGTAGATGGAGATCATCACCAGACCGTAGACGAAGATCATCAGAACGACATGACCGACGCAGATCAATTGATCGGCGAGATGGGAGAAGATCACCAGAGCGCCGGGATCGATCTAACAGGTACGATAGATCCTCCTCCCGTGACAGATCTAGTAGACGTGAAAAATCAAGAGAGCCAAAGGATCGTAAAGTGTCTCCTGATAAACCAAGAGCAAAATCAAAGGAACCTAAATCATCATTGGATCGCTCTAAAGATTATAAAAGATCGCCGGATAAAGAGTTGAAAGAAAAACCAAAAGAAAAGAAACCGTCATTGGTAGATGAACCCGTTGCTAAAAGACCAGACGATAGAAGACCGCAAAAAATGTTAAGAAATGGACGGTCTAAATCAAGTAGCTCACAAAGCTCAGAAAGTAGTTCCTCTAGCGATGAGGAACAAGCAACAAGGTGAGTGATAAACTATGCAAGATTTATTTTCTTCAAGGTTTCTTCGTAACAATTTTTAGTGACGTTTTTGGGCTGATGATGATTTTAGTTGCGCCAGGAGCTCCAAAATGGTCCTTGGTTCCTAGAGAGACGATCGATAGCGAGTGCTGAATATTTTTCAATAAATCTGTGCTGAAAAAAACTGTAGACAACAAAGCATCTACTAGCGGTCTAATACTTGAAAAATTATTAATTATTTTGAAATTCGGATTGCAGAAAATTACCAGAAATCAGACCTCCTCTTGAATTGAAAGATCGAGAAATGTTAGAGGATAATAAGAAGAAAGAAAAGGAAAAGATCACTAAGGAAGAAATACCAAGTCGCACAGAAAAGGAAGTTAAGAAAATTGAAGTCGTTGTTCCTAAAAAAATTGAACCCATGGTTTCACCAAAGAAGACCTCCTCTATGATACTCCCGGCTTCCAGGCACAGGGTAATTTACGTTCGTTATGCAATAATTGCGGCTTAAATACAAATATCATTCACTTCTTGAAGTGTAGTAATTCTAAATTAAATAAAAAATTGTTTCACTTTTGTTTCAGTTTTCAAAGAGCTTATCTAGGACACCATCTCCATTCAAAAAAACTGAAGATATTATCGCCGCAGCTAGAGTCAAACAAACGCCTTCGAGGTAAGATAGGACTGGATATATTTTGTATGAAATGAATAAAATCGATATGACGAAAACAACTACTAAGTATTTCATTGAACTAATCACTCTTAAAAAATGATAATTGCAGAGACAATAAGGACGAGTCGCCCAAGTCCATAGAGACTACGCTATCGTCGAGTGATGTTTTCCTGTTAAAGAAAGAAGAAAGACCGATGAAATTGACGAAAATTATAGCTGAGGATAAAAAACTAACTCACAAATTGATCGACCTCACATCATTGAAGAAGAAATCAATAGATGAAGTAAACAAGAGGATAAAAAGAGACAGAAGAGATGAATCGTCAGACTCCGAAAACAGCGAGGGAGAAGGTAAGATTGATAATTATAAATAGTTAAGTAAAATATCAGAGAATTTTTGGAACTTTATATAACTTGATATTTTTTCAGATAAAAAGAAACAGAAAAAAACAGAGAAATTGAGAAAATCTCGAAAAGAATCATCTGACGAGGATAAATCTGATAGAAGTAAAATTGATTCGAGTTCAGAATCTGAAGAAGATAAAAAACACATCGATAAATCTAAGAAAATTATTAGAGATTCAGGGAGACCTGGTGAGTAATAAAAATCAGCCAATCTTTGGTTCTAATGGTGTTCATCATAAAAATAAATGAATATCTAAATTTCAGGTGTAAACTCCATTAACATTAAAATTTTTGTTGAACAGATTCGCTGGATGATCGCAGTAAGGACAGGAGAGATAATAAAAAACGTGACATCAGTGGTGACATTGAATTGAGGAAACGGTCGAAAAGGGAGATTGAGGAGGACTTGAGAAAATCTAAGAAGTCACGGAAAGACTCGACGTCAGATGAAGATGAATTAAAATTGAAAAAAATCGTAAAGCCAGAAGATGAGAATAAAGGAAAATTGCGGAAATCTAAGAGAGATTCAAGTTCAGATGAGGAACCTACTAAAAAGTCCAGAAAGCGTAGAGACAGTTCATCAGAAGAGGCAAAATTAAAGAGTAGAAAATCGAGGAAAGAATCAACCAGCGATGATGAAGGAAGATCAAAATCTAAGAAATCTAAGAGGGACTCTAGCTCCGATGATGAAGAAATCGGAGAACGAGAAAGCAAGAAAAAAAAAAGAGTTGATGACAGCAGTGATGACGAAAAGGTCAAGAAAAAACGCAAGAAGAAGACAAAAACTAGCACCAGCGAATCTGAGGTAAGAATACGTTATTTTTCCTTGAAAAAACTTTGCTTTACTGATATTTTCGGCTCAGGTTTTGTTCCTAGCTTGGAAAATTATTCAGGTTCTGTGAACTAGAATTTTTAACGTTGAAATATTCATTGAGTCAGAAATGCTAATTCAAAGATCATTCTATCCTCTTTTCTTCTATGAATAGGATAGCGAAATTGAAGAAAAGAAAAAGAAGAAAGATAAGAAGCACAAGAAACACAAAAAGCACAAGAAGCATCGTAAGCACAAAAAGAAGAAGACGGTAGAATCCGAGGAGTCTGATATAAGCGAAGGTAATACAGAAGAATTAGAAAAAAAACTTCGAGAAAAGGCATTAAAATCGATGAAAAAAAGCCACAGTATCGAACAAAGTGACTAAGAAGAACACGGCTTGTATCTAATGAATTCAATTTACTCAATATTAGAGAAGTTGTTCACACTCATCAATTATTTTTAATGATGTTATTTTTGCCAAATAAATCTTTTCTAGCTACTATCAAACCATACTGACGATAAAACTGTTACTTATGGTGTACTGACTGTGAATTTAATTTCGTGAAATAACTTCTCTAATATCATCAGTAAAAGATAAAAAAAATATAAGAAATAATAATCCAAGTATTTTCTTGTACCATTAAGAAAAAAAAGAAAAACTTAAAACTGTATACAATATTCAATTGTATTTTACAATGATTTTACAAAAACACTCCACACTATTACGTGCTTTGGATTGTAATAATCATTTTTTTTTTTTCTTTCAACATTCGAAAATCGAAAACAAAAGGGTTCATGTATGCACTCCTTACTTTATTTCTCAATTTTGAATTGCATAAAGTATTTTCGTGCAGTGTGAAAATAAAAAACTAATCAATTAATTTGTAGATTAGGTTGAAATGTGAAATAGAAGGATAATAACAAAAGTTGAATAACAATCTCAAACTGTATGGATCACTGCTTTATATATTAAAGGAATATCGTGTGGACATACGGTTTGTAAAATTTTTACCTCATTGGAGTTACTATCTAAAACTGCCCTTCAAAAATCACACAGGATTCGAGGTTTCGATATAAAAGACAAAAAAAGATGAGAGAATCTGAGCTAAAAATAATACCAAGTGAATAAAATTTATTTTCTATTTTCCATAATTTCAAAGATTTGCTAGCATTGTCTCCCAATCTGGTGAACATATGAAAGTACTTCCAACTGATCCAAGGTTCACAAGTTCGCCGGTTAGTTTTTCCACGTCCAATTTAGCAGCGATCAAATCCTTGAATTGAAAAAAGTTCCTATTAATTTAAGTACAGATTTAGAACTGTATGATAACTGCGTAATTTATTTATTTTCAGACTTACTTGTCTGAAACTAACATGCGAACCAACATCCACAAGAAGTTTGTTATCCCCCAAGACAAGTCTCGCCTGTCCAGATTTTAGTATTTGTAATTTCCCTAGCATCCCTTCCTTTAAGTTTTTCAACGTACAATATTCAGTTTTGGGGTTACCATCACTCGGCTTTTCTGTACTTGAATCAGACGGCTTCTTCATTCTTGGATCACACAATTCATCATCGGTTCGAAGTCCAGGTAAACAATCAGGAAACTAAAAATACAATTCATGAAAGTCTCGAGAAAGAATCGAAATTTGAAAATAAAAAGTATAACTACAAACTCAAAATCGACGTATACCTGTATTAGAATATAGCTATTTGATTCATTTGCAACAATTTGTGGAATTGTGATTAGTTTCTTCTCATCCTTAACTGGTTTCTTCAGAAGAGCAGCTTTTGCTCTGCTATCCTTATCTGATACTGAAACATTATGTTATCATTTCTGTTAAAAAATTGTTCAGATGGTACCAAGAAAAGAAAGGGCAAATGTTTTTAGCTGGTTTTGATATTTGTTTGAGCCGAATATCATAGCTCATTTTGGAAGCTTTGTATTTCTAATCTCGCTCATCAAAATTTGTCACGAAATTTGGTGAGGTAACATCTCGCTATAAAGTTTCTTTGAGAATTTTTACAGTTGTTTCTCAAGTCCATTAAATCAGCAAACCATCTCTTACTTCCATAATGCAATGCTTAAATCTTTGAAAATCCGATAACAGTGCGTAGAATAGATGCTACGAATCTTCCATAAACAATACCTTTTCCATTTTCTAGTATAACAGGCTTCACATTTTCCTCCGAGCCATCTGCCGCCTTAGCTACAATCGGTTCTTCCTTGAGTTCTTCCTTGTATAATCTTGCTGCAAAGTTTTAATGTGTGAATAGTCATTTTCACTTCTATCTCATGAAATCGTATTGAACATCAATTATGCGGCTGAAGTTTATAACACTGACGTAATAAAATCACAGGAAACAAGATTATCGATTCCATAGCCTGAACTTTTTCGGTATAGTAAAGGCTTTATTTTTTGGTCATTTCGATAATTTCCAATGTCGGGATTTTTCGAAATGATCAATAAAATGAAGACTTTTCGATGATGTGACGTCAACGTTACAAACATTCCCCCCAACTAAATATTTGCCTTCATCTGCCATGGGCAGCATAACGGGTGGATTTTCCATATCGGGGACAGCCCCATTTTCGATGAAATCATCCCTCAGTAAGTTTTTTAATTTTTCTTCCTCATCGGCTTTGTTGAGTTTATAATCCAAATTTAATTTCTGTTTTTCTAAAGCTGAGCTGGCCGCTCTATCGCTACTCCGACTTCCACTTTCTCTAGCAATTCTATTTTTTCTACTAGCACGATCCGAGTCTGCTATACCACTGGAGAACACACCGTCGGTCTGTAAACAGCATAATAAGAAGAGAGTGATCAACATTAATACAAAGTAAAGTTTGAACGTTATAAAATGAACGAAAAATTTCCCAAAGGAAGATTGGGTTTCAAGAATCTGAAATTTATAACCTGGATAATATTATCCATGGTCTTTCCTCGCCCTCGACCTCTGGCGCCTTGACCTCTTCCACGACCTCTCTCTTTTGAACTTCTTGCGTTATTTTTAGGTACACTTTGATCACTGGAACGTAATGCATGCAAGTATTCAGACATGGTTCAGTATCGTTATTAATCGATTAGAAAATGATAGCCGATGCTTACTCCTTAATTTTATTTCGTTGTACATTCAAGTTTGGAGTATAAAGCTTTTTGGGTTTTTCAAGCTTCATATGACCACCTAGAGTCAAATCTCGTGGTGCTCGGAACGAAGTTAGCCTCGTGGTCGGCGTCAGAATAACAGCCTCTGTTTTGATGCTCGTTGTGGGAATAGGTAACGAGGTCGATGTACCCGGTTCTACTTTAATTTTCATCGTCGGATCTGGCCTTCGGTCATTAACACTCGATTGTTCGGAGTCCATTTCTATAATTGTTGAAAAATGGACAAACTTGAGAAATCAGATGATCGCTTAGCTCTCAGACTCGTCGAAAATCGTGAAAACCTCATGAGGATTAGACAGACTATAAGCCAGTGAGGTTTTGATCAAACATGCACTGGTCGAATGCTTGTAATCGATTTTTGTGACAGATTAAAGGTAACACTGCTTTTCTCATTTTTTCCTATTTTGATTCAATTACGTGATAATCAACCAGCTCTGAAACTTGAATAAACAATTTACGATAGAGGGCGAGTGTCATTGGCAGTAAATTCGGTTAATCTGACTTCTTCCTAACCTCACCTAACCCTAACCTCTCTTTTCACTACTGATATATTTCATCGACGTACTACATTTGGCTAGGTAAAAATTATGCAGAAGTATATTTATTCACCAGAAACTGGAATATGTTATCCTTTTAGATTGAACATTGAAAGTGTTTTTGTTGATCAGATAAACGATTGTTATCTAGATGAATATGAACTAGAAATGCACTCTGCAACCCGCACGTGTGCAACTGGCAACAATATATTTGTATACCGTGGTAATGTTTGCGGACGAGGATTGGCGGCCCATTCGCCAATCAGAAAATAGCCGATCTGTCACTTTTCGATGCGCGGCAAACTTACAAAAAATTCATAGTTTTCGAACGTTCGTACGTTGGCTGGTACACACAAGAATGATTATTTATAATATGGGCAATTCTTGCTATTCAGTAAACCCTGCTCGATGGTTATCGAATATTCATTTCATTGTAAGTTACATTCAAAGGAATGTATATAAATAATCGTGTTCATGAGGATGTAATATAAAAGCTCTAGAAATTTCTTAATACAGAGTGGAAGAATGTATGTACATAAAACCTATACGTTCTGCGAAAACAAGGGTGAACGAAAGCCGTGGTTTCATCAAATCAATTTAACGAGACATAAATGTACGGATGCATCGTATTGTTATACATATACGTAGACAAGAAATCGAGTGTAGCTACATTTAGAAAAAAGGTATTTCTTATTATCCAAAATGAATATTATTACATACCATTGTATTCACAGTACAATCTATACATACATGCATTCTACATATTATATGAACCGATAGTATATACCATGCGCACACATCTTATGCATTGACACATATAATTCATTATTCGAATAAGTTAGTGTAATTTTGTTATTTTCTCTCATTTTTGTTTCCAATTTTCTTTTTCTCTTCATTCCTTTTCGTTCTTCGTGGTAATCCCTCAGGACGTGACCTTTCTTGCCTCTGCTGCGGCAATGATTTTATAATACTGCAGCAGGAGGAAATCCAAGCTAGCCCAGGTTGGCTGTTATATGATATATTAGCTCGGCAAAGGTCGACGACGAGACTCAAGTTGGGTGGATATATAGTGGATTGCTATATGTATGCGCTGTGTACAATATGCGTTATGCAGATTGCAAGAAACATTATCACCGCGACTCGCCTCCGGCGTTATAGTTATGGAACTTGGAAAGATTGTTATTTATATCCCGCGATATCATGTCCTGCAAGACGTGCCATATACACATTATATTATATCGTTATCGAATTTGATATACTACATTATTACACATCTATCAGCTATATAGGCTCTAAACCTATAATAAGCACGACAGGTTTTATTATTATCCGGTAAGTAATTATTGTTCCGCCTTTATGCTTTCGCGTGACATACCTGTAGCACCCCACTACATACCAAGTTACATATGTACGGTAGGGCAAGGCTTATAAAAACAGCGGTGCAGGCCTAATCGTTAAAACAAAGGTGCGACAGAGTTCCGTAAAAATTCGATCAACATAGTATCATCGAATCTCCGAGCCACCGCGGTATCGTAATTGATGACCAAGCCGGTTTTCGTTCTAAAATATTTCCAGACTGCACCACCGTATTATTACTTATATATAGTTTTCCCTTTTCCAATTCGACATTATGATGTACTATATAATATCTCCCGTCATCCTCTCTCTTCTACATCGTGGAAAAATATCATAAAATCGATGAATATAAAATCTAACGGCTAACACGGTCGCATATATATAAATACCAAAACACAAGACAAGAGACAACTAATGAATCTCCTATGATCCCGACGAGACTGCAGGACTGTGGACACAACCAACGAAGCTATACGACTATAGAGCACCGCAAGCCGCACGTATTAGTGAAGAAGAATGAATGTATCGCTAAGGTCACAGAGCGGCTGCATGGTCCGTGAGGGATTTTGTAGAAAAGTATAACAGGACAGCAATACCAGGTAAAGCCGTAGAAAAGATCTGGAGAGGGTCAGACAAGGCCCATCGTTTTGATATCGTGCGTTTCGAGCGCTCGCGAGCTGCAAACCGGCCGTTTACGGCCTATCCGTGTCTCGTCCTCCGATTATTTTCTCCACTATCAATTGTACATACGACGAATAAGGTTCGAACGTGTTTGCATACGTATACCGCGCGTCATAATTCAATTTGGACAATATATAATATGAATAATAATAATATGTAGATGCAGTACCTAAACAATGAATAGATTATATTGGTCAGACTATAATAACTGCGGCGCCGGTGGATACTTGCATCACTCAAAACTCATCGTTAAGAGTGATACATAAGTCATATACGATACATGTATGTACGTATTAAATGTATACCTATATAAATATCTAGACGTATATATATTATACTATACCTTAGAGCGATAGACGAAATGCCTTTGGGGCCACACGTATGTGTGTATATATCTATTGTGTATATATGTATACTCACATATCTACAGTCTACAGTATGTACGACTAACGACGACGGGTGTATTATACGCACGCAATGTAGGATTATAGAGTGGTAGGATTACAGTATGCCGAAGGCAATACCAACGTTTTTAGTACGGTTAGTATACCTGCCTCGAGTGAACATAGCCAGTGATGAGGTCATCGCATCGTTTTTTACCCGCGCCAGTCGCGACGCGGTGCGCCTCAACTCCGCTTCGCATGAGCGTTGGTCGCGGGCAGTCTGAATTCTGTGGATGAACCACGTGTGGTTTATGAACCCCGGAACGTCAGTGTATGTACGCTTTTGTAAAAACAATTCCTCAAATCTATATTACGCGGTTCCGAAAGTCTCCGTAAGCAAGGTCTAACCGCTTGTTTATTTTTTGTATCCATCATTCACCATTGCCTTTTGATTTTCGCCTCGCCACGGTCGCTCACACCGTTTTTTCAAACCGTTCAGTTCTTTCGGGTACAAATATAAAACAATTGCTGTCACCTCGTTCGAATGAATATTCCGAACTTCTTTGCAATAGAATTTGGATCTTCCTAGTTCGTTGACACCGAAAGGCCGCAGGCTCGAATGCTGGGATTTGAAGGAGCTTAAAAAATCTGATTATTAAAATCGCGACATCATCAATTGTGCGGTTACGGTGGTACAGTTCTGAGATGCCACCACGTGTTGTTCGCAACGGGAGAAAAAAATCAGCGCCTGCGCAATGCGATTACTAACTTTGAGTTAAGCTTTGGGTTTCAAATCGCGTGCCTATTGATGCGGCGTACAGCTACACAACTGAACAGTTCTTAATCGAGCTTCGTTTATAAAATAGAAAGAAAGTACGAGGGAACAGAATTTGCGGTACTTATACAGTTTTCAAAGTCGGGACCTTAACACTTGCTGCCTAGATGTGGTGTCGATGAAACAATTATAATTCTCGTATTGCCGAAGGCTATAAGTATAATAAATAACAAACATAATACAATAAAACGTCTTATTCCGATCGTCGTATAAATATACGCGCGTAGATACGATTGATAGTTTTTCGGCAAGTTAAAAGGTTTGATCATTTGACATTTGCAAGTCGGTTTCAAGATTCCAAATATCAATAATATTATAAATATGCATATACATACATACTTAACTACGTGATATAAATACTTATATATACACACGCATTAATCAAGTTTTTATACTGATTAAACTTATCATAATAATGAGATGTTTTTATACACAATCGAGATAATTTAAACGGATAGCATAATATTATACACATACCTATGCTATACAGGCAGGTATAGTTTATAGTGAACGAGAGATGAAATGCGAGCGTGCATTTCTTTTCCAAGAAGAAATTCTATAAATATACTTGTGACATATATATTTCAGTCGTATAAATCAATTGACGGCTGATGATTTACACAGCACAATAATAACCATAACTATACTTCTTCAAATTGAATATAATTTATTAAAATAAAATAAACTATCGCAACTGTTACCTAAATTCGTAAGTTCATTTAATGATAAATGCATCGTTTTATCATCGAAGAATCTTCGATGTGTTGTAATTGCTATCCAGCTGCAATCTCGACATAATTTCTTTCCTGCCAATAGTAATATATAGAATATAAACCATTACCGAGAATCGAATAAAAACAAATTACTCAATATCCGAACAGCACGCAGTGTTCGGGCGAATGAAATAAAGAAAACAATAAATCAACTAAATATACTATTCTAAATTGTATATATAACAGTGATTCGCAGTGAAAAGCAAACAATCGCGTGCATATCTTCTGCAGAGCTGTAGCCGTGTTGTTTCTTAACACTTATGTGTTCTGTGGTGTCAATTTACTTCGGCAAGGATTAAACGAATATAAGAGTGAAAAAAATGAACGGAGTAACAGCTAGTCGCATGCCCGCCGAAATGTTCGATGCCAGGGTAAGTCAGCCCGCAAGTTTCATTAAATTTTATAAATTATAATAATATATTATTCACACGTAGACGATATGGTATATACATCAGATAGTATTTATTATAGCATACACGAGTGTATATCGTAACTGCGTCGTGCTGCCGCGATAATTCATTCATACGTATCGTTATAATATCTTATTTTATTATATTTATATAGCATATATTATGCTATCTAAGTAGTTGTCCACGTGTGTATATATCATTTGTAGTAAGTTATTGGCCCCCAGTGGTGGCGCAGTATTAATGCAGTAAATGCAGTAGTAAAGGCAGTCGATAGTTGAGAGTGGGCAGTATAAGTGACCAGTGTAGCCACTACCAGGTCAATAATAATTCGATACCGGTTGACCGGCCGCGGCGTCGTGAACCTAACCACCGATACCTATTCTCGGTTCCCTTTACCTTCGCGCCTTTATTATCCAGACTAAAGTACAGTCTACAGAGTCGAAGAAATATCCTGTTTCATACAAATACGTCTCGAAAGTTGGGAAAATGAACGTCCTCCGCTGATGTTTTCTTCTCGTGTCCCGAAATGTACGGACGAAATCCTTTAAAAAAATTGATATGTCGACTTATATCCTTATGGAATTGTTTCCTGTTTTTTTGCATCGACAAAGAAAGGATCTTTCTTTCATCCCCCTTTTCCCGATTTTGACGACAAAAAAAAGACACGCATACGCCCTGATTTATTTCTCATAAGCCGTATATAGTCAAGCTCTGAGCGTATTACATATCGCTTTTGTTTACGGCCGTAATATAACATCATTCTACGAAATGTATATAGTACAATGAATCGAAAATTCATTCGCAATACCGCGTTGTCTCAAAGAAGGGTTTGGAATACATATACAACGTAATGTGAATCATGATATTTTGATCGAAATCCACCTCATTGTCAGATTTCAAAGTCCGTTGTTGTAATACAATATGCTTTCAGTTATATCATAATAATAAATCGTCGTAATCCGAGTTTATACCTATTAAAACAAAACCGAAAACAAATGACGTTTCCAGGCATACGTTATATGAATAAGTGATATGTAAGTCACCTCTCACGCTCATTCCCATCGTCTCAACTCGTATACCGTTCACAGTAAACTTTGTACATGTTCTCGAGCAAGTAAGTCACGGATGTATGGAAGGATGTAACGTATAATTAGTTGCTTTACATCGGCCACGAACGTGCTTAGCTCATATAATTATATACACATTTACTATACACATACGCACACGTTCCTATAGATTGTACATTCTAGCGCGATCACTTCGAATAGTAACAAACCGCGTCTGAGGTATCCAGTACCCAGTACCCACATCCTTCAACCGTTTCGCATCCATCTGCTGCTTTTGTCGGCTGGTGCTCCGGTTCATTTTTATCGGTTACGAGAGAGACTGCGGTACTAATTGCTCGGCTCGCAATTTCCTTTCGGTTATTACGAGTATAGTGAGGAGATTTAACGTTGCTAGTTTCATTCGATAATCACCCGACATAGGCACTGCAAATGCATTTTTAATAACAAACATTACAGAGCGATAAATTTTTACTCGCGTTTTTTTCTCTCGACAATTATCCGTTATATTTCCACCCCTCTTCTCTATTCGATATCGATGATGGATAAAAGGCTGTATAGTTTGTTGACGGACGTGAGCAGAAGAGACTCATCGGGAAATTTGTATGCAAATAAAAATATACACGCACAACGTGCCCCGCAGCTATCACGGAATATACATAGCTCCAAATTAAAAAGTGTGCCTACAGTAGAACCTCGTTTACCTGACCCGCGTGTTTCTCATTCTGCTCCCTCCACTCGGAAGTATAGAATGATAATTGCCGTTGAGTAGCGATGATTTTTCAAATTCTCTCCAACTACTGTGTTCATTGTCAGTATGTTGAACGTGAATTCTTATAAACTGTGTTACACTCACCCTCCTATCCTACTATTATCTCCCCACGAGCAGCGATAAAGATTGCGGTTTTACTGTAGTCAGTTGCTCCATACACATGTATATACATGGTTACAGTATGCCTAGGTGCGATAACTAATATCCGACAAAAGTAATGCATGTATATATATGTATAGGTAGATATCTGTAGTCATGGTTCTCGGGGCATTACGGCACCCATCACATAGCATGGAGCGTGTGCCATTTTATTTTTATCTCTGATAGGTACGTGCTCAATCTCATATTTATGCACATAAATACCAGAACAAATATTTCACTCGTTGCGAGGTATGTAGGTATAGGTACAATTGTTAATTATAGGTACTCGGCGCAAACTGAATGATTAATTTCATTACGCAGTTATTACGGACGCGCGCTCGGTACCGAATTTGAAAAAATTGTTGCTCGCTTCACATTTTTTCATCCCACAAATAAACGTTCCTGAAAATTTGTTCGAAACCATTACCTATACCTTATAGGTGGGACAAAATGTCTACGATAAATCGCGCTATTACATGAACCACTTTCGCGAGATGGACCACCTGAATCTGATCGAGAGATAGAAACGCCAGAGATTCTTCCTTCCAATTGCAGATTTTTCTCTTCGGTATGATACTATGGTTGCGAGATGAATCGATGCGTGAACTTTTCGTGAAATTAATTAACATAAGAATTCAACGCGTGGGAAGGCAATTTCATTATATGAGAGAGAAACTCAAATTCCGTTATATTACTAATTCAACACGAAATAAATTTTTCTTCGAAGATAATCGGTAGCGCGATTCGTCTCTTATAGTAAATCTGAAAAATAAATGAACAAATAATGATTTCTATTATCATATACGGTTCAGGTTCATCAGTGGCATCATCATCATTCATCAATTTGATGTAAATAACGGGAGATGTCCTGCTCCTTTTTGATTTGAAATGTTATATTCACATATTTCTTCATCTCATGGATACACGCATCTAACAAGGTTACTGTAAAAGTTCCAGGAATCCAATATCCAATAGTACTAAAAACCTTGTTCTCTAATCACTGTACCTACTCGGTCACTGAATAAATGTTTGCCGATTAGAGCGGATGTATTCGTTACCATATAGATGCAGGTTACAGTAGAATTGATTATCTAAAAATAGAAATTATTGTCATAAATCTTCGAGAAGATATCCCCACCACAAATGCTTTGTTGCACTACCTACGAAGATATAATATTTTCGTTCATTCGACACGGAATGAATGGTCCGTCCATTTTCGTTAGTGTTGGTAGGTATACTCGTATCTTCTTTAACCGCCTATTTAATACTTCGACCACAAATTTTCTATAGGTTTGTCCGAATCGATTCTTTAGGGTTTCTGTTGCCAACGCGCTGTTCAGTTGGGATGAGAATATTTGTGAGATGAACAACCTGAAAAATACTCCGATTTGAATATTCACGGCCGAAATTAATGTCGTAGTCTTTATTACTTCGTCGCTTGTTGATTCAAAGAAATTTCTTCCGCATTGAATCTAGTAAATTGTACAATTATTCTCAAAAACGTAGTACGTGAGGACCTAGCTAAACAAAATTCTTATTCCATCTAAACGTAGCTCGTTAATCGCTGCTGTGCAGATTGATATAGTGCGCAGGTTCGTTATCCCGGGATGTGAAGTTATCTGTATTATCAATCTCGTGTGATGTATTGTGAAGAAATTTCGCATCATGAAAACAGTCAGTATCTTCTATAAACACCGGGGGCAACCAGACACGCGCTCCGCACGTGGCCGCGCCTACGTTTGTATATATATATATACGCGGATGCGTCTGCAAGAAAATCTGAAAAGAAGAATGATGAAAAAAATGAACCAGGAACGAATCTTTTAATTTTAGATACGGATTCAAGTTTGCCGCATTAGATAGCTCTCGTCTTTCTCACAATCAGAATTCTTATTTAGGTATTCGAATTCTGTCTTGACCCGAATTGATAACTGAACTTCGTAATTACAGGTAGTGCAGAAAAGAGTAACTACCACAAATTTGCAATCCTCCATTAGTGTTTTCTCCTGACTTGAAAATCAATCAAACAAAATTCAACCTGCTTTAGGTGCTATTGAAGACGCATAGAAACCCCCCATTGTTACACATTGTTAAATAGATGGGATTGTTAACTATTGTTAAACCCAGTGAGAATTCCCAAATCCAAAGCACGAAATTCAGGTTCTTCGTTTCGCAGATATACCTATCAGAAAGTAGAACTGAAGTAAGAAGTTTAGTATAAGACGTTCTTCCATAGATGCGCGTATGCATGCCAGAATACAGTCAGGCAGGATTCCAAACGATAAATCACTACACCGGAACTATCATACTCTAGTTTTCTGCTAAATTTTGA